>CM054112.1:114757769-115957769 GCA_028673005.1 Tanypteryx hageni
GAGATTGAGAGGGGAAGAGATTGAGAGGGGAAGAGATTGAGAGGGGAAGAGATTGAGAGGGGAAGAGATTGAGAGGGGAAGAGATTGAGAGGGGGAGAGATTGAGAGGGGGAGAGATTGAGAGAGAGAGAGTTGGGTTAGAGAGGGGGAGTTGGGTGGAGAGGGGTGGGAGGAGATATGGAGAATACGGAAGTATATAGTGATAACGGCGTGAAGCAGAGAGGGGCAGAACATCGCATTCGGGTAAACGCGCTATCGAAGGGCAAAGAGGAGAATTAAGCGATCCGATTGGATGAGCGATCGCGCATTCAGAGCAACCGCGAGGGTCTTTAGCGCGTTTTTAAATTTATCACAAGCTTTGCGGATTTATGGAATTTCGCCCGAATTATCAAAAATATATATAAAACCCAGTTTCTTGTTTGCTTGCACAACTACAAAACGTAGAACAGTTGTATAAAACTCCTTAAGCCAAAAAAATTGTAGGGTAAGCCCTATGCATTTCGCCCACTAAGTGGGCATCTTCAGGGGAGAACCTGCCTTGGCAGTGAACCTTGTTCACTGCCAAGGCAGGTTCTCCCCTGAAGATGCCCACTTAGTGGGCGAAATGCATAGGGCTTACCCTACAATTTTTTTGGCTTAAGGAGTTTTATACAACTGTTCAACTTGGAGCCAAAGTGATTACGAGCTACCATCTACTGACAAAACGTAGAAACAAGTGACAGCAGTGGGGCGAGGGAAGAAAAGAGGGAGGTCAGTTGCCCCCGGGCGCAGGGCTGAAGGGGCGCAAACTCATGGACCGAAAATTAACGTTTCTGTTTATAAACAATAATAAAATTATAATATAAGCCGAATTAAAATGCTAGTATAGTATGCTTGTGGTTCCATCACATTCCCCACATTACATTTGTCTGGAAAATTGTACAGGGAGCAAAGGGAGGGGGGCGTATCTCTGTGACTTGCCCCCGGGCGAAGGAGAAACTAGCTATGAGTGAGAAGTGTAATTTTAACCGCAGTAAGGTATACGGTGATGTGATATGGTTTTTAAACCGACTTAATTGACCAATTTCATTTAAAAAAAATGTTTTTCTCTTTCATTTCTTTTCATTTGAATAGCATGGGAACGAGCGCAGCATGTTTTTAATTTGCACTGTAAAATTAGTTTCAATCGAGCTCCAAACTCTGTACTTAAAACGATCGTACGCCTGAAAGTACGAAGTTTATTTTGATTGAAGAGAGAATTCGAATCTTGGCAGAAATACCGCGAAAAAGATGTTGAAGTTTAAAAATTGCCCAGTTTTACTTTCTCATATACGTAGTATAGTACTCTTACGTTTAAACTGGTATTTGTAGTCTTATTTGCTCGATTTGAAACATTCAACTGGAAAAACTATGATAAGTCGCTCTGTTAGATGAAATGGCAGTTAAAATTTCTCACTTTACAATCATGAAAATTTTCCGTTTTTTTTCGAATTCTATACGTGCTAATTTTGAATAAATTCAAATTCTTCTATCATTAAAAAAAACTTCCTTATATTTTCCGTGCATACGTTTAAGCCTAGAGTATCTCTATTTTAACCTACTTTTAAACGCAAATTAAAAATATACTCCGCTCCTTTCAACGATAATCAAATGGAGAAAGGAAAAGTTTTTCTGAGAATTTAGATTTTTTCTGGTCATAGCCTACGCTCAACGGTGCATGCATAAATATCAATAGTTAATTCCAAACGGAGGTGCCTCAAAATAAGAGTGAAAGACGGACGGATATATTATATATATGGTATTATATATATGGGTATATTATTACGTAAAGATATTTTATTTTTCACCTTCGATGAAAATGTGAGACTTTCCGATGGAAAAAGTTTCTTCCTTTTGAGTAAAATAAAAGCCTGAGGCGTGGTTAAGAGCCACATTAACGCAACTCTTGCGAGAATAAAGGCAATCAATGCTTTTAGAAGATCTTCAGATGATTCGGTCTTATACTCTCACAGGAATGAAATACAACATTAAGATATTCTTAACAACAATTTGTTGGTGGCAAAAAAGTGCATTGAGTGAAACCGAGATTGAGTACTTTAAAAGTAAAGAATTATATTTTAAAGTAAATTTCCGAACGATTATAAGCACGTTTGAATGCTGTCATACAAAAGTTTTTAAGTTTTAATAAGAGAGGAAAGATGCACGCATCATACGTGCATACATGCGTGGCAGAGGCGTTCTTTACGATTTATGTAATCATGCCAAAAAATATAAATATTGGTGGCTTAAAATTTGTATAATGTCTAATAACTGAAAAATGATATTCCAGTAATTATGCCAAGGAAATATCGATTTCTTTGATTCAGCGAATTATTTCCTAATCAGTAGTAATTAATAAAACAATCGACGATTACTTAAAACACACCTCATTCGAATAGCAGTAATATAATCATTCATCATTCATTCCTTCATCGTAAATTACTCATTTTTTTCTTTTACGAACGTAAAGAAAATAGAGGTATTTATGTTAATTTCTTCGTCGTAGATTAACCATTTCTCTTCATTTTCCAAATGTTGCGTGCGCACGAAAGAAAATTAAACTATATAGGTATTTACAGCAGATATTGTTTACATCATTTGTCACGAAGATTGTTTTCGTTGACAACAATTAAAAAAACACGAAAAATTTTTGTCCAAAGTAAATTCCGACTTTCAAGTTTGATTTTCTTGAAATCGGCAACTCCTTCGATAAAAATGTACTGAACAAAAGATATGCTATTTGACTAGTTCTACAAATTCTTGTAAAGACTTTTTTGTTTTAAGTGGTATAGTACGAGATATAAAGAAAAGTTCATTTTTTGTCACTAGTAAAGTGGCACTCCCGATTAGGCCACGTATGCTTTTATAGCTTATCATTTTCTTAGTTTCTTTGCCCCTATGTCCTAAATACCAAATTTCATCAATATCCGCCCAGTAGTTTCTGATATGAAACATACGGACGGACGGACACGACCTCACCATAAGGCGTTCTCATTTTACTTATTGTAAAGAACACCTAAAAAATGCAGTAACTATTGGTACATTTTATTTTGCACAATTTATTTTTAATAACTCGATAGTTTTTGTTCATGACCGAAAATTACTTATCAGAAAAATTCATTCGGAGAATTCTAACAATATCTGTCAAGATAGCTTTCCCGCACTCCCATCCCTCTCCCTCTGTCCATATTCATCTTTCTACCCCTCTTCCTCCCTCTCTCTACCATTCTAACCCTCCTCCCTCTACACCCCTCTACCCTCGCTCCCCCTCGGACTCTATTTCGTCCATTAGTCCCCTTTGAAAGAGGTCTCTTCTGATCTGACTCTTACTCGACGATCAAGACGGATCCTATTAGTTTCTTTTCGCTCGATCTCGTTTCCTCACCTCTATTAGCTGCTTCTATATACATAGCTACACACATGTACTCCAACTGAAAACATGTCCGCATGTTATGATAACTTCATTATTATTCGAATTTCGATAGATTTCTCCACCACATTAATACATCAAAGTACATCTCCTGCCTTGGTGGGTAGCGTGTCTGCTCAATGGTCGCGGGTTCGAATAATACATTTCGGACATGGATGTCTGTGATTGTCGTTGTCACTGTTTAAGAAAGTCCTTTTTTAAAAATGCCTTAGATATGCTGTTTAAGAGCTAATGAAAGTTAATGATACTTAAGGAATTATTTGGTATCGATGTACGCTGCAACGTTATCACGAATGCGAACAAACTTTAAGCATATTTTAAAGAAAACCGAACTCGATTTTCTGAGAGAGGCGCTTTATTTTAAGCCACGTGACTCTGTATTCTCGAGACAATGTCATCGACGTCGATTTTTCTCCGGCCGCTGACACTCGTTTCTAAAGTTTACGGAACAATAAACAACCCTTTCCGTTAACGTCCGCGCACTAATAACATTTGAGACGTAGTAAGCTCACTCTCGCATTCTATCGGACTCGGTTCCTTTCGAAGACTCCACCACTCTCGGCTCGTACTTCGATTTTATATCGATTCTCTTCGACCTAGTGACGTCGCCGCGATATATGTATTCCCGCGCCCTCTACATAATATGTAGCTATGAAATTTAAGGCTTTAAGGTGAGAGACGGAGGGAGGAGCTGGGGAGGGGAGGGGGGAGAGGTAGGGGGACTTCTCACTCTTTTAGGGGAGAAATAAAGACGACGCGGAAGGCGCATTACTCACTGGGTCCTCTGGGCGACCAACGCACGACCTCGAAGCCGAGGTCCTCGAATCGGAGGTCCACCGCGCCGTCACCCATGTCGGCGGCCGGCGGCTAGAACGATGGAAGGCTCGTCGCCTCTTTCTCCCGCTCGCTTCTGCGTTTCGTTGGGAGCAGCAGACAGCAGCGTGCGCAGAAAGGCACGTGTGGAAGGAGGGGAACACGAGAGAGACGCGAAGAGGCACGCACACGCTGGCTACAAGGCACGCCCGCACGCTGCCTGCAATCCTTTTATTATCGGAGTGTCGTGGTCTCTCGGGGTAGGAATGGAGTGGGAGGGAGGGAGGAAAATAGTGGGGAGGGAGTGGGGATGGAGGGAGGGAGGCGGAGGAGGAGAAGGGGCGGCAGATCCATGTGACGCCTGCGCCTAAAGGGTACGCGAATAGAAGGAGGGGGAGGACATGTACCGCGCCTCCCGAAAGAGAGCGCAGTAAGCAGGGAAAGGAAGGGTCCGCGCACCCCTTAACGGCGTCGCCTGTAAAATCCGAGCGGAAGTGACGCACGAGAGTGGTTAGAACGGGAATAACGTGCGCATTAATTCGGACATGAAGTGAGTTTGGTTGCTGCCACGAGTTGAACTATAGTCGGCGACACAATCGTCTGTGTATTCCAAACGATAGGAGATAAATTTAAGCCTTCGACCGTTCCAAAATGCCGTAAAATTTGAAGTTCGCGAGCAAAGATGGGAACTTGGTGCGGGTGTGGTTAGGCGTGTGGTGCGGAGGAGGTGGCGTCAATTGATCGAGGAGGGGGTTGAGAGAGGAGCGTAAATGGTGCGGCGTGGAGGGAAAGAGGAAAATTGGGGAGGCGAGAGGAAGGAAAATTGGGGGGGGGCGAGAGGGAGGAAATTGGGGGGGGGGGCGAGATGGAGGAAATTGGGTGGGGGCGAGAGGGAGGAAAGTGGGGGAGATGGCGCACGTGTGGCGTGGCGGTAGGAAACTAGGGCACACGAGCGAGAGATAAAGAGAGGCGTTTGTTGCGACACTCAGATAACTTCCGGTGCACTCTCCGTGTGACGAGAGAGGGGACAATGTCTTCACAAAAAACGAACACAAAACGACCGCTCACGTGCTGATCCGTGATTCACTCCTCTTCGAATCGCGCCCTTCCGATCAGGGCCGTGCAAAGGTACTTGGGGGCCCGGATGTAAAAGGGGGTTAAGGGGCCTCGTTTATTTATGTTGAGACAAAAAATATTAAGTGGAGCATTTATTTATTAAGTATTAATTATTACAATTATTTTAATATTATTAAAATATAATTATTACAATATTTTTATGTTTTGATAAAGTGTCAAAACAAAACAATCACCTATAATAGACATTATTAAATGTTATCATCAACTTGACGGACAGAGGGAATTTACACAAATATGTTTTATGTATTTTAATATTATTATATTTTGATAAATAGTCAAAATAATCAATTTTTAAAAAACATTTCAAATTCTATGCTCCCTCGATTGGGGCCCGCTAGATCGGGGGCCCTGGTGCGGCGCATCCAATGCACTCCCAATTTGCACGGCCCTGCTTCCGATTGTCCTCCGTGGCAATCACAGTCGCTTTTCCTCCCTCGAACCCGTGTCCTTTCTCCCTGAAACCCTCAACCCAACCCACTGCAAACGTTCATATAACTCGATATTTTCGCCTAAGACTCTTCGTTCTTTCTAACCCCTCTCTCACTTCCCCTAACTCTCTCACTCCACTATCCCACGCCCCTCCCCCCCTCCCCCTCTCCTCATCCCCCACCCTCTCCTCTCCTTCCCCCTTCCCTCTTACCCAACTCGTCTCATTCCCTCAATTCGCATATGTTTTTTAGCTACATGTGACCGCATACGATTTTAGTGCGATACACGGTGTTCTCTTAATTTCGGCAAAAATACCCTCTTTGCTGAAAAAAAAACATTCTTTCGGGATTCGGCCGCCTACGTTTCGCACCTCCTCGCTGTTTCCTACGTCAGTTATTTTCCCATTATTTATCCTATATCAGTGTTTCTCAAACTGTTAGGTTCCATTTGAAGTCGGAGGCCGGAGTTGGCCTGTAATTCTAAGCGACTCTGAAAGAAAATTACGAACAACCCACGTAATGTCTAAGTCTTATTATATTTATGTTGTCAGCTAATATTATTCAATATGAAGTGATAAATTAACGTGAATTAGATCCAGCGACTAGTAGTTTATTATGAATAACTTATTTAATTTTCTATCTCTAAATTCCCTTTCAAAATATGTTTTATTGTCCTTTGCTATGAGAACAGACGTCGCTAAACTTTTTCTATCTGCTGCCATTACATAAATTCGCCTAGGCAATGAACACTATCCTCTAGATAGCGCAATATTTTCTCGTTCGAATGTGATGAATTCGGAAAGTAACAATTTTACTATCAGTAGTTCATGAGATATGCGATTTTTCCGTAAAACTAAAAAAATATCCCAAAATAAATACGGCGTTTAAAGCTTAAGAGGTAAATTACTTTGAGTTATGGATATAGTCTTTCAGTTATATTTCACGCTGTTTTTAATTAGTCATGGATTTGGCATTCACAGTGATTACGCATATTTTTGCTGTAATCAAAGATCAGCGTAACTTATTTCTCATAAAAATTAATTTACTCTATCCTAAAACGCGCTTTTACATTTTTTGGCAGTTGAATATACTAAAGATAATGTATTTATATACAATTTTGCATTACATAAATACTTGATAGTTAATTTCCTTGCTTTACATTTTCAGACAGGAGCCTTACTAACTTAAATTATTCTGTGTTAACTGTGCTTGCTGTGTTTTTTCATTACAACGTACGATTCGGGTAATATTATTACTTTCATTTATATATAGAATAACTAATTTAGTGTGTAAGTTAAAAGAACCTTTCGTAACTTCGAACTTGGATTTAGTCAACAATTTGGTCTAAAATATATCAATATTTTATTCATGCGAATATTAGGCTTGTTTTCGTGCAGTTTTTATGAAAGTCACATCATGATATATTTTCTTTCAGTTATTTTACACACTTTAAATGAAATTTCACGAAGTACAGGTTGAAAGTTTAATTCTTAAAAATGATTTTTATTAAAAATAAAATGCATTATGTAATTTAATTTATTATTTATGTAACGACATTTTGCTTAGGGAAATGTTTGGTGGTAAGAGCTCTGGTGCTAAAAAAAGAGATTTTGTACCTATAATAAAGAGTGGGAGAAAGATTACAAATGGATTATACAAGATAACACAGAAGCCGACTTTGCAAAATGTACCCTGCAAGCAGTTTTGTATTTTTTCAGATTAGATTTATATATAAGATTAAATTAGATTTATATATAAGATTCGATTAGATTTATATATAAGATTAGATTAGATTTACATATAAGATTAGATTAGATTTATATATAAGATTAGATTAGATTAGATTTATATATAAGTTGGAAAAATGCAACATCCTTAATCGCAGCAAAGTGTAACTGTCACGTTATAAATAATGCTGCCAAGAATACCTCAAAGGTTTTAAGCATGGATGTGGACACTTTAATCATAAAAATTTACAATGAATTCTCGTCTACAAAAAATGTAGAGACGTTGAAAGATTTTTGTAAGTTTGTGGAACGGGTGAAAATTCTTCGCCATGTTCCAACAAGATGGTAATCATTATGTCCAGTATTCAGCAGGCTTGTAGAAAATTGACTTGCCCTAAAACGTTACTTTTTAAAGAAAGGCGAAAAAATATGACAAACTAATATGGAAATTTGGTGCTTGTGACGGAGAAACATAACCTGCAGATGAAGATATATCTGTAGAAGAAATTTATTTGTATTTAGTACATCACGTCGCTCCTTTCGTTCACGAGAAAATTTTGCTATTAGAGAGTAAGCCCTTCGCTATACAGAATTATGAAGGACTTGGATTATCAGTTAAGTAAAAGGAAGTAGGAGGAATTTTATGGGATTAAGGCAAATGCTGGTTTGAGACGCCTACCCATTTCACAAGCGAAAAGAATAGGTAAAAATTTAGCGAGTTCCACTCAAGGGAAAGGGACAATATATTGGGAATTACATTGATTTTCATAATTCGCCATGAAAAACATTTCAGTATTTTCGAACTAAGGATAACCATTGGTCAAAATTGAAACTATGTGTAGAAAATCTTAAATTAGAAGATGTTATTATTGTTGATAATTTATATTCAGAATAGGTACATATTAGTAAAAGCAATATTACCAGATATTGTTATATCGGATGTATTTGGAAATGAAAAGTGGTTAAATATTGGAAATGGAATTTTACAAAATTTATAAAAATTACTACAATTTATTTATTAAATATCTGTTTGTACAGAAAGGGTATTTTCCATTATGGAAAACACATGGATAGACGAAAGAAATCGTTTGAAGTTCAAGCAGAATTACAAACAAAAACTTTGACATGGCTTATTTAGAATTTTACGATTTTGTCAAAAATAAACAAATGGTGTTGGAAGAAACTAAAAATAATAACAAATACAAATAGAAAGGAAATAAATCTGTATAATAAAGTATATTTTACAGCTAAGTAAGCAAAATGTTATATTTTTTGTTTAATTGTGGTTTATTTTCCTCTTGCACTTTGTATAATTCTATATAATCAAATATTTTTTTCGGAAAGAAAATCTTATAGAGAATTGGTGCAATATGAATACAAATCTCTAAAATGAAAATTTTGCTCCCCCACCCTCCCCTATCGACAATTTTCGATTGCCAGGCTGACGTGTCCGGGAATAGATTCAGAGAAAGGTGGCAAACCTTGTATTTACTCGTATAACCCGCGCCCTCGTGTACCACGCACGCCTTTATCACCGGGGGACATCTGGGATTTTAAAAACGGTGGCCTCTTCACCGATTCCTCCTCTCTGAAACAAGGTCCGCCCAAATTGAGCATCTTATCCCTCCTATCTGCGTGGGTGATCTCTTTATGCCGATGCTAGCAGCAATTTTTTCTTCGGTAGTCGCCCCTCTTATGTTTAAGGAGCACCAAGGGCTCACGATGAATTCTGAGATCTCAGATACCGGATGACAACGTATTCCGGTAAATGTATAGGTAGAAAATGATAGTAAACTTTTAGTGACAGAACTGCTTATTGTAACAATAATAAACTTAACACTCATTTTAAAAGTACAGCTTTAACATCATAAAAATATAACGTCATCTCAATAGCTAAAATACTTTGCACGTATCCTTCGTATTCTTTCGTCTTCTGTGAGTATGAACATAGACGTAAGCGTGTTGCAGTGAATTTACTATTGATACTCGCAATTTATATAACCTGTTCATAAATTCTCATTACCGACATTTGGGAAAAAAGGTCCGCGCGGTACACGAGTAAATACGGTATTATCGAAGATTTATGCGTTAAATATTACGCTAGTCATACTTTATTTTCCCAATACTATTTGTACTAAATGGGACGAACATTTTTGTTGATTTAATATTTATTTTTTTACGTTTTAGTACATATTAAACATAGTATCATTAACATAAAATTATATAAATTTTAATTTCCGATTTTAGTCAAAGATTAAAAACTTAGTTAATTTGTGCCTTTTATTTTCTTTTGTAAATTTCGGTAATATTTGGTTTTATTTCGCTATGAAGATTTCTTCCGTTAACCTTATTGACGAACTGAAAAAATTTGGAATTTGATCACTTGTAAATGGGTAAATTTTGTTTATTTTATTTTTTTAAATTGTTATACCCCCACATATTCGGTCACTAGAGCCTCGGGAAAAGAGAAACGTCTTCGTAAGCTTGGCGCTAAATGTCCACAACTAAAGGTGGCAATGACGGATTGTATCGATCAGAATCTTTATGTACGAGGCAAATAGAGTTACAGAAGAAAAGGACTAGTTGAGCTACGTATCGTTATTACATATGCATTCCATTTATTATTTATCCCTGTAAATTAAAATATCATCTTGAACTTAAGTTTAAGTAAGTACTATCGGTAAATGGCACGAAGATGACGTGCGACCTGTGCGGCGCACTCGAACAACTTAAATAATACGACTACTGAGTTCACGCAGGGCTATACAAGTCTCGAAGCAATTAGTTATGTTTTAAATCATCTCTATTTATTTTAAGAATTAAGTTTATATAAAACGTTATAATTAACTGTTGTCACGCCGTACTATTTTCTGTAAATGTTGCCAGATACGGATTTAATCACGGCTGGAAATGGTACACGACGTGACCCTTCCTAAATGCCTTGGTGAATGAAAATACTTTTTCCTGAAAGATCTTCTAAAAACCGGGGTGCGTCTTATATACCGAAACATACGGCAATTCTAAAATGCGTAACATTGGCTGCACTCCTCACGTTTTTTTCAAATTGAAAAATGAAACGTTCCTGGAATCGAGCTCGGGACGTTTTTATAATCAATGATTGCCTCAAATCATCTTTATGCGTCATGCCGACGAAACAGTGAAAGTATTATCAAAATCAAATCATCCATTATCTATTTATTAGGCAATAATTTCGTGCGTGGCACATGAACTGGCTAACGAAAGGGCCAATGGACGTTGCCTCTTATTATAGCAAGAAGATTACGATATGCTCGTATTTGGTTAACTTGTCAAATCATTTGTTACGCAAAGATCCATTTGCTATCCCAGTTTTGCCCACATTTTCCTTCCTAATGATATAGTCTATGATCTATTCACATACTTTAGACACTTTACCGTCGGACGAATATGAATGACATTTGAGTTTTAGTATTAATGAGTTAAATTCACGGTTTTTATTATATTAAAATATTTTCGGAAAAAACAATAAAAAAACATTTCTATAAATATATCTAAAAATTATTAAAACTTTTGTGAAATTATTTAAATATTCTTTGCTAAATTTTATAAAAATTTTCATACACTTTTGGTAAAATCATAAAAATTTATTTAAAGAATGTTTTGATAATATTTTTTATACTTTTGTGAAATATTTTTTAATGTGAACTTTAAACTCCTGGTGTTAAATCATACAAAAACTAATATCTGTGAGGTGTAAATCACTCATTAGTTCAAAAATTGAGTTTATGCTGAGTAAGAGATGGAAGAGAAGGCCGGTTTTGATGGAAATTATTAAATTCAAAGAATGAGAAATAGCAAGAGTACTATGATAACAAAGAAGGAATTCAAGGCCAGCAATGGTTTGATGCAAAGGTACCTATGATGCATCGAAAAACTTCAATGCTCCCAAAATTGCCTGCACACTTCTGTGAGAAACTTATTGTTTTCCAGAAACATGTGACTCCACTTAGAAAAGCTGAAAATTACCTACTGAGCCAAATAATAAAGCTGATGAAACTACAGTTTACTTCAACTTATTGTCATAGACAAAGGAGTGAACTCTGTGATTAATAAAACTACAAGTATTGAAAAGATGGGGATTACTGTAATGTCAGCAGAGTTATCAGACAATACAAAATTAATATTGAAAGGAAAAATATCAATTATTTTGTGGGAGACTGCAGAACAAGTTGGAAATGGTAGAGACAGTGAGGGTGAGGAAGATGATGGAAATATTGGAAGGAGTGGTGGCAAATGATAAAAGGCAGTGATTAAAAAAGAAAATGATTCAAAAAGCTTGAGTTGAAACATGTATAAAAAGTCTGTAGTTCTCTCGTGTTCATATTCATAGGAATCAAATGATCCTCAGTAATGAAAGTCTTTTTTCTTTAGGGCATTTTTCCTAGTTATCTTAGTTTTAGGGTTGTCTGCTTTTTGTATAAATGCAGTACGTAACCCTTTGAGTGGTACAGATGTTCATCTATGTCTAATGATTTTGTTTCTGACTCTCACATCCATTGACTTTGGGGTTTCATTGCTTCAGGAGTGAATGAATGAAAAAACAATTCAAACCACTGAAAATTAAAAAATACAGAGGACCTTTAACTCATTTTCTGAAAATAATCAGCATTTCTGGTTTCTCAAAGTTTTGTCAACTTTCAAATTCTGAAAATCTCACTGATATAATTAGATAATTAATACTCAGAACCCAATGAGTTAAGAAATATCAATCATGCATATACTAGGGTTGCCACATTTTAAAAAGTATAAAGTAGGAAAGTTATAAAATAAAAAAAGTCACCAAGTATACGTATTATTTTATTGAAAGTAATATATATATATATATATATATATATATATATATATATATATATATATATATATATATATATATAACATCATCTTTACAATTATAAATCACTGTTAAGTAACAATTCTTAGTGCCTAAACTTATATTTTTGGTCACTCTTGGCACATTTTAACAAGGTTTCATCAGTTTTTATATTTTCAAAAATATTTAAGCAATTTTCTTGGGAATTTACAGTTATAAGTAATTCTGCTTTAATAAGTTCTACAGAACATCTATTTCTATCTTCAGTCCATTTGTTATTCATTATAGAAAATACGCGTTCTATAAATGACAATGAAGCTGGTATACTTAAAATATATGAAAAATTTTTAAATATATTATTAGTATTTTCTGGTGGTACATTTTAAAAAATAATGTGCCATCTGTTTAAAGCCGGAATATTTAACGGTTCTGCAATTTCTACAAAATAGGCAAAACTTGGTAGTTTAATTAACATTTCGTCTATTTTGAATTTTGACAATTTTGCTATCAAAGATTCCTCATTAAAATCGATTCTTTTTTCAACGTAAGATAAATTATTCGAAAAAATTTAAAAATTCCTTTTCAATTTTCTGCTTCTCATAATCATCTAACTGCTTCATCTTTTTCATCACTTCATAACCAAAAAATTTTGCTCAATCCTAGAAGTAAGTTGCTGTTTAAACTCTTTAAATATATGGTATAAGTCTATAATTGTAGTACTGTTTTTTTCTAATATTTTTATTGGTTTTTCAAAAATTAAGAAAATGTGATTGGCAAATAATAAATGTATTTCAATCTCTACTGGTATTTCTTCGTTCTTTAAGTGCAATACCCTTTTTAAAGTAGCAGACAAATCGGTTACATTACTGAGGAAATAGGATTGTAAACCTGGCCATTCTTGTCTCTCTATGCATGGTTGTAATGATAACCAGCGAGTTACAACATGTCGTGAAAAATCAGTAAAGTTGACATTCATGAATTTGCAAAAATCTTTGAAAGTCTCTCGTCGTTTGGATGATAAACTGAAGTGAGAATTAATTTCTAACACAATATTCTTGATATCAACATCCAATTCTTCCAAAGCAAATCTCAAACAATTATGCAAAATATGCGCATAGCAGTTGGCTTTTACGATATTTTGATTCAAGGATTTTAAATTTGTATACAGCGAATGATGGCAGCCAAAATTTGAATTTGTATTGTCAGCGCTTAATGCTGAAACTTTTGAAAAATTAAGACCTAAATATTTCATAGATTCTCAGATACTTGTAAACATTCCATCAGCAGATTCATTGGCATTTTCATAAAAATCAATTAACTTACATTGTAAGCCAACATCTCTAAAAAATATTGAATATTTAGTGGAAAGAACTCTCTATTTTTTTATTGGATGCATCAATCATTATTGAAAAATGTAAATTTTTATTTTTGACATCTGCAATGATGTTTTCTAATATCTTTGAACTCAAAATATTCATTACTATTGCTTCTGCTTTGGTTCTCCCACATGATATTTTGTAAGAATTGTTGTCATTCGGTAATGTTTTAGGAACAAGTTTTAACAAGCAATCTAATGAATTACAGGATAAATTATGTTTCACGGTATGATAAATATGTGCCATCTTAATTGCAATAACCCTTAATTATTCTGGTGTATCTTTCTTAATCATGAATTTATCAATTAAAGAAGAACTTGCAGATGCTCTTACTTTCACTAAGTTCATGCTGTTTTACAGCAGAGATACCTTTAAGATCTATTGAAAATGTTTTGATACAGTATTTACATCTTCCTTCAAATTCATTTTCTTTCTGCAGCCATGCGTAATTTTTCAACCAATTTTCATTAAAATGGCATTTTTTTGCCATTGTTATGGCTAAAACAAATCAAACATTATTAATATATTATTTATATAATTTATAATCCCAGTTTTAACAATGCACTAGATCAGTGTTTCTCAACCGCCAGTAAATTTTACCGGCCCTCGGTGGAATGTTTATAACCTTTACTGGTCTGCAACTGGTTTTCGGTTGAGAAACACTGCACTAGATGACTAGATACAATTTTCATGCGTTTTTGTTATGTTGTTGTTGTAAGTCATAAATCATAAACAATATTATATTATGTTATGTATGTATGACTCTATTTACTCACCCAGCACTTCAAACTACAAGCCTTGTAGTCCAAATCCAAGTCCAAGGGAAAGATAAAACCTCAAAAGTTCAATTTCAAAACAAACTTCGCAGATCAACTCATGATCGACTATCTACTATAGACTTTGAAAACTCATGCCACAGATCACATGACAGCTGACAGTCGCTATAATTTAGGGTTGCCAACTTGCCACTCTTGCCGGTTCTTACATGATTACAGTATAATTTGAAATAATGGACAAAATTAATCTGTAGTTGCATTGACATATTAATAATATCACAATTACATTTTATGATTCCAATGTGTAAAAGTAGGGCATTTAAGCATCAATGTAGGATGTAGGACACATTCTAGCAATCGTAGGACTGTCCTACCAAAAGTAGGACATGTGGCAACCTTAGCATATACTAATATTTATTGATATTTAAATAAAAATACTGATTCATAGCTTAATGCTTTCAAGTCTGATTACCATACATTCATACATCGAAGATTTATCTTGATTAAACATCCCACATATAAAGTTTCGATGTCATTAATTTTAATCCATTAGAAAAGAAGAGAAATATATTTTGAAAGGTTTTATTTAATCATGTTTCATTATTGTAAGTTGACAGTCAATTTAGTAATTCAGGCAAATTATGTTAATCCTGAGTTAACTTAAGCAACTGTATTTTTCATAACTATAGGTAAGATAATCAAGTGACTGCCATCTTTTTTCTACTACAAGATGATTCCAGGAGCAATTGTGCTGGGTCTGAGTTATTTGTATGCTGAGCAAAAGAACAGAATCTCTTATAGACAAGTAACATCCATACTTTTAAACTTTGGGGTGAGGTGTCAAGTTGTGCAGAGAGGACATGTAGGCTATTTTTCACAATGTTCCACACCAAGCAACAGCATGCCTACTTAAGGGTTAATAGTTTTCAGATGTAGGAAACATTGTATTTGAAGGACTGTTTTTTCTTGGAAATGAATTTATACGAAAGAACGTTTCGAAGTTCTTCTTGCGAGAAAAAAGGTCTTTTGGAAGAGTAGTCTCATTTAGGATTTTGTTGGTGCCCACAGTTTGTTACCAGTGTTTCTCTGCAGTCGAAGGGAACAGTCACCTACTAATTTTTCCCCAGCTACTGCTTTCTACAGTACCCTATCAGCATTGATTGTTAAGTACAGATTACGATTTTATCATGCAAAAGTTTGTTTAATTTTCATTATTAATAATAAAGTAACTCAGGAGACTGATATCCTTAACAGAAGCTGGGTGTGAAAAGTTAGGATCATGTGTAGTTGATATTGGTATTTACCTTATCTTTCTGTTTGGATTATTTTTATATTTAATGTGATATATCCCCGTAAAAAATAAATGTTATTAAAAATTAATATTATTATAATTATTTTAATGGGCTTATCCATAAATACAAGACACGAATAATCCCCTATGTGGTAACGTGGGACGGTGTGGTAATCACTTACCATAAGAAGTACCTTAAAAAACTTGACATCCAACCCAATGTTGAAGCATATATTCAATCAGTAGTACTCAAGAAGACCCTGGAGAGCATTTTGCTCAACTTCAGAAGTGACCAGGAATGTGCTGAAGAGGCCACAGAGTGTAATTGAGTGGCTGGAATGGCAACCGCATAAGGCCCAAGCAACCGAGGTAGGTTAGATTTAAACTTGAAAAGTCATAATTAACCCATAAATTTTAATAAAGTTAATTATCATAATAATAAATCAGATAGTCCAGCTGCAATCAAAAAGTATTTTATTATTTTATTTAGGAGAATGAGAAAAGAATAGCTGACATAACCCTCTCTTTTCTGATCTTGAATATTTTTGTAACCCATTTAACTCAATGGCAGAATATTCCGCCACTGCACACATGTTATTTTTAGCATATTAGGAAGAAAAAAATATTTTTGTTTCAAATTTTGCAAGAATTATACATGAAATAAAAAACAAACATTTACTATAAAACAAGGATAATATAAAACAAAATTGTTTGTTGCTGGACATCTTCAAAAAGTTATTTAATAGGAAGTACCATATGATCTATTATTTCCACACCATGAAATGAAATTTTTGTGAACTATCATAGGCGTGTAAAATCATTGATATTTCTGGACCTTGAGTCTCGCAATTTCTTGTGAATAGTTTTTAAATGCATGATTATTAGCTTTATGCCCTTTTGCCTCCTTTTATAATGTAACATATTGCTGTTTGATTTATTAATAATATTTATTTATTTTGATTCTGTAATCATAGCTACATAATATAAAATTATAATTCTTTTATAATGTTTACGATACCCCAAGGAAACATCATGTCCATCAATAAAACATCCAAAGTTGGGGATTACTTTACCATTCTGCCAGGTTTAAGCACCCAGCAAGCAAAATCACATTGCAAAGAATGCAATGCTATAATATCCAATAATGATGGATGCACAACTGCAATGGCTAAAAACTCAACGTTATTCATGGAATCGATTTAAAGAAATGATCAGCTGATCAAATGAAGAATGAAGAAAGTAACAAAAAAACAAAAACAATGATGGATTTTCTTACTCGTAAAAGTATGGAGGAAATTGTATCTAAGTTGGCAGTAGTCGATGGTATATCAATCAGAGCCATTACCAGATCAGAATTTATTAGAGAGTCGATAGCCAAGTGTACTAACTAAAGGACTTCCAAAAAATGAATCAGACGTTATGAAGCTTGTTCACAAGCATTTTTGGAGAAAAAGAGAGAAACAATACAGGCATTACAGGAGAAGAAAAAACGTAACAAAAGATTCAGTATTACATTGGATGAGTGGACCAGTATGAACATGAAATGGTATATAAATATAAATTTGCATGATGGTGAAGAAAAAAAGCCAAACAAACTTGTTTTAGTCAGACTATCTGGAACATGCTCAGCATCTGAATTAGGAATAATGGTCACAGAGCACTTAGCTGGTTTTGATATTGATTTGAGAAAGATATAGTCGGATCAACCAGTGATGGCACTAAAATGATGATAAAGTATGGCTGCAAATGTCCCGCAATTTAACCAATTATACTTTAATCATGCCATTCAGTTAGGCATTTGTGATACCTTAAGTGGGATGCTGATGAAAAGGGCAGTATTTTACAAGAAAATATTTTGATCGTTGAACAAGAACTTACTATGAAGGAAAATTTAAACAGGATACTAAAATGCTCGAAGGAAGTGCCATGGGAAAAACCAGATTTTGATAGGTTGAGACAGGAGTTTGTACTATTCAAAAACACTGGGAAACGTACAGAAAATCAACAGAAATTGTATGATGACTTGTGTACAATCAAACCAACATCCATGGATTCCAAAAGAGCTTTTTCAGTGTCTTCAAACTTCTAGATTATCTGACAAGTCTCTCGACGCATTGCTTTTCTTAAAATATTTTCATTTAAGAATTAAGAACTAAACTAAATATTAAATAATTTTTGTATTTTATTTGCTACATATAATTACTTGTGTGACCTAAAAATAATAAATATTTTTTTGTATTAAAAAAATATATATATTCAACCTGGAACATATTATTAATTGCGTTGTGAATTTTGTTTAAAGAGAAAGAAAAAATAAATTTTGTTATATTGCTAAAATATGTGTATATGCATTTGTGAATTGTAATTAAAGAAAAAATTAACTATTTTACTGAATCCTGAAGATTTGCCGAATCTACAGTATTTTAAGATTCGGATTCGGCGAATCTCAAAAAACTGAATCTTCAGAAACCATACCCAGTGCCCATACCCAGTGCCCATACACTTTTCAATTTCATCTTTCAAAACAGTGTTTGCAAGAGAAGTTTTTCTCAAAGACCTTGGTCAATATATTTCTTATAAATTTTTAGGAATATTCTTTGATTTCTTCTTCATTCAATTTAGTGAGAGTCTTCTAAGCATTTTTTACGAAGGCTCCATGCATTGTGTGGGCCTGCACCCTCCAAGTTATGCCCATGCTCCTTTATTAATCATATCAATGAGGTTAATAATTACTCTTACGTAGCTTCTGTTATTATTGATTTGATATATGACCCAAGTAGAATGGAAATAAATCCAGTAAAACCCAAGGTATTTTGAATATGGGTAAAGAAGAAAACTTGAACAAAAGTATTGGTGGAAACCCATTAGAGCAAGTTTCAGACTACAAATTCCTTGAAAGCATCATAGTGAGAGATTCAAAGTGTATAGATGAAATAAGGACTAGAATAGTGAAAAAAAACAATTTAAGAAGAAAGAAACTCCTACTAATAGGAAATATAAAGTAGAATATCTGTAAGAAGTTGATAAAATGCTATGTATGGAGCATAGCTTTGCGTGGGGCAGAAACATGGATGCTAGGGTAAAATGCTATAAAATGCTTGGTACAATTTGAAATGTGGGTATGAAGAAGAATGCCAAAGATAAAATGGACAGATAAGGTGAAAAATGAGAAGTACTAAGAAGAATAGGAGAGAAATGAATGAGTATACAGACTATAAGAAAGAGGATAGCAAACTGGATTGGATATTATCTTAGGAGCGAGAGCATGATTAAAGATGTGTTAGAAGGAAAACTGGAAGGAAAAAGAGAATGAGGTAGGAAATGGTTTCAGTTAATAGATGACTTGAAAGGGAAGGAAAGCTATCAACACATAAATAAGTCTGCAGGAAGCAGGATTATGTGGACAGCCAGGTTTTACCAAGAATAATCTTGGACCTGTCTACAGACAGACTACCTATGGTGATGATGGTGTGATCCAAATTTAAAAAAATGCATCTGTTACTCATTAACAAACAGAGAGAAAATATTTATAACAATAAGTGCACTAAACTGAAAAATAAATATACTTTATCCAATTATAACTTTTCCATTTTTGTTACTTATCAAGATGTTATTGATTATCCCCATTATTCATATTCTTTACAGATTAATTGTCAGGTCTCTTGCTCCTACTCCTGAATCGTCCTTATGAAAAGTCACAGTAACAAATTTCTCAAGAAAGATTGATGAAGAGGCAAAATTAATAATAAATGCATCTATAATCGACTAGAGAAGATTTAATTTTATGGAATTTTATATATGGTTGTGATAATATGGGATACCATTTAGAATTTTAGTTTTTAAGTATAATAGGAAGAATATTTTAAAACTTTTCAACTCAAAAGCATAGCTCAGCTAATCATCCTGCTGTATAAAGTAGCTAGAAACAAACAATAGATACTTTAATAAATAAGTTTTCATTTAATGGAAAAAAGGAGAAATTGGCTTATTTTCAAAACTGGGATATTATTCCACATTATCTCTCTTAAGTGGTCCCTTTTCTTGGCTTAAATTTTTATTACTTATGTATCTGAATATAGATAGCCCACGAATATTATGCCTCATAGCTGCAGCTAATTAGCCCATTTTATCTTCACAGACCATTGTGAAGCCTCAACCCTACATGCCTGATTCGATTTATTCAAAACCAGTAACTTTCTTTTGGACTGAAGGCATCTGTACATACCCACAACAAAGGTGCAGAATATAGTTCATGATCAAATGTATAATTATTAGCTTGAATGATCAGCTTTCATTTATAACCTACTAGGTTTAAGTACCCAGTGTTGCTTGGGCTTCTAATAACAGTTTATAGAAACTTAGAGCATTGCGATTTTTGAAAATTTAAAATTTAAACTACGATATTATCTTTAATTCATATTGTTTATTCTTTTAATTCACATAAGTTAAAGAAAAAAATCTATATATGAGGACCCACTGTATATCCGTCTGTCTGTCTATGTGGGGGCTACACTGTCATAAAGAAAACAAATCAACACATGAGGATCTGCTGTATATCTGTCTGTCTGTCTGTGCGGGGTGGTTGTTGGTGTTTCCGGGTACCCTATGTTAACTGTACGGTCATAGGAAGTCACTTTGCAAAGTTTGGTCCTGATAGATCAAAAGCTGTGGGAATGTATAGGGAACAGACACAGACATTCAATTTTATATATTAGGTAAAGCCTATCCCAAGGTACTTATATGCAGTAGTAAACTAATTACATAAATAATATGCTAATTTTACAATATTTCTTAAGAAACCACATTATTCATGTATTTTCCATCTTTGTGTGGATGTAGTTTTATTCTTGTTTGAAAAATATATTCTTTTGTGCTACAAACGAAAAACTTTATGCTCAACTTTGTGAACTTTCTCTATTTCTGAAGTGAAAAGGAAACGTTACTTTGTAAAAAATTTCACTTTTAAAAGAATGCACTTTAATACAACCTAGGTTTCATTGCACTGCAACATATTCAGGTCACCTGCAATCAAACCTAGGTTGTATTAACCCTCCGTTTCCCATGCTCTTTCATAAAACATAATTTCCCATGATGGGTCAAAAATGACCCAAACTGTTTTCCTTTACTATTTTTGTCAAATGTTGTTTTTTCTATAATAATTTTTTGGCCATTTACATTAATAGATAAACAACAATATCTTAACTATTTTACAAAAAAATATTTAATAAGGATTAAAAATGGATTGCTTAAGATGATTATTTTAAATCTCTTTTATTATGAACACAGCCTATATAATATTTTACATAAATCTTATTTCAAACATATGGCAAAATCATAAATATTGATTATTATTAAAAATATATTTAATGTAAAAATTGTATTAATTTAATGTTAATCATCGGATGATGCTCCACCATTATTGGAACATTGCAAACATTTTCTTTTTATTTGTGTGGTAGAATGTTTTTTCAAATAAAATGTTTACATTCATCACACTTATTAGAATGTTTCTTGTCATTTCCAAACTTACTTGCTACATTATGGAGAGTAAAGATAATTGTCAAAGGACAACAAAAAACGGGTCACACCAATTCCCAAGACTGGGTCAACTGTGACACATTATAGAAAAAAAAAACTTTTTATTATATTAGTGATAGAACATAATTTTTCTGTTATAATTTGAAACAGATATTAATTGAGGAATGCACAAAATCTAAAATGGCAATGTTTTGTTTATATTAAAGAAAATGATAAAAATGCACTTCTGGGTCAATTTTGACCAATCTTGAGAAATAAAGGGTTAAAGAGTACAAGCAGAATTTGCTTAACATATATGTTATGTTCTTGAAAACGCATGGGTTAAGCAGACAGTAATAAACCATATAAACACATGTTATAAATAAAGATGCATTCCTGTTAATTCATTGCATTTTTCACCCAAAATTTAGCTGTAACCACTGCATTTATAAAGTAACATTCATTAAATTTAGTCATATAAAGAATACATTAATGCAGAAAAACATCACAAATATGAATAAATACCCATTTAAGAATAATTTCTTGTATGGAATAATATTTCCACATGTTTGGAATCATTGACAAGTTGTTATGAGGGAGAAAATATTAACCCATTAAGGCCAAAATTAAAAATTTTGGAATTTTTTGCTATAACTTCATTTTTAGGTTGGTTATACCTTGAATATTAATGAATGTGCTTACTTTTATCTCTTTTCTTCGATATCCTTATTTTTTTTTAAACATGAAATTTCATATGCTGGCCATTAGAGGGTAAAAAATTCCCAATTGAATAAGAACTTTCATTTTGGTCTAATATTCTTTAATATATGATAACATACATTCTAAATTGAAAAAAATTAAAATAATGAATTCTCTGTGCCATATCAAAATTTTTCTCCTTAACAATATCACAAAAATATGGGTAAACTCATAACTTTTACAAATTGCCAATACACTGGAAATGAACTCTTGGTGCAATTTCAAAATCTATCTCTTTAACAAAAACACAAAAATATGGGCATCTTATCCTGGACCTTCTTTTTCTCAGATCTACTCCAATGATGGCAGTAGGTGAGACCAGAAATATTTGTTGCCAAAGTTATCTGACTATTATCATGCCATCAGATCAATGTTATGCCTAAATCATCATCACAGAGATCATTGAGAGGAGCATTCTCCACTCTGTCTGCTTGTATGCTACCTCTCGAAATACATCAATAGGAGCTGCACCTGAGGTCTTATGATGCTGTACAACTGCGGGTTCTTCCTCAACGTCTTTCACAAACTTCTTCGTTTGGTCAAGTGTAATTTTCATCCATTTACAAGGACACCGCTTGATCTTCCATGCCGTTTTCAGAGGAGGTGGTGGAACATCATCACTGGGTTCTGAAGATGGGTTATCAAGGCCGTTGAAATCTACGGTAACATCCACGATAATTTTTTTAATGAATCTGTTTATTGACAGCTCTCACCTCGATTGGCTGTGTCAATACTCCTTTACCCAAATCCCAAATTTCCGCTACATTACCCTCAGCATCACTTCCGGTGTCATCTTGATCACTCTCAGCACCATCAGCAGGGGGGAACAGCACAAGTTCTAATTCATTCACCTCTTGGACATCTTCCAGAAGTTAGTAAGAGCCATCCGATTCATCTAAAATGTTGGTAATGGCCTCCTCATCTGTGATGTAATTCAATCTAAAATTTTGTCAAGAAGTACTTCTTATTGGCCAGCATATGATATTTCATATGTAAGTTTTAGGAAAAAAAATTACTGCATATAACTGCCTAAAAATGTGTGCTATGATACAATGTGCAATGCTCATTCATTATTTTTACAAAATTCATATACCTGAATGAGAATAAAATAATATAAAAATATACACTTACCAGTGCACCATTTCGTCTCTCATCGATACAAGCAGCAACTTGAAGATGTCATTCAACGATGATGGTCATTCGAGACTGGCATGTGGCAAATAAAATATGCTCTTTGAATCATTCTCTACGAGCCAAGCAGTTATTTTATTGGAATAGAGAAACATTGTATTGTGTAGGTGACTTTATAACTAATCATGTTCTGTGTATGAAATTTCATAGGTTAGACATTAATGGGTTAATGGCATGAGGAACAAGACTGTTATCAGAGGTTGTTGAAAAGGTTTATCTGGAGTTTCAGGCGATTTTGGAGTTCATTTTGTGGATGATTTGGATGTTAATGGAGAAGTAGCAGTTTTTACATATTTTTCTTCTCATTATTATTAAAAATTTCACTCAAATTGTTTAAAATGTAAAAACATAAGCAAAATCCAATAAGTCTAAATTGTAAATGGTGCAGCAACTGAGTACGTGGCAACATGCCAGTCAATATAGCCTGCTTGTGTATGCTGTGCGTATCAGAGGAAACTACAATTTTTTGCCTCTCAAGCCACATTTATCAAAAAGATTCATCTTGTTTTTGATTGTTGCAACCAGTTTGGTGGAAGTGGAAGAGGATGAAAGTTGTTCGATGACCCATAGGCCGAATTAAAGAAAATACACCACAAGCGTATATTTTCCTTCCATCCACCCCTGTAGAATTGATACATTAAAAAGGCGAATCTCAGAGCAAATGTTTTTATAGCAAATATCCCTGAAATTTCAGGATTTTATTTGAAAAAAATCCCGGAATTTCTGGACTGCATTATTTAGTGGGCTCCTGGAATTGCAATCCCTAGTGCATGCAACATTTTGTAAGTGGAAAGATATGGATTATCTGCAACCAAGGAAAGAGCACAAACTTAAATATTACGGAATGAGACAGTTTGCCGCAGCTGACTGCAATTACTTTTCTTTATATAAAAGATAGGGTTTTGGGGCTTAAATAAAGCCAAATCCTAAATATTGAAAGGTTAAATCGCATAAATGAGATGGATTGCAATGCATGAAAAAATGTCAATTGCAAATATATCTAATAATATTTAATTAGAATAGTAATATACTCTCTTAATTTCTCATATAAGCAATATTGTATTGTATTAAAGTATTGTTATCGCGAAAAAAATTGACTTCGAGATTTTGCTGAAAAGGCTCATTTTAGGTGTCCTTGAGTAAAAAAAAGTTTTCGCCATTCCGTATACCTGTGGCATAATAGTTTATGAAAATTAATGTATTTTTTAAATTACCGTAAAGACCCACGTATAGGACGCATTTTTTTTCAAAATTTTTAAGTTAAAAAGTAGGGTGCGTTTTATACACGGGTACATAATATTTTATGTTTTTCTCTCTACGAAATACATAGATGGCAAAACTCCTCAAGCCATAAAAGTTTATAGCAACCCGATGCATTTCGCCCACTAAGTGGACATCTTCAAGGGCGTACTTCACACGAACTGTCGTAGCCACATTCCCTCAAGACTGGCATATAACAAATCTCCACTCCCAGAAAACAAAATAAATGCTTGAATGATTAAATTAACAAATCCCCACTCCAAGGAAACAAAATAAATGCTTGAGTGATTTAAATTACGCGTTCCCTCTTGGGTCTTCTCTCTTCTTCCTCCCGTAGTCCACAGCTTGTCTCCGGTCCGTCCTGGGTTCAGAGATTTTGTTGACCTCCCTTGTCCCTGCGCCTCCTTGTCCGGTCTCCTGTGCCACTCCAGGGTCGTATTGGTTCTGATACCGCCTTGTCTCGTGTTAACAGCCAGGCTGCCTTTTTGTTATCCCGCTCCCTCCCAAGAAAACTTATGTGAGAGGCGACAACTCTCCATTTAATTTTGACAATGGTCCATTCTATTTTGACAATATTTCATTCTATTTTGACATTTCTTTATTTAATTACATATCAAATATTAGCTATGATTATTCATTTGTTATAACTTTTATTTCGTGGGCATATTGTTTTATACAGTTTTGTTTAAAGTTTAAAATGCAATACAATAAAATACAAAATATGTATAATACACAGTATGCATTTAATCATTGATAACTTCTTTGCACAATCATCGTTTGATATTAAATCAGCTTCTTTAGATATTAATTCTAACAACTCTGCTTCATTCTTAGGTCTGCCACGCCGTATAGGTTTATATATTTAGAAAACAGTATTTTCAATCGGATTAAAAAAAGTTGAATAAGGAGGCAAATTTGATATTTCATGCCCATAATCTAATACCAAAGCTTTTACTCTTTCATTTTTATGGAATGGAACATTATCCATCACCAAAACCGCATGGTTTGTTTGATTCTCGGCAAACATTATTAGTAAATTTTCAAGATAGGTTAAAAAATAGTGCCCATTAAAAGGTATTGTTTGAGCTGAATAATAAAATAATTTTTCACGATTCATTGCACAGCACAAAGAAATGTTTCGTGACCTAACACTTGGGGCAACTAGTATAGCACGCGTTCCACGTGATGATCGTCCACTTCGAGCCCTCATCGTCACATTGAAATCAACTTCGCCAATATAATAAACTTCATTTTCTGAAACTCGAGATGGTAATTCTATGAAGTTAAGAGCGTAACGATATCTCGCTTCAATAGACATTTTATCGTATCTTCTCGCTGGGGTAATATGTATTCGTTTTATTGTATATTGAAAATCATCTAATAAGCGTCTAATTGAAGATTGTGAAACCTGAGTTTGAAACTTTTCCATATATCTGCGATTCTTTTTAAAGATAAGCTGCAGTCTTCTTCTATCCATTGTTTAATAACTGATTGCTGTTCTTCATGAAGTTTTTTTTCTCTGTGGCCACCTCTTCTAGATTTATCAATCAACCCCTTCGTTAAGTATTTTTTAATGATTTCGTGCACAGTTGTTCTTTTCACTTCCATTATTTTTTAAATCATGCTTGCATTATTTCCCGAGAGATAAGCATCAATTATTCTTCTTCTGTCTTCATTAGAGGTCTCTTTATTTTTTCTCGGGTCCATTAAGTATTCTTTTAGTAAGTTACGTAAGTTTGTATCATTCTAATGAAACTGGAAATAATGTGTAAATAATTTAGAATTATTAAAATTAATGCAAACGTAAATATTAGATAAATTTGGTAACATTGCTAACCTATTTACGTATCTGCAAATGCACCACAAAATATTGGCTAGTATACGGTATATGTAGCAAAAATAGAGCGATCCGTCAAAATTAAATGAACCGATGTCAAAATTAAATGAAACGTTGTCAAAATAAAATGAACTGTTGTCAAAATTAAACGAACCGTTGACAAAATAAGATGACACAATATCAAAGGTAAGTGAACTGTTGTCAAAATAGCCCGGGAAACGGTATGTGTGTGTGTGTGTGTATATAATATATATACACACACACACACAGTAAAATCTCGATTAACCGGCCCTCACTTAACCGGCCCTCGCTTAACCGGTCCCCGCTTTAACCGGCTGGTTGGCCGTGACGATGTTTTCATCAACGGCGTCCCGTTGTGTTATTTTTTCAGGCGAATTTGAAAAAAACGGAATTACACATTTTACCTTCGGGGTGTTATGTCATTTTTAAAAATGATAACAGAATTTTAGACTACATTCGTGTCAATAAAAGACAATTTTCTTAAAGAAATACCGCGCGTTAGTAGTAAGGAGGCATGAAATCTAATGAAGTTGGTATCAAATATACTATGGCACTCAATTTAATATGGAGTCGCAATGATATATCTGAGAAGAAAATGACAATATAGCAGGGAAAAGGAATACGCCCACCGTGATTTGTTGTGTGTTTCAATGCTACAAAATTGCTTACGCTCACAGTCTATGAAGCGATGACTCGAATCGAGAGGTGCTGTTTATCCTCTCTCATGTGATGAGAGTTGATATGGCCTTGTTGCCAAATTGCGTAGATCGTAAAGGAGAGAGGGTCTCACGCAGGGTAGTGGGATATTTGAGACAATGTTAGATGGGGAAAAACTGCGCGCTAAGGATTTGAGTAGCTGCCTCATGGTGGCGAAGTCGATTACCCATAAAATTGATGACTCGCGTTGAAAGTGGGCTCGTGGTGTGGCTGCTCTTCTCCTCTGTCCTCACGAGTGTGTGTATAGTGACCGGTTGTGGTGTTTTTATTACGTTGCTGAACAGTGTCGATACTTGCGTAGTTTTACGCCGTGGCAAGTGATCACAATGCCTCCGAGGAGAATTGAAACAAAAAGAAAGCGTACAGTGCTCAGGATGAATTTGAGATAATATTGAAACTAGAATCCGGGGTTTCAGCTGCAAGCATTGCCTTGGATTACGGAATCGGAAAATTAACGGTGAATGACATAAAGAGAGACAAAGAAAGGATTAGGCAATTCACGAATAAATTCGATGAGGCCGAAAAAAAAGTGGCGTGTCCGTTCGCAAAACTTTAAAACTAACGAGCGATAAAAACGTGAATGAAGCAGTCTACAAGGGGTACGCGCAACAGCGATCTTGCGGTGTATTTGAACGTGCCCAATTTTAAGGCAAGCAGCGGTTGGCTGTGGCGTTTCCGAAATAGACACGGGATTAGAAATAAAAAAACGCAAGGTGAAGCTTTAAGTGCCAATGAAGGGAGTGCAGAGCCATTTAGACAAATGTTAAGGGAACTCGTAATTAGTACAGGTCTTCAGCTTTGCCAGCTCTACAATGCTGATGGAACGGGACACTTCTGGAGGTCATTGCCGAAAAATACTCAGTCATCGAGACATGAGTCTTCAATCCCTGGCTGAAACTGTCTAAAGAAAGAATTTTAGCTCTTCTCTGCGCGAATGCCGACGGCAGTCATCGCCTAAGATCAGTGGTTGTGGGTAAATCTAAGCGCCCCCGTGCTCTTAAAAATGCAATGAACAAACTTCCTGTGCATTACTACAACTCTTCAAAGGCTTGGTTCACCCAATATATCACTGCAGACTGGTTTTTTCATCACTTCGAACCTGAAGTTAGAAATTTTCAGATAGAAGAAATAAAGATTACTCCCGACGATGTCAAAGCTCTATTAATTCTGGACAATGCTCCCTCTCACCCCAGCGCCTAAGATCAGTGGTTGTGGGTAAATCTAAGCGCCCCCGTGCTCTTAAAAATGCAATGAACAAACTTCCTGTGCATTACTACAACTCTTCAAAGGCTTGGTTCACCCAATATATCACTGCAGACTGGTTTTTTCATCACTTCGAACCTGAAGTTAGAAATTTTCAGATAGAAGAAATAAAGATTACTCCCGACGATGTCAAAGCTCTATTAATTCTGGACAATGCTCCCTCTCACCCCAGCGTCGAAAATCTCACCAGTAGTGACGGAAAAATCAAGAGCCTTACTCTTCCTCATAACACAACATCTTTAATGCAGCCAATGGATCGGGGCATTATAATAGGAGAAAATATTTGGATGAAGTGATGGTGGCGCTGGAGAACGACGATGACGTTGAAGAGGATATCCGAGAACATAGGAAATTGCAGAACATAAAAAATTACAGCATTAAGTCAGCAATATTTAATTGGGCAAACGCTTGGGATGCGGGGAAAGCTTAATCCTCGCGAACGAGTGGAAGAAACTTTTACTCGACACTGACGTAGACATTGATTTCCGAGGGATTGAACCGGAGGACTATCAAAGGGTTCATTTATTAGCAGGGGAAAAATGGTACAATATACGATGTGGTGGAGTGGCTAGACGCCGATGAAGGAGACCCTGGGTATCACATCCTCACTGAAGAGGAAGTTGCGACAAGTGTTTCATGCCCTGGCTTAGGAAATCCAAGTGATGATGACGAAGACGAGCACGAAGAACAAGCTCCAAAAAAACTCTCTGTAGCTAGGGACCATGTAGACTCTGTGATTAATTTCATCAACGCAAGTTCCGATCCTGCTTTTGAAGTTGACTACGAACATATTAGGGAATATAGAGACTTAATCATTCGGAAACAATGGAGCAAAGCAAATGAAAATTGACAGTTTCTTTAAGCCTGCTTCACATCCCCAGTGCATATCTCAAGATCTTGAGGACCCTCAGCCGTCAACTTCAAAAGGCGAAACCTCATCAGAGACTCGCTTTCGTGGGTTTCGGCGCTCAACAAGTAGTTGCCATACCACTGCCGACCCGCATTTACTCACGGATAGCGATTCCGATTGATTGGTAAGTTCATTTTTTCTACTTTACTTTCACTTAATTTCGAAGAGCGAGTTTTTATTATCGATATATCGGGATATATAGCTGTAGAAAAATAAGCCGCGATTTCGAGAGAGATTTCCTACCATGCACCATGGAAATGCAAATGTGTTACATTTCTGAATTTGTTTCGTATTTACGATGGCTTTTGTCTCAAAAATGACTTTCGATAGCTGAATTGATGATTTTCCCTATTGCTGTGTTGAATGTTTCTGAGAGTGAGAAAGCAAAATGTTGATTGCGGCAAATAATCAGCAATTTTTACGTAAAAATTACGAATTTTAGGTGAAAAGGCATGAAATGTATGCGTTATGTTGAAGTAACACTAGTAAATAAGCCGATAAAGTCGTCGTAATTATAAAATAATCGTTTCAGCGTAAAATAATGAACTTTTTGGTGTCATTTCCACTAAGGCGGTCAATATCGATTTACCCCCGGATTAACCGGATTCTCGGATTATTCGGCCGACCGTCCGCCCCATATAGGCAGGTTAACCAAGGTTTTACGGTGTGTATGTATATATATCATCATCATATGTAGTCTGTCCGTAGACAGGTCCGTGATTATTCATGGTTAAACCTGGTTCTCCATATACTCCTATTTTCCGCTGTCCTCTTTATATCTTGATAACTCTCTTTCCCTTTCAAATCGTCTATCAGCTGAAACCTTTTCCTACCTCTTTCCCTTTTCCCATCTAGTTTTCCTTCTATATGTATATATATATTAGACCTAAATGTTGCTAATTGAAGAATGAAATTACAAATATGCCAACATATGGAGCATGTTGGCTCACTGTGCCAATATGCCCGTTTAAGTGGGCCAACTAGCCCCATCACCTTTTTTCAACTTTTAACCTTCATAAAAGCGGATTGGAAGGATCATTTAAACTTGAATTCCTAGCATAATCAAGCTAAGGGTTTGAAATTTTATATCAATATAACATTTTAACGAATAACCTCATCCTTAAACTTATATAAAACAATTAGTATTCTGTAAAATGTTTATTCGCAAAGCAAAATAATCCTCAGCATACTGACACACGGCACAAGTTGACGCTGCCTGTTGAAACTGTGAGGACACTGTCCCACATCTAAATGAAACTGCTCTCCAGCTTGTAGCGCTATGAGGTTCCAAATACCTTAGTTATTAGCAAATGCAATGACCCTGCAGTATGAATTCGCAACTTCTGCATTTAAGCTCACATATTTACATAACAGACTTTCGCTTTATGCCTCACTTGAAAGCAAAGTATCATCAGGTATGTAGTTCAGAACACAGCCAATATTGTATGAGATGTTTATCGTATGTTTTACAATCTATACTATACTTTGGGTGCATTGCGACTGCAAATCGCACTGATTTAATTCAAATAGATGCAAGTACTGTGACTTTGCAACATAAATCTGCAATTTCATCCTTTTGAGCTCATTTACTTTGCTTTCAAAGCAGTGTTTACTGCCAATTTAAATGATGCCTTTCTGTGTGACTCCGTAGGTTTATGGAATGTTGCTAAGTGTGGTAATATTTATCAGCTTGACTTTACATTGCTGCAAGGAAAAATGGCGGCCGAATTTATTTGTTGTTTACATGAGTGAGTTATCACCACCGTGTAGTGAGCTTGATGCCTCGTCAAAATACTACATTTCTTTTAATTATTCAAAATACGTCACAAAAAATAAAAACGAAGCATTGAAGTGGTAACATTTCTTTAATTAATCGCGTTCTAAGTACGCGGCAGCAAATCTTACGTTACAAGATGATAGCAATTCTTAGATTTATATTAAAATTCGTAATAAAAAATGAAAACCTAACAAAACAAAATAACATTTCCTTAAATTAGGTTCAAAATACATAAGCAAATGAAAACCTTAAATTCCATAATGATGGCATTTTTTAAAATGTTAAATTAAAGTTTCGTCATTGAAAATAGCGGCATTGGCGGTGAAGTTTAAACAGCTACAAAATAATTAAGTCGAGAATTATCATGTTTGTTTACTTCGAAAACTGCTAATAATGAGCATTTTTAATATAATATAATAATATTAAGTCCTTTTATAGGGCGCCAAAGTTTAAACTGAACTTCGAAACAAAAAAAAATAGAGAGAGCTCACGTTTGTTCGCATCGCAAACGCATGACGTGAAATACAAATAATCTGCGCGAAACAGAATTAATGATCATAAAAAAAATTGTCGCGAAGTCTAAATTCGCGAACGGCAAGCACGCGAAGTTCAAAAAGGTGGTGTATATTAAAAATTCAATGCAACGTTCCCCCTAAGAAGCTGTATTCGGGGCACGTGCACCGACTGCCCCGCCCTCACTACCAGACCCGACAAGAGGGGTGGAGATGGTCTAAAGTATTCGGGCCCTCAATTCTTCAAGGGGCCCTGCCGAGTATACCGGTATGTTGTATACTTGTATTGTTGACAAAGTGGAGTGGAGATCTCGATCTTGGAGGTGATAATATTAACTAGTGATGTTATTAATAGAACAACTACAATATCTTTCACAGAATGAAAGCATCCTGCTATTTTAATTCTGTCTTTATCGTACACATAGTAAAGTGAATCTTGTATAAAAACCGGCCGTAATTAATGGAAGCTAGAGGGGAAAAATCTTTCTGTTTTCAATATACTAATATCAAAATAAATGACGCAAAACTGTGAATGACATGTATCCAGAAAGCGTTCAGCATGAATTGGAGACTGTTGGCCTAAGTTCTATTGATTCTTCTACCTAGAAGGAGATTCGTCATCAGTTAGGTGTATGATACATTGATAAAGATTTGAACCAATTTGTACTCCAATGTTTCTCTTTATACCCAAGTCTGATCTCCGTATATCTGCAACTAGAACTAAATCACTGATATTCCAACTATGTTGCAGTTCCACTCAAATGGAACAGTTGAACAAATCTTTAGGAAATCCCAATTCCATTTCGCTTGCCGGTTATCTAGTCTAGGATATAATACATGAGAATGGGACTGAAAAATCATATATTCGATTACTAAACAATATTAGATACTGGAGGATTTAATAATATTCAAAGTTGCGTTTACCAATTTCTTTAATACCAAATACAGCATAACAAAAACGATTCTGCTTCGTACAAAGTTTCATTTTTAAAAATTTTTGTACAGGACATAATCGAAATAAACATCTTAAAGAAAACCACCGTGATATGTCAATAGTCGCACTGAAGAAGGAACAGGTAGTTCTCTGGAATGTTACTTCCAATTAATCATTTGAGCAAAATCATCATGGCAACAGGGAGCTTATCACAATGAGCAGTCAATAAATAAACAATAGAATATCATAATTCAAAACGGCATAATTAGTTGAGCGAGATGTAAAATTAATGCGAACAGAGCGTGATTCGTCATCGCGTACTGGGATCAGAAGAGCCAGTAATGGAAACGAATTAATTCTAAGCCATTTTGTCATGCGAGAATCTTACGAACAATGGCGAGCGTAAGGAACGATTAAGCCTCGAGCGCACCACTCCAGCGTCAATAGATTTATAATAATTCATCTTATACGTTTTTAACTCACGTCAGTCATAAGGTAAAATAACTCTGTCCAAAGAAGTTCTGCATTTCGTATCATTACATTCGATACTATTATCGAGGCATGGATGAGTGCTTGAATTTGAGTAAAATATTATTCTAACTTAGTATACTGACAGTAAAAATAATCTTTTTGTTTGTATACTTTAAATGTCCTAACGAAAATAAGCTTAAAGCTATCTGACATTTATTTATATGATCTTAAACAAATTCAGAGGGGTATTTATCACAGGTTTCTGTACTTTATTGTCCTTAGAATAAATATCACTACAATTATGTCTCCAAATGGGGGACCAAATTCTAACATCGAACCGTGCGTCGGGCAAATGGGTACCCGCTGCGATTGCAATAAAAGTTTATGAAAATATGTAGAACCTCATAAGATTTGCTTATAAATATTTGAGACGCGCGTTGGTTTGTGTCCTGCGTCATTTTCCATTTGGACGTAAGCCGCTTTCACATGTCGGGAAATTAAGAGAGGAAGACAAATGACGTACTAGTTGCGGACACCCTTCGGACGCAACCATAGCAGCGATTATGCGGGAATGGATAGGGGTGGGGTGGAGAAAGTGGGATGGAGGGGGTGGAAGGAGGCATAGGAGAGAGTCCATTCAACGTTCAGACATAATCTTCCAGCGAAGTAGGACGTAGGATGCGACACGGAGTATGGTCAAGATGGCGACCAGGGCGAGGATGTCCGTGAGGAAGTGTGCGCCTTCCATGTCCACCTGGAGATCAAAGAGAAAGGAAAGGAAGGAGTTAGTTCCAGAAATGAAGGAATTTCGATTGACAATAAATCGATGCAACATACATTGAACATACTTCCTCGTTTCCGTAGGCTTCTAGTCCACGCAATAATGTCACGATATATTAATACCCATTTGAGTAGTTGCGGCAACGGTACTACTATTAGTGGGGAAAGCGCGGCCTTAGCTGGGCTACAGCAGGCTCTAACGATATATTTTTTGAGCAAGGACGCATTTTAACCAAAATACACGCAGCTATTTTTAGGTAAATGGACGTTTGTGAAAATCTGCAAGAATAAATTACCATGTATTGTCGTGCGATGGGATTAAATCAAATAGTGCTTATATTCGCAAAGATTCTCTCCATAAAAATGAGATTCCATCAGATTATGTGTAATCGTTCGTCACCTATGGCCGCGCACAGACTACAGACGGATAGCAATTTTTTCAGACTCAGGGGCACTTAATAATTCATCAGAATAGCAGTTGAATTTGTTCACGTTCACAACACTTTCTCTGTGTACATCGTTTTTGTTCCCAGATGAGAACCGTAAACAAAAGGTTAACACAAAAACGACACTCCCTAGTTGGGGTTGGACCCCATGGGGCCTCACAAGGCGAGCATTCCTAGGGTGTGAATCTTCCAAGAGGCTGCGCCTTTTACTGTACTGATTGCATGAAAAATTACAAGAATTTTAAAGAACAGTAATTTCTTGAAAATTCTCCAGCACAATCTTCATTAAGGCCCTCCTTTGGACGATGCCACCCTTTCGCCCGTTTTAGCTGTTACTTGAGAATTACGATTTTTAACAATGTTGAGACGCACCGAGATTCACGATTTTTAACAATTTTGAGACGCAGGTTCTTTCCAAGCGACCGCACCGATCGCACACCTTTGAAGCCGGCCCTGGTTCGATTACCCATAGCAGGAAGTTAATAAAAAAACGAGCAGAAGAATTCTACATGAAACTGTATGAAGATCCATTTACCAATGAGGAAAGAACTATGCATCTTCAAAGCATCTTGATTTGGCCCATCCCAGAGAACAAGCTGAATTTTGCAGGAGATATAATGCGATGGACCACATACAAGTCATCAGAGAGATAACCGGTCGGACTAATGAGTACGAGTTGCCCCTCTGTATGTGCTTCATCGACTGCGAGATAGTATTCGAATCTAGTAGAATATCTTCGGTATTAAATGCTTAGAAAAAACAAGAATACGCAATGTTTTTCCAAACTTCATGAACATTTTTCCAAAAACAAATAATCCATCCGCCTCCAAAGCCTTCTTATTCGCTAAACAAAAGTGGTTAAATTTATAAATCCGACATTTATACAGTAAGCGCAACACACTTGAATTACAAGCATATAATCAGCACTTAAAAATCACCAAACACTTAACTCGCAACCGAAAAATCACTTAAGACAACTTTCACGCTAAAATGCACGCTGTTATACAACACAAGACTGAATACAAAACAAACAAAAATTATACACTAACGGCGATTATCAATACCAAAACCTCGGACAACAATGTCGTCAATCTTTCGCATGAATCCTTCAATGCAGGAGAAATTTCTCTCCTCAACAAAGGACTAAAATACGCCCATCCATATAGAAAACCACCACTAGAAGACGTAATAGCCAACATCGAATCCTCTATTAAATATATCTCAGAAAATACCAAAAACTTTATAAGGAATTCGGCATTAACTAAAATAAAACAAAACATTACTAACACCACGACCCACACCCACTCACCAGAAACATTATCAAGTCGTCAAATCATTAAATTCCAAAAATTGCTTTTACATTAAAGCCGACAAAGGAAATACTGTTGTTATAATGGACAAGGATAAATATTACCAAAAAGTGAATCTACGACTCCAAGAAAGTCTCTACACAAAAATCCCAAAAAGCTCTTTGAACCAAATGATAACTAAAACAGAAAATACTCTGAAAACATGCCCCACTTTAATAGATACACGAATTAATCTTCAATTAAATATCTCCAATCCGGTTGTCCCCAGAATGTACTGCCTTCCAAAATTACACAAATCAGGCATACCTATGAGACCCATAGTTTCAGGGATCAACTCTCCAACATACAAAACCAAAACAAAGAAAAAATACATAAAACTACCATATGCACCGAAACTAACAAAAAATCTCCAACGCATGCTTTCAAAATTCGATCTTCACCCGTTTTTTGTCAACGAAAATAAATTATCCAAGTTACTAACAAATCCGAAAGATAAAATTCCTAATCACCACAAATCAGGCATTTACCAGTAGTGTGACAAAATTTACATAGGGCAATGTAGACGCAAACTGAAAACCCGGTTTAAAGAACACATAGCACACTACAAAAACAACAGAATAAACCAATCAAGCATTGCAACTTATATTTTCGACACTCACCATCCCTTCACCACAGAAAACCTATCCTTACTCAAATAAATCGACCAATACAATAAACTTCATGCATACGAAAGCATCTACATACATAAAAACAAAAACACGGTTACGAACAACACTTAGGTCCCATCCCCTTTTACACACTTTTATTTAACTTACTCTGTTATATATCTATATATATAATGTTATATATCTATATATAATGGCATCATACCTATTTCTCGATATTTTTTATCCAAATACGCGCTCAAGGCATGGATGATGATGCCATAATCTTAACACAAAATATCCTAATTTTTCATAAATTTAATGTATATGGTATTGTGTTAATGATGGTTATTCTTATTGCTCATGCAGTGCGATCTGAGTCACGAAACTTGAAATACGACAACTTGCACACAAGCCGATTGCCAGAGAATTTGGAAATTACGGATAGTTGTCCTAATTTCACGTAAAATTATAAATATACTGCTATTACTCATGGAATTTATTATTTAATACATATAGGCCCCACGTGACTGATGTGCTGTTGCCCTGGAGATTTTGCTGGTTTATTTACGAGTTTAGATCTTGGTGTATGATGATTTTTTGAAGCGCTTGCAGTATGCAGGTACCGACTACTCGTATGTATATATTTCTCTTTCAAATCTTTCTCGTTTTATAGCTCTGCTCCTATAAATGCTACAGGGCTGAAATTTCGGGTATATTTTTATTTCAGATGACAAACGACAATAAAAGTTGAAAGTCACAAAAAGTTAATATTTAAGGGGTCTTTTCAGCCCCAATGTTCCATTTCAATACCCCATAAGAAAAGCATGGGATTCAGTGCAAGGCATTCTCAAAATGCATTTTAAAATTGAGATATGAATTCGGGAAAAGAACAGTTGTTTAGCTGAAAGAACGGGGTTCTTAATTGTTTAAGGCAGGAGTCAAATACATACCGAATTAATGTAAATATCTGCTTTGAATCGGAAAAAAGTGTAAATTTTTCCTCTCTTAAACAATGGAAATGTATAAAAACCATGGCAACGACATTATTGCTTTTAAAGAGACCTTTAATGCTCTTAATGGAAATTAAAGACATTTTAATGCATTTAAGGGAAATTAATGCAGTCATAATGAATTATAGTGGAATTTCCAAATATTTTCAGAATTTTCTTATATTGAAATAAACTTTGAAAATTCAATTTATAATCTTTGCAATTTTCCATAATCCAAAAACTCAACTTTAAAATAAAAGAAGACTAAGAACGAGAAAAAAAGTTTTTCAGTATACACACTTTTAAGTGCACTAAAAAGAAGAAAATAAATTTTTCTGTCCTCAACTTTAATTGAACTTGGTGTGTAGAATAAGACTGGGCGGAAATTTTTACCACCACTTTTATTCTGTACACTAAATTTAATTCAAGTTGAGGGCAGAAAAATTTATTTTCCTCTTTGTAGTGCACATAAAAGTGTGTATACTGAAAAACGTTTTTTAAATATTTTATTCCGTTACTAAGTTAACCGTTCCAAATCCTTTCACTTTTCTTCCCCTCTCCCCAACGGCCACTCATTTTATATATACCCCCTTCTCCATCCTACACCACAAACTACTGAAGATGACAGCTTAGCTGTCGAAACATCAGTGTCTAGTTTTAATTTTTGGTTCAAGTTTACTGTGTGAGTGGCCTTTGTAGGATTCTGCGTGTGCGTGTCTCCTTTTGACTTAGGTCCTGCGACGGTGTATATCAGCAACCTGCAGCGTGAGTGAGTATTCTCTTCCTTTTTCCGGTGAAGGAATTTTTATTTGCCAACGTTTACTTGGGTCAAATCATCACTACCGATGACGGATTACTTCTAGGAGAAATCAACCTGGGAGTGAAAATGGCATGAAGTTCTTTTGGCAGGATTGCAAATATCTTCAAATTAAATGCCCCAGTCTTCATGAAAAGGAGATTGTTATGACCAATGCGTTCTGCCTGTTTTGACCTATGAATGGAAAACATGGACTATGAATGACAGAATAGTCTACCGCCTGAAAACAACACAGATGAACATGGAGAGACGTATGCTGGGGATCACCCGAAGAGACCGCAAAAGGAACGACTGGATAAGAAAGAAGACGGGAGTCATTGATGTAATTAGAAGAGTAAAGGCGCTTAAGTGGCAGTAGGCAGGTCATATTGTCAGACGAAATGACCAACGTTGGACGTCTAGTGCCATACAATGGATCCCAAGAAACAACAAGAGACCGAAAAGAAGACCGAAAGACAGGTGGGAAAGAGAACTTGTGAAGTTCTTAGGGCCAGCATGGAGGAGGGAATTAGTTGATAGGGAAAATTGGAAGTGTCCTTGGGGGGGCCTTCATCCGACAATAAATGGAAAAGGGCTGACGATGATAAACACACACACACATATACATATACATACATACATACATACATACTTACATATATATATATATATATATATATATATATATATATATAAGGTAAATTTAATAGTTATTGATGCTGATGAATCTTCTACAGACATTATTCTATATTCCATATCGTCTTATTTCACCGATTCATCTCTTTAAGAGTCGAAACTGTCATTTAACAAAGTTTCCATTTCTCGAGCATTGAGAGTGAATTGGCGCTAAAATTTCGTTTCTTCTCTCAACGTCATCAAGCGTATCTAGGGTGATCAATTATCACTGCGTGTGTTAATGAAGCGAAAGCAGCAACGTGCGTTTGAATGACAGGCCGAGCTTTTTGGCAAGGTTGAATTGTTTTGCGTTAGAAATATAACGGCAATTTCCTATCAAACCACGAACCCATCGTGCTGTCAACCATTTAAACGAACAAATTAACGTATATTTAGTTTGTTTTTAGCAAGATCGTCGATCTGGAGTTGATCCGAAAATCGATATTTTAGACGAGTTAGAACGAACCTGAAAAATTAGGTCCAAAATACAATCAAAACCTTTGACCGATATTAATTTATTTCTTTTATACGTTTTCAGATATATGTGGAAGGCAAAAAGCGGCGATTACATCCACCATATTCGACGTTCTCGAAAGGTATTTTCCAATGACATGATCGTTCAATTCTCAGTTTCTCATTAATTACAAATATTTACACGATGGATATTTGACCAACAAAAAGGGTTGAAAATATCTTTTTAAATGTAATTTTCGTTTATCTGCTTTTCTGCTTTTAATTACTCGTGTGTATATATATATATATATATATATATATATATATATATATATACACATATGTATATCATTCTATATAGACGTTCCTTGCAGACTAGGAGGAGGATATAACATACTAGTAGAAGGTGCTTGCATGCTGCAAGCATTTCATTTCACCTTGAAAAAACCTTCATTTTTCAGACAGACATTTCATCATTACAAATATTCTATTAATTCTAAAGATTTCACCTACGCAGCGATTTTCGCTTTTCCCACATGTAAAAATAATAGTTTAAAACAATCCCCAAATGTTGCAATTTTAAACATTTTACACTTTCTCCATTATGGGGTACTAATGCTACACATTTGAGCCAAATTTTAAAGTTGTAGCACTTCTAGAAGTAAAATAATATTTTTCTAATTGTTTAAAATTTAAACATTTTTAACGGTTGCCGCAATATATATATGGAGAGATTGAAATGTTTATTTGTGCAAATGCACTGTTCTGTAAATAATTTGAAAATTGCAGCTTCCTAGCTCATCCCGTGGAACCTAAAAAATTATTAAACTTTAATGTTCAAATGGGGTTAAAACAACCCCTAAAATTTACAATTTTGAAATTTTCGGTTTTTATAGTTGGTTATGAGAAAAGTTCTATAATCTTGCAAAATTTCAGCTTCCTAAACTTATTAGATTGGTCTACACACTGGATTGCGTTTTCCCATGCTAACTTATGGGAGATATATTATTTTACTTATAGAAGTGCTACAACTTTAAAATTTGGCTAAAATGTGTAACATTAGTACCTTATAATGAAGAACGTGTAAAATTTTTAAAATTGCAACATTTGGGGATTGTTTTAAACTATTATTTTTACATGTGGGAAAAACGGAAATCGCTGCGGAGGTGAAGTCTTTAGATTTGAAAGAATATTTGTAATGATGAAATGTCTGTCTGAAAAATGAATGTTTTTTCAAGGTGATATGGAATGCTTGCAGTATGCAAGCACCAGCTACTATTATGTTATATCCTCCTCCTCCTCCTCTGTAAGAGTCGTCGATATATAATGATAACATATAACATATAGGAGGATACTAATGTTTAGGCACTTCCAGATATGCTGGAGATTCTAAATTTTTTCTTAGGTAGGAGTTTGTGCAAAACCGACAAGAAAAAAACGAAAATCATGAAAAAGTGCAACAATGCGGCCGCTAAAAATTCGCAATTGTTTAAACAAAATTTCGAGGTTTAGGCATTTCCGAATGTCCTACGGAGCTGAAACTTTTTTTATAAGTAGAATTCTTAAAAAAACGAAATAGGGATTATACAAATTTTGCTATTTTAATTTGTTTGGCAGTTAAAAATTCTTAAAGTTTAAACAAATAGATAACTGTTAGACATTACATGATGAGCTATGGAGCTGAAATTTTCAATTAATGTACAAAGTAGTAAACTAGCACAAAAAAAATTTCAATTTTACCATACATGAATTTCGGCGACCGTTAAAAATTATTTAAATTTAAACAATTAGAAAATATTATTTGACTTCTAGAAGTGCTAAAACTTTAAAATTTGGCTATATTGTGTAGCATTAGTACCCGATAATGGAGAAAGTGTAAAAATTTTAAAATTGCAACATTTGGGGATTGTTTTAAACTATTATTTTTACATTTGGGGAAAACGAAAATCGCTGCGGAGGTGAAATCTTTAAAATTAAAAGAATATTTGTAATGATGAAATGGCTGTCTGAAAAATGAATGTTTTTTCAAGGTGAAATGAAATGCTTGCAGTATGCAAGCACCTTCTACTAATATATATATATATATATATATATAGACTTAAGGAAATGAAAAGGTAGTGATGAGGGTGGCAACAAGGTGTTGAAGGAAGCCCAGCGGACACTTACCAAGTCGGAGACCAAGTTGGCAGGCTGCTGGGGGCGTCGAAGAGACACGTTGAGCACACGAACACAAAAACAAAAAACACGCAAGCTTATCGGTCATATGCCCCTTCTTCAGCGATAGAGTAAATGAGAGTGACACACTGAGCGGGGAATGACAGGGTGATGTGGGGAGGTTGATGATCGGAGGCGGGGAGTAGGAGGGGTGGATAGCCAATAAGGAGGGAGTGTGATGAGGTAGAGTGCGAATAGTTACAAAGTAACAAGGAGACATTGTAAGGGGGCTAATAGGAATAGCGGAGGTTGAGGCCAGGCGGAGAGAAAGAGTCAAGAAGATGTATGTGTGCAAGTTCCCAGTGTCGGAGAAGGGGGGCAGAAGTGTCATTGGGTAAGGCGCGAATAACTCTTACAATGTAGCAACTATTGAAGGGGACATTGTGGGCATTGGCGTGTAATGCAACTGGGAGGGGGCGTCTGAGAGAGACGCTATTTCGGTGACTTTACATGCGGATATTTAACGGATTGCTGGTGAGGCCTACATAAAACGCGGGACAAAGAGTGCAGGTAAGGAGGTAAATGACGTTACGGGTGGTGCAGTTGCTTCTAGAGGTGATGGGGTAGGTGATATTGGTGGAGGGACTCGAGAAAGAAGATGAGGGTAGGTGGATAGGGCAAGTGAGGCAGCGAGGTTTGCCGCAGGGGTGAGACCCTATTGCAAGAGGCGTGGTAGAAGTGGGAAGTTCCTTCATCGACAAGATATTTCCCAAATTGGGGGGCCGGCGGAAGGAGAGGAGCGGGGGATTGGCAAAAAGGTTGGTAAAGAGGGACTGGTGGGAGGAAGAGGTAAGAATTGGGTGGGCAGCATGGAGGATGGTTTTGAGGGCTTCGTGGATACCAGGAAGGAAAAGTGTAGTAAGAGTGGGTGGAGGGGTTGATACAGGGATAGTAGGTGTGTGTGGAAGGGATCCATGGTGGGTAGGCGTCAACGCCCTATGGATCTGTTCGCGGACCAAGACTGGAGGGTAGCCACGTTTGAGGAGAGCGTCCTCGAGGACAGAGTAGTACTGTAGAAGGGAAGCTCTATCAGAACAAAGCCTCCATCCTCGTCGAGCAAGTGCATAGGGGATAGAGATTTTGGTATGAAGGGGATGGCAGCTATCAAAGTGGAGGTATTGGAGGCTGTTGGTGGGTTTGATATGAACACAGGTGCGAATTTTGCTGTCTTGAAGGTAAAGATTGATATCCAGGAATGTGATGTGGGAAGTAGAGGATTGGTGGGTGAAAGAGCGTGAAGGATGGGAGGAGAGGCGCGAGAGAAAGGAATAGAGAGAGTCAGGTCCATGCGTCCAAATGAGGAAGACATCGTCGATGTATCTCACCCACAAAAGTGGTCTGAGTGGTACGTTGGGGAAGAGTCGTTCCCATTCTCCCAAGTAACAATTGGCGTATGAAGGCGCCATACGGGTGCCCATTGCAGTGCCTCTAATTTGAAGGTAGTGATGCCCATCGAAGGTGAAGTTGTTCATTTTTAGCACCATAGCTGCCAAGTCTAATAAGAAATGGGAGGAAGGTCTTGCGTCGGGTGGTCTTGAGTCCAGGAGTTTACTAAGGGCAGAGAGTTCATCATCGTGGGGGATGTTTGTGTAGAGGGAACAGACATCGATAGTGGCCAAAATGGTATTGGGTGGGAGAGGAAAGGGGAGGTGTTTGAGGCGTTTGAGAAAGTGGTTAGTGTCTTGGATGAAGGAAGGGAATTGACGAATGAGAGGTTGTAGGTGGGAGTCAACGAAGGCGGAGATGCGTTCTGTAGGGGAGTTAAAGCTGGCAACAATGGGGCGGCCGGGGATGTTGGGTTTGTGGATTTTAGGGAGAAGGTAGAATGTGGGTGTGCGGGGTTTGTAGGGGATCAATAGAGCAATGGCGGAATCGGGAAGGCCTTCCTGTTTTCCTGAGGAATGAAGATAGGACGAAATTTTGTCGGAGTGGTGGTCTGTGGGGTTGGAAGTAAGGTGATGGTAAAAAGTTTCGTCAGAAAGTTGGCGCTCGGCTTCCTCGTTATATTTGGCGCGATCCATCACAACCGTGGTGGTGCCCTTGTCGGCAGGGAGGATGATGATATGGTCACTATGTTTGAGTGTAGAAATGGCATGTCTTTCATGTCTGGTAAGATTATCTGTATGGTCGATAAGATCGGAAAAGTTGGGTTGGGAGACTCTGGAAAGGATATAATTGAGGTATTGTTCGACCGGGTGTAGGGAAGGAAGGGTGGGTGGAATGTATTGGGAAGGAGGTTTGAAGATGGAAAAGGTAGGTGGAAGGCCGGGAGGGAGTTTAGGGTTGGCAGAGGTGAGAGAGTCTTCTTTGGGAGGGTTGGTTTTTAGACGTAGTGTGCGGGCAAAGGACTGGACGTCGGCAAGGAGGCGAAAATGATCAAATTTGGTGGTGGGACAAAAAGAAAGGCCGCGTGATAGGAGTTCATTCTCGGCAGGGGTAAGTACGTGGGAGGAAAGGTTCAAGATTTCATCTGGTTGGCAAGATGAGGAGGTGGTGGCAGGAGTGTGCGAAAAATAGGAGCGCTTCAAAGGTTTGCGGGTTGGGAAAGTGTGGGTCTTTTTCAGGATATAGAGTGATGGTGTCGTTGGGAATCCCAGGAGATCCACAAGACATGGAGTTTGGCCGATGAGTGGCGGGGAGGGAGGTGGCTTGTTGACCTCGCCAGCTGATATGAACGGAAGGGGAAGACCAAGTTTGAGGTGCCGGACGCAAAGTAGAGAGAGTTTACGGAGAAGTCTGTTGCGATGAGCGGTAATATCATTAGCCGCTTGAAGGAAAGCGGCGTGAAGGTCGGATATGGATTGCGAAAAATGACGAAGATAAAGAACGAGAGATTTGCAATTAGCGAAGTGGGTGTTAGAGAGGGTGTTATAACGGTGTATGGTGGAACGGATAATTTGGATAGAGGCGAGGTGATACGTGAGGGCTAGGGAAGCGCGGATAGGGGGAGGAAGGCCTGAAAGAGGAATTCTGATGGTGAGGCATTTGGGGGTGAGTCCAAGTACAAGGCAGGAGTTGAGGAATTCAATCTGGCAGTTGAGGGTGATGTGTCTGCGGAGATGATAACGGAGACGGGTAAGTTCCATGGTGGATGAGAAAGATAAGAGGAAAAGACGACAGGAGAGAAACGTAAAGATATAGACAAATAAGGAGAAAAAAGGAAGGTATATATATAGACTTAAGGAAATGAAAAGGTAGTGATGAGGGTATATATATATATATATATATATATATATATATATATATATATATATATATATATATATATATATATATCCTTTCCAACTTCCTCAAAGTCAGCAGAAGGATGCAAACGGAGAATAAAGGGCGAAGCACAGTGGTGTCCACGGACAATCATGCTGTGAAGTCTTCCTGCAATATCACAGCTCAAAGTGAAAGAGGAACTCACCAACCTGCTCTGGATCAGCGTGGGGTTTTATGGACCGAAGCACCATATAATCTACACCTTTAAAAAACTGCCCTCATTCTCCGGAGGCTGTATTGCCCCTGACCGTGGCAGTGGTCAGGATCAAGGCATGAAGGCAGAGGATGCTAAGAATCCCCGGAGGTTAGACATCCACTGCCATATTTTCACATTCTTATCCACTTCTTTTAACATCAACCTCTCTACCTTCAACTGTCGGACTCTGCACGGCGAAGATTTACTATGAGAGCTTCTAAAGGGACTAGAGAAAGCCACATGGGTCATTTTAGGGCTTATTGAGTTAAGAAGAAAAGAAAAAGACCTGCTGAAACTGAACTGGAACGTTTTATGAAAGGGGAACTGACACAGGAAGAACAGCAGGAGATGGATTTTTCATCAACGAAAAATTGAAAAGCAATATCGTGGAAAAAGAAAGTTCATCCGAGCGAGCAGCTAGACTAGTGCTTTAAATAAATAAGATGTATCAATTGCTCAAGTGTACGCGTCAACTTCAATCTACAGTAGAAGACCTCTTAACCGACTCCCGGGATTATCCGATCTCCCTCAGATGCTCTTCTAGAATCCCCGTTTTCCTTAATACTGTCTGTCGCCCTACATTTGAGTTGCGTGCTTGCTCAGAGTCAGTTGTGTGTTTGCTCCAAACCGCGGCATCTGAATTTGTTTTGCGCCAGTAAAATTACTTATTGTGCTTAATTATATTAATGAAATATCGGTGATAATAGATGGTAGTAAGTTGTTTTTTTCTATGAAAACTAAGTTAGATGCACCGGAAGACTCGATAAAGATGGGTCGCTAAAAAACTGCTTGTGAATTAGGTATGGGTGAGACATCGTAAAAGGCTGGAAAAAATCGTAAAAATCGAGAAGGATTTTTCACTCAGATTGTTTTACATGTGTTTTTAAGTTCTCGATCCACTTTAAGGAAATAAAAAATGGAGATTTAAGACAGTTCTTTATGGTTTAACCAAGAAAGGGGAAGCGAAACTCTAATCAGCGGACCCATACCCAATGTATAGCCCTTGACCCTACATCAAAAAGGTTGTTTACATGATAGCATTAGTGTGAAATGAAATTCTGAGTTCAAGATTAACTAAATCTTGGAGAAAACTTTGACCCAAGGTTGACAACGTTTATGAAAGTCCTAAACTGCAAGACGATGTCGAATAACAAAGTTTATTAAATGATCTCGAACAAATTGAAGGTTTCGAAGATTTGCACCAGGAAGACATAAAACAATTAATTAACGGTGACGACTCGTTGGAAAATGAAATTATGGACGATGAAGAAATATTCCAGGCCGTGATGAAAGCAGAAGAAAGGGAAGATGAAGAAGAAGACGGTAGATCAAATACAGAGCTAAAAATTTCTCATTTATCAGCCAAAGACGCAATAGATATATCTTTACATATTGAACAGCAGCCTGAATCATTAGTCACTGATATGATGTTTATCAAAAAGTGGAGGGACTGCGCAGCAAAAAATAGCCCCTCTTCCTCTCGGTAGATGGGTGGCTAGCGCGTCTGGCTCCCGATACTAGGGGCCCGGGTTCGAGTCCGGCATTGGTCATTCTCGTTTGTGATTGTCTTTGTTATTATTATTTAGATACTGTTAATCTATCAGCTGTAATGAGCCTCGTGCTTTAAGCCGATCGTTTATAAATAAATAAATAAAATAATTAAATAAACAGTTGAAAATTAGTGATTTTATATAAATACATATAGGGAAAAACGTATGTGCATATGTATATGTTTTAAGTGATAATAAAATTCTTTCCCTTTACACGATGTACCACCTACTGTGTAATATCTAACATACTTATATGTAATGCAAACTAAAAAATGATGGGAGCTTCTACTGTACTTGGATGAGGAAATGGAAGAAATTGGAGAACTGCATGACAAAGAGATTTCCCATATAAAAGTGGGAGAGCAAATTCGGCCGAATTCGTCATCGAGGGAGGCGAAGGGCCTTCAGGACGGGACCCTGTGTCCAGTTTATAGTCTCATCGCGCCATCAAGCCCAGTATGAAGCGCTCGACCACCACCATGGAAAGAACTGACCCGAGAATCAAATCGCCAACAAAGCAAAGATATTAGCGCGAATGCGGCGTTTTGAGGACGATGGAGGAGCTCAGCGGAGTGATATTATCCTCTGAGCCCTTTCCCTCTCTCCCACTCCTCTCTTCCTTTCCCTCCCTCGCCCACTCCATTCCCCATTTCACCACCTCCCACACCTCTCTCTCTCGCACTCACCTCTCTCAGGAACTTCTGAGGATATCTGTAATGGCAGTACCTCTTGTCACAGTCCAGGGTCTCCCGGTCGTTGTAAATGGCCACTACGTATCTGTACAATGAGAGAGAAGGAACATCAACACATTAATATACTTAAATAAAGAGATTAGATAGAGTTTGGATTAAAGAATTGATAAGGCGGAAAATTTGAAAGACACAAAGGCTGAGAGCCATAAAAGTGAAATTTGATAGTTTCTCAGAACTCGCCTATGGACTTAATGAAGGCTAAAATTGCACGACTATTTCGCTCGAAAAAAACTCTCGTCACACGCATAAACACAGCCGTTGGCCGAGCGGATATGACTAATGAGATATGGCATTTATTCGCGGGAGAAATTTCACTGAACGTGGCCTTGAATTGGGAGCGTACCTCGTATAAGGTATGTAAAGCGACCGCTCGTGCCTCTCTTGAAGCATTAGCTTCTTCCGAAGATCTCTCGGTCTCAAACGAATTACCCAAATACCAACACCACGAGCGCACCATTATCATTTATTGGCGAATGGACATGAATGGAGTGCTAATTTAAAAACTAAAAGATCTCAGATTTAAACTTTGGCTAATATAAGACATAATTCTAAATATCAACGTAAATTCAACAGGGAATTGTCGAGCCCGTCTTATGGCTGAAAATTTTCAAGAACAAGCACTTAAAAAATACTTATCTCAGGTATCTCCAATAGCCACAACAAGGTTATAAAGAACCAGATTCGCATTTTCTACAAATCAGACGTATTTAGTGGTCATTCATCGAAAATAAATTCTAAAAAATGTTACAGACTGTTTTCTTTGGAAAACTCAGTGCAACACAAAATCAACAATTTATTTGTTGACACCTAAATAAAACAAAAACTGAATAATGTTCTGCAATCGGAAAATCGACTTATGCCGAATATTTCCCATAAAAACCCATTTGACACGCAAGTGGGACGGCAATTTAAAATTTCTCATTGTTACAAACGCAAAAAATTAACTTTATTCATGAAGCCAAGAACGTGACCTGCACAATCGCCGAGGGACTACTGTTGTTGATGTGCCGCGATACATCCGGAGTTATACGGAAGGATAAAATATAACTGTTGAATTATTCTCCAATTAAGACCACAGAAAAGAAATTTCTTATAACTTATTTAGTAGTTGAAATTGTTAACAGTTTTCATTTACTTGAAACTGAAGCAAAGTTACTTCTCAATTGGTGTATCAGCAATATATATCTTTAAATTATTTCGTAATCCGACTAATCTATTTTAGTAATTTGAACTTAAAGTTTCAAATTATAATTTTCTTTATCCACGTGGGAAATTTGATAACTTTCTCCCCCTTTTTTGAACATAATGATAAAATTGTTTCACGGAAACTGCGCCGTGAGATGAAAAACGTTGCGGAGCAATGTATAAGAGTAAATGCCCGTCATATGACGAGCCACAATTATTAAAAAACGTTTCTGAATCCTGAATATACATTGAAATATTGAATTCCATTAACACAATAAAAATGAAAATTTTTACTTGTCAGTCTCTTCGAAGAGGTGAATGAACTAATCCACGGCCCACTCTCAACGTTTGATAACGGATGAACGGAGGCTTGTGATTAATTATACAATTTAGACAGAATTTCTCGTTTTAGAACTTTTCTTCCCTATAAATGCGCAGTTACTTAGACTCAGGTTGTACTACGAAAGCATCTAATTATATTTCCGCATGGCATATTCCGAGGTCGCGCACTCGTAGCATAATTTTTTCCATAAGGCAATGAGTTTGCGCGAATCATTGTTGCCCAACGAGGGCTTTTGCGAGAACGGTAACTCCCGAATTTATTTTCATCAGAGGTGGTCAACATTTAAAGGTTAGAGAAAACGGTGCGTTATTGAATACATAGGTGGTTTAAATGTTATTTTATAGATGCTTGTTTTTTATTCGAGAAAAGTATAAAAATTATCGATCATTTAAAAAATTATCTTAAGTAAATTAAGGAGCTTATGCTTTAAAAATGTTATTCTTAGTAAATTTCGATATCGTCCCTATTTTATTGTTTACTTTTGGAGTATTTTTACGCAAAGCACCTTATGATAAAAAGGAACTAGATATCATCGTAATTTTACGAATAAAATTAAATTATACAAAAGTTTAAACATCTTTGTTTCAAATCATTATCATTTTCCACGATGCTAGAAATTTAAAATCTTGGAAATGACCGCCTGCACATCGTCACATATATCTCGAATCTCGGAGGAAGATAAGAAATTGAACTATCGATACCACTAATTCTATGAAAATTGAGCATAGGGTCTCCTCAATGCCACTTATTTAAGGCATTTAGGAGTTCCTAAGTTCAATATAGTAATTTTCCGTAGTGCCATAACCATATCTATACGACTAAAATATCTTATTGGGACTTCCCTCTCTCCTACACTCACCCTTCCAGTCCATATCTAAGGTAAGATACGTATGAACCCCAGCGTAGGTACTCTGGCATGTCCCTGATGGCAACACCGAAGCCGGCGAACATCATCATGGGGATGGAGAGCACTGGACCAAGAAACGTCCCGTTCTGCAAGTAGAAGTTGAAACCTTGATCTAAAGAGAGCCGCGGCTACACAAGGCTCGCCTCAATTGTTCGCGGAAGCCGCCTTATGGAGGTTTGAATGAATCGGTGCAGAGTAAGGAGACCGATACGAAAGAAGGCGAACCAGTTAGCGTGCGAAAATACGAAACGCCGCCATGGAAGGCAAAAGAAAGCGTCTGGGATTTGAACAAAATGTCGAAACGATCGATTAGGATTTTTGTTCTCAAAATTCACTCGGTAGGTCATATTGCCCCGCGAGTCATCCCTCTCCAACCGGCATCACACCCCATAACCCTCATCTGTTGTTCCTCCCCTCTCCTCACCCACATAACTCCTCCGGGAGAGTACAAGTTGCGCGGAATGGTCAAGAGAACTGGTTGGTTTCCTCTCTGGTATCGTAAGGGACAGGGTCGAAATGCGCGGAACTACCTGGGGTTAAGGTTGTTGTACAGTTACGCGGATGGTCAGTTTTGACCCCTTTCTAGGAGGTCGTATTGCGCGGACGGTTGTATAATCAGTCGGATTTTATAATTCCTCTTTTACATTGTGACAGGTTATTAAACTTTCCTTCACATTTTTTCCAAAGTATTTGTTTACATAAACGAACTGCTTCGTATATGTAAGCTATACTTCGTACTTTGTCTAGGCTTAGGACTAGCAGTATAGTTCAAATATGTTGACTGCCACTCGTTATCTTTGCGAAATTTGTATCCTGCGTTCACGATCAGTTTATCACCTTTCTCGCTGCATATGGAATACATGCTGACGGCAATATTTTCCAGGAACAAATGAAACTGCGATATGCTCAATTTCCTTCACAAAGCAGGACTGAATCACCTTCAAATACCTATATGTAGTGCGTCAATTGAGTAATATGCAGTACGACCCTATAGAAAAGGATCAAAACTGACCATTCGTGCAATTGGACAACACCGTAAATTCTGTCCGCCTACAACCGTCCGCGCAATATGACCCTAAAGAAAAGGATCAAAACTGACCATTCGCGCAATTAGAAAACGCCCACCCCTCCATCACCATTATTACTCCCTTCTTCTCACCCCCATAACCCCTCCATCGCCTCTTATTCATCCACTGTTCTCTCCTCCATACCCCCTCCATCCCCTCTTATTCCTCCCTTCTCCTCATGCCCATAACCCCTTCATCCCCTATTGTTCCTCCCATCTCCTCACCCCTTCCTCTCTCGCCCTGTTTACCATTCTCTTATATACTCACGACAACATTGAAGACGGCGCCGATCATGAGACCGAAGCTCTGAGCGACGAACACCACGAGCAGCGACACTCCCGCGAACATAGAGAATCGCACGGTATCCATCGGTTGAGCGCTCATGAAGTACACGAGGGCGGTGAAGAGGACGCAGCCGAAGGTCTGTGGGTGTAGTGATGAAAAATACAAAAGAAGATTAAAATTATATTTCGTTATGTTTTCCATACTCAAGTGACTATTATTTGACGATAATCCTTAATATTCTTGTGAACAAAGTGACATAAATAAGTTAAAAGACAAATCGGTTTTGATGTGCTTCAGTTTCATATAACTACGTATTCCACAGCTTAAGTAATTTATTAATAAAAGTTTGAGAAAATGGGAAAGAAGAATTAGAAGAGAGTAAATATTTACGTTAAAGAGTGGGTGTGATTCTTAGAGCGGTGTTTTGGAGTAAAGTGAGGAGAGCTTACCCACCCTCTAACCCTCCACCGCAATTTCCCCATTCTCTAATCCTCCTCCGGCACATTCCCACGTGTTTTGACAAACACTCCGTTTAGGAAGAAAATTGAAATTTGGAAGTCATGCTTCAATCACGCATTAAAAGACGATGAGGAAAAACTCTGAAAAAAGACTCGGGTTCAGCTCCGGGATATAATTTCTGTTTCTTGTAAGATAACACGCAAAAGGCGAATTTTTGACTACCAAGCTTTCATTCTTTTGCAAATTACAATTATAAAAAATTAACCATCGATCTTCGTACTGGGAATTTTTTAAAGAAGAATGTACAAAGTTTCTAGTTCTTATCGTCGAATTTAGCCATAAATTCGAAGGTGCTCAAGTTTATCGTTTAAATCACATATTTGGGGGGAAATTTCTTTTTAATCGTTTGCTTCTTTAGCAAACATACCTATTGATGCCAAAACTCGAACTTCTATTGTTGTCTCAATCTTGATATACGCACGAAAGGGTACATAACGATTTAACTAGAGGACATTTAAATTCATATCCCTCATTTTTGACGGGCACCTACTCTAGTGCGAGTACGCTCGCCAACGGAAGGCGTTAGGCCGCGCTGCTTACTCACCGCGACCGGAAGGTCCGTGATGGTGATGGCGATGTAGTAAGACTTGAGGGAATACCAGCGGTTGAAGTGCTCCTTCAGCAGAATTGACATCTCCATGGGAACTGAGGAGGAAGAAAAAAAGTCAAAGGATGTTGGTTGCTCGCCGGAATCCTCGCTGACAATTCTCTCTCTTTCTCGTCTCCCTCGACCTCCCTAGCTCTCCTTCGCCCCTTCTAGTTCTCTTTCGCCCCCCATTGGTCCCATCCCTTCCTCTTTCTTCTCTTTCCACGTGTAACCCTAGGCATCGGTCGTGGAAATTAGACATTAATTTCGTTTGCGATATGGATCGCCAATGCGCGCATTCATAAGACGTAAGGTGTCATATCTTATTCTGGTAGATGCCTGATAGTGTATCATAAAACACGCCTTTACTGTGAGTCTTTTTTGTTTTCTCATAAATAGAGAATGGCCCTTAACTAAAATTTAATTTCAGTTTTAATGCATTAATAATCAACTTATTTTATATATTTATTTAAGTTTGATGTGGGTTTAACAAAGCCTAGCCATATTTCCCGAACAGATCAGCTTCCTTGGATAGATAGATAGATAGATAGATATACGTCTTTATTAGGGCGAGATTGAGACTAAACAGTCTCCTCTTCCATCTAACCCATTGTCAGTTACATACAATGAGATAGTAACAAGTAATAAAATTAAACTAAAAGGTTACATAAAATGAAGAGCAACATAAAATACAATGATAAATGTATAGGAAAGTATAGGATTTAAAAAAAAGATGGGTAATTGTTGTTGTTGCGGGGAAAAACTTGGGAAGGTAATGTACTATTCCCTAGGAAAAACCCCACTGCAGGAAAACACCCACACAAGAAGGAGAGTGAGAAAAACCTGCGAAACCTACTTATAGCAATATCTAAAGATTTAGAGGGTCTTGATATACATATAGTTAAATACATATAGTTAAATACTTAAAAGTTAAATACACATAAACAGAGTTATACATAAAGCATAAAAAATATATATAAAAGAATAAAATAAGGTCAGTCATATGAATACACACTAAAACTTACATACAAATAATAAACATACACAATATAATATACATACATAATACAATATCGATACATCTAAATATATCGAAAAAATTATACCTTTTTTGGACGACCTGTAGAAAAATAAAATTGCTTGTCATTTTAAGTTAATGAAAGAGAATGGGATAGGAGATGTTTGTGGTACAAGTGTTTGAAGGTACATAGGGATGAAGAGTGCTTTATTTCTGCTGGAAGGCTATTCCATAATCTAAATGCTGTGACAGTGAAGGATCTGTTTAAGATGTCTGTTCTGTGGTGCGGAGTCAGAAGTTTATGGCATCCTCTAGTGTTACAATTATGAATTGTGTTAATGGCGATGAACTCTGTTGATAGATATTGTGGGGTGTTTGTTTTAAGGATTTGATTTAATAAAGAGAGGAGATACAATTTTCTACGTGATTCGAGATTCAGCCAAGAAAGTTTGATAAAATATTCCGATATATGGTCTGACTTCTTAAGATCAAATATGAATCGTAGGCAGGAATTGTGTGCTCGCTGCAGCTTTAGGCCAAGCTCCTTGGATAGGTCTTGATATACAACGTCACAGTAGTCGAGGTGTGGAACGATTAAAGAAGTAACCAACTTTATTTTTAGAGAAGAGGGGAGAATTTTATTTAGGCGCCTAAGTGAGTGAAGGGAAGAGTTTAGCGTCTTGCACACTTTTATAACATGATTATTCCGGGAGAGTTTTTCATTTATTAGGATACCGAGATTTTTTACAGTTTTACAAAAAGGGATAATTGTGCCATTCATAGTCAAAGGAGTAACTTCAGAAAGATTTATTGACGCAAGTAGTTTTGAATATCCGATAATAATTGCTTGAGATTTTATTGGGTTGATGCTGAGAAAGTTATCATCACTCCATTTTTTAAGATGAATCAGATCTCGGTTAATATTGGATAAGCGCGTGCTGCACTTCGCGTCCCAGAAATTAACGTCCTTAGGATTTCTGGAATAATTATAGAGAGAATATTTCAGCGCATCGCGGATATGCGGTTGCGCAGCACGCCCTCTGCTCCGCGTTGACGAATTTTGTCAAAATCAAATTAAACTTCCCGCCTGTAAATCCATTCTACCTGCCTCCGAACATATTAGGTTAATCGGCAGCAAGTAGGTTTCGTGCGAAAAGTTTTCATAGAGCAGCGGTCACCAAGCATTTTACTAAAAGGACCACATGCGGCTTTATATACCACTATGCGGGCCACATACGAAATTTGAATCGACTCATCGGGCCGGGTGTATGTGTATTTTTATGAACTGGTTTGGCGAGTTTTAGATCGTGCAAAGCGTCATACGCCTATATTAAAACATATTGCATCCACGTACTCGAAAAATATCCTTTCCATTTCATAAATGATGTCTAATGACACCTCCTGTCTTAGAATTCGAAGTAAGGAAGCAGAACTTTTCACAAAGTACAGGCATAACTCGCTTTGCAAGACCCCGTTTTAAGCGGATTCGTTATAGTGCGAGGCAGGCATGCACCTACCAGGTGTTCAAAAAAACAAAGGTGGCCGATTATAATCGGCCAATAATAATTGAAGCGACCTAACCATATATGAATTAGAAATTCCATTTTTTACAGACTTGTGAGTTCTAGTAATATCGTCTATGGATCCTCATTTAGTGTTAGGATGTGATACTATTATATAAAATAAATCCCAAGGACGGCGCATTGTTTTCATCTCTCATTGGAAGCTTATTTTGGCGTTATTATTTTTAAAGAAAGATGACTTTTAGAATAAAAATTACTCGCTGATTTATTTAGGATTTCGTTCATACAGAAAATAATTATATTTTTGCCTGAATATAGAGAAGACTTTTTGTTTTCTATACCATTTTAAAATTACCGATGAAGATAAGTTATTGAAAAAAATGTAAAAACTTGCATCTGGCGTTGATGGATGGAGGGAGGCCGATAAGAAGCTGTTTATTTCAGGTTAACGTCGTATTTTTATTATTATTACGCTTTAGTTTCCGCGTCCATGGAACCTATCCTCATTGACATAATGACCCAGTTTTGCACGAATTTTGCTTAGCGCGAAATTATCAGGAAGCTATATGTCGCATAAAGCGAGGTATTGCTGCACATGTTAAATCATAATCGTCTGATTTGAAAACATTGGTTTGATGATGTTTTTAATTTTTAACGTTTTTTTCTATTCAACGTAGAAAAGGAGAAAAATCCCTTGCTGAATCTCAAGACAGTGTAATAACTAGAAAGAGCATAAATGCATTTTATACGCATGGGCATGAATTTCGACGTGAGAAGGAACCTCTGTCTCTAGGCTCTCGGTTCCAGATAAAAGTTTTACAAATTATTTTCTTTTTCTACGTTGAAATTCTTCGTAAAAAGTAGACTAATGTCGACACCGGGATTCCCTCCTCTCTTGTGAGTGTGTCTGGTGTGTAAGGAGTTATGGCTTTAATAATCCAAGAGGTTGATCAGCCATAAATACAAACCAACAACCAACATCATGTACAAAAACTTCTTTTTACCTAAATTCCATCCTTTTTTATTTACCTAAATACTAGAAGCACACAAACATTATCTAGTTGAAGTCACCGTGATACCCACCTAGGAAGTTAAAATGCAGCATGCTCGGTGATTGGGTTAAATTTAGAGCATAAGGAGATAGAAATTGTGAGGTAGGGAGAAAGAGATATGGAGGGAGAAAGAAATGGAGGGAGTTTGTGTGTGTGTGTGTATTTTTGACTAATCAACCTCTTGGATTATTATAGCCATAGCTCCACACCGAAGACACTTACAAGGGAGGAGGGAAACCCGGTGCCGGCATCAGCCTACTCTTAACGGGGAGCACCAAAGGGGTCAACGAAGGACGTAACGCTGATTTTGCGAGGTCTCCTCAAACCATACAATCAGGAGACCGAGCGACCTTGGGAAAAATCCGACTGTCGTTGGATTCGTGCCCGCTGCCATTTCGAGCAGCGGGCGAGTAGCAGCCAGCGTCCTAACCACTACACCAACGTCACCCCCAGAAATGGAGGGAGAGGAGGAGTAGGAAGGGAATTTGATAGCGGCCATTTCGCCGCCAGAAAGAGGAGAGGGTCGGATAGCGGCCGTTTCACCTCCAGAAGGAGGAGAGGATCGGATAGCGGCCGTTTCACCGCCAGGAGGGAGAGATGATCGGAAGGTTGCTATTTCGCTGCCATCTAATCGCAATCCATTCGATCGCGGTGGCCCTCATTTTGTCTCATTTACTTACACGTTAGGATAGTGAGCATCATGGAGGTGATCATGTGATGCACGAGGATCGAAAAGAGCAGGTTGTAGTTGTCGAGTACCCTGGAGCCCTCTTGCCCCGACCCAAAGTACAGCAATCCCAGCATGAGACCTACGATCACGTTGGATAAAGTTCTCATGTGCGTCAGCGTCTGCATGGAGAGAAATCGAAGCAATATTAGGTTGAGAGTCGACAACGAAAGATGTCGCTTCCGAATAAATTCAACATGTAAATCGTCAATGTGCGGTCGGAATCAAAGGTATCATCGTCTATTTATGGAAATCAAAAGTTAAGGGCAAACGAATAAATAAAAATTAGATTAAATACTAATGAAAAAGCCAGTTTCAGTATGTCATTCTGAGTAACATTTGTGGAATTAGTGATAATGATGGATTATATTTCGATGATAAACGGGAACGATTTTACATTTGTTTATCTTCATTTTCAAAAAAGTTAGAATCGCATTACGAATTCCCTGTTCAAAACTTTAAACTAAATTTAAGTTTCTTAAACAGTAGATATTTTTAACATTTAGTAAGTGAGCGATAATTTCGATTATATACCTGATCTGTAGTGGAATGTGGTAAAATACCTACTGACCCCATGATGCAATATATTTCCAAGATTATACATAAAATTGGCCATGAGAAATGCAAGAATTCTTTACAGTCTCACACCTCCTTCTGCCTGGGAATAGAGAATTTCCACGCATTTGCTTCGAACACGAAATATCCACATATTTTAAAATTAAAATCTATTGAAGTCAAGGAATTGTAATGTTGCTCTCAAAATAAGCCTAAAAGTACGTTTCCCTTAGAATTGTAGTCGCCGTCTCAATTGCTCTTCACGCATTTCAGAATAACCTCGGTTACTCAAGTGCTGGTGCGTTTCTTCATTTCATTTTGCAGATCCCCTTCAGAATCCATGAGTTCAATCCAACAGTGTTCATATTATCCATTGGAATCCCGCGGGAAAGCTCCTATATTGCAAACATCGGTTACTACCAATACTGTTTGCGTGGACAACAATTAACAAACCACGCTTTCCTCTCCCTAGCTCTTAAATGATCTGTGAAGCTCCTATTCGACTATTTATTTGGAGAGAGAACAATATTTGCCACAAAAAAGAAAGCGAGAGTACATAATTGCAACTTATAGGTTCGGAGACAGAAATTCGATAAACAGTCAAATATGCCATTGGGCATTTTGTCTACATCGCTTGACACGAAGATTATTGTGAGAGTACAGTTAAAACACGTTTTCCTCTCCCTGTGTCTTATATGATCTGTGAGGCACCAATTTAAAATTTATTGGGAGATAAAAATTCGAGAATGTCCCGAGGCTGCTTCACGTGCAAACTCCGTAGATGAAAGACAAACTATAGCTGAACTCAAACCGTGGTACTTCGGAGAGAAAAGAATGTCTCGTTGCCATTCAGCTTAAAAATAATAACTAAGAGGCACACATTTTTGCGTAATCGGTGGCTCCGTCAGCGCAAAAGTTTTCATCTAAAAAAAGTCGAATTTTTGCGTTCAAAAGAAATTTGCGTATCGATTTGATACCTCTCCAATAAATGACGACATAAAAATAAACATTTATCCTTTTAGGAGTTTTTTGGTTCAAGTTCCGAGATTCTGCATTGAATATACGTAGTTTAAAACTGCAATGCGAGAATGCGGTGCACTCATTCCTATCCTGTTAAAACGGGAAAATAAATGCTTCTGGATACGAGCATTGACCCTTGGAAATAGGTACAAACATCGTCCTCGACCTTCCCATGAATGAAAAATTAGGTTTCACTGTCTCTCGCGGTGTTCGAATGCATAGAGAACAGACGGCCAGACTCTCATCTTTATATGTTAGATTCAATTATTAACTTTTAATCATTCATAGTCCGACAAATCTTTTCGACCGTCCTATTTTCTAAGACGTAGTAATCAGCCACTTTTAATTTTCCCCTTACTTACCAAATCCCTTCTGCTCTTGAGGAAACCTCGCTTCAACAGCACCCGCAGCTGGTTCAGCTGTGAAGTCTCCTGTCTCACGTGTATTCCATCGCCCCTCGTGCCGCAGAATGTGGCCAGCACGGGTTCGACCGGCGCCAAACTGTGTCTGGACACTTCCATCCTGCTGAGGGCTGCATCAGGAGAGAGCGAGAACGACATAATATATGCATTATACAGGCCTGAATAAATCTGATCCAAGAGTAGGAGACACTTTCATAATCCAGGAGACAGATTTCAATACGATGCTATTTATAATCAGAATTATGTAAATCTGTATACACTGTGTATCGTATAAACCAGTGATTCTCAACCGGTGCGCCGCGAGTTAATCCACGACATAGATTCGTATATTTTTTCTATTTAAACCAAAAAATTCCAAAGAAATTTAAATGATTACCTTAAAAATGTAAAATATAATGATTAAATCGTTAGTTTTTGCACAAATGATTAAATAATCAAATATATTTTGGATTGAGTGTGCCGCGGTGCAGCGACCAACGGTGTCAAGTGTGCCGCCAGTGAAAAAAGGTTGAGAACCACTGGTATACACCATAAATACTAGGCAAAATATATTTCTACTCAGTAACTCTACTGAATATATAAAATATAAAAGAAGAACATAGTCACCACTAATCAATTTTTAGTGGCCAATGGCAAACGGACGCCTCAGCTCTTCCAACCGTGTGCATTGATATAATAATCGGTGTCTTTATTCGTTTCAGCAACGCAGTCAAATGTTAGATGAGATAAAAACGAGTGTAGCGTATTCTTATTTTAGTTTTAAAGCCAGATAAAATCGATATTCATATCGTATGCCTAAAAGTACACCACCGGTGAGGAATATACGTTCATTTTTAAGAGAACTATAATTTTATGAGACCCGTCGCTTCACCAACTTGTCATCTTTCAAAATGGCTAAGTCGAGAATTCAACACCGATAAATTTGATAACGGAGACCCGGTCTGACAGTCTAATGAAACATATTGACAAAATTAAGCTCCTAACTCTCACTAACGACCAATTGTCTCGTTAGATATTTACTATTTATTCCCAGTTATAGAGACAGTAGAACTTTTAGAAGACTAAGATCACAAAAAAGACGTATCCACAATAACCACTAAAGAATATAAATTTTTTCAAAAATCTGTGCATGAAGCAGAATTCCAATTGTAAACGACTTGTAAAGAAAAAGCAATAGTGCCACTATGAAGAATCACTTATCACCATTCTTTTCTATGGAAGACATAGTTTAAATAATTGCCATCAACATGGATTTGGTATGCAGAGGATGTCTTCGTGGTTTTTGGGACCGCTATCAGCAACATTGATAATTTCGTACAAGACTTAAACAATCATGGCCTAACTATAAAATTATGTTCAAGTCTAGGAGTGATGATTTAAGCTGTGCGTGTGTATGTGTATGTGATTATATAGCGGTGGAAATAAAAGTTATAGGGGAGTATAATTACTTTTACATAAGGAAGCACGACAAAGAGTATAACTCGCAGCTAGTAAACGGCCTTTGTAGGAAATTTAATTTTCTACAAACTTTGTTTAGAACATTGTTTAGGAGATATCTTAAAAACTAAATATTTTAGCTGCCACCACCACGCCACCTACCGACGACTATTGTTAACAATAGAAGGTTATTTACGTCTTAGTAACATTCCTTAATAGTTTCTTAATTGTTGGAGCATCGTGGCTATATCCAATATCAGGAGGCTATGGTTTGAATTTATTTCTGTTATTTTTAAAGTCTTTAAATTTTTATCTCAATTCCTTAAAATATATATTATCATGTAACCTATTTGGAATTTTTAGAAATAATACAGGTATGGAGAAAGTCATGCGGTGGCCACATCAGATTTTTTAGTTAAGTGTCCCGTTGTCCCGATAACGTTAAAACGGGACGCCAATTCTACCGTTTTTCCCGAGAGGGCCATTTAATATACAAAGTTAGACGAAAAATTATTCTTATACATATCATGAAAGTAATAGACGAAGAAGAGCTTTAAAAGTTAAAAAAAGTGTTTAAATTTTGATTAAAACAAAAATGAAAATTATAAATATTTATTCTAATGAAATCACGTCTTGTATGCACTAAAAATTTAAAAAATAAATTTAAAATTCATATATGTAGCTGAATGCCCCAGAAAGTACAATAGTTTTGGACATATACCAGTTGCATAGCGTTATGTTTAACAAATAAATCTTCATTAATATTTCTTTGCATGAAACTTTTATTTACCGAAAACTACTTTTGCTTTCTGGAACTTACAATTATCTGAATTTTAAATTTATTGCTTACTTTTAGTACATGTAAAAGTTGGTTTCATTAATTTTTATTTAAATTTTAACGTAAAACGCAATTCACGAATACCCGTCATTTCTGACGTTAGTTATTTAATATTAATGCTGTAGAAATCATAAGAGAGGCATGGAGAGATGTAGAAACAGTGGAAAAGTAGGAGGCACCTTAGTCAAATCAGTTAAATTTGTAGATGACAAAGCATTCTTTTAGGCAGGGACGGACTGGGCGGCCTGGCGATCGGCCGGTGGGCCGATGCCTTCAGAGCCGATAAGGATTCAGTCAGATGCTATGGCCGGTAAGAATGAAACGCCGGGACCGATGAAATATCGCCAGTCCGCCCCTCCTTATAGGTGTTAGTTAATTCCTATAATGAAAAGGCAAAGGCATTCTGGGTGAAAATTAATAGGAAGAAAACTAAAACTACTTTCTACCACTCACAAAAGGATGTGAAAAAATATTCAATAATCTCAATCTTTCAGTTACTTACGCTAACAACAACAGCATTACAAATCTTAGCAACCATGAAAAAATTCAAGGCTCATGTTAACTAGCTGGGACTACAAAATTGGGAACATCCAGAAAAATGATCTAGACAGTATCATGAATGTTAAATAGAAAAAATAAAAATAAATCATAAAAATTGTTTCAGAGATCAAGTTGCACGCTTATTAATTGGTAGATTTGAAAATATATACTACCCGAACACGTCCAGGACACAGGTTATCAAATCACAGTTGAAATTTTTAAATTATTACTATCTGCACATCGAAAATTAAACGCACACGAAAGCTTGCGAACTTTCTAAAATTTAACTAAGACATTGAAAAGCGACCTCAGACTATTTTTTGGTAAAACAATTGTAGCAGATTAAAAATGCACGTTTAGGGGAAAGTCTCACCGGTAAACAAGAAAAGAGCGTGGAGAGATGCTGTGTCATTGATCGCATTAGTAAAAGTTAGATGGGAGAAAGGATAATACCTAAGAATATATTTAGTATTGCGTTTGAGTGAGTGAGAGTGTGGGTGCCTAGGAGTCCCTGTCAATGTCTAAAGACATGCAAACTGCTAGATATGAATGTGTCACTAAGTCTCTGGCAAGGAATACTACCCAGTAAATCTGTCTGTTTTTTATTATTCTATTTTCATTTTTTTAGTTTTTATTGACGTTTTTTCTTTTAAATTTTACTCTTTTCTTTTTTGCTCGTTCTGTAAAATGTAAAATATGAGATATTCTTATAGCTTTTTCGTCTCCAAAGTAATAAAGAATTCGTTCATTATTTTCTATCCTTCTCAACGTGGTAATTATGTAAGTGATGGCGTCGCCAAGGATCTAAATGTTGACCCATCGCTCGCATGCAGAAGTATGTTTGAATTTAAAAACAAAAGAGTCGAAGCCATTAATTTCTCAGGCTATTATTGCACCACAAACCACAGAAACTTCATTTATTATCAGGAAAGATTATATAATGCTACAATGTAGATCGCGAAACATCACGAGAAGGAATACAAATTCAAATGGAAAGGAAACAAATACAAATTTCCAAGAAATTTCGTGTGGTCGACGGAAGAAGTTAATGATGATGGAATTGTTGAGAAACGACGCTGAGCAAGCAAGCGACACAGTGCAGCTAAGAGGGAATGAGGGAAGAGAATTTAAAAAATACCTTGGAATCAATTTATTCTTAAATAAGCATTTACTAACTTATTTTAATATAATGAAACACGTTACGTAAATTAAATGGAATAATCTCACCGCTATTGAAAGCTATTATCATGCAACGGAGAATAAAAATCGTAGTTTTATCTTCGGTTAAAGATCACCTTTCTCGTCTCCTTGAACTAGAGAAGACAGGTATTCCTTACAGTAATCCACAGATTCCTGTTCCGCAATCTCACTTTCAACACAATCAATCTTCTTGGAAATACCACGACTCACCTTGAAACGGTTGATATAGATGACACGGAAATGTTTCCCGCGGATGCTAAATCGAGGTCCGGATTACGTGTACGGACCAGAACTGTACTCCATAAATGCTAACAAAACACTAAATCGAGAAAAATGTTGCATCATCTATATAGAGTGTTTCCGGGAACATTGAAAATGAACATATGGATGCGGAAACCTTAAATCTAGATTCCACTGTAAAAACAAAATCCAATATACACATAGCACATCTTACAAATAAATGCAAAAGAGAGAGGCAAAATATATAACGTAAATAGTTTAGTCAGGTGAAAGAGCTATGTTGAAATCAAGAAAAAGCCGAGAAGGGGTGAATTGGAGAGAAGGAGGAAAGAAGAGACCTGCGTTCGTCTTCGCCACCGATTCTCTTCGGATGTTGGTGATGGAGAGCGCGCGGGGATTCTTAAACCATCGAACGCTCTTGCCGTTGTCGGAACCTTCGATCATCCTGGGTGTGACGTCACCGTACTCACCGCAGGCCAACTCGATCACTGTGGAGAGAGGTAGGACTCAAATCAAGGGATGCAGAAGCCACACGATTTCGCAATAAAATTTGAAATACATTTTAAAAATCCCTTATGTTAATCTAGTTGGCACGCGCCTATGATATGATTTTCACAAAATTACATTTCTCACAATCTGTACTTCTTATCTCTCTTATGCCATATACTGTCACTGTCTCATTCACTTTTCTCTCTCTTCCGACCGATGCGCGGCAATCCTCCTTCCGGTCGCTTCTAGAACAGCGTTTCCCAAATGGTGTGCAGGCGGATATGAATATATATGTGATGTTTTAAGAAAGCCAAAAGTCTTTCGAATGGAAGGAATAACCGAACACTAAGGAAGAGTCAGTGCGCGACCCTTCCCATTCTCCAATTTCTCCAGATTTACGAACATCCGAATTACGAACTTTCGATCTTGCCAACAAGAATTTTTGCATCACAGATTTTATTTACAAACTCAAAACTCGATCTTACGAACTTTTGCAACCCCACAAAACGGTATCCTTAGATGGTGAAATGGATAAAAATGAAAAATGTATTTCCAAATTTGATGTATTTAGCGTATTTTATCCATATATTACAGTAAAGTACAGTATTTATCACAAAGCAATTTTATTGTAACATACACCGTAACGCTATTACAACCGTGATATTTAAGAAAAGAAATGCATCTTAAATAATATATAAATAAATTAGTGATGCATTCTGTAGTATACGAAAAATAAAATTAACTTTTCATAGAATTGTGACGGATAATTATGGCTTAAAAACTCTACCGCCATCCTTCGCGATTTGAGAAAAACAACGCTACAACCACCAAATATATGTTATTCGAAAAAATGTAACTGTTACAAGAATTTGAAATTTTTTTGTTGATCTCAGTTTTAAGTATATTCGGGAATGAAAATTTGTTTTTGGCGCGCATTAAATATATGATAAAATCGCTCTCAATTAACTAAATACTTTTCTGAAACGTAAATAGGGAGATTGCAGCACGTGTTTTCTTGTGAATTGAAGTCGATCTCTACGCTTGTTAGCACCAGCAAGTATTAAATTAATTAAATCTTTCGACCAGTATTTACTTGTGGGTTCTCAGCTTTGTCTCTGATTTTGCTGGATTTTTAAAAACTTCATAGTCGATCATATTGAGTGTCAAAAGTTACGATACGCTAGCATTATTTTGCTAATGGCCTTGCTCTACGCTGAGCCATTTCGAAGCCATCAATTGAAAAGTCTTCTACCGCACATGAGTTTCAACGATGGGACAATCGATTTATAACAGCTCCTTCGCATTCGACGTCAACCTCTTCAGAATTCCGATAACAGTCCTTGGCCGATATTGTGATTATCCTCATAACGAGGTTTAAATATATGTAATAACTAACACATTTTCAATTAAACCCAGAAATTTCAATTATCGGTTTCCAAGACATTTCATTGAAATCGCCATTAAGAGAGGCACGATTCCATCGGGGAATGTTTGTGAGTGGCATTTGGAATCTCATCGCCTGCTTTTACAGTTTCCATGCGTGCACCGTCTTTCTGACAAATGTCCTCTGGTCGCCAGGCCATCGGAGGGGTCACTCCTTACCCTCACGCCACTACCACTACCCCTACCGCTACCACCACCCCATTCCAACCCACCACCATCCCACCCCATCCCACCCCATCCCAACCCAACCCACCACCACCCCAACCACTAACTCCACCCCAACCCAGCACTACCCCAACCACCACCCCCGGGAGGCAAGGGCGCCACACAAGATCGAACTCGGGTTCTCCTCTTAAGTGCTTCACTCACCGTAATCCGCCGGATTGTTGTACATAGGGCACTCGAGGTCGATGGAAGAGAGAAAGGGCACCAACATGGATGTGGCTCCCTGGTACACGCACTGACCGGCGGCCAGAACGTAAACATGGTCGAACATCTCGAAGAGAGAGGCGCTGGGCTGGTGTATGGTCGCCACTATGGTGCGACCCTGTCGTGCGAGCACCTTCATCAAAGACACGCATTGGGTGCACGACGAACTGTCGAGGCCGCTGCGTGGAGAAGGAAGGAGGATGAGTGGGCATCGCAAACGACGGGAGACGAGCGAGAAATGCAGGTGGCGAAATAAATATAAATACATTCGAGGCGAAGGCGATGTGGAATAGCTTAGGCCAGTGGTGGGCAACCTTTTCTACTTGGTGGGCAACCTTTTCTACTTGGTGGGCAACCTTTTCTGCTTGGTGGGCTGCATTTGGTGGCAGTGAAGTCTTCGGTGGGCCGAACTGGAAATTGTCAATGCTTCGGCGGAGTGCATTTAAGTTAAATCGGAAGTTACTTAGAGACTCTTAGGGGCCATATGAGTGAAAATCAAGTTAAAATTAGGTTTTTAGGGTTAACATTACAACATTAAGAATCATGATGGAAAATAGATCTAAAACAATTAAAAAGAACTAATTTGAACTGAGAAATATTTATTAAGGGACCTCAAATTAATGCTAGATATTTGAACAGGTTTTGCTAAATCAAAATAAAAATGAAAAGTTTTGAAAACTACGAAACACTGGTGGTGGGCCGCGTGAAATGGAGTGGGAAAGTATTTTTGAGGAAGAATGCAGAGGTGTTATCACAGCAAAAATATTGACATTTCCCATAGCCATAAAATGGCAAGGGGAATCGTTCGGGATATTTATCGTCGATGTAGCTTCACAGAATAGCAACTCTCCAAATAGTTTCGTGACTTCGCGTTTTATCTTTCAAAGTCGAGGGCTTCAGACGGAACGCGCCATTGCGACAAAGATAAAAAATCGAAACTTTTTGCTCGCATGTTAAGAGACCATTTTCTCGGATCTCTGGAAGAAAGCCCGTGCAAAACGAGGCGTCAGTGGAGATCTTTCGAGTAAAGAAGTACATTCGAAAATGACGCGGTAGAGCCGGTCGTTCTTTAGCCGGTTGAATTTTTCCTTGGCATTGATGTCATATTAAATAATATTTAAATTCAAAGCCTAATATATAGAAATATGGTATCAAAGCGATCCGCAAGATTTCATTTTATACTGTTTTAGGAATGTTTCTTCTTAAACACTGGTTTTGGATATTTGACCTGTTCTAAAATGAACAGGGTTGGAAAGGCGTACTCCATGTCGGAGTACAATGTTTCCAAAAGCTTTCTTTCTATCTTTTCATGCCAAAAAACAAGTATTAATGGCTTAGTCTATTGCCTTAGCACTGCAAGACGATTTACCGATTTATTTGATAATCATTAGTAATTTAAAATATACCTCAGTTGAAATGAGTAGTAGTAGTCATTACGTTCAGGTTTATTCCTTCGTCGTAAATACTCCGTTTCTATTCACTTACAAAATATGTGTACGCGTAAGGAAAATAAACGTATTTAAGTTTATTTCTTCGTTCTGAATAATCCATTTTCTTTCATTTACTAGAAGCAGTACGAGCACGAAAACGTGTTTTTAATAAATCTTGTTTACTTTGGTTGTTACGAAGATTATTTTCGTTGACAACATTTTAAACAATTTCCAAGATGAGGATTTCTCTTTTTTGTTTTCTTAAAAACGGCTACCTACCCCTTTGATAAAAATGTATTGAGAAAAAACTTATTCTACATGACTAGTTCTATAAATTTTGTTTGAATATTTTTGTTAGATATAAATAATATTTTACGAGATACGACTGAAAGTTCATTTTTGTCAACGCTGAATTGAAATTGAAGGAATGAAATGGTCATAAGATCCTATGCAGACAGGCATAAGCTCTAAAGTTGGGAATAATTTTGAAACGAGAAAACGTTCTGCTATGACGGGGAATCGAATCAAGGTCTTCCAGTCACCAGGCGGATAATCTACCACAGAAGTAGCGTAGCTGAATAATTAAGAATTTATCTGCTACGATTGTTCAGTGGCAGAATTAAGAATTTAACTATTTCATAGGGTATAGTACTTTCATTTTCATTAGTTTTTTCCCTAAAATCAATCTCCATCTCTCTTCATTTCCAGAAAGCTAACTCGACATTGTATTTATGTAGTATTCTATTTCGTTATTTTTTATTATTTATTATTTTATTTGCATATTTATACTTTCGTTTTTGTAATTGCCAACGGATTAGATGGAAGAAGAGACTGCCTAGTCTCAATCTCGCCAAAATAAAGACATCTATCTATCTATTCTCCCCTCAACCTGCTCCCCCCTCCTTCCTTTTCTCTCCTCCGCCCACCCATCTTTCCTCTTCTTCCTCCCCTTACCCGCCTGCCATCTCCCTCCTCCTCCATACCTCCCAATTCCTTCCACCTTCCCCTCCCCTTTCCTCTCCTTCCCTCTCCTTTCTTCCCTCTCCTTCCTTCCCTCAACCTCCTTCCCTCACCCTCCTTCCCTCTTCCTCCCCATCCTTCCCCATTCTCTCCCTTCTCCCACTCTCCCCCTCCCACACTGTCTCCCATTCCCCACTCTCTCCCCTCCTCCCTTCTCCCCCTCCCCCACTCTCTCCCCCCACTCTCCAAATAAAGACCTCCCCCACTCACTCCCGTCCTCCATTATCCTCCCTCCCCAATCTCTCCCCTCCCCCACTATCCCCTCCCCAACTATCCCCTCCCCCACTCTACCTTCCCCCACTCTCCCTTCTCCCACTCTCCCCTCCCCCACTCTCTCCCCTCCCCCACTCTCTCATGTCATCCATTATCCTCCCTCCCCAATCTCTCCCCTTCCCCACCATCCCCTCCCCCTCTCTACCTTCTCCCACTATCCCCTCCTCCACTATCCCCTCCCCAACTATCCCCTCCTCCACTCTCTCCCCTCCCCCACTCTCTCCCCTCCCCCACTCTCTCCCCTCCCTCACTCTCTCTCCTCCCCCACTCTCTTCCCTCCCCCACTCTCTCCCCTCCCTCACTCTCTCTCCTCCCCCACTCTCTCTCCTCCCCCACTCTCTCCCCTCCCCCACTCTCTCCCCTCCTCCATTCTCCTCCCTCCCCATTCCCCCTTCCCCACTCCCCTCCCCCACTCTCTCCCCTTCCCCACTCTCCCCCCTCCCCCACTCTCTCCCCTCCCCTCTTCTCCCCCCTGCCCCACTCTCTTCCCACTAGACTTACGTAGTAGGTTCGTCCAGGAACATCACCAGCGGGTTGTTCACCAGCTCCAATGCGATCGAGAGCCTCTTCCTTTGTCCGCCGGACAGCATACTGGCCCTCGTGTTCTTCGTCTCACTCAGCCTCAGCGTCTCGAGGATCTCGTTTATCTGATGGGGAGAAAGTCGAGACGGTTAAATAGATAGGCTACGCAGGATTCGAACTCGAAACATCATTCTCGGATTCCGCTCCGAAGCACCAGATGGCGCCGTGGTGCTCTGAAAATGTCTTCCTTTCAGGTGAATAATATCGAAGGATTGGACGCCGAGGAGACGAAACCCGTACGGAAGAATAAAAGGAAATGGAGGAAAAAACGACGGCAATTATATAGACATGCATAGGTCCCAGGTTAAAACTTAAAATTTTAAAATTGTAATATGATGGAACAGTTGTTATTTTGTCTGATTCTTATGAAAATGTAATCTATTGTTCCATTTTCAGGTACTTTAATTATCGTCTGAATATTTAAGCGGATTAGTGGGAATACTTTTTATGACCGAGTAATACAAAGATAAGTCGATTAGAGTGGATATCATTTTAGGATTTGCAAAGGGGAAGGAAATGCTGTTGCCCCTTCCTCTTTTCTTATTCCTTCCCTCTTTCCCTCCCTCTTTCCTCTTCTTCCTTCTCTCTTACCCTGCCTTCCTCCCTACCTCTCCCCTCCCTGCCTCCCTACCTCTTCCCTTCCTCCCTCTCTACCTTTCCCCTTCCTCCCTACCCCTTCCCTCCCTGCCTCCCTCTTCCCATTCTCCCGCTACCCCTCACTCCCACTCCTCTTTCTCTTCCACCCTCCTCCCCTTCCTCCCTAACTCTCCCCTCCCTGCCTACCTCTGCCCGTAGTCTTCTTCCTCTCCCTGCCTCTTTCCCTACTTCACTTCCTTACCCCTCAATCCTCCCCTCTTCCCCTCCCTCCCTCTCTCCCTCCCTCCCTCTCTCCCTCCCTCTCTCCCTCCCACTCTCCCTCCCTCTCTCCCTCCCTCTCTCCCTCCCTCTCCCCCTCCCTCTCTCCCTCCCTCTCTCCCTCCCTCTCTCCCTCCCTCTCCCTCCCTCTCTCCCTCCCTCTCTCCCTCCCTCTCTCCCTTCCTCTCTCCCTTCCTCTCCCCTTCATCTCTCCCTCTCTCCCTTTCTCTCTCGATCTTCCCCACATTCCTCTTTTTCTTCCTCCCTTTACCCCTCCCTTTCTCTTCCCCTGCCTCCCTCTTGCCCTCCTTCCCTCTTCCCCTGCCTCCCTCTTGCCCTCCCTCCCTCTTCCCCTGCCACTCTCCTTCTTCCCCTCCTCTGCCTCCCGTCACTCACGATGGATTCCTTGTCTTCTTGAGGCACTTTGCGGCCCAACTTGAGTTCTGCAGCCGCCGCCATGTTTTCAGCCACCGTGAGCAGCCCTTGAAGGCGGTCCTCTTGCATTATATAGCAGGAGAGGCGGCGGAATTCGGCCAAATCGCGTTCCTCTCCGTTCACACACACCAGACCCTCGACTCCGGTCGTCCTGTCGGGAGCGAAGGTGCAAATAGGTCAAAATATTGCGTCCATTCGAAGAGGTTCCATTAAATCCAATCGACCTTCATGCAAAACTCAAATTCGTTACTCTGCTATAATATTTTTAATTCAGGCGACATGAACGCCCCTCCGATCCCCGGTTTCCGATAAATCTACGGGGTCAAAGATCTTAAAAATAATTTCTCTAAATGATGGAATTAGCAAATCTGATGCTCGAGTAATGTATTTAATAATTTAGTAATGACATATTATTTTGGGTCAGAAAACCGTTCATGGCTGAGTCTTATGCGCCGAGAGTTTTTGTGAATAATCTCCCTGCAGGTGTCACAGCAGCGAATATTTAACTAAATCCGTCAAGATTGGTACCATCGACCGCTTTACCTGTCCAAAACTTTTTGTAGTAATTGATGGAATGAAATGGTCATAATTTTCTATGCACTCAGACATAAGCCGTAAAGTTTGGAATAATTTTGAAATTACAAGAGAATCTTTTGGAAAAAAATATTATGGAGCATTGACAATAATTCTCTCCCAACTTACACAATTATACCTTATACTTTTCGCACAAAACGCTTTTTTCGTTCTAATTTGGCAAGTAATTTTTCCGATGCAGGAAATCCTGTTTTACTTAGGAGTTTAATATGCCTTTGACTAAGGACTCGGCCATTGCGCGAGTATAGGATCCTCTTTTCACCGACTTCTTTTCCCCACTCCTTCTCTTTTCCACCATTTCCTCATCCCACTCTCCTCCAACCTCTCCTCCTCTCTCCCTCCCTATACACAACCCACCCTCTCCTCCTCCCCATTCCCTCCTCTTCCTACTCCTCCCCCTTCTCCTGCTCCTCCTACATCTACTCCACCACTCTTCCTCTTTTCTTTCCCCCCCACTCCATCTCCTCTTCTTCTCCCTCCATCTCCTCATCCTACCCTCTAATACTCTCCTCCTCTCTCCTCCCTCTACTTCTACTCTTCTTCCCCTTCCTCTCCCTCCCACCCGAATAAAGAATATGACCGTGGATTTTTTCTCGTTTCAAAATTATTCCCAACTTTGCAGTTAAGCCTGTCTGCTTAGGATATTATGATCATTTTATTCCATCAATTTCTAGTTTGGCAATATCACCATTTGAGAGGGAGGGGTTATCTTCGACGTATGTCTTGGAGGACGTCCGTTGGGGCTGGTTGATACTAGCTTGGCTTGCCCGGACCCATCTAAGAAAAACACCTCATTCAGAAACGTGAGAATTAATCTGCTACAATATTTCATTGATAGAATATCCGCCCTGTACGTGGAAGACCCGGGTTCGATTCTCGTTCATAGCTGAGTGTTTTCTCGTTTCAAAATTATTCCCAACGATATATCGTATTAAATAATATACACATTACTCCTTTAATTATGGGGATTGATGATCTATATATCGTATTAGCAATGATTCAGTGCTGTTAATGAGAATCAGTGCACTATATTATGTATATGTAACATTATATGCATCTAGTGCAAAAGAGAGACCGACAAACATAAGAACCCATAATCCAGCGTGAGTGTAAAGCGGGCTCCCATATCCACTGAGAAGTATTTTATTACTAAAATTTATATACTTTATTTAAAACTTTTCATATTGATTTTTGAAATACAAATTATTTTATTAAAATGGTTTTTTATAGACAATATTTCTTGTTTTTCTTTCTTGTGCTAAAACATGAAGATTTTGAGCCCTTCCCACACTTGAGGTCGCGACACATAACTGACCGTGAGTGAAACAGTCTGATCTTAAAAGTTAAATCCAAATTTAAATTATATCATATGATACTATACGAGTAGTCGCTGCTTGCAAACTGCATGCGCTTCAAAAAATCACCATACACCAAGATCTAAACTCATAAATAAACCAGCGCGATCTCCAGGGCAACAGCACTTCAGTCACGTGGAGCCTATATGTATTAAATAATAAATTCCATGAGTAATAGCAGTATATTTATAATTTTCCGTGAAATTAGGACAACTATCCATAATTTCAAAATTCTCTGGCAATCGTCTCGTGTCCAAGTTTTCGTATTTCAAGTTTCGTGATTCAGATCGCACTGAATGAGCAATAAGAATAATCATCATTAAGACAATATCGTATACATTAAAAATTATGGAAAAATTAGGATATTTTGTGTTAAGATTATGGCATGCCATGCCTTTAGCGCGTATTTGGATAAAAAATATCGAGAAATAGGTATGATGCCATTATATTTAACAGTAGAAAAGAATTAAAATTTCTCGAAAGACTACAAAACACAAAAAAATACTTTTCATGTTTTACTGTCACCGCTATCAGGGTTGCTTCTCCTATTGTAATCCCTTATAGCTCTGGAGAAAAACAAACCTATTCGCTCCTTCCTACAGTCCATAAATCAAATTTAATCGTCATGTTTGTGCTTTCAGTAATACGTGAGAATTGCAATTATCTATGATACCCTCAATCACAGTGTGTGATGCAATTAGTGTTTTGGATAGATTAAAATCTTACATATTATCGGAAGAAAAAATTGGTGATGATGTTTAATATGCATTATATTGAAAATTAGAGTTATATGCTTATATGCTGATGGGAATAAACTTGTTGTTAATTCAATTAAAGAAAAATGAAAAAATATATTTCCGTAACTCGATTTTTCTATAATTCGAATAATTTTTGCTTTCCTTTGAGATTCGAGTTATAGAAGTTCCACTGTCTATGTAAAAATATTTAAAAGTATATTTCCATAACTTTAATTTTCTATAACTCGAATAATTATTACTTTTCCTTGAGATTCGAGTTATGGAAATTCAACTGTAATTCGTTATGACGGCATTAATTTCCATTAAAGGCATTAAATCACTGCAATCATAGCGTATAATATCAGATCCCTTTAAAAGGATTGAGGTCGTTGCCTTAGTATTTAAAGATTTTCATTGTCGAAAAGAAAAAAATTCACACTTTTTCCGATTAAGAGCAGACATTTACGCTAATTCGGTAAGTATTTGAATTCTGCTTTCAAAAGTTAAAAACTCCGTTATTTCAGATAGACAACTGTTCTTTTTCCGAATCCGTATCTCAATTTAAAGTAATTTAAAAATGCACATTTAGAAAGCATTTCACTAAATCCCGTGCTTTTCTTATGGGGTATTGAAATAGAACATTGGGGTTAGAAAGACTCCTTAAATATAATTTTTTTGTGATTTTTGATTATTCTCGCCGGTTGTTTTACTCGCCCTACCAACATACCAAATTTCAGTTTTTTATCCCTTGTAGAAGAACCTTAGAGTTTTGTGTCAATGAGTGAGTGAGGCACTAGTAGCTATATTATTATAAATTATTACACCACGTTTAAGCACGATTCACTAAATAGGAATATTTGTTAAGTAACTAAATAAATAAATCGAAACAACATTAAGTACTTGGACTTTAACAATGTCATTTTCGTCAAGGTATCTAATATATTATAACCGCTGTGTCCCTGCCTGCCTGCTTGCCTGCCTGCGTCTGAAGCCACGAGTGACGTCGCCTTCCGGCATGAACGCAAATAAACCGAGAACGATCGGTTCGGTTTCGGCGAATCTTCGGCGCGAACTCTTGCTTTTAAGTGGGTAGTCGCCCCCCGGAAAGTCAGGGGTTCGATACCAGAATAGTTTTCGTTTTTACATTTGATACACGTAATCGGCTAGAATACGATGTGTAGACTTTTATTCTTTAACATTTTTAATATCTTACGATCGAGACTTTGACTCGAGATTTATACTATTTCACGCAGAAAGAAGTGAAGATGAAGTTTCTTACCACCGAATCTGTTGTTTAATTCGTGTTTGCTCATATTTTGAGTTAATATTCGATTTTCCCCGGTTTTTCGACATATCAAGAAGGAGGTTGCTAAGGTAGCCGGCATTGTTCATCTCGGATTTTTGCATTGTTAGACTCGGGCTTCAAGTGCATTTGCACTAAGCTTGCAGTAAAACACATGAAGGACAAAAGCAGATTAAGCCTCGAGTGACGTCACCTCCCAGTATAAACGCAAATAAATCAAGAACGGTCATCTCGATTTCGACAAATCTTTTGCCTGAATACTCGGCGCGAACTCTTGCAGTTTTTAAGTGGGTAGTCGTCTCCAGAAAAGGCATTGGTGTGATATCAGGAAAGTTTTTGTTTTTACATTGGATTATCACATAATTGGCTGGAATACGATGTGTAGACCTTTAGTCTTTAACATTTTAAAATATCTTACGATCAAGACTTTGACTCGAGTTCTACATTATTTCACGTAGAAAGAAATGAAGATCCTTAGTCTTACTTTTGATTCTGTTGTTTAATTCGTGTTTGCTCATATTTTAAGTTTATATTCGATTTGCTCCGATTTTTCAACATTTCAATTGTTGATCTCGGATTTTTTCATTGTTAGATTCGGGCTTTCAAGTGCATTTGCACTAAGCCTACAATGAAACAAACCAATCAAGGACAATAACAGATTGAAAATTTATGTAAAATGTTTCGTGTAAATATAAAACAAATGAAACACGTAGCGAAGAAAAGAAATGACTCCAATGCATTGTAATAATGGACAACTTAACTTTTCAAATAGAAAGATATTTCACGCTTACATTGAAAATATCCTTTCGTTTGCAAGTTTTACTGGGCAATTTAAAGCAAATTACAATGGTGATAATGTTTGTGGTTAATTTCTTTCGATATGGACGCGTGGCCGGTCCATTGATAACTTAATATTTAAAAAAAACTCAGAACATACGTTATATAAATAAATATGCTGTACCATCAGAAATGGTGAACAAAACAAAAAATATTGTTTGCCGGTAGTCTAAATCATGTAGGTACTATGTGTTTTTTGTTATGAAAATGGTGAGAGCATTATGATTATTTTAAGAGGGGCAATAAAAATTACACCCTTTGTAACAAGTTTTTGTCATAGGTATTATCGCGTTGAGCCACTTCACGCAAGGGTCTTTAGCAGGGCCGGATTTAAGTTGTTGGCGATCATAGGTACTGTTTTCCGGTGCGCCTTTTTCTCTTTAAAAATATAATAAAATGTGATAATAATACACGATACTGAAAACAGTTGTGAAAAACTTTTCCATTGTAGTCAAATGCTGGTGTCCCTTAGATATTTTGCGGCTTTTATGATTATACGCATTTCATAATTTGATACATTTCATAATTTGGTGCTCTCACACTTATGTTAGTGCTAGGCGACTTTCATAATTTGGCGCTCTAGGCTAGGTAAACCCGGCACTGGTCTTTAGATGTTTGCAGAAAGTACTGCAACAGGCCCCTAGTTTATCGTTAAAAGTGCAAATTTAGTCCAAATTAATTGGAATAAACAGGAAATTCGAGCGATTTCGAGTCAAAGACGAAAAAAAAACGATATGAATAAGACACTGTAATCATTCTTCTGAAATACTAAGCAGGTACGAGGTTTTTACGTCAATGTGTTGAATTTATGTAAGAAAATAAATGAAAACCTGCAATTATAAAAGTCAATTTTTACGTGTTATCTTACGGGAAATGAAAAAGAAAATGCGAATAACTTTTTTATAGGCAAGCTTTCGGGAATTTATACTACCCTACGGCCTTTCCATTGGTGCCCCCAATAATCGTCCTAAGTTTCGTTACGATAACTTTGAAGGTGTGAATTTGTATAGCATAACATACATCCAAACTTAAATTTTGACATTTGAGAAAGAGAAAAAAAATCCTGTATTCCCGGTCAAGTACAGGATTTTTTCTCCTTCTCAAATGTCAAAATTTAATTTCAGATTTATGCGAGCATGCATAACAAGTCATCTCAACACCTTTGTTTCTAGTTATACATCCAAACATTTGAAATTATAGTATAGACAAAACATTTTATAAGATCGAATCATGCGCTATTGCCAAATGGTGGGATTTCATAAAACGAACTATAACGTTATTTTCAATGGATTTCTTTAAATGATAATACATGAAATTTTTCGAACCGAATTTATAATAGGATTGAAAAAATAAAATTTTATGACCTTATTTAAATTTCTTTAAATAAAGCCAATTTTCTGAAAAAATTTCAAAACTACTATAATTTAAAGAAAATTGCGATCTTAAAATATAGTTAAAACTCATTGCAGTTCGTGTAAATATTTAGTTCGTAGTAGTAGACCCTTTCCGGTTTCTCTGCTTTGAGGATATTGCTGATTGCAGAATCACCACTGTCCTCAACGCAGCGAAATCCGAAAGCGTCTACCAGCATTCAACAACGCTGCGAATGCCTCAAACTCAAATTAGTTCATACTAAGTTACTACACATTTTTCTTTTGATGGTAAACTGACTCTTCATTCAAATTTTATCCTGTTTTTACGCGTTAAAAAGAGTAAAATAATTCAATGATTAAGTTAAACTAGAGAGATGCCCGATTAAATTCAACGGGAAAGCTTTTTGTGAAATAAAAAATTAACATAAATATACCTTGACATTCTTTGGATGGAAAGAAAACAAACTTTCGTTCTTTTAGCCGTTCGTGGTTTTAAGTTTAGAACTACTACGATGATTCTAAATACCTAATTTTAATAAGCGAATGATTAATGTTCTGCATTCAAATGTACTCCACCTCGTAAATAACGCAACGAATGTTGTTTACATTGGTTGCTATGAAAAGAATTTCTCTCTTCTTCTCTCTCTCGTACTAATTGTAAGAGCATTCAAAGCACGCTTTCACCCATAAGAATTGAATAACAATAGGATTTCAAGGTTTAACAATATTAAAATTAGAAAAAATAGACTCACGACCTTTTTAGATCTAACCATTTTAAAGAAAAAAGTACAAGGTTTCTTATTCTGTTCATCGTTTTTTGCCTACAGTTCGAAATTATTCATATTAAACGTTTTATTCACATATTTTGGGATATTTTGCCATTTTATCGGGATGTTGCCTTGTCTACCAATTACATTGTTAAACCTCGGAATCCTATGTTATTCCAATCCTTATGTGTTTAAGTGTGCTTTTGAAGGCTTTTAATACGAGGAGAGAGACAGAAGAAGTAGAATATAATTTTCAACATTCGTTGCGTTATTTACGAGAAGGAATACCTTATAAGCAGAAATACTATTAAAAAAGATTAAACCTCTCTTTCTCCCTGTTTCCCAAACCGTCCTCATGTCCTCCGTTCCTCTATCTAACTCCCGTAACCTATCGACCAATCATTCACTCTATACATTTTTACATCTTCGGTTTGTTCATTGAATTGTCTAACACGTTACTCAGATTTTCATACCGTTTCTATTTCATTAATATTGAATTTAGCACATTATTAACGATTTTTAAAAGAATCAAAGTCACAAAAATAATAATAAAAGGCTATGTTGTCCGTCCGTTGGTCTGAATATCAAGCTATTAAAACGCGAATAACATGATCAAGGATGTAGATAGAAAATTGAAATTTGGCAGAAATGTATATAACGAGCGAATCAGAATTTATTTAGTGTTGACATAGTAATTTAAGAAATAAATGCCCATTCTTCTTTCCTTTCATCCATTCTGTCAGGTTTACGTAGCACGTTATGCAGCATACATGCGGTTCCCAACTTTTATCTTGATCTCCCAAATGACAACCAAAATACAAATAATAGGCTTGTTTTACCGTCTTTGTTATAAATCGACATTGTAATTTTGCTGTAAACTGTCCACACACATAACGAAAATTGTCTGGTGAATTCACAGAGTCGCGATGGTGTCCTTTCTCCATCTGCAGAACACAAATTCACAGAAAAACAACGTGACTGATGCCTAAAATGCATGTGTTTGTTACGATATCGCACTCCTACTTCCTCTCTATCCTTAAATTCTGCCAACACTCACGTTATACCCACCAGTTCTGCGAACATTTAGTAAGAGATGCTTATTTTTACAAAAAAAATTAAAAAATGGTCATTACTGTTTGTTTATAAACTGTGACGTGATGCAAAGTTTTTAAGTCCAGATCTGGAATAAGCATGTCAGAATTATTGTAAAAAGGTAACTTTCATTCATGTTACCAAAATCTTGTTGACTAATTTTATTAAAGAACTATCTCCGTTCTACAATGCTTGAGCAAAGATTGAATGAGCTTGCAATTATTTCACTAGAGAGTGATATCACTAACAATCTGGATATTGATGCATTGATCAAGGAGTAAGTCAAGAAGTATAGATTTTTAGATGCATAATGAGGCATCTGTAATGCTTATTATTTTCAATAAATCTTGCTAAAAGAAAAGGCTACAGGTTTCCAAAAATTTAATATTTAATTTGAAATAAAATTGCCTTTCTATACACATTTTGTATTTTAAAATTTCATTTTTACACGAAATAGATTTATAAGAAATTTCAACATTTTACAAAATATTTATTGTATGTTCAAGTTTCTTGAATGTGTCTAATAAGAAAGTTATTTCCTTTAGTAACACACTTGGCATATAACGCCATGACGGTGTTAAAGGGGGCTGAGTTAAGTGCTCGAATGGAAAATGGTAATAGGGGCGGACAAATCTAATCTAGTCCACAGCTATTAAATCTCAGGGGCCAGTCCTGATTCTGACGTTGGTGCAAGTATTAAAACTTTCCGTTCGTTTTATCTTTCGCCTATTTTACTCTGTCTGCTTTCTCTATTAGCATTTTCAACTTCCTTTGTATATATTAATTCAATGTTAGAAATAAAGCAAACTGTATTTAGAAATTCATCCCTAAAGTAATTCAGTAAAAAAAATCAATTCTGGTTTGCGCCCAGGAGAAGTAAAAGATGGCGCCCAATTATTTTTTTGCGCATGCAGCCCATTTGTCAAAGATAAAAAGTAGAGGTAAAATGACCTGAATTTTTAATATAAACAAACGCTGAGAACAATTATAAGGTATTTAAAAAATAAATAACCTGACGTATTGTCGTCGTTAATGGTTAAAGAAGTGCGTTGGCTCCTCTGCTCTACTTTACTTGCGCATGCCGAGAAGTCCCGGTACAACAATGCCACTGCGTAGCAGTTTTAACGGGAAGTCACCTTTCTTCCTAAAATTTTTAAACTGACCAGCTATTCATTGCACTACCTCTTAGATACCATTGCGCGTAGGGAAGAGGAGATCAGCAGGTCGTAAAAAAAGCTAAATTCTATCAAAACTGTTCATCGAAATATACACGTAACAGAAAGCAAAAATCCAACTTTGGTTTCCCAAATTCTTCTCATTCAAGTGGAGCAAAAAGCAAGGCGACTGATATTGTTTCCTGCTCTGCTACCGCGTAGCCTATTTTGAAGTCTTCTCTCTTAGCAACGGGTCCTCACTGCCATGCGCCGCTGATATTAGCAATTTGCCAAGTGGATCCTCGTTCCGAACAATATGAAATCGTAAGGAAAACTCGTTATTAAGATTGATTCATTCAGTTAGTACGGCGGAATATTTTATATCGAACTCATATATTTCACAATTATTCCTGTAACGATGCCATATTTTCATTCTGGATTCTAATGTTACCAAACGACTCGTCAGAATAGCATTTAATGTTCCTTCGGGTGCAGAGACCGCTGAAGGGTTCTCACCTAATGCGGATTTCTAATATAATATAATCTAATATATATATATATATATATATATATATATATATATATATATATATATTCTAATATAATAGCAGTCAAAACATACAAGAAGGCAAGAAACTCAAATTAAAGCATAATATAATAACACTAATTCAAGTACAATGGCAAACAAAAACGAAGATCCCACGCATACTTCCGTATTTTTACTTTCTCCATATACGAAGTATAAAGTATTGTTTTCATGAAAATAATATAATTCGAGATTTCGACGGAAATACATGTTTTAAGATACCCTGAACACGTTTTGATTATTTTCTAGATGATGTCTGTCGGTGTGCGTGTGTCTGTGACCGGGATTTTGTGGGTACTCTAACTCAAAACTATTAATCTGATCACAGCGAAATTTTATATTTAACATTTCTGTTAAGGGAACAAGAACTGATTTGTTTTTGATAAAATGAGTCAACCGGAAGTGGGTGTTTACTCTAGTCACATCTATTTTTTGAAATATTTGTTATAATATCTGATTAATGTAAAAAAGTATTGGATTAAAAGTTGTAGGAAATGTAATTTTCTACAACGTTTGTTCGAAACATTTCCCCATTGTTTAAGTGATATTTTTAAAAGTAATTCTTTAGCTGCCACCATTACACCACCTACTGGCGACTATTGCAAACACTTTACGCTTAGTTACGTCTTAGTAACGCTCCTTTTTATTTTCTTCATTGATGGAGCTTCGTAGCTATATCCAATATCAGAAGGCTATGGTTTGAGTTTATTTCTGTTCTTTGTAAAGTCTTGAAATATTTTTTCTGTCCCTTAAAATATTTATCATTTGGAATTTTTATAAATATTACAGGTATGGAGAAAAGCATCTGGCGGTCGCATCAGATTTTTCCGAATGTTACATGGCATTCAGATTTTGAACAGTGAAAATTAAAATTTGTCTAATCACCATACATGATACGCACTAAATAGTTTTTACGATTAATTTCAATGTAACTGGAGTAGAGATGAATTATGATAATTACAAGTAAGTGCATCAATGAAGCCCTATAGAAAATATGTATTTGGTAAAAAATTAAAAATGACCTGCGTAAATCCCCACTTCCGGTTGACTTATTTTAGCATAAATCTAATCAGACCTTGATTTTATAACAAACTCTTGAAAACTTAGTTTTGTTCAGATTTGATTGTTATTTAGTTAGAGCGCGCAAAATATTTCTATCACGCGCACACAGAGAAATCATCGAGAAAGTAGTGAAAACATATTCAGAGAACCTTAAAAGGTGTATTTCTCCATTTCCGTATAAATCTCTAATTCCAACTTTCGATTCGATATTGCGTATGGAGAAAGCAATGAATGACGATTAAGAGGTAGAGACAGTTTGCGATGACACCATTTAAGCAGGCGACAAATGATAAGAGGAATGGTTGCTCCCTTTCTCCCACCACACCCTCTCCCCGGCCATCCACCCTTATCTCCGACTACCCCTCTAGCTCACCTGTATCCGGTGAGGATGTCGAGCAGAGAAGACTTTCCCGCACCAGAGGGTCCCATGATGGCGATGAGCTGTCCAGATTGGAAAGAACCTGTCACATTCCTCAGGATTGTCTTCCGACCTGTGAATGAGGGCGTAGTGGAGAGAGAAGGAGGGAAGCAGGGAGAAGAAGAGAGGGAAGGAGAAGGAGAGAGGGAGGGAGAAGGAGAGAGGGAGGGAGAAGGAGAGAGGGAGGGAGGAGAGAGAGAGGGAGAAGGAGAGAGGGAGGGAGGAGGGAGGGAGGGAGAAGGAGAGAGGGAGGGAGAAGGAGAGAGAGAGGGAGAAGAAGAGAGGGAAGGAGAAGGAGAGAGGGAGGGAGAAGGAGAGAGGGAGGGAGAAGGAGAGAGGGAGGGAGAAGGAGAGAGAGAGGGAGAAGGAGAGAGGGAGGGAGAAGGAGAGAGGGAGAAGGAGAGAGGGAGGGAGGAGAGAGGGAGGGAGAAGGAGAGAGGGAGGGAGAAGGAGAGAGGGAGAAGGAGAGGGAGGGAGAAGGAGAGAGGGAGAAGGAGAGGGAGGGAGAAGGAGAGAGGGAGAAGGAGAGAGGGAGAAGGAGAGAGGGAGAAGGAGAGAGGGAGGGAGAAGGAGGGAGGGAGGGAGAAGGAATGAGAGAGGGAGAAGGAGAGAGGGAGGGAGAAGGAGAGAGGGAGGGAGGAGAGAGGGAGGAAGAAGGAGAGAGGGAGGAAGAAGGAGAGAGGGAGGAAGAAGGAGGGAGGGAGGATGGAGAAGTGGTAAAGGAGGGAGAAGGAGAGAGGGAATATAAATTATCTATGGATACTCAAGAGAAATGAAATTTCTAGTGGCAGAGTTGAAAACTGCGAAAAGTAGAAAAATAAATTTTGATTTACTGGACTTGATTTAATACTTTTGTCAAATTTATAAGGATTTTAACCTTCTTACACTTTTATAAAACCATATAACTTCTACAAAAGTATAAAATCAAATCCAGTAAATCAAAATTTATTTTTCACTTTTTTAATTATTTTTTTTTACTTTTTAATCACAAGAAATAATACGATGTTTTCTTAATTAATGACTTAATAAGTAATCTCCGGTGGAATTTCGCATTGCCGCAAATTTTCACCGGAGAGCCCCTAGGGCAGGGGTGGCAAAACTATGGCACGCGTGCCCAAAGTGGCACGTAGAAAAAATTGTTGGGCACACGGCACGACAAAAAAATAATGTTTAATACAAATTTTTATTAAAAAAATATTGAATAAATATAAATGACGTTGATTAGAACTGCTTTGTAGCTGCACACATAAGTATCTGCGCGTGCGCAGTAGCCAGCGGACCATAAGCAGAAGTTGGAACAATTTTTGAAACGAGCTTATGCCTGTCTGCATAGGATCTTCGGATCATATCATTCCATCAATAAGCAGAAGTGTTAATTTTTTATTGTAACGAGATTTTTGTTTAAGTGCTGGTTGTTTTATATATTATAAAATTTATTATTTAAATTTAATAATGTCCGGTCAAGGTATGCTTTTTTTAAATTTCAAGTACTACGTAAAATCACGGATTTTGTATCTATGATTAATCTTTTGCAATTCATTATTCTTGCTTTATCAATTGACAGTACAACGAAATTTATACGTGTCCTAACCTATAATTTAGTTGTCGTTTATAATAATGACTCAATTTTATTGTTGTAGTTTGCGTACATTTTTCAATTTAAAACTAATTATATTTATTTTCTTGTCTAATAATTTCTGACCTTCGTTAATATTATTCGTTCAGTGCTATATTTTTAAGCTTGTGCCAAATAACCCATTTTCACTTTGACATTTATAAAAAAATTATATATTTACATGAATATTATAGGTATGTCAAGCCATAAGAAGCTAAAAACACAAGACAACACAAATACTTGTTGCAGAAAATCAACATGGGCACGCATCAATTCTTATATAATAACGTATATGATTTTTTGGCACGCGGTCCAAAAAAGGATTCGCCACCCCTGCTCTAGGCGGTGCCAGCTCTTCTCTTGACAGCAAGTAAGTAAAAGTCCGTTTACATCGGTCGACATTGGCCGAACGACTTGGATCATTCGACCCAGGTAGAAAGCGCAAACTGTTTTGACGGTTCAACCTAAGTAGAATAGACAGTTCTAAATTAAATTTAATCAAGTGCGTTACTTGGCACAGGTGTGCTACTAATCTGTAATGTTACACTAGAGAAACTCAGGAATTTTTAAAATAAGAAAGTCGCCTTAGCGTGGTACACACACACTGACATTATTGGCCACCGAGTCATGGTGGTATAATCATTCCGCGTGGAAATGCCATCGCACATTCAGATAGTAAGTCCAGTGACTATAAGATCTCATCACTGGATTTAACTCTGCAACGGGCTGGTAACCCACGCTGAGGAAACTTCAAACAATCAAAAAGATCTCAATAGAAAGAGCCAGACCAACCTATAAGATAAGTACGTACATTGGCGATGAACGAACTTCGATTTCACGGATTGAAACGCAGAATATAAGTGGTATGGGGCATAAATAGGAGAAATTAAATGAGAAATCGGATAAAAGAAATATGCGAGACAGTCATCGGTGAAACAAAAGAAAAAAAGAAAGGGACTACGGATTTGAGGAAATGTATAATGAGCAACACCGGAGTGGAAAGCAATAAATGAGCCTCTTCAGGAACAGCGATCTTCGTTATATAATCATTAAAGAAAGAAATTATTATATACTCGTGGGTTTCCGACAGAGTAACAGCAATACATTCAAGAAATAGAAGATCGCACCTACATATAATAGGATTATATGTAGTAATTGAAGGAAACGTCAAAGAAAGCAGAAAGTTTTATAACTTGTTACAAACTGCACTACATAAAGCTAGATAAAGTGAATAAAAGTGATCATGCCAGAGTAGGAAAGCAATATTAGTTTCAAAATGCATCGAGACTGAAGGAGAAAACATTTTCAGTAATAACAGCACAGTACTTAAAAATTTCCGCTCATTCAACAATTTAAATTCACAAACACGTTTTCAGGCATAAGAATGTTCATAAATATACCCGGGAAAGCAGAGGAAAGAGATCCATTATCTATTATATTATTGTCGATGATAAGCTTCAGACATTTTTCAAGGATACTGGAGAATTTAATGGCATTGAAATAGAGAGTGATCAACCGATCTTGGAGAGTGTAATTATGATTCAATGATTTACAAGAAAAATTTTATCCAGAAACCAAAAAGAGACTAAAAATACATATGTAACAAGAAAGTATAAAAATGTTCTTTTAATGAAGGATAAATTCTGTAACAAAACATAGCTCCGAAAACATCGAAGATAAACATAAAGACGGGACAATTGAAAGCGAAATGTGAACTCAAAGAAGTCGAGATAACACAAGACTTGAAACAAATTCCCTCTTCTCCTCTCTCCACTCCTCCCTCTTACTCTCCTCTCCACTCCTCCCTCCTACTCTCCTCCCCTCCTCCTCTCCCTCCTCTCCTCCCTACCTCCCTAACGTTCCACTCGTCAACAAATGACAGACACGAAATCGCGCCGCGCGTGAAGAATCATAAAAAACCGTGAACTTTAGAGCGAAGAGTGACATCGCGTTTCGTTTTCGGCGTCAGTTTCCTTTCAGAGCACATTTCCTGGCAACGAGACGCTCACTGATCTTCAAAATACAAACATTCTCGCCACCCTCCACTCCTTCCCGCCCTCCCATTGTTAAGAGACGTATGTTGACAAATGTCGAACGCCTTCAAAGGAACCTCGGTTGCTCAACTCGCTCCCTCCCTCCCTTTCTTCTCTTCCGCTCTAACCCCCTCCTCCAAACCCTCTGCCCCTTTTCCCGCCCTTCCCACCGTCCCATTCTCTTCCTCCCCATCCCTCTTCGCCGCACCCCACCCGTCGCATCTCTTGTTCGTAATTCCGTGGCCGTTTGCGCTTGAAACCGCACAGACCACCGTTTCCTTTACATTTTTTCGTCTTGCGCCTCCCTTCTGATCTTCTGAAACCCCTTTCTTCCCCAGAAATTTTATTTGGTTTTTATATGTTTTTAACAAAAAATCATTAATTTATTTACTTGAACGAGCTCTATTCCCTATTTTGAATTGAATACTACAAAAAAGATGTAAAGAAAATGCATCCGAGTTGCAAAATATAGAAAAAAGATATAAAATTACATTAAAAATTAAAGGTAATGTCTCGTAATTTTTATCTCGTAACCAAAGTGCCTTGCAATACTCACGCATCATCTCAGTGAACGTTTTTTGATCGATATTTTTCTGTCGGTAAGTATCGATACAATGCATCAGAAATATTACTGGGGTAAATAAAGGAATGAAAAAGATGGAACACAGGGGGCGTCTTCAGCACCCACCCCAAGCGACCGAATGGATGTTGGCGTTGCATGGCTACTGCCATCTTTTCTTAAAATACATATTCAGTAATACTTCGCTTTACGCGACAGACAGGCTCCTGAAAATTTCGCGCAAAGCGAAATTTGTGCAAAACGGGGTCATTACGTCATGGAGAATAGGTTCCATGGACGCGAAAACTAAAGTGTAATACCGTATTTCCTCGATTCTAAAACGCACTTTTTTCACTTTTTAATGTCTCTGAAATCGGGGTGCGTCTTACATTCGATCGCATCTGTAGTATTATTTTGTATCAAAAAGCTATTACTTAATCAAATTACAATTACAATCGATGGCGTCTTAGAATCGAGGAAATACGGCATTACTAAAAATACAACGTTAACGTGAAAACAGCTTCTTGTCGGCTTCCATTCATCAACGCCAGATGCAAATCTTTACATTTTTTCAATAATTTATCTTCATCGGTAATTTTAAAACGGTATAAAAAACTAAAAATTTCATTATACTCAGTCAAAAATCTATCTATTTCCCGTGTGAATGAAATCCTAAAAGAGAGAATTTCTAATTCATATACGGTTAGGCCGCCGCAATCGGCCACCTTTGTTTTTTAGAAAACCTGGTAGGCGCGGGCCTGCCTCGCGGTATAACGAATCCACTTAAAACGGGGTCGCGCAAAGCGAGTTATGCCTGTATCGCTATCGCTCCCGGACGGCTGCCAAAGATAGAAATTCTTCTGCAATGCATCCGTTATGAAGGTGACGAGTTGGCGGAACATTTGAATGGATCGATACAAGTCTTATATCATGTAAGTAGTTATAAATGAAATATAAAAATATTAAAGCAGGTAAAATGGACTACGTTAGAAACATACGAAAGATGGAAATATGATGCAAAACCGATTATAGTCCAAAAACCCATCTCCGCCTATTAATTCTTACTTAGCGCTATTTCTCAGTCGCGCTTCGCGTCCTCTCGACTCGAGGCTGGACTGGAAGGCGTTTTCTATATCGGAGGGGGGGGGAATGATATGTGAGAGGCTTGGGGTGGGGTGGGAGGGAGGCGTGGGGTGGGGAGTGAGGCGGTAGCGACCCCACTCCGCTCCTTCTTCCTGGGTTGACCTCTGCCTCCTCTCACCTGCGAACTTCAACGACCTCGCGTTTACGTGATCCATTCCACGTGATTTCTTCCTATATAGTTCCACTTTAAGTTTTTCCATCTTCGCTTTCTCCCCTTCGTAAACATACACTTGAATTGCGCAACACGAGTGGAAGCGGTTTTATATCTTTGCGCTCGTGTTTTATTGTGAGAATTGTGCGAAGGCGACACTTGGTTGCGCAGCGAAAATTATTTGCACTTGCTCTGTCCATTCGCTTGCAACTATCAAGTCAAAAGATTTTTTAAATATTTCTTTTGTTTTAATATTTACATAGAAACTCGTAAATTGTTTTGTAATAGGGATATCAGCGAAATTTTCCGTCATGAGGCAGATTCCCGATGCTAAAATCGCTTCTTTCACGTATAGGTGAGCAACTGCACACTCCACATTTTTGAGGTAATTTATTCCACACCAGTGGCGGCAAACTTTAAAACTGTTTGAGAGATTTTCTCCACCGATGTTTTATTAGTATATGTAAAATGAAAAGTAGACGCAATGCAATAAAACTTTTTCTGCACACCTAAATCGATCGCCATTCTGTCGTATTTTTTTCAACGCGTAGGAAGAGAGAGCAATAGAGATGGAGAGAGAATAGAACTATATATATATATATATATATATATATATATATATATATATATATATATATATATATATATATATAGTTTTCAGTCACTCTCACGTGTACAGCCCGTTTCCTTTATTATACAAGTTAACAGTGAAATTTTATATGGCCCTTCAAGGTTCAGGAAAGTTTTCTTACCAGATATGCCATCTATACTATCATTCGTTGTTTAAAAAATATTTTTCTTTCAGAATTTTCTCTCCATATATATAGTAGTTAGCAGAAAAACCCGTTCTTTGTCCTGGTATTTATGCTTTATACCTTGGTCTTCCATGATTCCGAAGTCATAACTTCATCCTCATCGCCCACCATAATTTGAAAATCGATACTGAAAACCCTTTTACAATACTTCTTCGTAGATTATGTTGACGGTCTTGCTACTTGGAAAAAGAATATACAAATTATTTCGGTTAATTACATGTTATGTAAAACTGATCGTGAGAAAAGCAATGTGCACATGAGTGGACCCCGGCAACTTTTAGCAAATGACCTTAGGCCTTTAGCCATTGCAAAAGAGAACGGAAATTGAAGATGTTTGAATTTAAAAGGATAGTCGCTAGGAATAATGGTGGTACATTGTATTAAAACAATATGTCTTTATCCACATCAATATTACATTCCGGCTTTCGATTGCAACGGCGATGTAGATATCAATCACATACTACTTATAAATCAGATTTACTTTGTTTTTAATACTCTAAACTCAAAATAGTATAGCATTTCACGATATCTTTTGTGTACTTAGATAACTAATAAACGCACCCTCCTTATTTATGTACTTTGGATTAAGATATTGTTTTAAATCGACAACAATTGGGTTCCCATGAGAACGAAATTTTTTCGATTCAAAATACAGTAGAACCTCATAAATCCGGAATTGTCAAAAATCCGGCACTTTTCGAAAGGTTTTGCCGCGGGTTGCCTCCCATCTCAGGTGCATTTCGAAAGAACTGATATCCGACTTCAAATAAAACCTATCCAGGAGCCTTCTGTATGTTTTCACTCTCGTCAAGATGTATCTTTAAAATTTATAAATTGGATAGTTGCTGGACTGAGAAATTAGGTGACCAGACTTGCCAAAAATTTACGAATGTCAAATTTTTGCATTACGTCCCGGAAATTGACGCCGATTCGGATGCTGCCAAAATTTCGTAATCTGTAATGCGGATGAAACGGGTTTATTTCGGTGATGTCTTCTTCGTAGAACATTTGCAGCTGTTAATGAGGATATGGCATGCGGAATGGAGTCAAAGGAGAGGCTGACGGTTCTTGCGTGCGCAAATGCATTAGGTACGCAAAAACTAAAGTTAACTGTAATGGGAAAAAGTGCACAACCTCGTGCTTAAAAGGTCGTAAAGAATGTTTCTGTTAACTACCACGCTAATGAACGTGCATGGATAACTTCGCAAATAACGGTCGATTGGTTTTTTAATTACTTTGCGCCGGAGGCACGTACGCATTGCAAGTCTAAGAGACTAGGTGATGATTGTAAATAACTCTGATATCAGATAACTGTTCTGCCTATCCTGATCCATCACTTTTGGTATTGGGTAATGTGTGTGCGGTTTATTTACCTACAAATTGTACTTCTATAATTCAACCTATGGACCAGGGAATTTTCAGGTCTGTAAAATGTTATTATAGAAAAATATTTGCAGAAATTGCTTGTTATGGAGACAAAGGTGTTAACGGATTCAAAAAGGAATTCAACATTAAGGATGCGATTTGGACTCTAGTCAATGCGTAGAATGATGTCACGGTCGCAACACTGAAAAATTTCTGGCATTATTTGTGGCCTGCAAGAAAGATGAAGATGGTGATGAATCGCCACCAGATTTTCTAGGTTTTAATGTGAGTGACAAAAAGAGATTTTCTGAAATTAAGGAGTTCGCTAAGGCATTGACAAATAACGCTGTTACAAAGAATCTGGAAGAAGATGGCGTTGAAAATTTGATAGAAATCGACAATGAAGCGCCTGTCGTACGTCGGCTGACGGCGAAATAGCTGATATGGTTTTGGAACCCGAACGTGAGAAAGATTAAGGAAGTGACAGTGACTATGATCATAATGCAGCAATAGACAAACCTTCAATAGACCGTTGCATACAATTGGTTGTTGATTCACCAGAAAATCCGTTTTTAATACGAAAAAACGCAAATTTTCAATAATGAGAATTGTGAATTACCATTTGAACTTGAGGTAATATTACGTGAGAGTTGAGCCTTTGACGATATTACGTAAATTTGTTTAAATTTCGATTTCCACCACTGTTGAAGAATAATTTTTGTTTGAATGAAACAGTGGGAATATTCTGTGGATTTTAATTGTACTGTTAATGCCTAAAAGGAATCAATTCAAAAATGTAAGATAGCTGTTTAATTATTTAAGGCGAAATTGTACCTCACATTGTTTAGCCTTTGATGATGTTATTCGTAATTTGATTAAGAACTATGTTGTACATTACGATTTGACCCTGGATACTTACGCTATGTGTGTCACTTTCAGAAATCCGGAATTTTCGAAAATCCAGCACGGGCAATGTCCCGAGGATGCCGGATTTATGAGGCTCTACTGTACTTGACATTTTGTGATTAAAAGTTTAATTTTGAAAAAATTCGGTCCGTATATAAAATTTTACCATAAGAAAATGAAATTTCATACTTTTCTCTGTTCCTGGGTTGAAGTCTCGAACTCGACCGATGATTTTAAATAATTATAAAATTAAAACTAAAATTTATTATTTTAATGGAGAAAAATTAAAAAGAAAATAATTTTTTAAATTTAAAATTTCATTCAAATTGGCTGAAAAATCACACCAATTCTCTATTATTTTTATTGCGCTTAAAGCTAAACCTTACACTTGTTCCTACCTTCTGTAGTTGTCGAATTATAGCGGCACAAACATTCAAACTTTCTATAATATATGATCCATTATTATTGCTTGCGTGTGTCTGTAAAAGAATAAGATTCTCTTCGAATAGATGAGATCGAAGTGAACGCTATTCTATTTTGAGCATTTTACACAACTGCATGACATATATTTCCTTGAAAATTGAATCAAAGGAAAAATGCTGCAGTAAAGCAATATAATAATATCTAGTAGACCAATGGGGTGCCGTCCTTGGAGTGGAACGAAGGATGATTGCTCAGGCGCTTCAAAAGGGGCCCACAATTAGACATCATGGCAAAGAAACCCTCATTTTCTTTTTCTTTTTTCGGCAGAATAAGCTAACTTTAACCTTTGCGTATACGTTATACGTGTAAAGCAAATATTATAATCGCGAAAAAATGGAATTCGAGATTTTTACGGAAATCCACCTTAACTGTACAAGTGGAGTCTGCTTGACCCCAGTCATTTGTTTTCTCTCGGTAGTTGACGAATTTCCCTGCTGAGATTTTTTCCTATTTACCATATTGCATTATATTGAGAAGAAAATTTTGTTTATTAAATTGATATTAGGTTTACAATATTTGTATATTCATAGTTGTTTATTAAAATATTGTCTGTCAATGAAAATAAAACAGCTTTTAAATTTGGGGTTTATCAGACCTCGCCAGCATTTAAGTGCAATGTAATAGGTATTTAGTGGAGAGAGAGAAATTAAAATAGACGCTTTTCACTTACAATACGAACAAATGCAAGTGTATTCCAAATATGTCGGTTTTTTATATGATTTGAAAAAACTTGGAGAAATTGCAGAAGGCGGCTTGTATAAGCAGTGCATGGATTTGAATAATGCATTATCCGATGGAAATCCTCACGATTATCAACGGTACGAACCCGAATCTTCGAGTAAGGACTACTCGAAGATTCGGGTCCTACGAGAATTCAATCTTGAAGGAACAAGAACCGCACTTCAAGTACTTGAATTTATAAAGCCGTTCGATCTCGACGGTTCATTTCCACACGCTGCAATGACGTCTACAATTTTGTTGACCGTCTCCGTCACTGTAGCGTCAGCGGATCTCAGTTATTTCATGTTAAAAATTTCTGATTTTGCCAGCACATGATTTTCTTCATACATAATAGGCCTGAACCGTGTATCGAAAAAGATATAAAAGCCTTAAATAAACAAGATTTTTATTTTTGCATTTCGTTGTCATAACAACTGAAACAAAGCTACCAGCTAGCTACATTCAATGTCCAGGAAAATGAATAAAATGTTTGGTAAAGAATCCACTTTAATAACACAAAACAGACGACCTGATGATGACTAAGTGTTAGTCATCATCAGGTCGTCTGTTTTGTGTTATTAAAGTGGATTCTTTACCAAACATTTTATTCATTTTCCTGAATATGGAATTCCACCACGTCAAGGCTGCATCCATCGATTTTACATTCAATGTATTGAAAATATGTATACGCAGACGGACAATCAACAAATTCTGGGCCAGGTAAAATACGCTCTATGAACAAATGTTATAGTTTATTTTACAGAAAATCATATTGTCTACAACTTTTATAATAATAAATATTTACATTAATATAGCCATATAGGAGACATTTCACAAAAACGGAAAAATGACAAGAGTAAACCTACGCTTCCGTTTGCTCAACCTTCGTCTAACTCTAACCAGATCTTGAATTTCTAAAAAATATTATGCATAAAATTTTGTTCTAATCTGACTATTAGTTTTTGAGTTAGAGCATCCACAAAATTCCTATCAGACACACACACAGACACAAACATTATCGAGAAAATAATGAAAACCTATTCAGGGAACCTTAAAATCTTCCAATCTCTAATTCTATTTTTTCATTAAAACAATACTTTCTCTCTTCTGTGTGTGGAGTCAAAGTTACAAATCAAGAACTATCTGACGAAAACTACCTTTCAAGATAGGCTGCGCAGACTGGCCATTCTCTCCATCGAAAAATAAATAACATCGTAATTGGATTATCACGATCTGATAGCCGAGTCTGCAACAAGGAAGTCGAGGAATGTAAATTTAAAAATGTAAGTGGCTCGATATATTGTTTTAATTATGTAAACTTAGTTTTAATCATACGATATTTAATGAGGACCCCGTGCAGGCCGATTTGCCCCATGCCACTCTAGGAACGCCTCTGACAGATTGTCCCTGTTTTTGAAAGAATGAAACTGATAGCGCGAATGACGCCACTTTGTTTGGCTATGAGCATATCAATAAATCTTCTTCTTTCTCTCAAGTTTTCCACTTTATTTATTTATTTTACACTTTGAACGGCGAGGTTGATGCTGCGTTGCCCCTTCTTCCATCTAACTATAGGATTTTACGTTATGATATTGGAACTTTGACTCAGGCGCTACGTGGCTTACAGCAGTATTTCTCAATCATTTAGACTCGAAGATCGTCTAGGTGGAACACTAAGTTTCTAAAATAATAATTATAAGTTTTTTCTCGGCAAAATATTGCAATACCTAATAGTCTTAAAATTTTTCATTAATGACTAATACAATACTAAAGGTGGGATTGTGTCTTTGCTGTGATGGGACCGAGGTTTTTCTATGAAATGATTGGTGTGAGGTGAGATCCAAAAGTTCGAGAACAGGGCGCCACCTCTCAAAAGGAAACGTTCTTCAGCAGAAATATAAGTGGGATTAAGTGCAATAACAAATGAAATCGAAAGAGGTATTTTTGAAAAAACTGCGTATTTTCTGTTACATGATCTTTTGAAAGATGCCAAATATTATACAACGTAGCCGAATCAAGTTTTATCCACAATTTTATTATTTAGCAAGAACTTCCAGAAATAATTAATATGCATGTGACTAGTAATTCTAAATATTCTCGATTTTTAGTTTTTCTTTACCAAAGGAAGTTAACCAAATAAAAACAATCAGCGAAATCGCCCATGGTGAGTTAACTCAGGCGCAATATATGTGTAAATATCAAATTTCTTACCAAATCCATGAAATTCGGTTATAAATACTACCATATAAAATATTAAATCGTTTCTCACATTTATCATCTGCATTGACATAATTAACTCATGCACAGTGTTAAAAATTTGGAGAAAATTCTGTTTTAGGTCTTTACAAAAGTTGGCGCGATTTTATTATTTTCTAATTATATCCTTTTGTACTATTGCTATATATCAATAGCTAAACACATTGCTCCTAATCTTTCAAACCTTATTAGGAAATAAATGCTCTTACATTCAGTTGCGTAGCGAGGGGGGCAGTTGCCCCCGGGCGCAGGGCTGAAGGGGCGCAAACTCATGGACCGAAAATTTATGTTTCTGTTTATAAACAATAATAATATTAAAATATATGCCGAATTAAAATGCTAGTATAGTATGCTTGGGTTTCCATCACATTCCTCTCATTACATTTGTCTGGAAAATTGTACAGGGAGTAAAGGGAGGGGGGCGCATCTCTGTGACTTGCCCCCGGGCGAAGGAGAACCTAGCTACGCCACTGCTTACACTATATTTTTATAACGAATTCAACCGGAACATTTCAAGTGACGCGTTACTTAGAAGAAAGCATTTTCTCGTAGATTAGCGTCAGCAACTTTTTTGTGAACTTGCCTCACTCTCGGAAGTTTCCACTCGCTATCATTTCTCGCGATGACTGCGCTAAATTAAAATTCTCGTTCGCGTGTAGCTCATTAGGATAGGTTCAGAACAAACAGAAATGACATCACGGAATCGAGCCACGCGCTGGCCATTCGGATATGCCAAGTATAAATTATATCGCATCACTGAAGACGATAGCCAATGTTCTCCAGATTGAATGTGTCGCAAGTTCTCGGACATCATATTTAGGAAGGATTTGTCATTTAACGTAACAAATTCGAATTCCGATCACTTGAGCTCTATAGGTTTTATGTTCACGCGTTACACAATTCGTATATACTTAACTGGATAATCGAACGAAAGCATATTAAAATATTAAATCTCGTAAACGCAGTAAGGTGTTTTTTCCATTTCATTTTTTATCTATATGAAAATGTTCTCTTTTTTGTATGATAGTAGTTATACGTTTATTGCGTATGTATACGATGGCATCGACTGGATGCAGTTCAATAGGTAGATTAGATTATATCTTCGTTTGAAGTGACCGAGTACTCCACGTAATCAGTGATCTTGGCGTCCAAGGAGTAAGGGAGCACGTGATCGACGTTTGCTGAGCCCTCCTAGCGTAGTATGTGACCATTTTTTAGAAGACCAATATGACGACCGAGGAATATTACGTACGCTGTTAGTAATTGCCGTACTAATGAGTGGAACTGATGAAACCACATCCCATAAAAGGAGATCGCCAACGACGAGCGAATATGCTCGAGCTGCGACAAACAGTTAATTGGCTCTATTTCCCCCACTCGCCACATGCTCTCAGAAGTAAAGACGACAGTACAAGGTGCAGGACTCCGACGGACACGTTGTCCTTTTCTTCGTTTCACACCGAAAAAATCGAAGAGGACGGGAAGAATGCCGGCATATTCGCTTCGATATCGTAATAATCGGCGGAAGCGATTCTGCGAGAGGAGCGGCGTGGGAGTGGCAAGAGAGGGAAGGGCGTGGCGGGGCGCGGCGACGAACGTGACGCGAACGCTCGTCCCTTCAAATTCCAAGGGGCGGTACTTTCCAAGCAGTGGATGTGTTTTTTAGCCTGCTTTCCAGAATGGAAATAGGCTTATAGTTTTGTCGTTGTGTCTGTTTGCCTGTCTGTCCGTCCACCTATTAACTTTTGAACCAATAGACCGATTTTCATGAAACTTGGTGGAAATCTTTTGCTACATGGGCCGAGCTCCCGAGGATAGTATATGTTGCGAAGATTGAAAATCCCGGGATATATTTGGTTCTATTCCAGGAGCTATCCTTTCCATTTGATTTACATGGGAAATGTGAAATCCATCGTGAAGGGTAATATTCTCTTGCACATTAAAATATCTTAGAATTGTAATTTCGGAGCGGGATTTGTATTATTCTCTGAGATAAGGAATGGAGATTCCAATTTTCATCGTAGAATATTGCTTATCGATCGTATCTCTTCGAATTTTGCGTAAATACCGGCGTTTTTGAGATGTTTATCAATCATTACGATAGTGTTGCCATCGCAACGACTGTATTTGGATTCGACAAAGTCTAGTACACGCACGCGTTTTTGCCTCACAAATACGCGTGATCAATTTCGTTTTCCGTTCGAATGTATTGGTAATATTTTAAAACGCTAAATTATGAAATTTGTGAACACAAAGAACAACTCATCCGCGGTATAGGAAAGTAGGTATCATAAGTTCCGTTTGGATCATCGTGTTTTATTTCCCAACCTTAGAGATCCGATCGGTCATCGGTCGGACTATCAATCAGAAATTCTACTAGTTAACCACGTACAATATTCCAGTTTTCGGTCCCCTTAGTTAGCTGGAGAGCGGAAGGGGAGGATTTGTCCGCCACTCCTTTTTCGAACGGTGGCAGCGCTCCAGCGCCGGGAGAAGGAAACTCGGGCATCGCATTCGCCATCGTCGCCTCGAGCTCTTCTCGCGTCAAACTATATCGGCCTCGGATGAACTAGATCGCCGAACTATGGAAAAGAGGCGATTGGAAGGAAGATACGCGATATCTGGATTTCCTTCTGCTGCGTGCGTTCGGATTCCATTGAGTCGATCGACAACCCCCAACTTTTCCCCCCCCAAAACTTTCGCTTTTCGAAAAGGGAACCTTCCAAACCGTCCCGTCCACTCTCCTTCCTTCGATTCTCACTCTCCCGATGGAACAACGAGAGATAAGGATAAGGGATAAGGATATTCGTGTTTAAATGTATTGAAATTCCGAAGTGGCGGTTATCTCCGAGGGTAGGAATTGCAGCCTCGTGCACCTGCGAGAGGCCTTCGGCCGCAGAGGGCGTCACGAGGGTCGGAGGAAGGGAAATAAGTGCGAGGGTCAGGGGCGGAGTGTAAACCGTGGGTGTCCTCGTATGACGCAGCATCCCCACGCTTCCGGGTGAGAAAGAGCGAAAGGGAAAAAGAGTTGAGAAACCTTCCACTCCACTCCACCCCACCCACTCTCTCTCTCTCTCTCACTCACTCACTCCCCTTCCCTCCCTCCCTCCATCCTCTGACCCGCTCCGCCTACACGCATAAACCTTTTCGCACCCAATGAGTTAACATTGCGACATTTATTCTTTTCCTATTATTCATGATTTTCGTGAATGCGATTCAATGCCGCTATCTCCCCACCTATCCCTCGACCTTTCCTCCTCTCACCCGGGTATGCGTCGCCATTCAGCTGCGAAAAGAAATTCCTTTGGAGGCGAAAAGACGGAATCTTTCTCATTTCGATAGGAACTTTCATACCTGCTGAACAGCACTCGATGCTTCGGCGGACAACTTTGCCTGACATAGAAAGGCAAACCAGTTTTAACTTCTAATAAAATTGTTTTTTTCTCGACTGTAAAGTCGCAGTGAGACGCGCCAGTGAATAAAATCAAAAGTGAACTATTGAACCTCTAACAGATTCGTCGTCTCGTGGTATTCGTAGCCATTTCACCCACCTCTCTCTCTCCCCACCCTTTCTCCTCATCCCATTCGCAAGTTCCCTCACCTGCGTTAATTCCGATTCTTGTTCATTTAAAAAATATCGCTCGCTTTTAGGATTAGTAATTACGTATAAATTTATGATCGCTTTCACAGAGTCTATAAACAAGTAACGCGATCACTTCCCATGCGTCTGCATCTCCGCATTCTTCTTTCGAAAGAAATGAGTACAAAAAATATCAATTACTTGTCAATCTGCGTGTATAAGTAAAATTTTAGTGCAAAAAATACAACCGAAAAATCGTAAAAAACTATATCTATATTAATTTGTGTCTGTGGACAGCATTTCTCGAAAACCAAGAAACTTGGCACACTTACTAATGGGACCATGAAGATGTGCGCCTCGGGGCCAGAATTTTAATTTTTGCGGGGAGGATGGAAGTGGAAGGAGTGCCTTTTCCCATAAGATAGCACGTAAAAATCGATTTTTCGATTTACAGGCTTTTATTCTTTTGCAAATTAAAATTATAAATAATTAACCTACGATCTTCGAACCCAAACCGTTTTAAAGAAAAATAAATAAGGTTTCTTATTCTTATCATCACATTTTGCCTACGATTCGAAATCGTTCAAGTTCTGCGTTGAAATCATATTTATTGGAAAAATTTAAGCTTTTTTAACCATATGTTGCCTTGCCCACCGTGTGATTGTCAAACCTCAAGATTGTATTGTCGCCTTAATTCTAATGCTATATTCGTATGGATAGCGTGCGTTGAGTGTTTTAATACGAGAGAGAGAGAGAGAGGAAGAAAGAAAGAAGGAGAGAGACAGAGAGGGAGAGAGAGGAAGTGAGAGACAAAATTAAACGTACCATATATTAAAAATAGTTTTGGGCGTATAAAAGTTTTACAGCGTAATTTATTTCGTTGTCATACAATTTCATATTCCCTCGAAGCTATTTTTACTCTCTGTAACACAATTATGTGAATTTTATATTTATTGTTTACTTTTTAGTGCCCATAAAAGTTGGTTTCATTAATTTTTATTTCAGTTTGAACTTAATATTTAATTCACGCATACCCGTCATATTTGACGGGCAATTACGCTAGCATAATAATATACCAAAATTAAAGTACCACAAATCTTTTTATCTCGTTAATAAAATCCATCTTGAAGTTGCACAATGCTGCTGTGTTCTCCTTTAATATTATCTCGTCGTAATACCTATATCAGGAAAAATTACCAACCACCCGGCATTTATTCAAGCTGACCTTGATATATTTTAGGCGAACCTCGGCCGTAATAAACACCTAAGATCGGACGTTTTACCTATTGGAGGTCATACGAGTGCGATCTAGCGTTGATATGCATTTATAAAATAGTTAAAAAACGAAATATGGATGCAGCACAAACAAATACGCGACAATAAGAAAAAGTTTTTATATTTGACAGCGAGAACTTTAATGCAATATGAGTTTCCCAAAAACCATGGTAAGTTGGATTTAACAACAAGATCCTCTGACTTCATTGTGGCCCATCGTTTCCACGTGTTGACGAAAATAAACCTCGCTCTCTAAGCCTATTCAAAGCTATTGCGAGAAATAATTAAACCGAATAAGTAAGTCGAAATCGACCGATCCGAATTCAGTCAATCTTCCGACATTGATTCAATGTAGCATAGGGTGACCAACCGCCCCAAATTTGGAGGGCCGGTTTTGTTACTCGTCCCGCTTTGTGAAATATCTCGACTTTTATCCCAGTTTTTGATAAATCATGATTTATATCCCAAACTGTCCCAGAACCCGCTCACTGGTTACACCACGGCATCGGATATATATTACAACTATCTACCTATCTAAGGACGATCCATCAATAAATGCACCAGAAATACGCCACTTTGATATGTCTCAACTTATATTCGGTACATATTTGAAAATGTCCCTCCTTAGCGTCTTGAAAAGTTGGTAACCTTAAAGTAGGAGCTTGCAAAGCGAGCAGCGTGGCCTCGCCCGCGTGCTCAATGATGGACGCTGCACGCCGAGGGTAAGTACTCAAAACCACGGTTTACAGCTAAACTTAGCGGTAGGAGGAGATTTAAATGTCCATTTTGAACAAATGAAGATACGAAATTCAGCAGAGGGGGATAAGGGGGGAGATAGAAGGGAAGGGGAGAGGGAGAAGTGGATGGAGAGAGGAATAAGGGGAGAGGGAGAGTAATAAAGGAAGCGGGAGAAGGGGATGGGGAGGGGAATAAGGGGAAAGGCAGAAGGGGAGAGGGAAGAGGGAGGTAAGAGGGAGGGATGAGGGGGAAAGGGAAGGGGGAAGATGAGAAGGAAAGGGAAGAAGGAGGAGGGGGAGAGAAGGGCGGTACGCAGAACTAGACGAATGGGTAAATATTAGGAAACCATTTCATGACTATCTGCAAACATGTCGAGCACAGGGTTGCTTTGAATGTCAAAAAAGACGGATGCAGGTGGCCAAAAGCAGAGTTGTTCCATTCTCACACGGAGACTCAGACAATGGCGTTATTTAATCTCTCCGTTCATGTGGTATTATTAACACGTATTGGAAATCGAAGAGTCATCGGTCACTCTGTCAGTCCCTTCGCTTATCGGATGGCGGTCCCACTAGGGGGAGGATACTGAAGGAAAAAGGTTTCTGCAGGGAAAGAAGGGAATTAGTTGAGAGGGAGACCCTTCGCCTCTTCCTAAAACACTCGATTACGTTGGTTCTACCCGTTTATTAGTGCGACGGCGACACAATGCCGCCATTCCGAGCCGAAGGCGATAATAACTTTGTGAGAATTAATTTTGAGTTTTGTTTTGCCTCCTTCTCTGATTTTTCGTGATACAATGACTCGGGTCGGTTTCGTAGTATCAAAAGCCTTTAAAGCGAAACTGACTTTAATTGTTTGATGTTTTTATTGCCAAAATCGAAAAATATGGATATTTTTGCGGTGTTTATCTTCATTCTTCAGATGCCAAGTGTCGCCGACGGCATCACCCAATGAGAGACAACGAAAGAAATGGAAAGGGAGAGGGAGGATATGATAGAGAGAGGGGGGGGAAATAGGAGAGAGGTGGTAAGAGAGGATGGGAGGAACGTTGGGGTAGGATAGAGGGAGAGCATAGAGGGGGAGGAGAGAGGGGGAAGAGAGAGGGGGAGAGAGAGGGGAGAGAAGGGAGGGAGAGGGGGGAGGAGAAAGGGGGAGGAGAGAGGGGAAGGAGAGAGGGGGAAGAGAGAGGGGGAGGAGAGAGGGGGAGGAGAGAGGGGGAGGAGAGAGGGGGAGGAGAGAGAGGCGGAGGATAGAGAGAGGGGAGTAGGATAGAGAGAGGGGGAGAGGGGGGGAGAGAGGGGGAGGGGAGGAGAGACGTGAAGGAGAGAGAGAGGGGGGTAAAGAGAGAGGGTGGAGAAGAGATTAGGAGGGCGTGCAGGGACAATGTCCAAAGATTGATGCTTCTCGGTTGCGCCTCTTTCTATTATCCCCCTCTCCCGTTTCCTCTCCCCTTCTGCGAATCAGTTCTTTCATTTCCTCCTCTTCAACTCTTACACTGCAGCAAGCGAACAAACTTCCTCTCTCATTTGCCTCCAAGACATCCGTACTTGCTCAATTGGCCAATGGATCCGCCCAGCCAACGGTGGGTCCTAATCGTGGTCGCGTCTTTTCTCTCTTCCCACATCCGTTTCCTATCTCCATCGACGCTTCTAATCTGCGTATTCGACAGCCGCGAGCTCTTCTTCTAGTTACGCGGAGCATTCCAACTCGCGGAATTAGTTCTCTAGAGAGCAATGAAATAACTGGCGAAACAAACTCTTCAGATGCGTAGAAAAGTTTAAAGGTCACATGTAAAAGGATAACCCCATTACTATCGGCTATGCAGGGTTCTCCAATGTTTATTTGCAACTATAGGCTTAAGATAATCTCGTCATATCCAAAGCAGATAGGTATATTGCGTTCTAAATTCCAACTCTAGAAATTTTGTTTAAAAGATTAGCGCACAGAAATGTGCTTTCCGTTTGTTGCAAGCATAACTTCAATCCTTCACTCGATTATTAACGTCTTTTCTCTAAACCCTCGATACAGTGAGATACACTATGTTGTTTTCGTATCTAAACGGAAAAAATGAATAAGTAACATCTGGAGAATCTGTGGGCAGGATTTCGTTTAGAAGTACTACGAAATTCATTTCAGTTAACTTAAAAATCAATCTAAACAAATAAATAAAAAACAAATTAAAAGTGAAATGGATAACAATTATTGAGAATAATTTTAACCAGACTACCCGGCGTTGCCCGGGACCATTTTAAGCCACCGCCAAGTGTATTAAATACTGGGAATATACTTCAATTATCGTTTTAGTTTTATCTATCAGCATTGCTTCTGAAGCTTAATGTTTTGCAATTGAAGGTGTTGCAAAGTGCCCTCGGACCACTTCACCAGTAGAATTTTTTATATAAAAAAATGTAATTTATTTAATAATTAAAAACAATATTCTAATATATTTTATTATGAAGTTTCCAAACATATGAGATTATTCTGACACAAATAACAATTTTCTCAGCAGCATTTATTGAATTAAACACCCCACCAAATTTTTTATGGCCATATAGGCTATGTTACTCGCTGGGTAAAATTATATACCTATGCGAAGTTCCGTGGTGATATCATCAAAGGTGTGGATTTGTATAGTGAACAAACAACAAACAAACGGAATTTCAGATTTCTAGATATAGATTAAAGATCCTCTCTTTAATGACGCTAAATTCCGTTCTTAATATTTACTATTGCAAAATTCAATTTTTCTTTCCTAGATTTTATTTAGATGGAGGAATCTATGAAATAATCTAAATCATTCCCTCGAATATTCAATTAGACATTGTTGTTCATCGTATGAGTGGGTCCTCTGTTATATTGTTCTCCCAACAACCCCATTCTCCCAACAACCCCCTCTCGCAACAACCCTCCTCTCCCAACAACCCCCCTCTCCCAACAACACCACTCTTCCAGCAACCCCCTTCCTCCAACAACCCTCTTCCCCAACAACCCCCTCCCTCGAGTTTCTCCCTTCCCTCCTCCACCCTCCTTCCGACTCATCCTCTGCTCTTCCGCCATTACCAATCTCCTCCTATACCCTTTCCCGCACCCTTTCTCCCTATACTCTCTTCCGCCCCCCCTATTCCCTTCCATTCTCTCCCTCCACCCCCTCCGCATCAGCTGCACATACGATACATACTCCATTGCATCCAGGCTCTCTCTCTCGCTGCAATATATTTTATGAGTTCTTCGCCCGCGAAAATGTCATACGGTCGGAAAGTTCTCCAATGACCCGCAAACTCTTTAAGGAAAGGCGAGCAGTCTCAAATCAAAAGAAAACCGAAACAGTAAGATCGATCGGGTCGCGTGGAGACTACGAGAGTCTTCCTATGCTCGACTCCCGGTCGTCTCGGGGTTGAAGGTCACCCGCCGATCGCCTCGACTTCCCTTTCGAATACCAACGATGTGGGACGCTAGACTGATTGTGCGCGATTTTCGTACGCGATGCAGTCTCCGATCTCTCTCCGTCTGTCAACGGAGCGATTCGAGAATCAGTCCGCGGCGCGACTCTCGCGCCGGAGAGAGGGCGGCGGTCGAAGGTCGAACTATCACTAACCTTTCCGCATCCCCATGGACACCGTGTAGTTGAGATCGGTGAACTCCATGTCGACGGGAGCCCTCTGCGGAAGGCGAGAGAAGGTGGTCGGGGGCACCAGGGAGACTTGCGTGTTCTCGGCGACGCCCCCTCCCGCGCCCCCCGCCTCGCCAGAAGACGCTCCCGTCATTTCCCGAACGCTGCTTCCGGTTCTCCCGACGCGATCAAGAACGAGGGAAAGAAGAGGTGCGTCGAGTATGAGAGCGAAGGAGGCAATGGAGGCTGGCGGAGACGTGCTCTCCCCTCCACCTCCGCAGTGGTGCCCTCCCCGACTACGCCCCGAAGATCCAATGTCCATCCCGTGATCTCTCCCCACGGCGGCCTTTCCCAATCCTCCCCACTTCCCTCCCTCCCCCCTACCTCCTTCCTAGATTCTTCATTACGACACCTAATACCCCTACCTCTCTCCTTGGACTCGTGAAACTCGGGCAAACGACAATTTAACGATAAAATTCCGATCAAAGCTCTTTCTCTCGCGTCCTCAGCGATTCGAATGCAGCACCTCATGACGTGCAGATATTCACACCCAACCCAACCCATTGGCGTCTTCGGTAGAGAATCCTCGAGCATTTCATAGAGAATCGAAATAATTTGCTTCTACGGCATTCAATTAAGCTACATGCATCCGAGAATACTTATACGAGCGTATGTTTGTGTGCAAAGCTGTAGTGACTCCATTTGGCGCCCTGGGCAGAGGATATTTTGGCACTCCAAAATGAACTAAAAGAATAAAACATTTTTTCGAAAAAGTGTTATATGAAAAAATAACAAAAACTTGTTTCTTTATTTTTAAAGTTTTATTTTCTGAGCTTTATTTTCAACAATCATATTTTTAGGTCATCTATATTTTTGGCAATATCATATTCAATAAATAAGACAGCATGACCAGAAAGTCTTGGTCCATTGATGACTGTAAATAATTGTTGATTAATTTTAATTAACTGGACGAACGCTAGCCAGTTGAAATAATCAAAGCAAATGTGGAAAAAACGTATTACCAAAATTTCCATATAAGAAAACCAACTTGAAAGTTTGTATTCTTGAAAATTTTGCGAACTTTTTCTGTGTAATTTTCTCACTTTAAAAAAAGACATTTGGAGTTTCAAACTACAATTTTTTTCGATTAATCTTAGAACATCGACATCATTAGCAGCGTTTTAACACGAAGTTTTATTTTCATCTTCATCTTTATGTAAAGCGCAACTTAAACATTAAAAATCATTATCGATTTCATTAAAAGATGTAAATCGTGATGCCCGTTGTGCATCAAGAGAATTAGTTGCCAGATGCACTGCATCATTGATGGTATTTTCGATTCCTTCTTGCGTTGAGGATACTATAGTCATGAAATTTTCTTTTTCTTCCTGTTTTTCGGCAGCTGATCAGGTATTCCTTCAATGTTAATGCTTTTTATTTTTCTATATAGGTACTCATTTACTCTAAACTCAATATATCAGGTACCTAATTGTGGATCAAATCAACGACTTTTGTCCACAGTTACGTCAACAGTCCGAAGAGATTCGGTGATTTTGTTGGCCTTCTGCAGTGAGTCATCTCGAAATAATGGAAAATTTAAACTCCATGTCGATCTTTTTTATCATCACGATTGCGTGCTTCAACTACATACTCCCAAAATCTCCTTTTCTATACATTCCAATTTTCCAGAAATCTTAAACTAGCTATTTTCAAGTGATACCCATTTTCAGTTCAAATTCTTTAATAGCGCTGTTACGCTTTGCTTCTGTTCATACATTTGTTTTACGAATCTATCTATTCTGCGTTGGACTATATTATGAGGCCGTTCTCATAAGCATCCCATATGTTCGAATTGTATTCCATCTGCGCTCTAACTAGCCAAAAATGACATGTTTCTCGCACTTTTTCTGTTCTATTCCCTACTTCTCTGTATAGGAAAACCAATGTATTATTGGCTGAGCCTGTAACTCTAAGAATGTGCATGTCCTACGAAATATCGAGAAAAATGGTGACTCCTACATATTTAACATACTTAGCTGCTTGGATATTTAGTCCATACTCGAAATCTATCTTATTGTTCTTGACTTTCCAGAGAATTACGACATAACATTTATGGTAATCAATTTCAATTTGCTATTCTTTGCGCCACGGGAGTTAGATTTTAAATCCTTCTGCAGCCATTGATATTGAGTGCCTTGAAATGCCTCGACGGGCACCTCTGACGTACATAATCCGCTGTTTTAATTTGGATTTAAAATTTAAAGTTTTATAAATGTATTTAACACTCCATTTTGGCTAAGCAAAACTCACCGAAATGCAGGAAAAGTGGATTCTCCTGCTGAATTCTCTGGTTCTCTTGTCGCTGTTTTGTACCGAGAGTGTTCATAACGGAATATTAAAAAATTATTAGTAGTTTAATTTTTCCTCCTTACTCATTACGCAAAATTTTTTTCTGATCCTATAAGGTAGATATTGTATTATTTTTTCCATTTATCCCCTTTCTTTAAATTATACAGATGTCGATCACTTATTTTAAACTAGTGTAATTGTCCATCAAAAATGACGGGTATGCATGAATAAAGTTTTAAATTAAAATTAATACACCTCCCACTCTCCTCCCTCTCTACCTCATCCATTCTCTCCCTCCCTCTCATTCTCCTTTCTCTGTTACTCTCACTCTTCCTCCCTCCCATTCTCCCTATCTCTCTTATTCTCCCTCTCACAGAGGAAAATTAAATGAGGATTTAAATACTTTCAAGTTCATCCCGGTCACTCAATTCCAAGTGCTCCATGTATTTCGAAAAATTAGATCGAAAGCTCAAGGCTCCGATGGCATTCTATCTTCATGCACTCTTGCACTATCTTCATCAAAAAATTGATACATATTATTCTATTAATAATAACCAATATATTTAATTGCTCCCTCTCTTAAATTTCAATTGCAATACAAACGTGCTTTCATAAGGCCATTACCAAAGAAGTAGAACGCGAAATGAACGATTTTTACCCAATCAGCTTTTTGCCTATCTTATCAAAAACCTTAGAAAAACTAGCACATGAACATTACGCTTTTTCTTAACGAAAATCAATCGTTTGATCCCTTTCGATCTGGTTTTCGTAAATCTCACAAACCACCACTTGATTTAAGCACTGTGGATGTCAATTCGTATGCCCGAATCTAGTTGGAGTGTAACACTTGAAGTGTGAATACGTTATGTAGATGACTTGCAAATATTCAGTAAACTCTCGTTAAAATGAACTCCAAGGGAGAATAAAATCATGTGTTCGCGTTAACCGAGTTCCTGATAATCGAATTATATGAAAAATAGTAAGAATATTATAATTTTCTGCTAAAATATGTCCATATATATATATAACACATGTAATTGGAGTAACCTCTTTGTGTTAAATAAATTATTATTAAAAACATAACAAACGCACGATTTTGACAAATATTAAAAAGAACGTAACATCCATGATTCACGCCCGAAATGAAGTAGCATCGAGGCTTGCTTGTGGTGGCTGTGTACACACGGCAAATGAAGACTTAAATTTCTTTAAACATCTTGAGTTTTTTGGATTTTCCAATGACCCACAGTTTTAATTTTTCTGTGCCATTTGATTTGCAGAAAACGGCTACGGTAAGTCGGTTTTTACCGCCATGACTCTTAACAACTTAACACTATTGAGGTTTAATAAACGATCTGGTAACAGGTTGAAGAATACGAATCCCTCATCAAAATTGAACATGTCCCGATCAAAATATGAGCTCTTAACGATTTAAAAATTCTGAAGCCATTCGTTCACACCTATTTCATCCACTTGATTAGCTTCCATGTCTTCTCTGGAACCTCCAAAGACATCCACTTGAGGTCAAAATTTCCTATTTTAAGTTTGGTAGCTAATTCCTGGACTTTTTGTTGGAAGAGAAGTCCAGAAATCGGGACCACTGACGACCTCATATGTTGAAACCATTTCAACAACTGTTCTTCTAAATCTTTTCATGGAGCTTAAGGTAGGCGTTGATTGTCGTCGTTGACGCTTCAGCTTGTTTCAACTTCTCCTTATTTTCTATAATTGTATAAAGTGTGGACTTCGGAATTCTTAATTCTTCTGCATATCTTCTATAATTTTCATTTTGACAGGGAAAAACGGACGTTACCCTCTTTCATCCTCAGGAATCAATTCTATTGGTCGAGCCATAGTCGTTCTGGTTAAATGATATTTCTTCTTCAACGTGGGAAAAATAGAGAACAAAACGAGTATTGCCTGGCAAGGAATTTTTCTCGGGGTAGCGAAGTTCAAATACAAAATATCAATTTCGTGTGATGACACTCGAGAGGGTCTAGGACAGTGGTGGGCAACCTTTTGTACGTGGCGGGCCGCATTGGTGTTTGCAAATTCCTTGGTGGGCCGCATTTATAGTTGCGAGTGCTTCGGCGGGCCATATTAGATTTTAAATCGGGCGAAGTTGGTAAAGCTCAATTCACTTATGGCTCATTCAAAATAAGTTAATGTCAAAAACTCCTCCAAGACTCCTTAAAGGGAGTTTTTGACATTAACTTATTTTGAATCGGGTGCTAACTAGAGATTGAGGCATCGTATAAGTGAAAATCAAGTCTAAATCAGGTTCTTATGGTTACCATTTCTATATCAAGTACTTTATTATCGTAATTTGATTGGATGTGATATGAATTTCTATTAAATCTCTTTTTAATCATAACTTCGCTGACCGCATAAAACGCTCTCGAGGGCTGCATGCGGCCCGCGGGACGTAGGTTGCTCACCACTGGTTTAGGACATGTGACCGCAGCCGACTGGCCGCGAGACAACTGGCAGCTTCGCGTACTTTCTCTTTACTATTCCCCACTATTCTGCCTATGAACTCCAGTTTCTTGTTAGATGCAACTATAACAGGACAAATTTGCATGTCCCACGAGAGGTCAGGACAAATGGAAACTCCTAAATATTTTACATGCTCAGCTGTTTGAATATAACTTGTATCGATTTCCTACTCGAAACCTATTTCTCTATTCTTACTTCTCCAGAACAATACTGCGACACATTTTCTGTAATAAATTTCAACTTTTCCATTCCTTACACCACGCGGAAATGGCCTTTAAATTTTCCTTTAGAGACTGATGGTCATCTAGGTTGAGTATCACCTTATATTTGACGGTGGCATCTGCGAAAAGTCTATTAGGATAAGTAGAGGGCTCAATACACTTCCCTGAGGAACATTTGACGCGACCTGAACGGGGGACGAGTGCGTTCCATCAATGGTCACTATCTGTTCTCTATTCTTGAGGAAGTCTCTCACCCAATTCACAATTTTTGGGTTGATACCGTATTTTACGAGTATAGTTATTAATTTCCGATGAGGGACCTTATCAAACGCCTTCCTGAAATCAATGAAAATAGCATCGACCTGAATATTTCTCTCTCGGCATCACAACAAATCATTCACAAAAATACCGAGTTGCGTTTCACATGATCTGCCTTTCCAAAATCCGTGCTGGTATCCGCTAAGATACGAACGACCATCTAAGTAACTCATTACAGAGCTAAATATAATTTGCTCGAGTATTTTGCACGATAATGATGTTAACGAAACCTACCCGTAATTATCAGGATTCTCTTTGTCGCCGCTTTTATGGATGGGAGTAACGTGCGCTAACTTCCAGTCTTTAGGAACGATACATTTCTGCAATTTAACCGATAGTGCAGACGCGGAGGAATCCTGGTGCATGTTCAGAGATATGATGCGAGAGTGTACAGATAAATTTATTCCGAGCAAACTGAAGCGTGATAGTGCAGAACCTAGATGGTACAATCAGGAAGTAAGAAGCGCTCTCCGACGTCAAAGAAAACTCCACTCTCGCGTAAATAACACATCCTCAACAGCTACGGTCGAACAGATTGCAATAATAAGGCATCAATACAAGGAGGCGCGCTCCATAGCCAGAGTAGCAATGCGTAATGCGTTTAACAATTATAAAAAGAAGGTTTTACAGGAAAACTTGAAAGAGAACCCAAAAGCATTTTGGTCTTACGTCAGGGAAGTTCAAGGTAGGGGCCCCACTATTGCGTCACTGCGGTCGGAAACGGGAAACGTAGTTCACGATAGTATGGATAAAGCAAACCTATTAAATCATCACTTTCAGAAAGCTTTTACTCGTGATGACGATGAATGTGAAACCCCTATTCCTATGCGTCAGGGCGATTCGATGGAAGATTTGGTATTTTCGGAAAATGGCATCGCGCTCCAACTTCATTCAATTAAGCCAAATAAATCTCCTGGACCGGAGGAAATTCCCGCGCGTGTAATGAAAGAATTAGCTGCTGAAATCGCGCCGTATTTGAAAATTATATTCGAGAAATCCATTAGAGAAGGAGTAGTTCCTAAAGATTGGAAGGTGGCACATGTTACGCCCATCCATAAGAGTGGCGACAGAGAAAACCCCGAAAATTATAGGCCGATATCCTTAACTTCATTATCGTGCAAGATACTTGAGCACATAGTCTTTAGCTCTGTAATGCGCTATTTAGATAGTCATTCATTGCTTAGCGGATGCCAACACGGATTCCGGAGAGGTAGATCATGCGAAACGCAGCTCGGCCTGTTCGTGGACGATTTGTTGCGATGCGGAGAGAAAAATACTCAGGTCAATGCCATATTCATTGATTTCAGGAAGGCGTTCGATAAAGTATCTCATAGGAAATTAATTGCGAAGTTAGGACAATGTGGTATCAATTCAAAAGTTGTCGGTTGGGTGAGAGACTTCCTCTCGAATAGGGAACAGATAGTTGTCATCGATGGGAAATACTCGTCCCCCGTTAAAGTTGCTTCGGGTGTTCCTCAGGGAAGTGTATTGGGCCCTCTGCTCTTCTTAATCTATGTAAATGATATGTGCTCGGTTGTTCGTAGTAAAATTAGGCTTTTCGCCGATGACACCGTTCTATATAAAGAAATAAAAAATCAGGAGGACCATCAGTCTCTGCGTGAAGACTTAAGAGCCATTTCAGCGTGGTGCAAAGAATGACAAATCGAAATTAATTATACTAAATGTGCCGCAGTCACGTTCTGGAAAAGTAAGAACAAAGATTTAGGTTTCGAATATAAAATAGATGAAATGAGTATTCGACAAGCTGAGTATGTAAAATATTTAGGAGTAACCATTTGTCGAGATCTTTCGTGGGACATGCACATTCGTCGAGTTATAGGCGCGGCCAACAAGAAACTGGCATTCATAGGTAGAATAGTACGGAACACTACAGAGAAAGTACGCGAAACATGCTACTTATCACTGGTAAGACCACAAGTGGAATACGCAGCGAGCATATGGGATCCGTACGAGAAGGGACACATAATTCAACTAGAAAGAGTACAGCGCAGAGCAGCCAGATTTGTAAAACAAAAGTACGAACATAAGGAAAGCGCCACCTCTTTATTGAGCGATTTGAACTGGGTATCACTGGAGGACCGTAGATTGCACTCAAGGTTGAAACTTCTAGAGAAATATAGGTCAGAATGTCTAAAAGAGGAGGTAGTGGGAATAATTGTGGCACCGACGTATATAGGTAGAAATGATCGAGACGATAAAATACGTGAGATCGATTGTAGGACGGAGCGTTATCTAGGCTCGTTCTTTCCGAGGACAATAAGAGATCACAATAGGAAATTTCGAATTGCGTTAGACAGCCTTTAGGTAGGATTTGGTGCATTGCACCCCCTGCCACCCACCAACTTGGTGAATTGCAGGGTAACTTGTAGATGTAGATGTACATTGCGCAATTGATTTCTCGAATATTGTTTTCAAGTTGTCGTTTGAAGACCGTGTTTCTACCCCTTCCACGCATCTACCCCGTAGAGTGTATTCCTGGAACAAATGTTCCTCGATTCCTTGCTAGGGTTTTTCCTATAGATGGACGTTGTTGTATGCACTTTCACCACTTAGTATGCAATGAGTGTTTGGCAGTCTTTCTCCAAAAGTTATCGAGGAAAGATCGTTCCGCTCTCTTGCTTTTTGCTACTTCATCCTTTGCTACAGGTTAGTAAATTTCAATTTATATATAATTTTTTTTAAAAAATGCAGATAAATTAGCAATCGATACTTAAAATTGCAGAGGGATTAAGGATTGATATTTATTTTCTATTTTTTGTAAAGTATTTTGCCGATTGGCAAAACACATTTTAGTCAGGATTTGAGGTAAGACTTGATTGAGCGCTGAATAATTAAGTCTTATATTTCTCTCTATATATTTTATGTTAAATAAAGAGAATATTTAGTATGGTGATGAAATATATCTACGTCTACATGATATCCTGCAAATCACCTTTTTGGTTGATGGCAGTGGGTGCAGTGCACCAAAGTTTCCTAGTTTTTCTACGTTATCTTTTCCTATTATATTCTTTTATCGCCCCAGGAGAAAACGATCCTCTATATCGCTTCGTTCTAAAATCGATCTCGCGAATCTTATCCTTGCTGTCCTGCCTTCCGAGATACGTCGGGCTTCTGATAAGTCCTGCTACCTCATTAGCTAGTCCCTCCGACATAAATTTTTCCATTAGTTAAAATCTAGCCTATGTTCCTCGGACGATGTCCATTTCAGACTTTCTATTAATGATGTTACGCTTTGTTTACTATCTTAATTTCTCTTTACAAATCCAGCTGCCCTGTGCTGAACTTTTTCTATCTCGTTAGTGAGTCCCTTTTAGTAGGGATCCCACGCACCTGACGAATATTCGACCTGCGGTCAAACCAATGATAAATAACATAATTCTTTCACTTTTTAGGAGCTATTTCGAACTATTCTCCCCTTTTGTTAGCGGCACCTATCAATCGGCGAATGTGGATGTCCCAAAAGAGATTATGACGGATTGTGACTCCAAGATATTTATTCGAGTCTGAAACTGGAATTTCTACTCCGTCCAACGAATAATTATCATCGAACGAGATATTCTTGGTTCTCTATAAATTGATGATGCAGCTTTTCTTTTGGTCGATCTCTAACTGCTATTCCTTACACTATGCATAAATAGCTTCTAGATTATTTTGGAGATGCTGTTGGTCTTCCGGATTCCTTATTTCTCTTTAAATGACAGCGTCGTCCGCGAAAAGCCTAATTTTACTTCTGACTACTGAGCAGATATCGTTTATATAAATTAGAAATAATAACGGAGCAATTACACTACCCTGTGTAACGCTAGGGACAACCTCCACCAAGTTCGAGGATTTCCCATCCCTTCTGCTTCCTATGATTTAAAAATTCACGGATCCAGCTAACAATTTTGGAATTAACGCCTAAGGTTTCTAATTTCGTTACTAGCAGTTGCCCGTCGATAAATCGACTGGTTGGTTTGATTAAATATTGTCTTGGTAGTTAGCCTTCTGTCACATTACCATGAAGGTCGGCGACTGCAAGGTTTATTTCCTTTTACTAATGCACGCTTGGAGTGCCACGTTATCTCCTACAGCGTCTATTGTCCGCTAGCATCGCCACCTTAACATCAACCACTACAACTACGTCGAGCATAGTATATCCGGTCAAAAAACCTCAATATCTCGCCAACAGTTTGACCGATTTCAATTTTATAATTTTTCTGCAAATCTGCAGGTTGAGACGTTTAATTTGATGCATAACACGTTAAGGTGGCTGTTACCTTCGCTTTAAAACCCTCATTTTATTACGCTATTAACATATAGATTAACTTCCTGTGAAGTACCTTATCAAAAGCTTTCCTAAATTCTACGAAGATGGCATCGACCTGCCTATTATTTTCTCCGCTTCTCAGTATACAGTTCACAAAAAGACCGAGCTGAGTACCACAAGACCTACCTTTCCTGAATCCGTGTTGGAATCATCTAAAAATGAATTATTATCAAGAAATCGCATTATGTTGCTCGAGAATCTTGCACGATATCGAAGTTAAGGAAATCGGCCTGTAATTTTCTGGGTTCTCATTGTCGCCGCCCTTATGAATTGTGGTAACGTGCGCTAACTTCCAGTCCTTAGGGTCCTCTCCGCGGGAAATGGATTTTTCGAATATTAACCGAAGAAAAGGTGCTATTTCTTCAGCTAATTCTTTTAAAACTACTTATAATGTACACATATATACAAAACCATATTAGCATATTTAAACCGAATCAGCCAAACAGGGGTGCCACAATTACAAATTACACTCTTTCAGTAATTAAGGATTTGGAAGGAATTGGCTGAACGGATTTCAATTAAATTTTGTAAATAAGATTAAAAATCGTTATTCCTCAACACAGAACAGTAATCTTCAACAAGACCTTCATTGTAACTGCTAGCAGCCTATGGAACGAAGTTCCCCAAATAATAAAAATAACCCTTTATTGTTTGCATGAAATTTCTGGCTAATCAACATCTTGGGTTATTATAGCCATTACATTATAGCCATTCCACACCGAACATATACACAAGGGGAGAGGGAAACCCGGTGCCGGTATTAGCCTACTCTTTACGAGGATCACCAAGGGGGGCAACTGCGTAACGTCCCTTCCGAAGGACGGAGCGCTGACTTGCGCGGTCTCCTCAAATCACGCAAGTAGGGGACGGGTCAATCTCAGGTTGAAAAATCCGATCTCCGCCGGATTCGAATCTGGGACCGCTAGGTGGAAGGCCAACGCTCTAGCCACTCCGCCACCCTCATAAAAAACTGGCACTCACTCTCCTCATTCGAACGACACTGCTATCAATCCCTCTTATCTTTTCAAAGGAACGGTAAAACACGCCTAATGCTTCAATTTATCTTAGTCTTGATTTTAACAAAACAATACATTGTTGACGAATTATTGTTTTATTTTATTTGTTTTATCCATTTTTTGATTAGTCATATTAATGTTAGTATCTATTCATTTTGTCATTTTTTACGAATGATCAATTCGTATTGTGCATAATTTAGTGAATTTCAGTAGCTTTCGCAAGGTTTTCATACACCCCTTCTTGTTGTTTTCCTGCAGTGGGTTTTTACATGGATTTCATTATTCAGTAGTCCTTATTTTTCCCACACAATTACCGTGTACCTCTCGCACCTTTTTTCTCAAAATGTCTGTAAGAAAAGGGACTACGCCTCTTGCATGAGGATTTCTGAACAGGTTATATAAATTACGAGTATAGATAGTAAATTCACTGCAACACGCTTGCGTCTACGTTTATACTCACAGAAGACGAAGAATTCTACGAAGTATAAGCGCCAAATATTTTGGCGATTGAGATGACGTTATATTTTTATAATATCAAAGCTGTACCTTTTAAATATATCATTGTTTCTCAAAATAAGCAGTTCTGTCTTTAAAAGTTTACTATCAGTTTCTACCTACACTTTTGCCGAAATTAGTAGGTATCTAATATCTGTGTTCGCCGAATTCATCGCGAGCCCTTTATGCTCATTTAACATAAGAGGGGCGACCACCGAGGAGGAGATTTTTGCTAGCGTCGGCATAAAGAGGGAGAAGAGGGAGAAGATGCTTAACTTGGGCGGGCCTTGTTTCAGGGAGGGGGAATCTGTGAAGAGGCCGGCTTTTTTTAAATCCCAGATGTCAACTTATTACGGAACGAATCTAGTTTTTCCCTCCGAACTGGCCCAAAAATAGGGATGCGCGTGATACACGAGTAAATACGGTACATCTTTTCTTTTCCAATACATGTATTTTTATTGTTAATGTTATATTTATTATTGTATATGTTTCACGACGAGGGGTTAGGTGGAAGATGGGACTTCTTAATCTTAATCTCGTCCCAAATAAATACCATATCAATCAATCAATCTCCCTCCCATTCTCTCTTTCTCTCCTCTCAGGGATTTTATAGATGAGAAAGTAAACAAAAATGAAATTTGACGTTACTTTTATTCTTGTAATGCACTTAAATCTATAAAAATATTTTAGTTTTAGTGGGTGCAGTAATGCTTAACTACGTGTAAATTAATCTGTAGAAGTGTTAATAAGCCAACTGTGAACGTATAACGAATTCCAATTCGTCTATAAGTTTAGCGAAATGACGAAATTAAAATTCTCTAATATGAGTAGGATGTGCGCTATAAGGTAACCCTCTTTTCTGGAGCGCTCTTGTGTACACGAAAGCAAACACTTTCCCGAGCAGGTCTTTTTTTAGTTATATCCACGAGTTTGAAGCTCGATTTTAACTAATATTAAAATGCAAATTAAAAATATGCTTCACTTGTTCCCATGTTATAAAAATGGAAACAATTAAAGGAGAAAACGTTTTAAACATTTAACTGCTCAATCAAATCGATTTAAAAAAAACCTTATCACGTCACCGTATTCTTTATTGCGGTTAAAATGACACCTCCCAGTTGTATTATGCGTTCTGTAGTTGCTGAGCTATAGAATTACACGCAAGTAAGAAACTGGCATTTATATAGATTAGATTTTGTCAATACATTCTTGGTTGTGTCTCATATTTAGTCTCTCTTCAACGGCTTCCCCAGAATCTGAAACGTAAGGTTGAGCGAAAGGCCAACTATTCCCATCTGGAGGGTGCAAATGAGTGTTGGTATGGTATATTTGTCCATACACTCGAAATCAATGTGGACCATATACAGGTAATGCTGCAGTTTTAATTCCAAAAGACGCAAAGGTAAACGAACTATTATATGATCTAATGAATTTTTTGAAAATTTTGGTGGTATGGGCGTGATAAATTGAACAATGGAGCACTGTCAAAATATTTAATTATAATTTTTCAAAATTCTTTGTAATTGACTTAATTATTCTCTGTGAATATTTTTTCGTTAAAACGTCTTCATCATGCAAAAAATCTTTAAAATAACTCTTTTAAATATCCCGCGAAAACGGAATTCTGGTTGGAGAGAGAGTAGTAAGGGGTACGTGACGTCATCGCATGCCTTACGACGCTTACAACCGTACTGAAAGCACGCAGTTTTGATACTTCGTCCTGTTGCTTTTCCTGATATCGTAGCTAAAATGGAGAATATGGAAGTTAAGAAGGGTTATAAGTATGGTCTAGTACCTCACTGCTTAAATACAATGTTTAAAATCCCGAGAAAATTGTTCTTCACGCTACCGAGCTCCTTGGGAAGAAATAAGAAACGGAGAATATTGTGGTTGAAAGCCATGAGGAGATATGTATCTGATATATCGGAATGTACAACTGCATTTGTCTGCAAAGATCATTTTAATGTAAGTACCAGTTATACGTATGTACGTAATTTTATTGCTACGTATTTTAGTTTATGACTTATGTCGGCATTACATTGACATGATGCATATATTTCTGGAGAACGATGTTGAAAGAGTAAATTATATTTTTATATTTCAAAGATTAGCATATATATTTTAACAAAACCTCCATAATGTAATATACCTATTCTAAATACGTAAGACCAAACTTACGGAAATCGTTGGGCTATGGGTTTATTAAGCAAATAATTACTGTTGCAGTGCATATATTTAAGTACCAAGTTTTTAAGCAAATACTTTTACAAATGTTACATATTAAGTTAGTTCTGCAATTTAAATATTTTAATAAATTTGTTCACATAATATCCACAACAGCATGGTATTTTGAAGGACCATGTCTCGATAAATAAGGGCAGTCATGACACTCCACAGACGTAACTAAATCTTCTTCTTCATCTACAACCACTCTCACTTCATAACCCCGTTATCTTATTCTGTGTTCAGGGCACATCTTGCCTTTAACGATACATGTTTTTCCTTCTTGCTTCAGTTTAACAAATCCAACAGCATTGCTAACATAGTATTTCCTCATTGAACTCAAAGGGAGAAAAAAACCATAAAAGCAAAGATGAAACTCGCGACAAGAGACATGCAGTTATTACAAACACTTCTACAATTTTTCTTTTCACAAGTATAGGTAATAACTAAGGCAGATAGACACTTAAAACAACAAACTTCACCACATTTCCTATAGACAAGACACACGGAAACTAAGTTTATTCACATTCGTTTTGTATATTTGTCAATATTTGACCTGATGATTCTGTAAAGGCAGATGATGGTGATTATTCACCGAAACCGGTCGTGTTTTACTTCATATATTTTGTGGAAATTAGCGAAAGTTTAATATAAATAAAAAATAATATCTAGTATTGTTCATGTTATTTTATTGTGGAATTCCACGAAGTCTCGGCCTTATACTTATCTAACTCTATTTGACTTACTAGATACTAGGACAGTATGGGAAATAATACATAAATAAATATTATATAATATTAGTTAAAACTAGAGTTGTTTTATTCATTTAATATGGGTAAGCTGTTTTAAGATGTCAATCTATCTTTTACATATCTTCTGCGTTTTAGTCGAAATAATAGTACCTACTACTACAATAACTGAAAATAAAAGCTCTACATCGAACTTGTTTTATCAATTAAATGTAATACAAACCTATCCGCCTTCACTCCACGCATTTCAACATCTGAATATTGCTCCCTACGACTTCCAATGTACTGTAAAAGCATGTACGAATCGACTTTGGGCAAATTATCAGATCTGGCTACACAAAACCCTTCAGATGCCATTTTGCAAAACACAAAGCGAAATAAATGCAGGAAGGTGCAGTACTTCTACCAATATTTCTTCTAAGACGGCGGATAGAGGAAAACAACAGATTTGTCTTTTAAGCTACTACTTCTATATCGGTACAATGGCTTCTAGCACGGCTAGGATGCACATGGGATGCGCTGACGTCATTAAACACTCGGCAAACTTCGGCTTCCTATTGGATGTGATCGGGTTCAGCATTAACTCGTCCGTTTTAAATCGTTTTTTTACAAATATCTTTTAAAAATTTAACGAAAAAACTTTATATTTACCTATAACAGTAGCCATACAATACAACATCATACAATTTTCGGCAATTCCCGATATATGACAGTCCCCCATTTTTTTAAGGCGGCTAGATATATTCTTTGTATCTGCAACCAGGGGCGAACTTCTGCCTAGGCAAACTAGGCAGCTGCCTAGGGCCCCAACCTCGGCAGGGGCCCCGATCAGGGGCCGAAATGGTACACATTGAGAACACAGGACACGGAAAATAATATGCCAATTTTTCCGAACGAAATAGAAAATAATTGACCATAGTGAATTTTTTGACATGTCAAGTGGCAACACTGTGTTTGTGTTCTTTGTTTGTTTTGCATCTCACCTGACTTCATTCTATAACTTGTTACTAATAGTCAGTTCGCGTTGAAAGTGTGTGTTAGAAAGTTGTATCAATTTCAATTTTGCAGCTCAAAGGTTTTATCTTCCACGCGAATTTGCTGAGGTTAGTTAAGGTTACGATACGAGTAGTGTTGGCGACGGAAGCTAAAGAATGTGATAGAATTTTATAGTGTATAGTGTCTTAAGATTTTATAGAATAATCCTGTAAGATAGAATATTCCGGAAATGATTAGTGAATGGTAGTACAGGAACATTCTCGAAGGTTATAGATATTTCGATATTGTATGCGTATAGAAAGTTCTCCAAACGTGGGAATAGCGCTCCTGGTGCTGTTGTGTACACCAGGGTCAAATTGTTCGACAGAACGGTCGTTTTCAGCGCTAAAGAGAGTAAAGAATTATTTAAGATCTACCACAAAAGATAACAGGCTTAATTTACTCTCTGTGCTGTACATAGAGTCAGAAATAACGCAGTCTGTGGACTATAGTGAGGTCATCCGTTCCTTTGGAGAGAAGAAAGTTCGTCGCGTGGCAATGTAATCTTGTAATTATATGTAAATGTAAAAATTTTAATGTGTAAAAAAGTATAGTTGGTACTTGTCGATTTCATTTCTAAGTCTGCTTGTCTATTTTCTAAAGTCAAAGTACGTTAAATAAATAAAAAATAAAAGTAAAGTTTGTTTTTTGCTAAATTACCAAAAAGGGGGCCCCGACTCTGTTAACTGCCTAGGGGCCCTGGGTCTCTATGTCCGGGCCTGTCTGCAACTAAACTTTTCCTTTATGGCAACATTTATTGAATTTACCATCTGATGGTTTTTCCGCTTCAAAGTTAGTGAATCAAAAACTGATTAGCAACATTTATTCTACCACAGTCATGTCGAATAATTTATGCTTCTGATATAGAATGAATAATTTGTCCTTCACAATTTGGCATTGAATCGCAAAAAACATTAATTCTACTACTCTGTTCAACTGTTTCCCTTGCTTTAAATCTTTGCAAACGTTCTCTTATATGTTACCTTCTGTTTTCAGCATCTGAATGCGTTTCATTGAAAACTCCTTCAGCATATCGTAACCTACTTGATTGCATCCTTCAAATTCTTTGTAAAGTGATTCTCTTAATCTCTGCATACGTTCTCTTGCCTGTCGCCATTTTTAGCCGTAGTTTCCCCATAGTTCATACTTGATTACTTAAGAAGCGCGTACAAATATATTTTGTAAAAAATGATTTTGAATTGAATTTGAGTGCTAAACCATAATTTTCAATATTAAAATTGTAAATTACTTTCTTTTCTTTAACTAGTTCAAATATATCTTATAAATATTCACTATTTCAAACATTTCCAGATTTGAAAAACATTTCTAAAACGATAAGTAAAAGGGTACATAGTTATTTGATAGCCACGATCACAAAAATAAACAGTTTCAGATAAATAACCAGATAATATTAGCGATCGATGAAGCTTTATTTACGATGGGCGAACAGATTTGATGCAAGTCAACACAGACGGAAATACACCTAGCGGCAGGTATATGCACTCTTTGGGGCAATATATGAAAATCGCGCGCTTTAAAAATTGTCACATAGCAACTAATTATTATTGACATATTTCAGCCTCTTTTTGAAAATATTCCGTGCGAAACCGTTTAAAACATGCAGCCTATAAAGGATGTAGTAAGAAGAATCTATTGAAGAAGGAGGACTTGTTAAATTAATTTTTTGAAACAATGGTTAACATACTTCCGTACCCATCCACCCCAACCTAAACCGAAGGCATTGGGGGAACCAGGGGAGGGGGGCACCGGGGCACGTGCCTTCCCCGTCATTTGAACTGCAAATAAACAAGTAAAAATGTATTAAACTATATATTCGAAACAGCTTGCGAATTACCCATCCAACATCCCCGATGCAATTTCCGATCTTCTTTTGTTGTTCTGTTGCGAGGATTTTAAATGGTATCGCGGGTACAATTTGTTTAAATCCTTTTGTCTATTTTTTCATCTATATGACATTATGACTGTGGGAACTTGCCTATCCCCTTGCCCTCACCTGGAAAAGTTGCAGCGGACGCCCATGGGGTCAATATTACGTGATTTGTTTTAAATGTATTTACATATTATGGGAACAGAGGGATAAATACAAATTACATTGTTTTATAATTTTAAATTTTCATTTTACGTTTCATTGAGCCCTTTCATTGTTAAACTTAAAGCGGGCCGGATGTGTTCCGCGGGCCATAGTCTGTGCACCACTGATTAGGATCTACAAATATTTTAGTGGCATGGGTTGACTCGATTAGAGTTTCTTGGAAATGAATTAAAATGGAATTGTGGAAACCTTTGCTTTAATTTTTAAATCTCTCATTATTTCAAAACGTTATCTTTCATGGATAACACGATATCATGTCTTGTTAGCTCGTGTATGCGAATGCTGCGATTGCTTAACACGTGGCGAGTGGCGAAGGTCCCTTTTTTATATTACGTAATATCCGCCCCGTGTATCAAAAGCAGATTATATATTTTTTATTTATAACTTTATTTTCATTGTAAGACATTCGCACGTTTAATAATTCATTTAATCAAAACTATCTTAAGACCAATATTAGCAAAAAATGAACTACAACATAACCATGCTAAGATAAATCGATAAATCAGAGATTGCTTATCTAAGAGTGAAGCTTCAATAAGGAGGAGTATGGCGAGAAGGGGGTAGGGAGGGAGAAGGATATGTAGGGGGAGAAAGAGAATAGGGAAGAGTAGGGGAGAATAGTGGGGTAGGGGAGAGAAGGGATGAAGTAGGGGTGAAGTATGGGTAGTGTAGGGTGGGTGGGTGGAGCAGGGTGCAAGAGAAAAATAAAGAAAGAAAAATGTCTTTATTGACGAGCTTGTGGTTAAGTCAGTTGTTTCCAAACTTTGAGGTGCGCCCTAATATTGTGACCTATAATATGCAGCCGTAAATTCTAGCCCTCAAATACTTAAGACCTACCGTCTGCGTACGTTTGTTCTTAATATGATAATAACAATGGTAATTATATGATATGTCTAGTAGGCATTTTTTACGATAGTTTTCTCAGGTGGAGGAGAGCGCGGCTTTCATGATAATTGGAAGCCGCTGGGCTAAGTAGTCCCCTCTCCCACCTTCGATTACCTCTTTAACTCTATTGTTAACAACAAGGGGAAAAACAAGTAAAAGTGAAAACAACAGTATCAGAAAAACAGAGGGTGATCGTGATGTTATGCTGCACGGAAAATGATTGAAAATTTCCGCTGTATATATATATCATTTTCAAGAGAAAAAACTTTCCCATAAATGAAATATTTTCCAAATGTTTTATAGTCCGTGTACAAGAAAAAGCTTGGATGACAACTGAATTGATGGAGGACCGCTTCAAGACTCTATGGCCGCGGAGGCCTGGACATCTCCTGAATCAACGATCCATGCTGGTTTTGGATGCCTTCAGAGCACATATGTTGAAAAATGTAAAGCAAGCAATAAAGACAATCAAGTGCGACGAAGCTATGATTCCTAGTGGCATGACGTCTCACAAGGAGAGGACACGGTAATGGGATCACGGATTTATATGAAACTTGGTAGGTGTATAGCTCTGGATTTCAGAATCACTGCAAACCCCCCTTTTGGGCGTATACGGCCGATAGTTTTTCCAAAAATCGTGACTAAATATTGCAATTTCTCGTCAACTGGAATAAATATCTTAATGAATGCCTAATTGATGAAGTAATTGTTGGCCGTGAGCGTATAGTGAGTGCGTCCAAACGTAAGGGCGTGATTTCTGATTCCCTCTTGGAATCTTAATTTTTCTTTCATTTTTCCTCCTTTTACAAACCATTTTTCGTATTTAGCATTAAAATTTAACTGTGCAGCCACGTTCATATTCTTATTTTTTTCTATGTTGTTAGGTGATGGTCCGGATTTTTTTCTCAAGCCATTCCACGCACGAGTGTCTCAAAAAAGATTAAATTATTAAATCGCACACACTATACGCTCAGGGCCAAGAATCTAACAATAATAAAAGACTACTTCTGTACCTTTGTGGCTTCCTCTGTCACGCTATAAAAATGCAAATAACTCGATAATGGAACGAGATTCATTTTTGATATTTTGCAGGAATGATTGATTGACATATTGTAAGATGATGACAAAAAGAAATCTCAATAAAAGTTCTAGGTTCGACTTCGAGGTAGGCATTTCTATTTCCCATATGATAACACGTAAAAATCGACTTATGACCTGCAGGCTTTTATTCTTTTTGAGATCTAAATTAGAAAGAATTCACCTATGATCTTCGGATCTAGCCCATTTGAAATAAAAAGCAATGAAGTTTCTTATTGTTCATTTTTTTCCTCCTACAGTTCGAAATTCCTCATGTTAAACGTTTAATTCACAAATTTTGGGGAAATCTTGCCATTTTGACGGAATGTTGCCATGCCAACTCATTACATTGTTAAACCTTGAAATCCTATTGTTATTCAATTCTTATGGGTGAAAGCGTGCTTTGAATGCCCTTACAATGAGTCCATTTACGAATTTATTTTTAATACATTATTAGATTCGATTTTTTCTTAAAATGATGTTTTTTTCCGCGAATTTGTGTGAAAATTTTTCGCTGAGAAAGTGACATCAGAAGTTTGAACCGAATTGTTTGGCGCGAAAACGCGCAGTATCTCCGCCATTTTGATGTGACGTCACTTGTATATAATAAGTACTGTCAACTTTCACCGCTGCCTCAAGTGAACGCTCGTAACACCTCACGATTGTTTTAAACGTGTTTTTTTGTAATTTTTAAAGCGCAAACATGGATGATAGTGGTAAAAAAATACTCTATAAGTATTGTTTTGTACCACAATGCAGTAATACATCGGTTACCACGCCGGAAAAGTTGTTTTTTCATTTGCCAAGCAACAAGTTTCAAAGGGAAGCCTGGTGTAAAGCAGCAGGAAGAAAATTCAAGATTTCTGCCAACAGTAAAAATGTTTACTGCTGTGAAGACCATTTTGTGGTAAGTAAAGTTCTGTATTTGGCGATAATAGTAAGTTTTGACGGATAGTTATGGGAATAAGTGGAAAATAAGCATGAGTACATCTAGCATGTAGACTACGAGAGCATCATTCTCCATTTTTTAATGTTATACTTTAGAGACAGACATAGTTTAAAGAACATAGTTCCTATCAGTAAAGAGAAATTCCATATTAATTATAAATTAAATACCTATCATTTCAGAATACAAGCATTTGAGATTTATAGTTGATAATTTGTTTTTGCTCATTGGAAGCTAGTAGATCTATAAATACTGATATATTAACAGTAACAATAATAATAGTCATTTATTTCCATTTAGTAGTATAATTAAATAGTTATATAATACAAGCATTAATATATCACAATTATTATATTCCAGCTGAAAGAGGACACCAACAATTGGATGAGAGTGCAACTACAACAAAATGTTAGACTCACTTTAAAAATTGGAACAATTTTTGAAACGAGAAAAAAGTCTGCTATGACCGGGAATTGAACCCGGGTCTTCCACTTGCCGGGCGGATATTCTACCTCTGAACTATCGTAGCAGAACATTTTCTCTCGTTTCTGAACACAGATGTTTTCCTTGGTGGGACGGGAACTAGCCAAGCTAGTATCAAACTGCCCCAACAGATGTCCTCAAAGAGAATCATCGAAAGAAACTCCTCCCTCTCAAATGGTGAGATTGCCAAACATGAAATTGATGGAATGATATGATCCGAAGATCCTATGCAGACAGGCATAAGCTGTGAAAGTTGGAACAATTTTTGAAACGAGAAACAAGAAACACGTAAAACAATGCATAGAACTGAAGCACCCAGATCAGCTGCTATTAAAAGAAAAAGAATGAGTGACATACAGGAGGCACTGAAGATGGTAGAACAACAACCTGCAAGCACAGAATTTGAAATGAGTGATGTGGATGCCAACTCAACTGATATTTCAAATCAACTTGCTGATGAAAAAATGCTTGAAGATACCACACAACAGAAGGTGGATGTCTGTGATGTCAGCATACAGGTAAATATAAAAATATTTTGAGTGCTCTCGCTCTGATTTTTATAAAGTATTAAATAAATAAATGAAAAAGGTTTTTGGTACACAACTTAAAAAAATACTAATACAATGAAAATAATAAACTAATTTCTTTTGTTAACAGGTTAATATTCGAGCTAATTTCAGAAGCAAAGCAGTACAATGTGGGCCATTAATGGTTCAACAAAGTTGTTCACCAAAAAAAAGTATTCTAAAAATAGTGCAACCAATACAATGCCTGTTCAGCAAGAATTAACAAAAGAAAACGATGACATAGAAGACAGTTATTCTGGACATAGTGACTCTGTTATTGAATCACCAAGTGATGAGAGTTACACATTAGATGAAGATGGCAAGAATGAGCTATCAGATTATGAAGATGGAAATGATGAAGCAATGAGGCAATCTACGCTAAAGGCCACAATTTTTACCATGAAAAAACATACCAAATTATATACAGGTTTGCCTGAAAAATGTTTATTTATAGTAGATGAGCTTTCTGAAGTACTCAAGTGCAAAGAAGAAAATATTTTGATGGTACTAAAAAAAAATTAGGATGAATCCCTCACATGAAGTACTAGGGCATGATTTTGCAATAAGTCCAAGTAAAGTGTGTCAAATTTTCCAAAAACTCGTTCCTCCATTGGCAAAATGCTTTAAAAATTTTATTATTTGGCCTACTAATGATGAGGTAAAAATAAATTTACCAATTCCTTTCAGAGCTCGGTATAGCCATGTTCAGTCATTAATAGACTGCCTGGAAATAGAAAAACCAAGCAATCTGATGAACCAGGCATTAACATGGTCTGATTATAAGAAGTGTAATACACTAAAATATCTGATTGCAAGCACTCCAGATGGGTTAATAACTTTTATCTCACAAGGTTATGGAGGCAGAACAAGTGACACACAAATTGTTATCGACTGTGGTTACTTGGACAAATTGTCTTCTGGTATGGCTATAATGGCAGATAGAGGTTTTAAACATATTGAGTCTAAATTAAATGAAAAAAATTGTGTACTAGTTAGGCCACCTACTGTATCAAATGATGGGAAAAGCAGTGTAGCAGAAGTTAGCCTGACCAAGCAAGTTGCAAGTTTGCGCATTCATATAGAAAGAGTAATTGGACGATTGAGAGACTTTAGTTTATTAGGGCCCCATGCCCGTATTAACTACCAGCTGATTTCAACAACATTATATAATAATAATTGCTTGTGGAATAATTAATTGTCAAAGGTATTTAATTAAATTTTTTTCTGAAAACTAGTAAAAATATTTGTCTATTTGCAAGCCTTAACCATATTGATGATATTTTGTACTTGTTTCTCCTTTGTACAGATATTTATAAATTGAAAAATCCTATGGTAATTTTTTGTCACCCATAAGAACAGGAAAGATGGCATTAGCCCAGAAAATTTAAGCTTTTTCAATCATCTCAGAAAAAATGTTGGATCAAAATCAATACAAATTATTTCTACTTGCTTTGACTGTTCAAAATCAGGAAAAGCAACACAAAATAATCCCTTTTTCCTATCAGCTAAGAGCATTTGCAATTGAATTTGAGCGAGATACTTGTCCTGTATTTTCTTATCACAGGTTATATAATTTTGGAAAGTTTTTGCCTTTGATGGACATTTAATTTCCAAAACGTAATCAGCATTGATGCCATCAAGAGAAGCGCCCAATAATGGAAATTTGGGATTAATAAATAGTCCACATTTTTCGAACCTTTTCCCAAGCTTGTTTTCAACAGCCTGGAAAACAAAATTTTCTAATTTTCAGCCCCTAGCCATGGAAACAGTGTGTCTTATTTTTTTGGCACCCAGAATTATTTCACATAGTGCTCCCTCAGGTGTACGACAATGAGCGACCTCATACAGCTTAGATGCTGTTATTCTGCCATATCGCAGCTCATACCACAAAGAATTGTCAGCTTGATTTTTGGTCTCACTTTGTATTTGATGACATAAATCAAATGGAATAGCATTAGAACAGTAATATATGGACTGGAAACTGCTATCATCAAAAATTTGTTTTTTAAACTCTATAACTAAATAATGTAAAGAAATAGGATGTGTAGTTGGTATAAGATACTTGTTGATCTGACATTTTAAGCCTTCCTTCCGAAACTTGGCAGCACATCTCTTAAAAAAAGACTTGTCATCTACATCAGGTTGCACAATCGGTTTTTTTAACTCGAAGTCACTTGCTTTTACAAATTTCACTGATGACCCCACTCTCGACAGTTTAGATTTTTTCCAGTAGCAAACTAGATGTCACAGAAGGTTCTTCACTTCTTCTGTGAAGCCACATTATGAAGGCAATTGCATGTTTACATCCACCTGTAACAAGTGCATAAAAGCAAATAATGTTAAGTAGAAATTAAGGTAGGAATCAACTCAGAATCATTGAAAATGTCTTTTGTTATGAGTAAGTTTCTAAACAATTTCTTAATCCATAAAGCTTCCTGGATAGGAGTAACTTAAATAAGATGATGCCCTTGCATACATTATGTTCAACTCATTTACAACAAGATAAAATTTGGAAAAAGAAAAGAATAATAAAATCTCACCAATAGATGCTGCACAATCTAAACATTCAGTAGATATAACTTCATTCTGCATTTCATCAATTACAGCCACAACAGAGTAACATTTTTTATGAACTCGATGTTCAGGAGTAATTCTCGCTTTTATAGTAACACAACCACCACTCCTCAACTGAACATATCCAATGGCATTGTCTCCATAAGTTGATCTACCAGCTCTGCGAGAAAAACATACAGATTACACTGTACCTTAAATTAGATAATGAATGTAGTGCTGATCTAACTGAAGCACTTTAGTTCTTAAACAATGATACTTATCTTGTTTTTCTGTTATAAAACTGCTGCACTTAATTTCGCCATTTCAGTTATTAAATTATTCCACTGAACTCATTATTTGCTACGTAGTTTAATTAGTTTATAAGATTAGTACTTAAGTTTTAGTTCATCAGCATATAAAGTGAATTCAATAGTTCCAACTACAAACAAAAGAATGAGGTTCGGATTACTCGTTCAATGACTGAAATAGCGAGATTAAGTGTAGCAGTTTAACAACTGAAAGGAAAGGCTCCATACTGCTGAATAATAACTAACATTATCTGATTACTTAAAAAAAAATAGTAAACAACCAAAGAACATATATAGTTTTAAATGAATAAGAAAAATAATACTTACTTGGCAGTTTTTATTCCTCGCATTTCAGCCGACACATATTTCGAGTTTCGGCTAAAAAAACTCGCTACCATCATAGAATCAACTAGAAGCAAATTGTCGGATTGACCATTAACAAAACCTTCCTCAGTCATCACGAAGGTCTGCTTCGTTTAAATAAAAGTGCACAGATTGAACTCTTCAACAACACTTCAGCATTCGATGACTTCCTTTTCGTCGCACCGGAACCTGAGCGCTCAATGCCGGGATGCCGAAACTATAATATACTGGTGACGTCACGCTAAGCTCTGACCAATCACGGCTCGTTTTAGATAAGGTACCATTTCCTAGGATAATCTGTATTTTTAATTGAAAATAATGACCTTTATGTTGAGAATTGGATTTTCGGAGTACGATTTTTTAAATCGCCGTACTATAACACTTGGGATTCAAGTATTTTCGCTCGAAAATAAAATTTCGTAAATGGACTCATTAGTACGAGAGAGAGGAGAGAGAAATTCTTTTCATAGCAACCAATGTAAACAACATTCTTTGCGTTATTTACAAGGAGGAGTACATTTGAATTTAGAACATTAATCATTTGCATATTAAAATTAGGTACTTAGAATCATCGTAGGAGTTCGAAACTTGGAACAACGAACGTCTAAAAGAACGAAAGTTTGTTTTCTTGCCATCCAAAGAAAGTCAAGGTATATTTATGATAATTTTTTTCACAAAACCTTCCCCGTTGAATTTCAACGGGCATCTCCCTAGTTACTTCATAAATTAGGTGTGCATTAAGATATTTATCCCAGTTGACGAGAAATTGTAATATTAGTCGTGTTTTTCGGAAAAAACTATCGGCCGTATACGCCCATAAGGGGGGTTTGCCGTGATCCTGGAATCCAGAGCTATACACCTACCAAGTTTCATATAAATCCGTGATCCCACTACCGTGTCCTCTCCTTGTCAGCTTTAAGCTAGCGTAGGAATTACACGTTAAAGGGAAGGTTAGATTCCAGACTCAAGCGAAAACATGAGGTTTTTTGCCAATAAAACCCCATTAGTGTTATAGTAACCACTAAAAGTATTACTTGATAAATAAACAGTTCATAAAATAGTTTAAAATGCAAAGATAGTCGCGGAGTTGTTTTGTGTCTGGCTGGTTTGTCGAGTCGCTAAAAATTTTAGTGTTTCGAAATCCTTGTTTCAAAATTCTTGATGAAAAGTTGATAGCGGAGGAGGAATGGGATGGAAACAAAATAAAAGTTCAACTATAGAATTACCCGCAGCGGTTCGGCGCCATGAGGACTCCATAAAATAAGCTCGGTCCAGCAGACGTATTCTCGCGTAAAAACGGCATACAAACGATTCGGTTACCAAGTAAACCTTGCGCAGCAAGGACACATTTCCAGGTTTTGCACATTTAGTTTCATATTATCTCTCAATCAGTGTAAAATCATATAAAATATTGATTTATATCGCAGGAAAAGCATAATGGAACCTCTATAGGCCTAATGCGCTTCGACAGCATCTTATAATATTTTCCAAAATAATGTCGTTCTGTTTCAGTATCCCGTTCAGTGGCGGCTCGTAGCTAAAATTAGTGGGGGTGCTGCTCCAGAAAATTTTTAGCCTTTGTTTTAAAATTGTGTAAAAGGAAAAAAACATGTATAAAAAGAAAATTTATTCAGGAACTTGATAAAATCTTAACAAAAAAAACCAAACATTTTTTACTTACTTTAACTTAAATTGTTACAGTTCAAGCTTGATCTATTCATTTAAAAATGAAATCCATTCTTCTTGTTTTAATTTGCGCAAAAAGTTCAATAATTTTCTCCTTGATCTCTGGATGACAATTGAGGAAATTTTTCTCCATTGAAAGTACTGCAAGCGCATTTAGTCTTTCCGAATTCATAGTGCTTCTTAAAAAAGTTTTTATTCTTTTCAATGTTGAAAAGCAGCGCTCTGCCTCTGATGTAGTCATGGTACACAGTTTTTAAGCACAACACACGCTGAGTAAAAAAAACTTCCACCATCACGCCAGAGCCGCTACTGCGAGAGCAACAGTGCTCTCTCTACCTGGCAGTCCCGTCTTCCTCCCCACCCCCCTCCTATGTGCGCATGCGCACAACAGTCAAACACCACGTCGCTGGCACTGTGAAGCGCACAGTTCCATACAAAGGTTTTTGTAATCTTTTTCATAAACTGGGGGATGGCTACTGAAGTACTGACATTAAGTTTAAGGAATATATATTGTACTACAAAAATAAAGAAAGAATTAAAGAAAAAAGGACTCATTATATTAAATGTTATCGATAATATCAAGTGGAAATAGGGGGTGCTGCAGTTCCGCAGTGCCTATACACGAGCCGCCATTGATCCCGTTCACAGTTGATTTAGAAAAGTTCATAGACCTTCCAATTTCAGTTATCGAAATGCCACTCATATATTTCTAATCATACTTTGTTTATCCTCTAAAGCTGGGGTCTTACATAAGTGTGCTTCCGGACCATGTCAGAACCGGTAGCTGAAACGTAGCGTGCAAAGCTTTTTCCGTTACCATATTAAAAATACTTATAATCAACGTAAAATCTCGGGACTTAGACTAAAGAATGCGTAAAAGAACAAAATTTTATTTTCCTGCCGTTGATTTTCAAATACGAGTTGAATCGGTCCACAACTCAGTTTTAACGCGAAAATTTTACGCATTTTTACGTGAAAATGAAATTTCGTTCTTTTAGCCGTTCTCTGGTTCAAGTCCCCATTTTGCACGACGATTAAAAGTAATTTTAAAATGGTAACGAAAAAAGGCTTAAACGCTACGTTTCAGCTACTCCGTCATGGAATAACTCTTTTATTAATATGATATTATGAAACCGTCGATCTCAACCAAAGATGTAATATTTCGTTATTCTTTCTGGATTCGTTTCGAAGATTAAAAAGAATTACAATCCTATAATTTAATGATACTTGAATGTATGTCTGTTGGCAGATGAAAAGAGCAATGTCCGTGTCTTCCCACAAATGCTCTTAATTCTGTGAAGTAGGATATGGAGATATGAGAGACAGAAAATGCAACCCATTCTTCAGGAAAAAAGTTAGGGGAGTGTGTGGTACAGGGGTCTCAAACTCACGTCGGTGCGCGGGCCGCATTAAGGCCCTCCACCTCATTAAGGCACCATATCAAGTATGCGGGCCGCATACTTTCCCAGTCTTCACACCGTTTCATATTCTTTCACTCTCCACTTCCACAAGAAAGAAATCATCCCAAACCTATGATACGGCCTTAAACCCGTTCATTCCAAAAACAGTAATATAGGTGGCGTCGAGAGTTAGGTTCTTTGGACATGCAAGAAACACTTAAAACATACACATGTGTAGAATTTTTATAAATCGAAATGAGCAATAAACTACATATCAATTTAAAAGTGGTGGTTTAACATACTTCTTAAATTTCTTAGATTTACATGAAATATTATAAATACATTGAGTTTTGGCCGTTTAATGTAGGTACACTAGCTTACTTCCCAGGCCGAAGAAATGCACCACGGGGGTCGCAAGTGGCCCGCGATTTTGAAACCCCTGCTCTAAAGTAATTTCTTTCCGTAATTTCCTCTTACAATTAGAGGCATCACCAACACTTTTCCTTTTATTAGAAGACATTTTAAATTATTTAATGGATTAAATATGTAAAATATATTCAAAAATCACAACTCGACCTGCACCGAACTGAAAACAATGCGTTGTAAAAAGGTTCTTATATAGCAGGGGTGTGCAATCTTATTGCGTGGGGAGCTGCATTTGTAGATGTGAGTGTTTTGGAGGGCCGTATTGTAAGGCGCGAGCCCTCGGCGGGCTGTATGAGAATTTATATGGGAACTTACTCAAGAGATTATGCGTGATTTAAAAAATGAAAATAAAGTCTAAACATTTTTTTAGCGTTAAATCTTCCCTAAGCAAGGTTTTATGGCTGATTTTTTTTTTAAAGTTTACGAAATTGTCTGGATTAAATATCACGGACCGCATCCTAATCAAAGTGTCGTGGGCCGTAGGTTGCACGCCCCTGAGAGCGCATAATACGCTGCTTCTGATTGGCCGAAATTTGACCCTACGTCGGTGTACGCTTTAGCGAAGTGGGCGTTCTGTACATACGTTGTACGGGGATCTGGGTATCAATGTTATAAGAACGCTATAGCGAAAGTACGTTGAGCGAGCATACGTAAAGTGGGGTATGCCCGTACATTGTCATTAACTGGGCGCGCGGATGCTAGCCCCAACAAAGTCGGAAAAGCGGCGAGAAATGGAACTACAACGTCATATCAATGTAATACTGGAATTAGGCGCCAATATAGTACGTAAGTACCGTTATAAATCTTGATCTCTTACCTTTCGTAGTTTTTTCGAACATTAACTACGATGAATGGCCTTGATTTTGCGCGATCATGTTAATGACACCAAAATAATGGATATTCTAAATCGGACAGATTATACTATTATATGTCAGAATACGTAGGGAACTATTCTAAATCACACGTATTATGGCTAGCTTTCTATCTTCTTCCGTTTCTTCACAAATAATAACAAAAGTCGGAACAGATTTGATATAAAACTACATTTACTGCAGCGCCAAATTATGTCAGAGAGAGTAAGAAACTACATCAATTTACGGAACGCGCGTGTTTAAATGTTGCTAGTAACAACTAATCGATGTAAATTTTTTATTTATATTTGCAAAAGTCAATTTGGATACTTCATTGAAACGATATCAAGAGAAAGAAACAGCCGAAAGTGAACGGTAACTAAATATGGAAAATGTAACGAATCCAACCCCCAGCTACTTAACCCAACACGGAATAGGGAAAATGGAACGAATGAAATCCCTAACCGCCTAACCCAACCTGGGAGAAGGAAATAGAACGAATCCAACTCTCAACCACTTAACCCAACCCGTGGAGAGGAGATTGAACGAATACAATCCCCAACCAATTAACCAAACCATACTAAAAGTAGTTCATTATTTGGCCACGGTGTGCTGCGGTCGATGTAGTATTACATCAAATTTAATGCGTTACTTTGATAGTTTGTGCTATCTCTTTCAATATGGTTACATTAAAAATAAGTTGACACCTGGAAAGCTTTAGTTACGTACATAAATATATTTAGAAATATCTATTGTATATTGCCCGTTATTACTGATCTTCAACATTCTCTTTTTCTCGTAATCAGTTCCTTTTTCGGCGGTTGATTGATGGTGAAATTATTATTTGTCGCTTCCTTATATAGTTATATATCATGTAACTTTTTATTATAAGAAAATACGATGTAGCGCAAATTAACTAATTAATTTTGCGGATCATAAAAGCGTATTATTTGAATAATTTGTAACAAATTCATACTCGTGTCAAAAATAATATGCATATCAATCAGTACCATATTCTTTGTGCCTCAGTGGCCCATATCATTCTGCTGCAGTAATATACAACAAACTGGCTAAGGAACTGAAAGAGATCTTCTCCCCAAATGTATTTTTTAAAAAAGTAAAACATTTCCTGATAAACAAATGCTATTATAGTATTAATGAATTCCTCGATGGGCGATTTTAAATATTTGCTGGTATTTTTTTATGAGGGGTAATTGTGTGATTCTTTGTTATCATATTATGTACTGTATACCTTCTCCTTTTATTGTATACTTTACTTTTATTTTTACTTATATTTTGTCTTTTTATGTATGTGCTGCTTGTATTTCTGTTTGTACTGTATTTTGACATATTCCATGCCAATTGTATTGGCCTAAACGGAATCAATTAAATTTGAACTTGAACTTGAAATAACTTTTCGACAAATTATAACTCGGCTGTTGCTCACTCCGACTATCGATATATCGTATACGACTTCACAGCCAGGTTTGCAGACGATTATCCGTTAAGAAATTGTGGACAGTAAATGATATCCAGCGATATCTTAGAATAATTGATAGTTAACAAATGCGTCATTTTCAAATCTATAAGTTTTATGCGTAATTGTGTTATACTATTTGGGCCTTTGTATCTATCGAGAATTGTAATATAAAAATCAGTTTTAGCGCTTACTGGGAACTGCACATTTACGTGTAAGTTTTTGTTTACTGACGATTTGGAACAGTTTTATTTCATTTATTTATTTATTTCACATACAACATGGGCCAGCATTTAGATGGACAAAATTCTTCGGAAGTCAACTATAATTTTACCCATCATTGGGGTGAGTTGAATGTTAGGATTAATTAATTTATCTGCCGAGTGTGCTAGTTATGAAATATTGCTTCCAGATATTCGTATCTGATTGTCAGTCTTTAATATTGTAATTCTTCTCCGGGCAACCGGAAAAATATTTACTAGTTTCGCAGTTTCAACTTCGACATTTAACATTGTCTCATTTTAAGTATTTATATGAAATACCTGAATTGGTAGGTAATTTATTTTTTAAATATATCAAAATTTTAATTATTAAACAAATTGAATTTTATATTATCATCTTTTTCAAGCTATATTTTTAATAGAAGTAGACAAAAATTATAAGTTTATTCTATTGCATGTCATGGAACTCGCATTAATTTCAAAGAGAGACTGAACCAGTTCTGAGAACTTTGTTAACCATTCATTCATTCGCTTTTCTCTTAAGATTATTTATACAATTTGACACATGCATAGGGAGACTTAAATTTTCTGTGCATAGCTTTTGAGTAGTTGTTCCATTTACATTGAGTGGTAATAAGCAATATTTAGTGTTTCAGTTAGGTTTGTAGAATTAAGTTTTGTAAAATGAAGATTATGCTAATCTATAGAGAAATGTGTATGAAACCCGTCACCTGATACTTTTATAAACATTTTGTTTGATATGATAAAAATTATTATTATAAATAATGTAACTATACTTGATGAGATTAAAACTATTTGATAGACTGCTATAATTAAATGTTATCAGAAAACATAAATTATGTACGTCAGTATATCCTTCATATGAAAGCCAAATATCAACTAGTTGTTTGGTAATTTTAAGAGAGTGCTGCTTAAAAGAGGTAAATTGGATTGGGAGACACTACAATCTTGAATAAGAATAGCTATCTTAACTGTGGTGGACAATGTCTTTGCAAACAATGCAGCATGGAAGGACAGTGATGGGATGAGAAAGCTGATTTGTTTTGGTTTGTGGGATCACAAATATGAAGTACACCCATCAAGGCAGAAAAATAATGGGGGAAAATATTAATTCCTTGATAAGAGATAGAAGATTGGAACAATCTATCTGCAAAAGTCATGGAGGTTTTCCCTTCACATAAAATAATTTTCATGACAAGAATTAAAAAAATGTCGAAAGTAGATTTAAGTTACGGAAATCTGTAATTAGGCATATGTGGGAGAAGTAGAAGATATAGTGTTGTGGCGACATATGGTGGGGGGCTTAGCGAGTCCCTGTTCTGCTTCAGCAGCCATGAAGTTTTTGTAGGAATCCTAAAAATTCTTACACTATATGTAAATAACTGGATAAAGATTCAAAAGTAACTTATGAATTCATAAGATTTTTTTCACTATTAATGTTGGTAATTAAATAAAAGAAACTTATTCATGAATGTAAAATCTGATCTGTAGTTTTGTAAAAATATTGCTATGTACATTGTTTTTCTTGTGTTATATGGTTGCCTTCTGGTCTTGTGGCCAATGTGTAATATCTGTTATGATTTATGATAATTATGATAACTATTTTGATTGATAAAAGTACACAGCCATAAGGGGTAAAACGAAATAATATGCAATATAAATTTTAGCTTTTAAGACCATTTCGATTTGCTAAGTAAAACTTAAAGGCAATGTAATTCTCATTGGCATTCTGATTAAATATGTTGTAAATTACCATTGATTTTTTTATTTTGGATCCACCGTTTCAGTATTTTTCAGAGAAAAATGAATAAAAAAATTCTGGTATGCAAAATCTCTTAACACTTTAAATGCGTACAAAAAATTACGATGTCTTCCCCTGTGCTGACTTACATTATTTTAATATTTTTTCTGAAAGTGTATTTTTATGCATCAATGATATAAAGAAATACATTTTATTAAGTTTTTCTGCTTTTGGTAAAAAAATAATTTATGACATCGTATGATGTCATTCATCACTGGTAATGAAAAGAGGTTAGGCTACCCGGCCTTCTATTTTATGATCTGCTACAAATCAGTTGTAACTTTTTTGACTCTATTTTCCAATTCTTAATGTGAGATATAACATTAGTATCATGATTAAATTTGTGTTCTCAATGAATAACAGCACTACAGTATATGAAAATATATAAATTTAAAATATATATACTGAAACATTGAAATTTGCATTTTTTTCGCAAACGCGAAAAGTAATAGGATAAAATTTTATTTAAAGCTGTATTTAATGAAACTATGATAAAATCATTTGTTTGTTTTCATTAAAAGTGTTTGACTAAAAAATCTTTGGAAAAATGACCAGGTTCGACTCCAGGGGATTATTTTTATTACTCATAAATAATACATCATTATGTGAAGTCACAGTAAAATGTATTAAAATTTATAAAATAGAATTTGCATTTTAAAATATTTACCTAATTTCAGCAGGTATTGCTTTTAACAATTAAAGCCTTGTAGAAAATCCCTACGAAGACAGAGAAGACCACCTAGAAAAAGTACAGGTATTGCTTATAAATAATCACTTAATAAATTAACAATCATGTAAAAAAAACAAAATATTAGTCAACCTAATTATGGATAAACCAAAATTCGATAAACGTAAAAACACTTTGAAAATAAACCAAATACATAAATAGCCCAAAAACAAATTGTTTTAATTGATAATTTAAACACAAAAAATGTTACATACCTTTCGCATGATAAACAGTCTATCAAATTATTTCACGGTAAACTTCCTTTACATAAATATAATTAAGTATTTAAAAATGTGCTAGAATAAGAATAACAGAAAACAGAAAAACAATTTATATTTGCAATAATAAAACCTGAGTAAAAATTTTTTAAAGTACGTTATGGCCAATAATACTTGAGAATTATGAACTGAATAAATTAGATAGGTTTTAAAAGCTATAACGATGGAAATGAAAGATTACATAAAAAGAATTCAAAAACTACGATGATAAATATAACCAACTATGATAAACATGTTAATAACAAACAAAATATACTAAAAAATAATTATAAATAAAACACTCATTAAGAAAGAAAATAATAATACGTAACTACATAAAAAGATTATAAAAAAGCCAATTGGAATCACTGCATTAAAAAAATTATGAATTATGAAACACACCAAATAAAAAACGGCTGCATCTACTAGTAATGCTAGGCATCAACTTAATGCGTAGTAGCAAAAGAGCGCATCTGCTAGACTGGGAGCGCCCCCAGGAAGCAAATGAACTGTTACGAAGACGGTGACATCTTAAGATAACACCTGCCAGCAGCGAAGGCACGCCATGACATCTTAAGATGTCATCCGCATGGAAAGTGTTAATGATTACCCTTATGTTATTTCAAGAATATCCAAGTACTTGCTTCCATTGTAAGTTTTTTTGGAGGTTTTAATTTTGGAAAAATTTGTGTTTTCAAAGGATCATTGGAGGGTCTCATCATCGGTGGAGGATGTGGGCAGTGGAGGGAACCGCAGCAGCTTCTCTTCCATCTGGCAAATGGGTGTTTCCTAACCTCATATGTGTCACCTCACACAAGGCATGGTGCCCTCTTCATGCACTCTGTCCTCATTTTAGGTTAGTTTGTAATCATTTGTAGATTTGTACCCTAAGGATGAAAGGTAAAGTACATTGAAATATAATGAAAGGAAATAAGTTGCCATTAAACATTTACAGCAACTTTCAATTTTAGTTATTGGTAAAGTTGCACAAATTGAATTTAGAACTTCTGTAGGGGATTTAAAAATCTTGCACTCTTAGGCATTTAGAGATTTATGACCTCCCCAATTATTACTTAAAATAAAGCTCCTGTTATTTATTCAGATTTATAGTTCATTTTTATTCTAATGTTTCTAAATATATATCACATTAACAGTTTTTATCAGATTTTTTTTACTATATTCAAATAATATAATACTATCTGGAGTTACCCGGCTTCGCTCAGGAAAGAGTTTTCTTTTAAGTAGCAAATGATTTTTATTTCTCAAATGAGTTATTCGGAGAAGAGGTTCACACGGAATTTTAACTGCCACTTAAAGAAACCAATGAAAATTTTCAGTCAGGCTTGTGCTTGTGGGTGTATCTCAATGGCAAATTCATCATATGATCAAGGCAGACTGCTTTTTCAAGAATATTTGGTGTAATCAAGCAGTTTTATTAAAATATAAATTACTCGGAGTCCACCATAAGCCCTGAATTTTCGTTCCCCATTCCATAATTACACAAGCGATGTTTACATTAACATTTACTATTTTATGTATTGTATTGTAAAGTTTTACCATTAATATAATTATACATTAATGTCTTAATTGATATTCACATGGATAGATGCACCAAAGCCTTTAAAGTAGCAATAAAATTATATGGATTATTTTGATATTATTAGCCAAAATGTAAACAATAAACAACATCTTGGTTACCAAACAAATGTAAGTAGCTGAATCGATTTATGTTGCAATAAGTCTTTGAAGTTAATGGTAAAGGATAACAATGTTCTAATATTCCTTAAAAATCATTTGACTCACTTTAAAAGTATTCATATACTATATCTAGGCATGAATCCATTTGTACCCTTTATTTTGGCATTGGCTATTCTTCCTCAATGTTGTGCCAGGGCATGGATTTTCCTTGCATTAATCTTTACGTGGCTATCTTTCCTTTGCAGAGGACAACAATTGAGAAATTTAGCTTTTTTGCCACCTGGAAAATGGTAATTTAACCAATGAATTTTACACTTAAAGGAAAATGTTGAGTGATTTAACATGTAATATGACAAAGCATGAACAGAATTTAAATATTCAGTCTTTCTTGCATAAAATAAGCCATTTCCCGTGATCATAAGTTAACATTTAGGTATATTGTTATCCACATCAGTGAAGTGCTGCTTGGCATTTTGGGATTTCTCCACACCATTTCCCATGCATTCTTATGGAAATAGTATTTCGTTGACCCCATGGGGTATGAGAGATCCCACGGTCTGTAAACCTAGACTAAAACCTTCCTCTGGTCCATAGGATGGCTCATGAAACTTTTGAATTCGACAACTCTTATAGTGTCTGAGTTATTAGTGCACAAATATTCTCTTTTATATATTAGATTATAAAATAAAAAATTTGTGCCCCCCTAATGGTTTGTGCCCTTAGGCCAGGGGTCCACAATCTTTTCAATGTGCCGAGCACCAAGTTACACCCAGAAAGCACCATTATACTTTTTATGAAATCTTTTATATGCATTCATTCAAAATATACAGTGAAACTCCTCAAAGGCAGAAACCCAAGGGACCAACACTTTTTTCTGCCTTTTGCAGGTTTTCCGCTACTCTCGAGTTACTGTTTTATGGATATAATTTAGATAAAATATTTATTGGTTATTTTAAAATTTGACTTACATCTTTGTATTTTAATATACGTATTTGCAAACAGCGTATCTTTATTATTGATCATACCAGTAAATATTTTAAGGCGTAACAAATAACCTCTTATAAATGGAATTACTTAAATACAAATTGAATTCAATGTAAAAAATCTGATGTGGCCACCACATGACTTTCTCCATATTTGTAATATTTCTAAAAATCCCAAATAGGTTAAATGATAATAAATATATTAAGGAACTGCGAGAAGATTTTTCCATATAATGCACTGTTTAAGAGATATCTTATATTCTTAGCTGCCACCACCACGCCACCTACCAACGACTATTGTTAACAATTGACGCTTAGTTACATCTTAGTAACGATCCGTTTTCTTTTCTTAATTGTTGGAGCTTTGTGGCTTTATCCAATATCAGAAGGCTATGCTTGGAGTTTATTTCTGTTCTTTGTAAAGTCTAAAATTTTCTCGCAGTTTCTTAAAATATTTATTATTATGTATCTAAATTGGAATTTTTAGAAATATTACAGATATGGAGAAAGTCATGTGGTGGCCACATCAGATTTTTACATTTATCAAGTAATAAAGCAAATACTTCAAAATAACGGATGTGACAAGAGTAAACACCCACTTCCGATTGACCGATTTTTATCAAAAACTAATCAGTTCTTGTGACTGTCATAAAAATGTTAAATATAAAATTTCGCATTGACTAATTAATTGTTTTTGAGTTAGAGCACCCACAAAATTCTGGTCACAGGCACACACACAGACACCTACAGGCATCATTGAGAAAATAGTCAAGACGTGTTCAGGGGACCTTAAAACATGTATTTCCATTGAAATCTCAAATTCGACTTTTTCATGAAAACAATACTTGCTCTATACTTTGTATATGGAGAAAGTAAAAATTGTAAAAGCCCTCAAAATGGAATATGCACTGAAGCCTCCAAAAAATAAGCTATGCCACTGAACTTGACTGAAACTATTTTGTGTCAATTCAACTAACCTTTTTTTCTCCCACTCCTCTTTCTTCCCTGTGCTTTGTCAAGTGATAGATTTCTTTTCCCCAACACCATCATAGTACCTGGGTGTCCTCCCAGCCTTGGGGTCATGGGTTTGTATCCTCCTGTGAATAGGTCTGTGTACACCTCTGTTAAAGACTGCTGTGCTGTTCATAAACTAATTAAATGAAATGTTTCCCTAGCTTCTGAGGCCCATAAGAATCTCATGTAAGTGTTGTACTCCAGCTTAGGAGAACATTTTTGGAGATGATGATCATTTGTTGAAACCTGTGGTATTTTTACTTTATCCATATACGAAGTATAGAGAAAGTATTGTTTTCAAGAAAAAAATTGAATTTGAGACTTCAGCGGAAATACATGTTTTAAGGTCCCCTGAACGCATATAGACTATTTTCTCAATAATGTCTGTCTGTTGGTCTGTCTGTATATGATAGGATTTTGTGAGTGCTCTAACTCAAAAACTTACACTCACATCAATACCAAATTTTATATTTAAAAAAGTACTATATAATGAAGAGCTAATTAGATTTTGGCTACAATCACTCAACCGGAAGTGGATGTTTACTCTAGTCATATTTTGGTTTTTGGCAAATAACTCTCTTAAATCTTCATAAATGTAAATGTTGTTTATTATAAACTCCATATAAAATGTTATTCTCTATAACTTTTGTTTGAAACACCTTTTCATAGAATGCATTGTTAAGGAGATATTCTATTTATTTAATATTTGCTTTAATATTTGATGAATGTGAAACAGTACTGGAATAAAAGTCATAGAAAATTTAATTTTCTACAACCATTTTTCCTAACATTTTCCTATATGATGCATTGTTGAAGAGATATTTTAAAAACTAAATTCATAGCTGCCACAACTACACCACCTACCGGCGACTATTGTAAACACTATGCTCCTTTTTATTTTCTTAATTGTTGGAGCTTCAGGGCTATATGCAATATCAGAAGGCTATGGTTTGAGTTAATTTTTATTCTTTGTAAATTCTTAAGATTTTTCTCGCTGTTCCTTAATATATTTAATATCATTTAACCTATTTGGAATTCATTGAAATATTCCAGGTATGGAGAAAGTCATGTGTTGGCCATATCAGATTTTTTCTTTATGTGTAAAAGGTGCAGTTTTTATCACCATGTGTTTGAGTTCATTTAACATACAATCATACCTATATACACATAATTATAATAGCTTAAACTGGCTTTATTATAATTCTTTACATAAGTTGCCATAAACTAATTGTGTGAATTATTGAAATTTTACAAAAGCCTTATAACATGTTAACCTTTATCTATATCCCTTTTAAATTAAACCTAGTCCTGACCATTTCTCCATAGCTATCTCAAATCCTTGGTACAAGAGCAAATACTCTTTTCCCATTAACCCTTAAATGCCGAATGTGTCCATATGGGCACAAAATGCAATAACTCATGGACGTATATTTTTCATAATATTTTTTCGACATGTTTCTTTCCCATACAAAACAGAAGTATACAATTCTTCATTATATTTACAATAAAATGCTTTTTATTTGAGCATTTTAGTACCAATAATTCATGAGATACATCATTTTTCATAAAATGAACAAAAATTCTCCAAAATAAATCTGGCGTTTAAAGGTTAATGCAGTTGCATTCCAAGTTGAGATTTTTTTTAGTTTTATAGGGTTGAACTTATGGAATACGCAATACTCTTTCAGGTTTTCTTTTGTTCTCAACTTGGGCCTGGAGTGTAGTTTGTGCACCTGATGTCTTCTCATGGAACTTTGGCTTGGCAGTCCTAAATGTAGCTCAGCTCTTGCATACTGCATACCAGATGCGACCAGTCAGTTTTGACCCAGAACTTGAGGAGGCATACCGCACACTTTTTCTACCATTTAAGGTAAAGGAGATTGCTTAATTTTTTATCTTAATAAGGGTGATTTTTAAGTCAATTGTAATTATAGATAATGTTTAATAAATCTTTTATAAGAGATTATGTACTAAGAAAGTAAGTGCTTCACAACTTTATGCTAATATAATGGTGAGATCAGTATAATAGGACTAAAAATTTTAGTGTTTCATTGGTCGAACATTCAAGATTGTAATAGAAATTTCTTGGATGCATAGTAATTGATCCCACATCCTAGCCTTGCATAGTTCTATTTATCATTATAATTACAGTATGGAATAAAGGATAGTTTGTATTTATTATATGCTTACTTAGCTATCAAATATGCTGTCAAGTTTTTAAGACCAAAACTTTCTGGCATGTTGTACAGGGTTGGCTTATGCATGCCTAACATTTCTGAGGGGTTGAAATTCATAGAGTATGGCTGTGTTGAGACATGAACCACACTTAACATCCATAATACACCTTAAATACACAAATAAAGTTGATTTAAAACTTTTATTTGTTACAATTTTACTGCTTCCCTCTCCCTTCATCTTACTGCATTGGCATCTAATAGGATTTTGAGACAAGCCGCAATTGTGGCTAGACAATAATAATACTAGTCACATAATGCAAAAATATATACATATTACTAAAAGAGAAATGCTATATCATAAAAAAGTTTTCTTTATTATTATTACAAACATTTAAATAAATTTATTATTACTGTTTATTACAATATGAAACTATTATTTATTCAGAAAGCATTATTATGTGTGTGTATAATGTACTGTTAGGATAAAAATGGCCTAATAGACATTATTACAAATTTGAACTCTTAATGTGACACTTGGCAACTCTTTTGCCTCACTAATGCAATGAATTTTGGCAGGAACTTTTTGCAAACTGCGCATCTCAATTCTGCTTCCAGATTCATGTTCAGTATGCATGATCGGTATTTTGACTTCAAGTAACTCAATGCAGAAAACGTTAATTCACATAACCATGTTGACCCGAACATCAAAAGAAACTTGGCTATGCCTAAGTGGAGACCCACAAATTCATTTTACTTGAAAAACTGAAGATCAAGATGAATTCGTCTTTCGGCTGATAACTGCTTGGGCTTTGGAGTGAAATAAAATTTTCTTTGAAACTGCACCTATCCATTGAGAGCAAGTTAATAAGATCTTGAGATAGTTGATAATTAAAAATATGCAAGTGAAATGGATTATGCATGAACTCAAAAGTGGGTTCAAAACTTAAAAAATTGGAAAATTGCTTGTCAAATTTTGACATAATGCTGATGGTCAAAGTTTTCATCTTCAGCATATCGCTGCAGATTTGGAAAATGTGTCAAGTCCAGAATCTTCATGTTTTCTACAAAAAGTATCTGTTTTGACTTGAACTCTTGAACGTACTTTGCCATATCACACATCGGTTACTCTTTTCCCTGAAGTTTCATGCTTATTTCATTCAGATGGGTGGTGATGTTGGTCAGAAAATGCAAGTCACATTGCCGCACTTTATCGTCGTGTATGTTGCCAACTTTCCTTTATCTGAAAGAAAGCCATGGATAGGAAAAAGCATCTCAGCAAATTTTTTAATGTTGTTCTACTGGGATGCTACTAGGATTGACTTATATATGATATACACCACCTTTTTGGACTTCACGAATAATTAAGTCCAGAAAACTGATGCAAAATGCAAGTCCTATTTTCCCATAAGTTGCAATGTAAAAATAAGAGTACAGTTCCCAGCAAACCTAAGAAATTCACTTTTTTATCATAAATAACGTAGTTTAACAAAAAAAGCGTAACAGCAAACGAAAACCTAACATCATAAAGTGAAAAAAATTCTTTTAATTACCTTCAAAACACACAATAGCAAACGAAAACCCTGCATTACAAAGTGATTACACTTCTTTCGGCACTTGTGCAATTTACCTTCAGCACATTTTCGCATGTGATTTTGATCTTCTTTTGTTCATTCCAAGGAAATGCTTTAAATTGATGAACTACCAAAATGAAATGTTGAGTACGTGATGCTTGGATGTTTTCTTGGATTCTGCAACAAGCATTTCCAAGCTGCAAAAAAACCATTTGCATTTTAAAGTGATAACATTTCTTTTATTAATTACATTTGAAATGCATAACATAATTAAAATCTAGCATAAGAAAGTGATAAAATTTCTTTTTATTGTTCAAAATACATCACAAAAAAACAGTATTAAAGTGGTAACATTTCTTTTAGTAATCACATTCAAAATACACGACAGAAAATCTTATGTTACAGGGTGATAGCAATTCTTAGATTTACATTAAAAATTGGTAATAAAAATGAAACCCTAACAAAACAAAACTACATTTCCTTAAATTATTTTCAAATATTTGCAAATATAATAGCAAATGAAAACCTTACATTCCAAAATTATGGTGTTTCTTTAAATTTTAAACTAGTTTCATCATCGAAAATGAAAATGGCGGCGAAGTTCAAACTGAGCTACAAAATAATTAAGTCGAGAGTTATCACATTTGTTTACCTTGAAAACTGCTAATAATGAGCATTATAAATATAATGAAATATAATATAATAATGTCCTTTTCTAGGGCACCAAAGTTTAAACTGAACTTCGAAATAAAAAAGTAGAGGGAGTTCATGCTTTTAGGCATTGCAAACACATGACGCGAAATGCAAATAATTGGTGCAAAACAGAAGTAATGGTCATAAAAAATGTCACGAAGTGCAAATTTGCAAACCGCAAGCACGCAAATTTCAAAAAGGTAGTGTTTATGAAAAGTAAGGATTTTTTGGCAAAAAGTCAGCGGTTGACCTATACTCGAGTATGAATGGTACTAGGGGACTCTGCCCCCTACTCACTACTGCTCGTCAACCTCTGGCCTTCACTCGCTGTGGCATTCATTGAGGTAAACAACTGCACTATCTACAATTCATCGGTGGCCACTTAAAGAATTACCAAAAATGTCAGTACCTCCGCTCGCTTTGCTCATTCCGGCGTTCAGTGAGGTCAACAACTGAGCTATCTAAAATTCATCAGTGGCCACGTAAAGAATTGCCTAAAATGTCAATGGGCAGTGCTGTCTTTCGTTACCACCCTTAAATGAGATGAATAACCATATCATCAGGTTTTAGAATGTAAAATGTTTTACAAGGGAGGAGTATTGCTTCAAATTATGAGTGACCATTGAACTTAAGAAATGGCCTTCAAACCTACACAGAAAGAACAATTGTTTCTTAAACCATGCACAGTTATGTTTACTTATACCTGGCAGTGAAAGTTCTCGTACCCCTTACATCTTACCCATGAAAACACAGACACAAAATATCTCTTCACTTTTGAATAATCTTGGTGCAACTTGAATAAAATTTTGAGATGAAACATGATGATGAGTTAGTAACAGAAACAAAGACATGAAGAAAAATTAATTAATTTATATTTTTCCCCTATATGTAATTTTCATTTTTATTTCTTTTTTATTTTATCTTTTTAATTTTAAAAAGTTTCATTTACATACTGTTGCATGCAAAAAAATTGGAATAAATGCACTTTTTAACTTGTTTACTCTCTGAGATTCTTCTGTAATCCAATCAAATTAAATGAAGATGAAAAAAACAAAAATGTTTCTCATGGAAAAATTGCTATTTTTTAAATAAAAACAATGTTATGGTTTCCCAAAAAGGAGTTCTCACTGGGGCCCCAAAAAAGTTTGCTATGCCACAAACTGGTTGTTTTTTTTCCTTTACATTTTATGTCATTAACCCTTAAAGCCGGTCGAAGCCTTCGTGCGATAAGGTCCTATTCGCTGTAATAAATTTCGCGAAAATCATGGCTTTGTGCAACATCTTATATTATGATTTTTATCTCAGTCAAATGATATTTAAATCTTACAAGAATTTACAGTTTTAAATAAAAATGGTTTATGTATGCAAAATATATTGTACTTACTTTTTATCCAAGTGTAATCCAATGTAAATGCTCTTCAAATCATGAGGTGTCCTAAAAATTCTGTTCCGTATGGAAGATCTTGAAACAACCTTCCAAACACTATACTTATATATACTTCTTGAAAGACAAACGACCTTTCCAAAGTGTAAGAGATTCGTCTACAGCAATATTTTCCTTTGGCAAGTAGATACTCTGAAATTTACAATTTAAATAATCAATAATAGGCTGAATTTTGAAAAGTTTCTTATTGCCTTTGTAACTTACGATTTTCGAATTATCAACAAAATGGAAAAATTTTAGATGCTTTTAAACCTATCTTGAGACATGGTTTTAGGAAAAATAGTTGTTTCCAAAAGTGGATTTTTAGAAAAGTAAGAAGGATGATTAGGCTTTTGTACAATACCTATCAACATAATTAGTCCCAAATAAACATATTTCTGATGAAGAAACAGGTTCCCATTTATTTAGTCAAGATCTAGAAGACAGCTTTTTATTTTTTAAATAATTTTCAGCATACCTATTAGTCTCCAAAACAATAATCTCAATCAGGTGTGCATCAAAAATGTTTGTGAAAGACTGAAGAACATTAGCAATATGAACAGTAGGACCAAATTCACCAATAAAGGGAAACTTTTGCGGAATATTACCTTCATCAATATCTGACCAAATCCAAGAAGTTGGATAAACTTCAGCCTCACTCAATGGACGACCGTCACCTTCATCTTCACTTTCTGACTGTTGAGGTAGGTCACAAGATGTAAAGTCCAACTCGATCTCACTAGATTTATCACTGCCGGAATCATTAGAAAATTTATCTTCTTCATTTTCAACAAGAAATTGTATTACTTCTTCATCCAGAAAATGTTCACTACTATGAGAAGCCATACCTTTTGAAATAGGGCTAAGAAAGAGAGAATTTTTCGCATTTCCACTCACGAAAGAATGCTTTCGACTGAGAACTATATGGCTGGCTCTACGAGAAGAAATGCTGATCCAGTATTTCATTAAGAGTGAGATGAAACAGATGGCAAGCAAGCATAAACAGCTTGGAAATGAACGCCAAAGCCTTAAACACCCCGAGTGGAGAGGCTAGCTCAAGGATTGAGAAGATAAGATAAAGATTTTTTTTTAATGCTCTGAGTGCAAAATCATGTAACCAAAGTAGTTGTTTATGAAGCCGAAACCTTCTAGAAGACAAAGGATGCCATTGTATCTCACATAACCAAAGGAAAGAGGCCCAGAAAATATTTTAATAGGATAGGGCACTGGTCGGTACATGGTACTGACTCCCGCGAATAGGGGCATCAGGCGCGTCGGTACCACGTACCGAGTCCCGCGTCAAGGAGTTAAGTACAGTCTTTGCTTTGCTCTCCTTTGTCAGGTAGTAGGTTTTTCTCCATTCACTAGCAAGCAAAATTTTGTCACAAACCATTGGCCCTGGTCTAATCCCCAAATCATAGTCATATAATGCTGTACTTCAATCCAGCTGTGAAAATTTCTTATTTCAAAATCAGAAGATTTAGTCATAAGCAGAGAGACAGTTCTCCCTCTGATACACATTTACTTCATACATAGAATACATTATTCTGCTATATTTGAAGTTATTGAGGCTTTTTAAATACTTGGAAAACTAAATGCAAAATAATATTGCTTGATTTTCACACTAAGGGACAAAATATCAGCAACAACTTAAATGTTCTGTTGTTTCATCCGAGAGAAAATTTTATGAAAGTTTAAACCATTAATATAGAGCAATTAGAGATATTTTCTGCATCATAAAACATGATTATCTTTAAATAAAAGTCAATAATAGTAAAATTGATTAAATAAAAATTGCCAATGTGGAGATGTTCGAAAGATGGAGATTTACATCATCATAAGTTGGCATGTCAAAGAAACGTTTACTTCACTGATTAGCCTGGTGGCCTGTCCGGTGCTTATTGGATACTTAAAAGGAATTTTTAAGTTAGTGGTGTACTAATCCCCAACATGGCGGATCAATTCTTACTAAGTGCATGCACATTCACATGCACTTTCAGAAATGATGAAGGGAGGAGGGAAGTCTGGTGCCAGCATTAGCCTACTATTTTGTAAAGCACCAAGGGGGCATACTGATTAACGTCCTTTCCTAAGGATGGAATGCTGTTATTGCATATTCTCCTCATAAAACACAAGTCAGGGCAGGGCAAGATCAGGTTGAAAAAACATCTCTGCCAGGATTCAAACCCAGACCTGCTAAGCAGATGGCCAGTACTCAAGCAACTCCTCCACCATTTCCCTGTGTTAAAGAAATAAAGTTAGTTTCATGTAATTTCAAAGGAGAAGTTCTTCTGTTTGTTAGAGTTTATTGTATAAATATCGTTTGTCATTCAGGTTATCTGTGCAACTTGAAATTCATTTTGGCATTATCCAAATTTCTTATTTTTTTAGATATTGAGTTTTAAAAAAATTTTATTATAATTTATATTATAATGTTTATTTTATCATTTTTCATTATAGTATATTATGTTTTCTTTATTCTTTTGGTATCCAGATGTGATACTGTATCACGTATTTCAAGCTGACCAAGGATTGCATTGTGGTGTGTATGTACTGGCTTTCATATCACTCAAAGCCAAATTATCAGCTGGCAATTTGATTTTCTACAAAAATGATTCACACTTCAAGGACTAATCTATGTAAGCAATAATTATAAATAAGGTCAACATAGAACTAGTTAAAAATTACTTTTTCATGTTCGAGCATACACTGAGAATGAGTATCCATACTTTGATCACTGAAATGTGATTTTCATCTTTTGTAATTTATTAAAAAACCTGGTCATATGTATCATTAAGTAGGTATTCACTTTCCAATCATTTACATGAGTAATAAATGTTGTTTTAAAATATTCGATTTCATTTAACTGAAAGAAAGTTTTTATTCACTATTGCTTTTTGTAAAACAATGGTAAGTATAGTTATTATTTTTGCTAACAGTTAGTTCACAAAACTTGCCTGACTAAGAAATTCCTGTGCCATGATTATTTCTTAACAAATGTGTCAGCTCTGAGTAGGGCTCTGCAAATCACAAAATCTTTTTTAATTAAATCACAAATCAAGTCATTCCTTAATATTCTGATCAAATAAATGAAAAATATTTCTTGTTTCTTTTTAGCCACATCTTGTATAAGTGCGTCAGCGTATTCTTTGTAACTACCTTAGTGAGTTTTTAACTATCCGTTATTTTAACAATGGGTGACAAAAAGGGTGTTGATCATGTTGATAAAATAGGTTCTTCCAAATCCCAAGTTAACAGAGGAATCCGACGAAGTTATCACATGAATTTTAAAATAGTCAGAGCTAAATCGGTGTTGTTAAAATCGACCGGAAATGAGAAATCAAGGATAACTGTTATGCTTGCAGTCACGGCCGGCAAGCAAAAACTGACTCCCTAAGTAATTTTAAATCGGAAAAGGATGTCAAAGGTAAAGTTACCGTCAGGTGTAATCTTTCGTGTGCAGAAGGGATGGATAAACGAGGAACTTGTGTTAGATTGGCTGAAGGTTATTTGGGGCCGGGTTATATTCGAGGTTTAGTTTTTTTTTTAAATTACTTTCCAAAAATCTTAGGGTCACATTATATTCGAGATCGCTTTATATTTGGGACAATATGGTACATACTGCTCTTGCCAGCAGCCAAGGCCGGATTAAGAGGCTCGAGAGTCCTGGCCCCTAATTTTTTTCAGGTCCCTCCCTCTACCCTACGCACAGCGACTGGGGCCTCCGTGGGACCTGTTTTTTTCACTGGGCTCTGGTGCATCTGCGTCCCAGTTAATCTGGCATTGCCAACAGCAGAAAGGTGTTTTCCTTCCAGTATAGCAGTGGATCACCACAACCTGTTATTGCGTGCCTACAATATCCCTCACGTGCCCACTAAAATCTTCCCAAGAGCAGAGATTTGCTAATTTTGCTGCTTTTTGAAACTCTTGTTGTGTGGCATGTATTTTTTTAAAGTGCATCTAGAAGACCTCCTTTCTCAATTTCTCAGTTTCTGATTCAGGCTGCATACTTTCAGTACCAGGGCCTATACCTGATTGTTTTATTTCTTTTTCAATTAGTTGGCAAACTATGCCATTAGATTTTGGTTCATAAGTAGTTCTTCCTGAAAGTTTTGCTTGTCTAGACTGAGATTCAGTAAACAAAACATGCTTGAATCTTGGATCAATTAATTTTCTTGTCAGTAGATAGTCTTTAGAGAGACCATATATCTCTTGTTCAATTGATTTAAAAGTTATCACAAAATAATTTTGTACCAGGTGATGATGCTTCTTCCAATCTGTCCTTTAGAACAGAAATGCAATGTACAATGAGATTTTTACTTACAACTGATTCTGAGTTATGGATTGTTGTTGCATCTGCTGTTGCCCTGAAAACTTGTAGAGTAGCTTCTAAAATTTCCATCAATGATCGAGGCAAGGCCAAAAGAGGAACTGTGACACAATTTGGTCTTCCATGGTATTCAACAAGAGCCAAAGAGATTCCAACTTCATTCCTGTGCACCCACTCATGTAGTTTATAAGTGCTATTAAAACATGCAATGATATCAAGTGGAGGCATTGACTCACCTAAACCTTGACCTACTTGATGTTTTATTAATGTGCTCCGACCAACAGTTGAAGAATGGAAGAAAAAGAGGCAGTTCAATGTACGAGTCTCTTTATTATTTTTTAAGCATCTAGAGCTGCATTTAGTGAAATATGCAGAAGCCTTGCTATTGAGTACAAAGATGTCAAACAGTGCATGACATTGTGTATGTTTTATCTGTAGTAGCAAAGAAAATTTTTAGATAGCTTGGTCCTATGCTTTTCTGAGTGATTTTTTATGATTTCTGCTGTTGGATCTGCTATGTCATCAGCATTCAAATTCACAAGGTTGATTATTGACAAGCATAGAGAGGGTCCAATCTGATTCAGGTATGTAGTTTATTGTCGGAACCAAGTAATTACTTTGGTTGTCATCTTTTCAATGATTAAATGTAATGGAAGGTTGAATTTCTTATTTCAGATGTCAGAATCTTATTGAGTTTTTCACGCAGAGAATTTCTAGGGTCATCGAGCTGTTATGAAAGTGTGGTTAGATGCAGAGGAAAATAGCTGTCATTGTTTAACTCTGAACATTAATTCTTGAACTCTTGCCCTGCAGCAGTCTCAAATGGCTTTCCATCATCCACAATAAAATGCAGCAGTGCTTTGTTGTATTTTTTCTTTGTTGCCTCATTAAGTGATTGGTTTATAAAATGTGCTATGTTGATTTGTTGTTTCTCAGCAATTCCTTCTGAAGTTAAAAACAGCTTGATGCTTGCATTTGTGCATTTTTTTCTTTAGCTTCTTGCTGCACAGTTGGATAGATAGATGGAAAGTTATTGTATTGGTTTGTAATGAAAATGATCAAAGTTGTAGACAATATAATTTTCTATGGTTTTTGTTTGTAACATTTTTTCATGAAACAAATTGTTATAGAGATATTTTGATTATTCGTCTTACAAAATGTAAAATTTCATAAGAGTAAGAACAAATGCTGCATTTTCCACAATTTTCATTTTCTCCCGGTTTTTTTAAATAATTGACATCTTAAAATAAATTTCAATTAATTGAAAATACGTCGAGAGACATAAAATAAAAAAATTATTGAAAATCAACGTTTATTAATTTTTTAAACAAAAATATCTGTGGGGTGTCAGAGACACCCCGCGCGACCTCTTACATTACAACATTTGCACGAGTACTGCTGGGTTAAACTGTGTTGTTTGGTTCTTGGTAACAGATCTTTCTGCTATGTTGGCATGTAGAATGGAGCTGCATGAACTGCATTTGCTGAAAATTGATCAAATAATTTCAAATATCTTCAAGTAAAGAGAACCAATTGTACTTAATGATGTTTTCTTTGTCATCTTGGCCATAATTATTATTATTACCTTAAAATTTATTTTTATGAATTCTCAGTCCTCAAGTGGCATATTTTAGTGAAAAATCTCTTCTATCTGAATTCATAACAGTTTTGTGGCTCCTTTTGGAGACAGACCTTTAAATATCATACGCCATTAAACATAGCAAATTTTAATAAAAGGTTTGGTGGAAATAATTTAATTTTGCTGTATAAATGAATGATATTCATTGACCATTTTCCTTGTTAATATCATTTGACATTTAAGAAGAGAATTCTTGCTTTAATACAGGTTTCTCGCTTACTATTCAAGAAGATGGTTAGTCCTGAGTTTGCACAGGTGATGTCTCTTCATGCAGGAGAAGCTTATGCCATGCAGAATCTAACACGCACTGACCGCCTCGGTTTGCTTCTCACTGGGAAGGTGAATAGATTGCATGAAAAGGTTTTTGTTTTGTTCTCTGGTGCTATAAAACTGTTACTGATAAAGAGAAATGAAAAATTGTTACCTGGCAGTGGAAATGGATAAACACCATAACAATGCAATACTGATGTTATTTTATTCTCACCTTCTCATTAAAAAAATTGCTGAATTAAAGATTCTTCATTCTTAACACATTCACTGCCTTACAAATAAAGGCATACCCAGCTATACCATACAGATGCGTTCCAGGGTTTCGGTACATAAAGCGAATGTACGTTAGGGTAGTATCTGCCCGAATATAAGCTGATGTTTTTTGTCAAAATCTATCATGAAAAAATTACCTCTTTTTGGGTTTGGGTTAAATCTCATAGTCACCCATAGATGGCAGCATGTCTCTCATTGCCATCACGTTCAAATGATAGCACTATATTTTTCGTAAGTTAATATTTGACCAACAATGAATATTAATGAATAAATAATAAAGCTAGAATATTTAATTTAGCAGTTCCCATGTTTTGTTGCCGTTGTTACCTGTTCTTTCGTTTCTAAATGCTATTGGATATTTTGTTTCATTTCTCAGGGCTATGCATATGTTTCAATAAGAATAGTTAGCAATTTCTATTATTTTTCATTATGCATTAGAAGAAGTTCCTATTAGTTTTACTTGGATATTGTAGTTATTTCTATAGCCATTGTAATGTTTGTATGCATGTTAAAACCTCATTCAAGGAATCTATTAAAATTGCATACATTGACTAATCAGATGATTACACAAAATGCGACGATGGCTTTTGATGCTCAACTGTTAGAATTTCGGTAAAACTTTACATTGAATGTGTACAATTATTAAAATGCAATTTCTTAAGGCAATGTAAATGATAATTTCATTGGAAATAGACTTTGATATAAAATTATCTTGGCGAGGTCTCGGTTGTTTTATTTGACCTTTTGTGAAAATGAAGATGAATAAAATTATCATCACTGAATGTGGAACATTATTCAACAAGGTGAAATTATTAATTGGAATAATATTTCCCACTTTTCTTCGATCTCAAATAATGTATTCTAGGCCGCGCCGGGACACTTCAGCATAAAATCTATGAAATTTACTTTTTTGTGAAAAATGATGGAAATTTTTGGAAGGTCGGCTTCTATTTGGGCAGATACAGTACATGTTAAAGGTGGGGTTAGGTTCCTGACTCAAGCCTAAAATGAGTTTTTTTTTCCAATAAAACTCCAAATATTAAGTACTAAAAGCATTAATTAATACATAAACAGTAAATAACAGTAATAATTTTTGTGAATTTGGTAAATCAAATAAGCCATTGTGTCTAGATTTTACTAATAGGTTGTGATTTTAATTAAACATAATTTTTAGTATATTTTTACATTTTGTATGAATGATTCATGTACTTTTATCTTTTCCTTATAGGTCAATGTTTTAGCAGGTCAACAGTTCCTTCATCATATTCATGCTTGTGAGTTCCTGGACTCGCCAGAATTTGAGTCCAGCCGAGCCACAACTGAAGACAAATTCAAGGTAAAGCAACAGCTGCATACAACAAAGTTCCATCTATCAACCAATTTATAGATACCAGCACTGTAAAAGTTATCCATATTCAACTCAGTGTATATCTAGATATCAGTTTGGCATCTGAATATTCGTCACATCTTTTCCATACTCATTACAAATGGCTTTTCTTGCACTTGTAGCTGTATTGCCTTTTTTAACTCGTAGAGCTTGCAGTATCAAGTATGAATGTTGTCAACTCATTATTTATGGGTAATACAGGTAGGTGTTATAATGATTTAAAAAGATTTTACTTTATAAATGTGAGAAAAACATGACCCACATCACTCAATATCAAAACTAGATCTCAATTCACTTTATTTGAAATGGGGGAGAATGTGTCTTCAACCTCTTATAAAAGGTAACATTTTCTTTCCTACCAACTCTTGCTGACTTGGATAGGAGAAGTTTCCTCAAGACGACTATAGTGCCATCATGCTAGACAATCCTCTTTCCTATCTTACATTCTACATTGGACTCTCCCAGCAAGGAAATATTTCTCACTCTTTTCTTCAATCTCGAATAATGTATTCTAGGCCGTGCTGGAACACTTCAGCATAAAACCTATGAAATTTACTTTTTTGTGAAAAATGATGGCAATTTTTCTATTTGAGCAGATACTGTAGCAGTTGCTCGTTGTCTCGAAGTTCCTTAAGTGCTTGTCTTTCGGCAGCTGTGGTATTAGATTTCGGAGGCCTTGCCTTTTGGAATACCTGTGTCACATCCTCCCTGATTTCTTCTGCAAGGTTCTTGGGAAGTTTACAAATGGCAGCCTCATTTCCTGTGACAATGTTTTACTTTGGAATGTTGTTGGGAGCAACAGCAAAGTTGGTGAGTATGGATGTGTCTGCTTCACTCAGGTTATAGGACTTGAGCCCGCGACCCTAGCATTGGGAACCAAACGTGCTAGCCACTCCTTTACCGGGGCTGGTGTAATTATGGAATGAGTTATTATGGATGTAGTTGTTGGTGCATGGGTTTTTTAACCTTACTATCTTATGTTGGTGAAGCTGTGAGTCATTATCGAATACCTAACATAAATTGAAAAGTGAACATCGATTAGTTGTTGCTAGGTAAATTCAATTGCGCATTCCATAAACTGACATATTTTTGCCCAAATTGGTGCTGCGGTCATTATGTTCCCTTGTTCCAAACATGAAAGATATTATTATGAAATATCAGTCGGAGATGACAATGATCTGTGCCTTACCTGACATTGGGGTTAAAATGTGTTTTGGTGTGGATGGTATTCCAAATTGGATGTTTTTCATTTATATGAGGAAAAAGAGACATATTTCACAATTTTCTTCGAGAAGCTGGATTGCTTCAGAATGAATTTAACTCCTAATTGCGGTAAGTTGATGTTTTCGAAGGCACGTGAGAAATGGAAAGACAGAGCATTTTGGTACTGTGGGAAGACCATTGAATGAAAAAGATGCCGTACATCTAAGAGCATCAGATTTTCATCATGGTCACATACGATTTACTTAATCAAGTTCCAACCGCAGCTATAATTAAAGAGTATAGTTTCTCATCAAGTGCTATGGCTAATTGGAACCTGTACATCAAAGAAGCCCTAGTTCTTCATGTAGAAAAAAATTGTTCAAGTATTGTTGGACCTGGAAAAATTGTAGAGATTGATGAAAGTAAATTTGGAAAAAGAAAATATCATAGAGGTCATCAGATTGAGGGACAATGGGTTTTTGAGAAGGTTGAAAGGGAAAGTGGCAAGATTTTCCTAGTTGCTGTACATGACAGAAGTGTGAAAGCACTAATGGCTGTCATAAAGGACTGGATACTTCCTGGTACTAATGTCATAAGCGATTGTTGGAACACTTGGATGAAAAGGGATTCCATCATCTTAGAGTGAATCACACCATTGTATTTGTCAATTCGGTCACTGGTGCCCACACCAACACTATAGAGTCAACTTGGCATCATGTGAAAGAATCACTCCCCAGTTACAACAATATGAGTGTTAATTACCTGCTGAATATATGTTTTTAAAAATGTGCAAATCTAAAGAGGTGGACATTAAAACTAATTTTTTAAAATAGTATGAGATATAGACTGGAGTATGGAAAATATCAAGTAATATTGTACTTAAATTTGTCTAGTGACATGAATTGTTGTGATTTTCGTGGGTTTCTGTTCTCTTTCTTTTGTTACTTTTATGTTACATTTTAATCTGATTTCTGTTAATGTTTTCCTGTTTAATCTTATTATTTGAAAATTTGTTAAGTTGAAAATTTGTTTAGTTGCCTAAACAACAAAAGACTAATGTTCATATAAATAAACATGGCTTCCATGTGACTTTGGTATGTAATTCATTGCTTGACTTATCACCTTTATTTATATTTCATTAATTCAATTTATGTTTAAACAGTTTTTATAGTTTGAAGATTATATTTTATTTATTATTGTAACCGAAAATGAGACATCCAATTTCATTTTGTAAGAAAAACTCGCGGGCCCTATAGTAAAACTTTTCCAAATATTCTATTTAACTATTTTTACAAATTCTATTTGAAGAGTTTTTGGTATGACTAATATTTTACAAGATATGACTGGAATTTCATTTTTTGTTTCTAGTAAAGTGGCATCCCAGATTGGGTCATTCTATATAGTTGTACTTAAAAGTGAAATATTTTTCTAATTAGATTCACAGTTGTCTAATGGGTAAATAATATAATATTGCTTAAAAATAGAAAGCATTCAAGTAAAGAGACTGATTAGGTAGGTAAAATAATCCATCACAATCCAGCAGATTCAAAATTTTATTGAAATTTGATGAGTAATTTGTGGTATAGCCAAATTTTTCTTAATATAAAGGAGTTAATTGGATTATAAGAAACGCTTTTCCAAAATCTTGTCATGAAAATCTTGGAAATAATTACAAAAATATTGGCTAACAATTAAATCTATAAGATATCCTTTGAGCCCAGTGGCCAAATATTTTTTCATCTACCTTTATTGTTTTTTGTTGAAGTAATTGGATTTAATTGTTTTTAAGCTATTCATACCTGAACAGAGCATGTTATTTGCAGAAAATCATTCAAGTATGTTACTATCTATCAATTGTCCACAAAGTTATCCGTTAGACCAAGGGTCAGCACCATATGGTCCGCGGGCAACATGCAGCCCCCGAGAGCACCTTATGCAGCTCATGAAGCTGTAATGAAAAAGTGATTGGGAAAACTTCAAATGGGCAATTTCATATTTTTTCAGCAAAATGATGGTCTCAAAACTTTTTTTGGTGAAGTGTTAATGCTAGTAAATTATGTACACTTGATTTTCTCTTATATAAAACCACAGAAACTCCATATAACTTCTGATTTATTCACATCTGTGAATGTGATATGTCGTGCAGAAAATATCGCTGACCCATGCCTTATGCAATGCGTTGAAATGTGTTTAACCCCTCAAGCATAGATAACATTTAATTAAATCCAGTTTCTGAGGTCGGAGGAATTTTTTTTTATTTTGCGATTTTGATTCCTGAAAATTGAAAATTATACAACTTTTTTCATTTTTAATGGATTTGTCTGAATTATTTTAGGATTTTAGTAGAACATGACATTTATAAACAATACCTTTTACACTATCTTATGTCAAGCACACTGCAGGAGAAAAGAGTCGTCCTCATCGCCAACCAGTCAAGCGAGAACCCATGCTTTCATATGTCTTTCAGTATTGTGAAAACTATTGTTAACATTATTGATATGCAATCTTTTTCAAGGAAAATTTGAAACATATCAAGGTTATCCAGAGTTAAGAAAATTCATCGCGTCAAAAAAATAAAAAAGGTGAGTGATTACCGCGATGTACTGAGTACATCGGTTGATGGCATATGAAGTTTGCCCCCATTGTAATCAGTACGTTGCTTGACGTTGTGGTATTAACAACTTCTTTCAGTCGTAATTAGGGTTGCCAACTTTTGAAATGGTTGGGAAGCACATTTATTTCAACAAAACTCTTTGAAATGCTATTTTTGTCAAAATATTTACAATCACTTCTAATTTAGTCCTCCCAAATGATATTTGTGATGATGTTAAAATCACTGTAGTTTTTAGCACCCAATTTAAATGTGCAATCCAAAGAGTTGTATGAATGGCTATGTTTAATCGAATGGTAAACCTGTATAACTTCAGCAAATTGTACTAAGTTTTCCTTTTATGAATTCTTTTTAAATAGAAATGTGTCCAACAGCATAGTTGAAATTGCTACTTGCTCAGTCTTTGCTTGTGAGATTCACAGTCAATATGCTTTTTAACTGCTACAGTTCAAGATATGCAATATAAATATAATATAGTGCACGAAGTACATCTTGCTTAAGTTGGATTTCCTTATACTCAATCCAATGAAATTACTTTTCCCATAATTTATTAAAACTACATAAATGTTTCTTTGGTTTAGATAAACTTTAGAATAATAAATTAGTTGGAAAGAAGGACAAACTGCATCCTTCCAAACCTCGGGGAAGGATGTAGGACATCATTTGAAAGGACTGTCCTTCCCAAAGGAGGACGGTTGGCAATCCTAGTCATAATTGTTATCAACATCATAACTCCACCATTCTTCTCATTATTTTTTTTCTTTTACATAGTAAATTTCCTTTCCAGGTATCTATAATGGCTGGGACATCTTGTCGATATCTTTGTTGGCAAAGAAGTGCTCTGGAATATCTGCTTGTGAAAGAAACTCATTTAGCTACAGTATTGGCTACTCTTGTTGCTCGAGATATTGCTACTAAGCTGTATGCTATGAATAGCAAGGTTTGTGTCTTTTTCCTTGTTATTAAAAATCTAAGACCATGATATTAAAACTGTTACTACACACTAATATAAAATGGTAATGTCTCAGTGATTTCACCAAGGTAAAAGATGTTGCTATATTTTTTATGCATGTGCCTGCAGGCTTACTATGAAAATCAACGTAAATGAGTTAAAATGCCAACATATATAAAACATTTATTTTAATCATGAACCTGATATTTTTAGAAATGCAGAAGTAATTTCAATATTATTGCAGCTATTATTCTCAGCATCAGAATCTCTATGCTATAGTATTTAGCCTTCACTTCTTTCATTATTTTCTCTGTTCATTCGTAGAATTCATCTACTCCCTCCTTGAATAAATGCTGAGTTTGCTGGTTTCTCCTTAACCTCCACTAACATTATACAGTTATTTACCTGATGCTTGTTGATAATTTTTTGCCCTGCTTTCTTATTTAAAATTAATGCTACTCCCCATTGGCTCTCATTTCTTCCATTGTAAATTGCTCTAAAATCATCACCCCAAAAACCTTCTTTCCATCTGACATTGCACAAGCCTAAGATATTTATAGTTAACCGACTTTTCGTCTCAGAAAATTTGTACCTGTGACTTTTCGTCACACAATAACCGTTGGTCCCTGTGATTTTTTCACAAAATCAATTGGTACCTGTGACTTTTCATCATACAATACCAATGGTCCCTGTGACATTTCGTCACAAAATATAATTTGCATATGACTTTTCATCACACAAAAACTATCGGTGCTTGCAAGAAAGAATAATTGCTGAAACTCCTTGCAATGAAAAAAGAATTTTTAACATGAGGTTTTTTATAAGTTCTATCAAATATAAATTTTATGTACAACTTATTTATTATTAATGGTCATTAGCTATTAAAAACTTGTCAATTGGCAATTGATGTTACAACATTAAAGGGAAGTTGTGATTTAGATACATAAATAATTAAGTACCCTTTTTCATTATTTGATTTCAAGATACTTCCAACAATTTCCAATTCTTTGATCTAAGTAAATAATACTTCTTTTTCTTTGTAGGTGAATGCCCACTTTCTAATTTCAATATTTCTCTCTTTATTTATCAAACTTTGTTCTGGAGTGTATTCAAAAGCATGAAGGATTTTGCTTTCCAAGCAGCACATTGTCATGTGTGTCATGCTTCACACATATTGGTAGTTCTTGGCAAACCAGTTATTACGTCGCAGTAGCTGTTCCAAATTGTAACTACTATTTAACGTCTGAATAGTCCTGGATTAGAAGTAGATAATTTATTATGTTATTGTGAAGCAGGGAAAATTCATCTGAAATGTTGTCCATGTTTCATGTACTAATAATCTTTTGTGACCATAACTCGCATGTACCAATGGTTTTGTGAGACAAAAAGTCGCAGTTAAGCCAATATGTCGCAGGATTTATTTTTGTCTGTGTTTCATGTACTAGTGATTTTTGTGACAAAAATTCATAGTTACCAATGGTTTTATGTGACAAAGAGTCACAGTTACCAATTTGTTTCTGTGATGAGAAGTCACAGGTATGAATTTTCTGTGATAAAAAGTTGGGAAACCGATATTTATCTTATGTCTTCATTTCTAGTTTAATATTTTATCATTTACCTTTCCTTAGAATTGTCTTGAAGTTCCATGTTACTATTCTAATTTCCAAAATCCTGTGCATGCCATGAGTCATATTTCTCTTTATTGACTCAGCAGTGGTTGATTGATATAATATTTTAGGTGTTTTCCCATTGCCATCCTCAACAGTATTTTTATCATGACACCATCACTTGATAAGGCCGACCCACTGGAAATAGATGATTTTTGAAGTTGCCTTTCTGAGGCAAAGACACTGTGTTGACTATTCTTTGGTCCTTACCTATAGACCTTACTGGTCTTAGTGACCCTACCAGGAGCATATGTTCCAGCCAGTGTAGCTCTGTGGAATACTCAAGCCTTACTACAATACCAAGTTTGTAGTTCGAAGATGGACATTATGTGAATAAATATTCTTCCAAACTTTATAAAGTTAATTTAAATAAAGTATTTTCAGAAGTTGTTCCAAATTTTATTTCATTATCATCAAGGAATGGATCACCTTAACTCCTCAAGCATGATTTAAGAATGGCCATCTCTATGTTTTAAAAGCAACTTATATTATTTCAAATTTTTTTTCTAGGAAAATATGCTATATTAATCCAAAAAAACCAACCAATACTTAACACTCTTAGTTCACTATATACATGTTATTTTTTTAGGTTGGCAATATTTAGTTTTAAATAGATTTTGCACTTACAACTTTATTCTTTGAGGTTGGATGTGTGATTCCTTGCATGCTACCACACATAGCGCAGGATTTCCTGGGTAGTTCCTACAGCAGTAGGATGTCTCTTTTCTTATTACCTTTATTGAGCCAAGAACATGCGTCTTTAACCTTTATTCGCCAGATTTAAATACCACTAGTATAAGAGCATAGCCAAGGGAGTCTCAAGCACTTGAATACCAGACTTGGGTCAAAGTATGTATCTGTTTTAAGCTACAATGCAAGATTTGTATTTATGTATGAATCATAGATATCTCTAAGTTTCTTGGATCAGGGAATCTTCCTATAAAAATATTTTCTCTCTCACCACACTTAAAGAATATATTTACTAAGATTTTTCCCCCCTAAGTTGAAGACCATGGGCTCAACAAGGAGGACACTTGAGGGTTCAGAAGTGCTAAATATAACTGAAAATGAAGGCAGGGATGACACAAGAATTCTTTCTCTCATGAGTAATATTTCTGATGGATATTTACTATCTGAAAGTTTATTATAAAATGAGGAAGGTGACAAAGTCTACAGTTGCAGGCAGTTTAAAGTGGAAATATACAAATCTTCTCATTTAAGAATATGAGGAAGGTATTATTGAGAGATTAGGAGCAACAGGGCACCCATGTTTTTCAGCAAAATGATATCGACAGAATAAACATTTTATATTACAAAACAGACAATAAAAAGAACCAAATTGCAATTATGAATAAGAATAATAGATGAAATATTTGCAAAATATTTGGGTTGTGGAGTTGAAAATAAAAAGTGCAAGCCAATGCACATGGACTCGGATGCAATGTGCCTAACAGGGCATTGCTTCCTAAAATAAAATCTCCCCTCTGGAAAGAGAAGAGCAGGATTAACCTTTATCTGCCATGAGTACCCAAACCATCCCTTTAAATGGTTTCGCTCATGATCATGAGTGCCCAAAACGTCCTGCTGGGTTTTTCTGCTTCATATATGAGCACTGAGGTCATCTTTGCATTTCAATCATCTTTATGGGAAGGGTGAGACATAGGGGAGTAACATCACACAAATTTGAATTCACCAGAAACTCATTAAGTCTAAATTAACCAGGTCAAAGGTCAGGAACTCTGGAGAGTGGAAAATGGTGTAGGGAATGAAATATGGCTGCTGACTTAAAGACAGCATATGTGCCAATGAAGCATACATAATCCAAATGAAGATCGACAAATAAGGTGAAGAAGAAGATAAGCAGAACACCCTATGCCTAAGAGCTTTATTGGTGACGAAGAACCACTCAGATCTTTTGCGATATTTTTTCATGCTGGTTTGGTATTTTAGGATCCACCTCACTCAGTCCATCTCATAGCTCTCCCGAGTCAAATGACCATGTGGAGAAGACCAAGAATAGGCATGATGCAACAGCTGCTTGGAAGCCAGTAAAAGGGAAGCACTCAGGATGTGTGTGTGTGTGTTCTTTAAAGGGGAAAGACATGACTTTCAGGTATGGTAAATGTGATGTGGGACTCAGTGTTATTTTGTGCTTTGAGATATATCACATTAGGACACAGTTCTGTGCGGGGATCAAAAGAAAGGTACCATAATCTGGGAGAGAGAGTAGGAACGATACTGTAAAGGAATGTGAGTAAACAATGTTTTTATTGATTTTTCTTGAGTTACCTGTATTTCAAACACCGGTACAAACTTTTCACATTTTATAACTGTATAAATTATGGTATATTCACATTTCAATGTTTCTGCAACAAAATACTTTTTATTTGATTATTTTACTATCAGTAGTTCATGAGATATGGACATTTATTCAGAAATAGGCAAAAAAATTTAAATACCCTGATTTAAATCCGACAACCAGGCTCTACTAGTGGTATTTAAATCCGGCGGATAAAGGTTAAAGATACATATTGTTGGCTCAATAAAGATAATAAGAAAAGAGACATCTTACTGCTGTAGGAACTACCCAGGGAATCCTGCGCTGTGTGTGGTACCATGCAAGGCATCACACCTTATCCAACCTCAAAGAATAAAGTTGTATGTGCAAAATCTATAGTTGATCCAGCTGATGCAGGTGCTGCTTCAACCCAGTAATGAGTTAAGCCAGTGTGAGTGTATTGAAATGTATTGCAATATCTGTGCTATTTATGACTAAGTTGCACCATAACATCATCTTTTAGAAAGATTCATAAAAAAAGAAAGGGAAGCATTGCTTGTATACCAAATGTCATTGGGAAATACTTTAATCCTCATCAATACATCATTGGTCTTCTCAGATAGTGACCGAGAAGGGATCTCACCTGGACATTCGGCTTCCCAGCATCGCATCCTGCTTAGCAGCAGCAGCAGCTGCAGCATCTTCTGGAATGCATTCTTCTGGCAACCATGGAATGCCTGCAGTAGGGGGAGGAGGGCCATCTGGTTCTCACACTTCGGCAAAAACCTCTTCTTTATCACCAGAAGGCACAGGTGAGTATTGCTAAGTTAAAAAGCTTCTGATAGGGCACTTATTGACCTCTCTTGAGAAGTCTGATTGCTTCTCTTATCATGTTTTAATGGTTTCTAGGTTTTCAAGTGTCTTGCCGTGTAGCTGCGTAAATTGGTTTTAATTGTTTTACATATTTTTGCATTTTTCATATTACTGTATTTGCCCTAATCCAAGATGAGGTATTTTCCAAATTTCAGCTTGCAAAAATCGAGGGTCGTCTTAAATTTGAGTACGAAGTGGTATCCTCTCAATACATCATGGTCAAATCATTGTGCATCAATTCATCACATGATAAACTAGTCATGTGTCAATACATTGCACAACAAACTCATCGTTCGACAAATTCTTCGCGAGTCATTTCCATCACCAGACATATTCATCGTGAGACCTATTTGTTGTGAGATAAATTGGAAGGCGAGACACCATGAATGTTGTATAGAAGAGAGACACACCTGTTGAGAGTCACCTTTTGCCATATACCAGCCAATATGTCTCGCATAATTCGCAAACAGAATTGCAATTTATTCTGGTATTATCAAAATATAGAGGAAAATGTTTTTGTTGAAAAGTGTCTCCCCCTGCCGTTCACCAATCATGTCTTGCTTTCCAATTTTTTTGCGAGATGATTGATGCACAATGAGTTTTTCATGTAATTTATTCATGTGTGACGAATTTTTCATGCTGCGAATTGAGTCGCGAGGAATTGACCGCAGCGTGTTGTCATAGAGCCATAGGTAGGTAGGTAGGCCTTGGTAGAGATGTGGTTAGTGTGTCTGGCTCCCAATGCTAGGGTCACGGGTTCGAATCCTGCCGAGGGCATGGTTGTATGTGTTTGTCTTTGTTAAAGTTGTTACGCACATTGTAAAAGGCCGTGAACGGCTGTTTATGAGCTAAAATAAATAAATAAAAAATAAATAAATCAAGTATGGTTACCTATTTAATTGTTATTTTTTTAACAAATAATTTTATCTATAGAAACTTTTCATTGCAAAATTATGATCCAGAATTCAATTAATAAAGTCTTTCAAGTTAAAAAAAAATATTTAATAAATTCTTTTTTTTTTTCAAAGAAATATTTGTAAAAAAACCATTTCAATGAATGAACGAACTAGTATACCTATACTGAATGCATGTGTTCAAAATATACACCAATTACATTCAGTGAGAAATTAGGTCATAAAATCTTTTTTCTGCTTTGACAGTCTGCTAAAAGCGGGGTTGTCTTGGATTCGGATAAATATGGTATCTTACGTTCAGGGCCCACCCTAGGGGCAAGCACTTGAGGCACAGGCTCGGGGTGCCGAATTTTAGGGGCACCAAAATCAAAAAAGTTGGCTGTAGTTAATTCTTGAAAAATCTAATATGTCAGCCCAAAAGGGTAAAATATATGTAAAAACATCACATCAGTGATGAAATAAGTTGCCAGATTTATGTTTACTCTTTTCAAGGCAAAGTTTTCATCCCAATTTTCAGCTTATTTTCGCATTAAAAATTCAAAAATGATCATATTGTCATTTATAGCTAGAAAAACCTTTAGAAAGTAATAAAATTGATAACGAGCAACCTGACGGTACAGATGCGATTGTACCCAGTAGCCTTCTGTAAAGAATATTGATCTTTTTAGTTATCGCTACATATGTATTGTTATGAAAGTGATTTGGTGAAGCAATTTCCTCTGAGTGGCAATAATAATCTGATTATAATAATTTCAATATAATAACGTGCAAAAATTTAAATAAAGATTATTAAAAATTCAAATTTTGAGACAATTAATTGGCAAGCCTTCAGCTTGTAATTTCAGTTTCTAGTGGTGGCTATGTAGGGTGTATACCATTTGGGCAGCTTACACACCCCTCACAATCCCCAAGACAGAGTATTCCTCACCATATGTGCAGTGATTTAATGGGTAAATGTTGATAAAGGAAGTAATATATCGCATGCAACAATGCACTGGGTAATTCGGCGGATAGTCTTGGCGGGAAAACAGAAGATCACAATTTGCTAGCTAACTCGGTGACCAGGTACAATCAAATCAGAGCCAATCTGACTAACTAGCCTTTGTTTTACCCGAGAACCTCTAGCCCAGGGCTTTCCAATGTGATGCTTGTGAGTGCCATGGCACCTGTCAAGTTTGCTGTGGAACTTGCCAAGGTTTGTTATGGTGTCCTTAATACTTTCAGCTCTTGCAACTAATAGTGTTGAGTGGTCACATAATACTGGAAAGTACCAATCTAAAAAGACTATGACTGTATTTACGTACAAATTCATACAATGATTCACTTACAATTTTTCACCAACCTCTCGGAAGTGGCTCATTGTATCATTTTAGCTTTAATCTTTATCATAATATATCTCATTGTAGTGAATGGTGAACAGTGTAAAATATCAATTAAAACTTAATAACAATTATATTAGATGATTTAATTAATTTTGTAATATCAATGAAAGATGTTGGTGGAGAGGGGCACTCAAACAAATTTGGTGCTCAGGGTGCCAATACACCTTGAGCTGGTCCTGCTTACACCTGCATTGAGAATCAATAGGCATAAATTGCCCATGGAATTTATGGCTAAACTTTCTCTGCAATATAAAACATCATAAAAAATCTGTTGTGCTTGTATTTCTCAAAGCCCAAGAATACAGACAGTCCCTGAGTTATGTAAGGGTTCGGTTCTGCAAACCCTTAAGTAAGTTGAATTTTACACGTTGGAAATTACCATAAGTATGTACATTTTTGTCATATTATATACTTAGATTGGCTGCTATCATATCACTTCACAATGTTGAGTTTTTCCTCAAGTGTAATCGTACATCTCTTCTTCATAGCACTAGCACCTTTAGAATCACTTGTACACTTATCAGCCATGATTGAGGGGACAAAAGTTATGTATTTTGCAAAAAAGCACAAGCCATGCGCAATCAACACAACAAGAGATGAAGACTTGGCAGAACACACTGACGCTGTGAAGGCGACAGGGACCTGTTGGATAATAAACATTCACACATACACTCAGATGTATGCTCGAAAATCTCTAAATACAAAATGATCAAACTAGATATCTTTTTGAGAGCAATTCTCTCATCATCAGTAGCCGATGTGGAATGAAGAGGCTGTGTGTTGTTTGTGTTATTTAACTGGTTGCTTGTTGGTGTGTAAGTGAAAGGAAGAGGGTGGTTGATTGTTAAACTGTAGAGAGAGGAATGGGGGAGAGGGCTATGGTCATTATTCATAATTGTATGTTAGTGTTTGTATATAAACATACTTTTGTAAGCATCTAGTTTGTATACGCTGTGTACTTGCTTTAAAAGGATTAACTTATCAATTGTGTTTGGATGGTTGGTTTCTTCTATATGTGTTGCTAAGCATGAATTGTTAAACCTGTTATGTTTGAAATGTGCTACGTGTTCTTTGAAGTATGTTTCTGATTTATGTTTTATGTGTCCTATGTACATTTGGTCACATGCTCCACAAGCTATTGATTTGTGTATTAATGGTATTGGATGTTTGTGATTGCGGAGGAGGTTGACTAGTTTATTATTGTAAACCTGTAGAGTTTTAAGGTCATGTTTGGAGAAAATGTTAGTTTGTTATTGATGCCAGGTGCAAAAGGGATTGTTATGTATTTTGGGTTTGTAGAGGAAATGTTTGTGAGTCGTGTGATTTTTTTGCATAATTTGTTTTTATGTTTTCATAGAATGTTTTTGACCAGTTAGGGGTCATAACCATTAAGTATTGCACAGTACTTATGTGTTTTATGAAAATCTGTTTTGGAAAGAGGTATATGTAAGAGTCTGTGTATCATCGAGTGGAATGTTGCTAGCTTATGTAAGGTGTGACGGTGGGAGTTATTTGGTATCTATTTGTCAGTATGTGTGGACTTTTGGTAGATGTTGAATTTTAGTTTGTTGTGTAGCCATTTTACTAGTAAATCAAGGAATGGATGGGTATTTTCTTAGCCTGATTTGCCATAAGCCTGCTTTATCTTTTTTGTTTCATCTGCCTATTTTTCCATTTGTTCTTTCACATTTTACCATTTTTTTTCAATTGTGTCTCTTTAAATATTTATTTTGTACAGTTAAGGAGTGGTTTTCACAACTTTTAACATCATCTTCACTGTAGTCTCCATTTTCATTTATCTGTAAGAACCCATGTTATACAATATAATCGGTTCTAAAACCTCTCAAGCCACAAAATGACCTTAAATACTGTATTTTATCGTTTTATATGGTACCACATATGATATGAATGGTCATCATCATCATCATAGGTAGTCGGTCCATAGACAGGTCCATGATTATTCTTGGTTAAACCTTGTTCTCCATATACTCTTATTTTCCGCTGTCCTCTTCATATCTTGATAACTCTCTTTCCCTTTCAAATTGTCTATCAGCTGAAACCTTTTCCTACCTCTTTCCCTTTTTCCATCTAGTTTTCCTTCTAACATCTTTAATCATATTCTCTCTCCTCAGGTAATGTCCAACCCAGTATGCCTTCCTCTTTCTAATAAGTCTATAATCATTCGCTTCTCTCCTATTCTTCGTAGCGCTTCATCGTTTTTCATCCTATCTGTCCATTTTATCTTCAGCATTCTCCTCAAATTCCACATTTCAAAGCTTTCCAAGTATTTGATGTCATTTTTCCTTAGCATCCATGTTTCTGCCCCGTACATAATCCATGCATGGCATTTTATGAACTTCTTGCGGATATCTTCCTTTATATTCCCCATAAGTAGGTGTTTCTTTCTTTTGAAAGCCACTTTTGCTTTTCCTATTCTAGTCCTGATCTCATCCGTACATTTTGCTTTCTTGTTATGATGCTTCCAAGATATTTATGGTCTGAAACTTGTTCTAAAAACTTTCCTCCAATACTTATGTTCAGATTCTCTTCTTTTCCCGATATTCGAATGACCTTGGATTTTTCTGTATTTATTTCCATACCATATTTTCTACCTGTTTTTACTAGTCTATTTATTATTTTTTGTAGCTCCTCTTCCTTTCTTGCTAGAAGTACTTGATCATCTGTGTATTTTACTGTTCTTATAATCCTTCCTCAAATTTTGAAATCTCCTGTGCCTTCTAATGCTTCTTGCATTAGACTTTCACCATATATATTGAATAGGGTTGGCGATAGGCAACAGCCGTCTTACTCCTCTACCGATATTTACTCTGCAGGTGTCCGCATTCTCCAACCTGACCTTTACAACTTGATTCACATATAGATTCCTGATCAGTCTCCTGTATCAGAACATAAATAAATCATTAAAACCATACATTAACATAGAAATGGCATAAAATAAACAAACATTGTGACAACTGTATTTTAAGGCACCCAAAATTGGAAAAGTTTACATTTCACAATAGTACCTCTAATAACAAGAAAAAGGAACTATGTAATACCAATCTGGCAAAATGGAGTTGCACAAACAATAGAGAATGATTAGTTTTTACTAGAAAGTTTACAGAGAGCCACAAAGTCTAGTGTAGAGATGCAGACAGGGCAGACGTAGCTCCACTTCTCTTTGGACTCATTGCTACAAAAGCATCATCATACAAATAATACAAATTTAATAAAAATATGTCATTCCAAAGCACTTTCCTTGCTCAAATGAGGCGATCTGTTACAACTGGTGAAACACTGCACAACAGATGTGTGTGAGAGTCATCTACACAGTATTTTTTTCATACATCATTTCATAACCAGGTCAGGACGATGTTACTCGAATCATTGATGATGTTAATTCAAATATGAGTAGTAATTTTTAATGATGTTAACATGAATCAACATTACTCAAGACAACATTAAACCAAGGTCACACTGTATTACCTTTTTAAAAATTTTCTTGACATTCAATGCTGTGAGATGATCTTGAGCTCCTTGGTGTTCCAATGAACACGTCTGCCTCTCAACCTTTCTCTCAGTTGGATTCACTTCCAACCTGCGTCTCTTCCATTTATTGCAGTAGCTAGTGCAGGTGCCAGTGAAGATTGGTCTGGCCCAGAGGGAATGAAGCCATGGAATTGGGGAAGTACCACTCCTTCAAAGGCAGCGACCGATCCTAGACTGCCAGCCCTCATTGAGCCCCATCAAGAACTTCCTTCGAGTGATGTCGAGAGTTGGTTGGAATCAAGCTCCAAATTTTACAGTTGCGAAATGGCAGATGAAGAATGAAAACGTTTGTGTGGTATTCACCATTTTGGCCTTTTCTGTTGAAAATCATCTATAATCCTTTAGGTTTTTCTATCAGACTAAGTCTACCACCTTGTATACAAAGTCCCTATGAGGTATCTTATTGGAATGAATTGTGTATTTTTATGTTGTCTATTTTTTGCATTATTACCCTTTCCTTCACATTCTACAAGATAAATTGGATCTAGTAGAGTTTCTATGTGAAAAATAGGACTGCAAAGGATTGAAGTTTTCATATTTGCAGCAGAGTAGAAATTAAAAAATAAGTAATATGCCCTTGCTAAAGTAGTAGGTGGAAGCACATTTTCTTAGAATTATTCAGGGTTCTGGTTTGCCTCCTATAAGTAGAGGAGAACCCACACCATTGAAATGTAGGCCCTCATTAGAATTTTCCAATCTGTGAAAACTTCACTCTAGCTTCAGTAGCTTGGATACATCAAAATTTTGAATTTTTTGAAATTGAAGCTATCCATATAGCAGAAAATCTATGAACTACATGGAAAACCCAATCACTGGAAAATTCATTGATTGATAAGAGCTCTCTAATCCAAAGAGAATTTTCCTGATATTCCAAGGATTTTGGCCACAATACCATTTCAAAGTTTTGAATTTTCCGAATTTGAAGCCAACTAGCGGAAAGTGTATGAACCACTATGAAAGTTCAATCAGTGGAAACTTAATGGATATAAATCCATCAGCTATCTAATTCAAAAATAATTTTCCAAATATTTCTTAAAACAAATAAGTTAAATTTGAAGCCACCTAATGGAATATCTATGAAATATATAGAAAATCCAATGTGGAAAATTCAAATATCTCTTAAAACAAAAAAGTTGTTTTTCACAGATGGACAGACAGAGTGATGGCACAAGCATGTTTTTTCTTTTAAGAAAACATGCTAAATTTCTCAACAAGGACATTTTGATGGCTATAAAACAGTATACAGGTATGCCTCATTTAGCACATGTTCTTTTAGCGCATTTTCGATATAGCGCGCTTGGCATCTCGGGACTAAAATTTTAATTTTTGAATTTTTTTAAAATAATGCTCCTAAATGCAACGGCCCTTTATTATGGTCCCAGCATTTTTCTCAATTACCTTCATTCGCACTTCACTCTCTGTTCAGTGACAGTCATTCCACTCGAATTAAAGACAAGTTGTTGTTATTTATACGTTTATTAACTTTATTTCTATTTCACTCGTTCGCTTTTATTATGTTTTTACATTGGTTTGCCGCAATGCTACAGTTTTTGCAGTGACGCTAACATCGGAAGTTTTAAAGTTCTTAACGTTACTGATGGGATGTGCAGGGTTGGGTTCGCTTTAGATAGGTTTTGCTTAAGATTGGTTTAGATTAGGTTCACGATAACTTTAACTATCGTTAGTCATTTGTTATTCCCCGCACACGTGTAATGCCCGCACCCCCGTTTTTATAGCTAAAAATCGGTAAAAACTGTAATTCGTGTAATGTCCGCACTTCCAAAATTTTGCTATTTTACAGCAATATCGGTTGAATAATTTATCTGATGCCGAGTTTGATGATATGGCAACAAGCAAATATTTAAGAAATTACTTCAAAAATTATTTTTTATACTTTTTTCGCGTACGACAATTTGAAAAATTCACATCCATTGCCATTATATTACACGGAGACAACTCAAAAACCTATTTTGGAGTCTTACCTAGAAAAAGAGCGAACTTTACATAAATAAATGTAAACTTGTTCAAAATAAATCCCCGCTTCAAATCCCTCTGAGATCACACAATACCATAAATAAACCGGTCACTGGACGCACCGCGACCCGGTTACATAGAAGCGTTTCTCACGTTTCTGTGGATAAAATGTATCACTTCCAGCTTTCAGAAAGCCCAAACGAACAACTCCAACAGATATTTAGTAACACATTTCCATAGCAAGATTGTGTTCTTTGCTTTTATACAGAGTAATAAAAGTATGTACATATATTTTTTTAGAATTGCATAACGTAAAAGGAACCCAAGAAAATGCACTTACGGTAAAATGTGATTTGAGCATGTCACGAATTAAAAGGCAATCTAACAGAAGTCGTTTGTTTTTAATGAAAAATATATGTAATTCAGTTGTTTATTTCTCTTACATCACCTTTTCTATGAGAATGAGTGACACTCTTCTATTTACATAGAATATATACGTAATTTAGGTTTACTACTGACAGCTGGCAAGGAATTTTAAAAAAATACCTATAGTGCTTATTATATTATTCTACACATTTTTAAAAAATACCTTGGTTATAAATCGAGGAAATAAAATGCACGGCATATTGCGCCTACCGAGGAAAACGCCTACTCATCTCATGTCAGACACGCAGTGTTAGCAGGCGTTTCGCGGGTTGCCTATCCTCAAAATATGAAGGGGCAAATGTCCGCACCTCCTTTTTTGATGAGAACTTGTGGGGAAAAAGGGCCGGTATTACACGAGTAATTACGGTGCTTAGTTTTCGTGGCTTGAAATTAGTATATAAAAATGTCCTATCATTACATAAGTTGCAAGATAAAAATAGTAAAGTTTCTGAATAGTATAAATGAACTGGGTTAAGTGCAATGTTAAAAACTTATTTTAGCGCAAATTCTGATAGCGCACAGATGTCTCGGAACGTCTCTCATGCGCTAAGCGAAGTATGCCTGTATGTAGAATACCTAGGGTAAGAAGTTCATATGATGATAATTCTTAAGTTTGATATACCTCTAATTTGGCTCATGTTTCATTTAAACGTAATTTATCTGCCAAATTTCATACCTCAATGTGTGTTACAATGTTGTTCAGAACACAATCTGAAATATAAAAGAAATGCTTACTGAAAATTTTTAAATAATGTTCTTTTTTGAATCGTACTTCTTATAGGAAAGAGTAATTTTGTAATTTTACTTCTGTTATAATGATCTCATTCAATTTTATTTAAAATTGCTGATTGCAATAGTATCATCCCTATTATAATAAAAGCCAATCTCATTTTATCATTGTGTGTGTAAGATTTTATGTAAACACTTAATATATAGATAACTCAAAAAAACCCAGCTCATTTTCTATTAATCTTTTGCCAAGTATTTGGTGTGTCCCCTTGCAGGTTTTAAACATGTCATAGGTTTGATTCCAAAAGTTTACTTCCTCTATTTGATTTACATGTGAATGAGTGTAGTATATTTTTTAATTGCATTTTAAATATATGTAGCTAAAACCAATATATTATCTTCGAACTTGATCATATTGCCTTTAAATAAATAAAATTTATTTTCCAGTCAATATAACTTGAATAAGTTTCAAATTACCTTAAAAATTGATTTCAAACCGTAGAAACAAGAAATTTTTAATTATTTAATTATGCAAAGGTGTACTCCATGACGGAGTACACATTTTCCAAATGCATTCTTTGAGATTGTTTCCAGGTAATCAATCTTTGTTGCAACCGATCTAAATAAGATTAGTTATTATTATATAAATATTTAATTTCATTTTGTGCACACACACAGCATTAAGTGAAGAAATGGATTATCTATGATGAAGAAATGAACATAAAAACAATTTTTTTGCTTTACGTGCGCAAAAAGAATTTTAATGAAAAGAAATTAATAATTTACTATGAAGGCATGAATGGGTCTAAAAATGATAATAAAAGTACTTGTAGGCATGCTTTTACACAAAGTTATACCTGATTCTGTTAACTTTATGAATGAACATGAACATTACATTGCCCAGCACTACTTCAATCTCCACCATTATTTCCTTGGAATGAACAAGATCGAAAATTGAAAGCAAATATGTGTGGGGGAGAGGGGGTAAACTTTTGCTATAATTATGTAAATACGTTAATTTCCTTTTCTTTAAATTAATCATACACCTTACATTTTATGGGAAAATTATTTGTCACAAAATGTGTATTTAATCATTTTATTCAACTTTTGTTCTCAATATTTTTCACTCAAATGAGTATTTAATGAGATGCTTGCAAGGTACATTGTAAAATACATGTAGGTCCTTATGTAAAGTGGTTGTTATTATCGTCCAATTTTAACCAAAATTGGAATCGGTTGACAAATTTTAGTAAAACTCTGCAATACCAAATTTCATCAAAATATTATATGTACAGCAGTTCCTGAGTTGAAACAGAGGTACGTTGTAAAATATATGTAAGTCTTAATGTAAAGTGGTCATTATTATCATCTTATTTTAACCAAAATTGGAATTGGTTGACAAATATTTAGTAAAACTCCCCAATACCAAATTTCATCAAAATACATCCAGTGGTGCCCAAGTTGAAACATGCGGAGATGACCTCTCCTGTATGCATTCACTTCATGCAAAGAATGCAAAATAATGGAAAATTATTGTTGTCATGACCACTTCTGGTAGTATTGCATCATTGGAGCTTACAAATTAATTTAAACTGCCAAAACATGTTACATGTGTAGTAATTAGTAATCATTTCTTACATTCAGAATATGATATAGATAATAATTTTGATTAATAAATTTAGCAGTTATTTACTGTAATAGCATGTAACCCTTAAGTATTGTAGAGTAAGTTATTCCCTCTGAGGAATGTTAAATAGGGGTTTCAACTCAATACCATAAGTTCTTATATGGGCCAATTCAAATTGTTCAAACAAATTTAAAAAATTTCAGCAAAACAGCTTTTATTTTGAATTCACATTTAATATGTTGAAGTAATACAACACTGATTTTTTGTATTTCATGCAGTGGGTCTTTCAAATAAAGTATCTAAAGGCTATGATTTTTACTTTCTCATGTATGTAGTATACAGGGTGATTCTTAATTACATACCTTAAATAGTAGCATCGTGTTCTACACATAAAAACAAGCAAAAATTGTCAAATAAATATATGGTCGCATTTGCTTCATTAGCGAGATATGGCAACATAACATCTGGCAATGATGAGGCTGCACCACGTTCCAGACCAATAATCATGAACAATATGCAATAATCAACAAATATGTGCAATGATATTCAGGCTCGTGCGAGGTCACTACAGTCTTATTGTTCTAGTGCCGTGATGTTCACTGAACGGTAGACAAGTTAACGTATCAAAGAATGGCACATAATGTGGATTATTCATTTGATGAATTAACAGACATGGTATTGCTGTACGGAGAAGTAGAGTGTAACAGTGCAGCCGCAGCACGTCTTTATGCTGAAAGGTATCCACAACAGCGGCATCCAAATCGCAGGACATTCATTTCCCTGGAACATCGTCTGAGAGAAATCAGTCACATGCGGCCCAGTATGAGAAATGCTAGTGGACCACAAAGTTGCAGGAGTACCGATGTGGATGATGATATTCTGCATTCCATTGAATGATCCCCTGGTACTAGTACCAGGCGGTTGGCTTCTCATCACCAGAGGTCACAGACAGTGGTGTTATATGATCAGTTGTTGTATCCATTTCATGTACAGCCTGTTCAAGCTCTGCAACTGCTGCTGGATTTTGAGCATTGAAGTGCATTCTGTGAATGGATAATGAGGCAGGTTGCAGCAGATCCAACCTTTCTAAGCCGAGTGTTGGTGATGGATGAAGAAGCATGCTTCACGGAATGAGATTTTGAACAGCTGTAACCAGCACATATGGGCTGAGGAAAATCCACATTCATCGCATGAAACAGGATTCCAACAGCAATTCTCAATAAATGATTGGGCGGGAATAATTGGCGAACTCCTCCTAGGTCCTTATGAGCTACCATCTTGACTATCAGGGCCCTCCTATTTACAGTTTCTATCAAAAGAATTACCAAAATTACTGGATGACGTACCATTGGCAACGCGGCAGACAATGTGGGTATTGCATGATGGGGCTCCTGCCCATTGTTCTCTTGATGTCAAGTGGCCTTTGGACAGGCATTACCCAGGTCGATGGATAAGACGAAACGGTCCAGTAAAGTGGCCTCTGCGATCACCCGATCTCACTCCTGCAGATTTCTACTTGTGGGGCCATCTAAAGAGCATCGTTTACATCCACTCATGTAACATGTGGGAAGAGCTGCGGAATGCCATTGAAGTGGCTGGGACGGCAATACACAACATGCCTGACATCTTACAGCGGACCAGGAGGGCTCATTTATGTCCTGAATGTAATGGTGGCCACTTTGAGCATCTTCTGCAAACCGTTGGTAACTGACTAGAAGCTGTTCTGTTCACAACAATTAAACTTTTGTTACACAACTACATTGTTTGCGTTCTTTTGTTTCCATTTGCCTTCTATCGTTGCCAGATGTAATGTTGCCATATCTCGCTATTGAAGCGGTTGCGACCATATATTTATTTGACTTTTTTGCCTGTTTTTATGTGTAGAACACGATGCTACTATTTAAGGTATGTAATTAAGAATTACTCTGTATAGAGCAAGTATTGTAATCGTGAAAAAATTCGTCTTTGAGATTTTGATGGAAATACACATTTTAGGTGTCTCTGAGTCCATAAAAGTTGTTTTTCGCCATGCTGTCTGTCTGTTCGCACTTCTAGGGCCCAAACACATACATAATATCAAATGATATCTCGTATTTATGCAATATATCATCTTTCACAAACCCTTTTTTGATAAAAATGATATTGTACAAAAATAAAGGGTAGTTAATTCTTGGCGATTTTTAGAAAACTTTGATTTACTCAAAAATGGCTTAAAGGAATTTGATTAAAATCAATCCAATTGTAGAGCCTGATGTTACAAATAATACTACATAAGCTATATGTCTCAAAAAATCACTATATGGTGTCCAAGTGACATTACAATGTGCGCTAAACTACCTTACCTAAACCCTATCACATCACGCCTCCACCGCAATCCACTCAAAATCTTACTTCAGCCTAGATGGTTAAACTAAATCGAATGATATCTCATATTTGTGAATAATATCATTCATAATAGACTCTGAAGAGACGAATGATATTGCACAACAATTAAAGGTACTTTATTCTTGGATATTTTGAAACAAAATTCAATTTACTCAAAAATGGCTATATGGATTTTGATTAAAATCCATCCAATCATACAGCCTGATGTCACAAATAATACTAACTAAGCCATATGTCCCAAAACAATTACTATATATTGTCCAGAGGCATTAAAATACATGCTAAATTACAGCAGTAGGGAAAACTGCTACAAGAGTGTTTAAGACAAATCCTAATCAAAAAGTGATGATCATCAAGCCATGGCAGTGAATTGCCAAACACACAGAGTTAATTTTGGGGCAGAGTGTAGTGATACCATATGTATATGAGAAAGTTTGTGCAATGTATGTTGCACTGTTAATTTTAAGTTGTCTTAAAACCATTATTAACCCTTTATGTGTCCAAGTCACCCTTTTCATAGTTATTTTATGTGAATGTCTCCGGATATGATAGTGATAGATAATTATGTATTAAAAAGAAAACATTTTGAGTTACTATCATTTCTGTATGACATCATTTTAATTAAATACATTGTGGTTAAGCTAGGTTTTAAGGCTGTCTAAATCAAAATGATTAACCCTGTATATAAAATAATTTCTTCTTGTGATCTTCATATATTATGGTTTAATTACGAACCTTGTTTAACTCACATCTAGATTTCCTCATTTTCAGTTTTGCTTATTTATTGATGAGTATCTAATATCTGAATTTGTAGACAGACCTCTCGGTCCAATCAAATCCAACTATCTCTCTTGAATTTTTAACATTATCTTTTTGTCTTCAGCTGAATAAAGATAATAAGTCCAAGCTGCAAGAGCACCAATGAGGAGAAGTGGTGAAGTACATGCTAAACCAGTGCTGCTCAACCCTTAGCACCTATGGTGTGCACTTTTCCAATTACACAGTCTAGCCATGTCACTTCTTTTTTGCAGTGCAATAAAAATTTATGTAATAATAATGAAACCTACCTTTAACTTACAAACAAAGCCGTTATAGTGATGTAAAATAGGATAAAATTTTGAGATCATTTTGGAAGGCCATTGCGCCACAAGTGGTCATAGGTTGAACATCTTAGTGCTAAATGTGTGCCAAAAAACAATGGAAAATCTGAAACACCAATACTTCTTAACATGTATAGATAGCAATAGAGACTGTATATTGCAAAACCAAAGCAAAGTTGTGTTATCAAGCTCATCTTATGTCTTAGCTTATGTTTCAAGTTTTCAGATAATCTTTGCAGTATGAAGTGAACATTAATGATATTAAATATTTGCCAATACAGCAAATTTATAGAAAGAAGATATGATTTAAATGATTTATTGTTTCAGTGCCAAAAATCTTGTACTGTTTTATCTTGCTTAATGTGTCACCATAGGTACCATAGGCACATTTCTTCTAATTTTAAAATTATTGTCCAAGTAATAAATTTACTCTGAATTTATTTTACTTTTAAATATTTTCATGTACAAAATAATACACCCTTTAATGTTTCTTACTGAACATAGGAATGGTTAATATAATGAAAAATCATATATAGTAAAGAAAGAATATTTTTACAATTTCAGTTGCTGAGGGAAATAGGAGTAATAGGCTTCTCTACATGAAACCCTGGTTACCATTTCCTTGTGCATTTTATTCAGCAAAGAAAGATGTCAATAATGATACAATTCTATTTTTAATTAATTACAACCCAATACGTATTTTTCCTATTAATATGGAATTGTCCTTCTACATCACCAAAGGTCAGATCCAATAAAAAATTAGTGACAATCACCATTTAATGTGTAATTATTTTATTAGGCTCATGTTGGTTTGTCATTTTACTTTAACAACCTAATAAGGCCTTTAAACCTTGGAAGTGTAGTTACGAAGCATTTATGCTCTGAATATAATATTTATCTTGGAATTTAAAAATAAAATTAGGGCAAAATCATAAAAATACCATTTTATTCATATAATTTTTATTGATCCCCTTTAATAAATTAAGTAATCATAGTTGGAGATTTTTCAAAGAAAGCAATTTCTTAGAGTCTGACAGTATTGTGATATAAAAAACCTGTAGTTTTATTGCTCTTTGTTTTTGTCATAATTGCCACATTACCAAAACAATTTAAAGTTTAGAATGTACTAGAGTTGAGAGTATCAGTAAAATTTTGGTCAACCTAAATCCCATAATTATGAGGCTTGAACTTCCATTGGTTTAAAAGTGCCTTTAGTTATTGCAAAATTTACTGTCAACAATCTATAATTATTGCATTAGTGGATCTGTGGTAAAATACTTCATTTTTTTTAATTTTGGGACGGAGGAGTTTCAGAGGAAGAATGGAATTAAAAGGCATCATCTACACGGTGAGCTGGAAGATAATTAAGATGTAAAATTCACCTGGGGTCTTTGCTTGTTTACTCACAATAGTCTCAATGAATATTTCAGTCTTTATGTTGAGAGGAGCTAATGTCACTTTCACTCCTCTTAAATTTGTTATCATACATTTATTCATTGCAAAATCAATCAGTCATTTTCATATGTCTCACCCATGTTCTACTAATGCTTCTTATGCAAAAAGATTGATAGGCATTTATTAAACTGATCAGCCAATCACCACAATTGTCATGTGTGATTTATCTGTTTTTGAATATTGTTCAATATTTTCTTATGTGGGATACAATATTATTATTGCAGTGAAAACAATTATTTTAAAAACCTAACCCATAAATCTTCATAGGTATTTAAGTTTAATAAAATATTCAGCTTGAACTGTCCCAAAACACTTTGACGATTTTCATGTTAATGAAGAATTGGTGAGATTTATGAATATTTCCAACTGATAATATATTTCCTAGGCTTCTCTTTTTTATTCTCATAGATTCAAGTACTAAATGTCTACTTTATATGGGTTTCTTGGTAAAACTCTCGTTGCAATAAATTAATTAAATTACGTTAAATTTCTTGTAGACCTTCATAATAAACAGTGTAATTCTTACTGTTCAAAAACTTCTAATTTTTTAATGAATAGAAATTTTGTCTTCAGATTTTCCAAAATGCAAGGGGTAATGCCAATGAAAACGTTTTCTATCTTAATAGCACATGACATAGCTTTCTGATATTCTCTTTCAGTGATTTCTTCAACGGAAGAAGAAGAATCAAGCATCCATGGTATGATAGAAGTCAAAACCATAGAGAATTTAATGTTTGTCTAAATGGCATCATCTAAATATTTAATTGCAACATTAAGTATAATCAGATCCCAGTGAAATGTAACAGCCCAAATCACACCTTCCAACACTTTCTTATATAAATATTAGAGATTTTAGTTTTATTAAACAATATTTTTTTAAATATTGCCAACTGTGCATGAAATGAGTATTTAATAATAAATTTTCAAATTGGATTCAACTCATGCATTTACTTATTGCTATTTGATAAAAGCCTAAAATAAGTATCAATGAAATGAAATCATATATAAATATCATAAATATTCAAAAGAGTGAGACAGATAATAAATAAGTTTAGAGACTAAATATTGCTTTCTCAAGAATTGTCTTTTTGATTCCAATCATCCTAAAAACATTTTTCTCTTAATTACATTTTCAATTCCTTAAGATTACTCAAAATATGCTTAGAATGTGCAACTCCAAGCATTCTGAATGTTAATAAGCAATTATTCAATCAGAGTTTGAATGCTTGGCTGTTTTCATCAAATTGGAATTACGTTACTGGTATTTATAAATTGCAAGAAATTTTCATCATTAGACAAAACTGTGGAATTTTTAGGCAAGTACTCAACTCTTCAAATCTATGAAACTTATGAAAAGAAGGCGAGGCGTATATCACTAACTACTCCACTACCAGACATGCTGGTAAATGTTCTCGTAGGTATTCAAACAGCTCTTGGGAAGCACCTGGACAGTTAGTGAGCTCTAACTCCTGCAGGTGCCTCAATTGTATGAGCGAGGATAGGCCACTGGCAGTCAGGAGTGGACAACCTTTTCAATGAAAGAAGGATATTGTATGAGGCTATGCAGAGGCATTGTTTATCAGAAAGTTACATTTCTGATGGCAAACATCAAAATCCTACTTATTATGAGAAATAAATGGTAAATGACAAATCATTCTCCAATACAGCAAGGGATTTTTTTCAAATACAGGCATTCCTCTCCTTTAGTATTGTAGTATATTATTTTTCATGTTTTAATGAAGAATAATAGCATTTTTATTAAAATAACCTCAACAAAAGAGTATTAAATTAATGCTTATTTATGGGAGGGTAAACTTAAGACATTTTTTCTGGGAAAATCTGGTGCCTTGTGAAAGCAGTGCTTATGTCAAATACCATATTCTCCATAATCTAGCTACAGCACTATAAATGTGGGATACATTCTGGGCAGGTTCAAGAGAAACATTTTTGTTACATGTTCAGCTGCTTGAATATTCTTTGTATCGATTTTGTACTCAAAAGCTATTTCTCTATTGCTACTTCTCCAGAACGATACTGTGGCACATTTACTGTAATTAATTTCAATTTTCCATTCCTTACACCACATGGAAATGGCTTTTAAATCTTCCTGCAGCGACTGATAGTCATCTCAGTTGAGTATCTCCTTATATACAACGGTGTCGTCTGCAAAAAGTCTGATTTTTACTATTTACCACCAAAGAAATATCATTTACATAAATTAGGAATAGAAGAGGACCCAATAAACTTCCCTGAGGAACACCTGATGTGACTTGAACAGAGGACCACTATCTGTTCTCTATTCCTGAAGAAGTCTCTCACCCAATTCACATAACATACATTTTTGAGGGTGCTCGAACTTAAGAACTAATTACCGGATCATCACCAAATTTCATATTTTACGAGAATATTATTCTCTACAACTTATGTTTTAAACAATTTTTTGTTTACATATCTCATGAAATTGGACACCTATTGGAGATATTTGGCGACGATTATAACGGGTGTGTGAAATCTGTTACAGTGTAAGGAAATGACAAAAATAATGCAACAGTTATTGTATTGTAGGATTTCTGGTATGTAGCAGATCTGCTACATTGCACATTTAAGGATTAATTGTTTAAAGTACAGTTTTAGAGTATCGGAGAGAAGAGCAGTTATACTAATATTTTTAAAATAGTTAATAAATTACAATTTTAGGAACATGTTTCCATAAATACTATACTAAATGAACTTGCATAATGCTGATTCAGTTACCACTCTCATTTTCAGCAATGCCTCCCCAGTGTTAAATGGGGTATGAATGTATATGTAAGAGCAGACCAGCTTGAGTTTCGGAAAGGCGACACCATAGTGGTGATGAGTACATTAATAGTAAGAGGCATCAAATACAACCAGGTGGTAATCATGTGTTTTGTGAATTTTGAAATGGTCCCTAAGCCTAAGCTAAAGGAGGTATGTATTGAAGAATATAGGAGTAGATTGGGGCGATTAATTAAAAATCTGTACATGAATCAGACTGTGCAGGTATAGGTAGCAGACTGAGAATAAGATTTGGCAATGCTATTAAGAGACCTGAGGCAGGGCTGCCCACTCTCTCTGGTATTAATTTAAATTTATGCCATATAAATAATCTTAAGGAAGGCAGGAAAAAGCAAGGGGCTGCTTAGTCAAATCAGTTAGATTTGTATATAACAAAGCATTGGTGAGTAATTCAGAAGTGGATTTGGAGATGATAGATAGTTCCTTGGATGAAAAGACATTTGGAATGTAAATTAATAGGAAGTAAACTAAGGTCATAAGATTTACCCAGAGTGGCGAATCAAAGGTCATATTACAGTGGATGTGGAAAGGGTAGAACAAATGGAATGTTAACAGGATTGGAAATATCTTTAAGAGAGAGCATGATTAAAGATGTGTTGGAAGGAAAAATAGAGAATGAGGGAAGAAATGGTTTCAGATCCTAGATGACTTGAAGAACAAAGAAGAAGAAGAACCAATACATGAATAAGATGACGGAAAGCAGGAGTATGTGGAGAACCAGGTTTAACCAACAATTATGACAGACCTATCTATGGACATTACCTATGGGACATATATATATATACGTATACATATGTGTGTGTGTATATATATATATATGGGAACTAGCCCATATACATCTTCTTGACTCGAACCCCCCTCCCCCCCCCCCCTGGCCTCAACCTCCGCTAACCCTATTGGCCCTCTTACAATGTCTCCTATAGTTACATTGTAGCTATTCGCGCTTTACCTTACCACACTTCCTCCTTATTGGCTATTCACCCTTCCCACTCCCCGTCTCCTCCAATCATCACCCTGTCATTCCCCGCCCAGTGTGTCACCTTCAGTTATTCTCTCTCCATCGCTGATGAAGGGCATATGCCCGAAAAGTTTTCATGTTTTTTTGTGTGTGTGTTTGTACGTGTCTCTTTGATGCCCCCAGCAGCTTGCCAACTTGATCCTCAACTTGGTAAGTGTCCACTGGGCTTCCTCCAACACCTTGTTGTCACTCTCATCACTACCTTTCCTTTTCCTTAAGTTAATATATATACATATATATATGTGTGTGTGTGTGTATATATATATATATATATATATATATATATATATATATATATATATATATATATATGAGGAGCTATCTCTGTTAATAAAAGTGTCAAAATGGGATTATGTGTGAAATGATGATCTGATAACATGTTTTGACAAATTTTCCAACTAGGTAGAAGACTGAAATTTGGTAGGAATGCTTCTTTCAGATATCACAAGGCAATGAAAAAAAATTCTATTTTTCCATAAGATAACATGTAAAAATCGATTTTTTTATTTACAGGCTTTTACTTTTTTAAAATTAAAATTAGAAAGAATTGACCTACAACCCTCAGACCAGGACTGTTTTAAAGACAAATAAATACAGTTTCTTATTCTTATGGTCACATTTCATCTATGATTTGAAATTGCCAAGTTATACGTTTATATCATATTTACTGGAAAAATTTAGCTTTTTAACAAAATGTTTTGCTGACCGTGTCATTGTTAAATCTTGAGATTGTATTGTTGTCTCACTCCTTATACTATATGTGCAAGGAAAGCATGCTTTGAATGCTTTAATATGGGAGAGAGGAAGAAAGAAAAAAGGAGAGAGACAGAGGGAGTGAGAGAGAAGGAGGGAGACAGAAAATAAGGGGAAGAGGGAGAGATAGATAGATAATGGTTTTTGTTAGGGTGATATTGATACTAGAAGTCTATTTTTACAGAGAAGGGAAGAGGGGAAGATGGAGGGGGAGATAGTGAGGAAGAGAGGGAAAAAGGGAGGGAGAGAGACAGAAGGAAGGGGAGAGGGAGAAATAGCTAGATAATGGTCTTTATTAGGGCAAGATTGATACTAGGAAGTCTATTTTTCCAGAAAGGGAAAGAGAGCAGGAAAATGGGAGGGATGAGGTTTGGGAGAGAGGAAAGGAGGGAGAATGGGAACTGCCTTAAATTTAATATTTAATCCACAAATACCCATCATATTTGATGGGCAATTACACTCATTTGTAATAGATTGATATATCACCTTAGAAATGAAAACTTATTACTAATGTGTAACATTTTTGTATGTATAAAATTGCTTAATTACATTAATTAAAGAAATGTGTTGGCCATATTTAATCAATTCAGTAGAAAGATGGTGTTTTGATATAAAGTTAAGCATTTACCTGCTAGAGATAGGACTCTTAGATTTCTCATTGAGCAGAGGTGCTGAATTCCAAAATCACGAACTTGGGAGCACCAACGCAGATATAACACCGAGAGTGATGTTAATGTTGAGATGTACCCAACGCCTATGTCTGTGATGTGAACACATCTGAAATTAAGAGTTTTTTGTAATGGAAATATTGGGAAAATATTGTGATGTTATATTTAGTCATAACTCACAAAATAGCCACCTTGTCATAGGCAGTCACTCTCTAAGTAGTCAGCTTTGTTTAATATAATTGATTTTGATAAAATTAAATGCAATAGTTATTCTCCTAGAACAGGGGTCTGCAACCTTGTGCTCTTTTGGAGTCTTACCATGCACTTCTACATTGCTAAAAACCATCTGTCCTAGTACCATTAATATGACTTGTTTTTTTCTAAACGTATGCAAGGACATTTTAATCACTTTGACATTGATTTCATTTATGATCATTCCTACTTTTACAAAAGTGTAGTGGTGCCAACTGGGTGCTCTAGAATGTAACTTAGTGCTCACCACAATGAAAAGATTACAGACCCCTGCTCCAAAAGATCACACCTCAAAAATATTTAGTCAACACCCAGTTATAATATATTTATGTTTGTGTATACACACACTCATGATTTATTATATTTTATTTTGTTTCATTGTAATTTTAATTTTCTTATCCTCTTGTTGAATTCTAATGTATACTTATGAATTAAAATTTTTTTAAATGCAAAACCAGTGTGTGTAGAAATATCTTAAATAATGTACAACAGTTTTCTATGACAAAGCATTAAAGTTTATGTTATACATCCATTATGTTAGAATTTTGAATAATATTTTGATATTTGAAAGATATGAATAAATTATTTCTAATAATAATAAGTACGTGATTTTAAGTTAAATATAAGTTATCACTTAAAGAGTAATGTGACGTTAAAATGGATAATAATTTTGAGGAGACACCTGAAGAATGTTGAATATGATTGGCCACGGAATGAACTCAAAGACGAAGATTTAAATTAACTCAACAGCAGTTGGATAAAAGGAGAGACTGCAATTGAAAATATCACCAAACGATGATCAAACCTATTTTCTGAACTTTGACTGGATATTGACTAGTATAGAAATAAATACATAAGAAATAGCTATGAAACAATCCTTATTTATGCTATGTTGTTAGTGTGTACTTATATGCTTTGAGCTACAGAAGTTAGTCAATCTTTCATTTGACTGGCACAAAACCATTCCCCATAGGTTCCAGTCAAACAGGCTTTTACTTTGTGTTTGTTTATATATATATATATATATATATATATATATATATATATATCAACAGCAACTAGGTTTTAAGGTAAGGAAGCCCAAGAGAGAGAGTTGTCTCTCTCTTGCACTGACAAAGGGATCATCTCCGAAAGTTCCAATGTACGTTTGTAAATGTGTCTCTCCAACACCCCAGAAGATCTATCAGTAAGTGTCCACTGGGCTTTCTTACCCCAACACCTATTTTTGGTTGATATACCCTATTTACCTTTCCTCTTTCATAAGCATTTAAATATATATATATATATATATATATATATATATATATATATATATATATATATACTAGGGGCCAAGCCCCCTGCTTGCTGATGCTCACCCCCTCCCATGTGCTCACTGTTTCTTCGTTCCTACCATGTACCTATTGGATTTAGATTAGTTTCAAGTGAATATGTTTTGAATATGGGATTAATTTGATATGGGTATTTTATATGAAATGTACATTTGGTTTCTAATAACAAATTAATAAAAATGATAAATTTAAATGACATTTAATTTAACACTTCATTATAAACTACATTTTTCATTATTTGATTTTCTGCTCTATTATGATTTCCAGTTATTTGTATTTTCACACCCTGATGTGATGTAAGTTTAATAAATATATTTTTTAGGGATGTATATTTGGTTTTAAATAACAAATTAAGAAAATTAGTTGACTAACTCAATAAAAAAGACAGCTGAAATTCCCGAAGATTAAAAATGGCTGAGGTATAGAGCATTAATGAGAGAGAAAAAGAGACAACCAGAAATAGGATTTTAGTAATGTAGATAAAAAATATGAATAACATGAATACTGCAGTCGATTTATTTTCATTTAATTCATATCTTCTGTCATTTCGAGCAAGTTTTAATCTTATTTTCGATCTTTAAGATTTTATATAAGTGCATATACACTGAAATTACCAGGGACAGAAATTCCCATAACAATGGAATCTTGGTATTGAAATGTTAAAAAAATTACCAAAACTCGAGTATAAATTCAAAATATGAGCGAATTTGCATGAGATTGAATATTCAATGGTAAGAATAAGAATCCTCATTCATATTGGCATGTTTTAGCATAAATTTCATGTTGATAACTTAATTTTAAGATATTTTAAAGAGTAAAAGAATGAAAGCCTTCAAACCAAAAAGGTGATTTAATGTGTTATCTTATGGTAAACGACATTCATCCTCTGGATGAAACCCCTGATCTCATTCAAAATTATTTTTAATCATAACCAGGCCCGGACATAGAGACCCAGGGCCCCTAGGCAATTAACCGAGTCCCCCTTTTTGGTAATTTAGCAAAAAACAAACTTTACTTTTATTTTTTATTTATTTAACGTACTTTGACTTTGACAATATTCCAGAACGTTCCCTAATCGAACATTCTAAAATACAGGTCCATGACATTCTAGAGCATTCTTGAATGTTCCATAGTCTTCCACAGAGTTCTAGAACATTTGACACTTTTCCAGAGTTTTCCAGGACTTTCGAGAACTTTCTTTATGCATACAATATCGAAATATCTAGAACCTTCGAGAATGTTCCTGTACTACCATTCACTAATCATTTCCGGAATATTCTATCTTACAGGATTATTCTATAAAATCTTTAGACACTATACACTATAAAATTCTATCACATTCTTTAGCTTCCGTCGCCAACACTACTCGTATCGTAACCTTAACTAACCTCAGCAAATTCGCGTGGAAGATAAAACCTTTGAGCTGCAAAATTGAAATTGATACAACTTTCTAACACACTTTCAACGCTAACTGACAAGTAGTGACAAGTTATAGAATGAAGTCAGGTGCGATGCAAAACAAACAAAGAACACTAACACAGTGTTGCCACTTGACTTGTCAAAAATTTAACTATGGTCAATTATTTTCTATTTCGTTCGGAAAAATTGACATATTATTTTCTGTGTCCTGTGTCCTCAATGTGTACCATTTCGGCCCCTGGTCGAGGTTGGGGCCCTAGGCAGCTGCCTAGTTTGCCTAGGCAGAAGTTCACCGCTAATCATAACGTAGAGATTCATTAACACTGAAATCCTGAGGAATTTCAGGCTTCTAAGTTAATTTATAATTGACTTATTTACAAAATTAGAGCATTACGCATCATGATGATGACCATTATCCACTCTCTCGTGTTGTAAATCTTATTAATTAATTTTGTGATTGCTTGGAGTCCTTCTGATCCCATGACTTTAAGTACCTCAGCTGGTATTCCATTGCTGCCTGTGGCTTTCCCTTTCTTTAGTTCCACTTTCACTTTTTCTACTTTACTTTCCATAATTCTTGGTCCTAAGTTGTCTTCTTCAAATTTTTCCTGGTCTTCCAGTTCTATTTTTGCTGATCCTGCCTTCTTGCTGTATAGTTACTTAATATATTTTTCCCATACCTGTGCTACATTTTTTGTTTCTAAGACTATCTTCCCATCCATATTCATAATTCCTTTACCACGAATTCCATTAGGCTTCTTATCTTCTAATTCCAGTGCTCTAGCATACATCATATCTTACCATCCTAACTTCTCTATTTGTTGTAAAACAATCTGGAGATTTTATTATATATATATATATATATATATATATATATATATATATATATATATATATATATACATCTTGCCATGGTGGATAATCATATGTTTAAAATTCTACCTGGATTAAAACATACCTTTTTTAATCTACCTGGCAGTATTTGTTTTTGATATCCCCCTTGAGGAAATCCTTGCTATGCAAAGATATGTTCCCATTATTTGACAGTAAAGATGCTTTGAAATGCATTATGAAAAGATCATATTTTATCAGAAAAGTTAAGCAGAATATGCATTTGTTTATATTAATCGTTATACATGAATGGAAGACCTGCAAGACTGGTCTTCCTTTGAAGTCTTTCTGCCCTTAGGGTAGCAAACAACCTGTAGGTCACCATCTTTTATTAAAATTGTTAAAAGTGAACGAACTTAGAAATTGTGTTTTTTTACTTTAGCTAATCATAAATGTGTTTGCTTGATGAAGATATATATGTAGCATGATTCAAACTTGTTAAATTACTAGCATATTGAAAGAAGTAAAACATTTATACAATTAAGCCACAAGCAATTTTTAGTGTGATTTTTATGTCTAACCTGTCTAAGGTCAACTCCTGGAGGTGTGTGAGGTCACAAGCAATGCACTCGAGGGCTGCATCAGTTATGCGTGGACACCAGGAGAGGTCTAATCGTAACAGACGACGAAGGTTTTCTGCAACTGCTTCGATGCCTTCATCAGAAACTTTACTACATCCAGAGAGACTCAAGCAGGTCAAATGTGGAAGAGCATGTACTGGAAGTAGAGTTAAGTGATATGTTCATGTAAGAAAAATTACAAAAATTTTGTATATTTTCAAATTTTAATTTTTAAGAGATTAATTATATTATAGCTTCAAGATGGATTAATTTTTTTGCAAATATTGTGTTATTTCAAACTTGAATCTTGTGTTTTTGTATGATGCATAATCTGTTTAAAAATTTAGGATGAGATTTTTCATCTTAAAGTTTGTAGTATTTCATTTATTTTTAGTTTTTAAAATTATTGTATTTAAACATTTAATAAGCATCATTCATATCATAAGTACATAAGTATATATATTCATTTTACTAGGATAATTTTTAAATCAACTACAATAATAACTACTACACAACAGAATGCAGTCTTAAAAATGTGCAACTATCAGATACTTAATACCAAATGACTAATTGCAGACCAACTTTTCTCATAACAACCAATAGTACAAGGGGTAGGTGTGTTACTAGGTTGAGGTTTTGGGAATATTTTTATTAATAAGTAGCCGTTAAAGTCATAAAAGTCTATTATCTAGCTCCTAGTTATCTAACAATTCTGGTTGCTTATTGAACTTTGCCAAAACATTGTTCTCTCGATGGCCACAAAAGTCAGTCATGATTTTGGTTTCCATAATTTTCCCATTTTTGACAGAGAGTGAGAGGCTCCTTCACTTAATCTCTGTAAATGCAGAATTTTACAGCTGCAAAACATATCTTATGGCAATTTTTATATACCAGGATGCTTAAAAAATATTCTAGCATTATACCGAAGTAACTTTTTTGGTAGGAAGTAGTATGCAAGTTCTGACTTGTTACATGTGGACAGTTGGCTGACAGTCTCAGTCTGTGTTGATTGATGCATGTTGGCACGTTGTGTTGTGATTTTCAAGTGAGCTCACATTAAAATGTCTGTTGCTGACAGCAAACCAACATCAAATTTTATGTGTTATTACAGAAATCTCCATCTGAGATTCTTAAAGACTCTTAAGCATATGAAGACTTTTCATTGAAACATAGCCAAGTTTACAAGTGGAATAAGCGACTCCGTGAGAGCCGTAATAGTGTCACAGATGACCCTCAAAGTGGTCACCCCTCAATTTCAGCCAATGATACGAACATTGAGCATGTACAGGAGATTTTGAGAAGTGATAGATGCCAAAGTTTGAAGACAATTGCCATTCAAGCTGGAATTTCAGGTGGAAGTTGCCACACCACCCTTCATGAACACTTGAACATGCATCTGGTTTGTCAAAAAATCATTCCTCGAAATTTGACAGCAGAACAATGGGAATCAATGATGCTGTTTGCGGGTCACCTAATCAAGAGAACCAATACAGAAGAAGAAGGTTTTTTGGGTAAAATTATCACTGGAGATGAGATGTGGTGCTTCTTGTATGATCCTCGACCAAAACGGCAATTAATCGAGTGGAAGTCACCAAGGTCACCTCGAAGCTTGGAATTCTGAACAGACAGGAGCAAAGGCAAAGTGATATTGGAGGGTTTTTTTTACCACCAGGGCATCATCTACTTTGAATTCATACCAGAAGGCCAAACTGTGAATAAAGAAATGTATGTTGAAGTTCTCTGTCAGCTCAGAGATGCAGTCAGAAGAAAGTGACCAGAAAAATGGGCACAAAAGAACTGGATTCTGCTGCATGGCAGTGCACTGGCACACAGATCCCTTTTCATCAGATAGTACCTCATGAAACATGCTATACCAACATTAGAACATCCACTGTACTCTCCAGATCTCCCCCCTTGTGATTTCTAGCTGTTTCTGAGGGTCAAAGATGTACTGAAAGGCAGATATTTCGAGGATGTTGATGGAGTGAAAGCTGCTGCAACAGAGGTATTGAACACAGTTGCAAAAAATGGATTCCAAGAGTGCTTCCAAGAACTTTACAGTCGCTGGCAAAAAATGTGTTATTGCCCAAGGACAATATACTTTGATGGAAATGCTGTTTAGGTGTTTGTACTTCAATGCATTTTCACAAAATAAAATAATTCTGGGAACTTTTTGAGGCTACCTTGTGTAATTCATAAAGCATTTGTTTACTGTATTTGCTTATATGCTACACTCCTTATTTAAAACTGTCCATTTTACTAGTTGGCGATTTCATAACATCTTCAAAAAATTCTCTTGCTCTTAATTAAATGCAAGACAAAGATAGCATATCTGGAACAGAGCACTCAAATCAGCATTGCCAATTTTAACTTATATTAAAACATGGTGAGGATTACTTGCTCAAGTAATATCACACTGTCAGTGTTGCCATAATAAAAGAAACAAAATTTGAAATTTTATCTCTATAATCCAATGACAGAATTTTAATAGATCCGCTATTTATAATTTTTTTTAAAAATACTATGAGAAAAAACTGAATGTGAATTACATTATTCTATATGGACTGCTATTGTACTGGAATTTGAAGTTACAATTCCTAAATCTCCTGAGAGAGAAATGCACCCAGTTTATGCCGCACCTCTGGTATGCATGACTCTTACTTGATTTATTAATGTTAAATGAAAATGAAGCTGGAGATTTGAATTTGCAGAATCCACTTAGTTTTTCATAGATAATTAAAAATATATACCAACAGCACAAGCACATATGTGATGAAAATGGCCCACTCCCTGTGATGACCTCGCAAAATTGCACCCTGAATAAGCATTGTAATTCTTGCCCACATAATTTTAACTGTATGACTGAGTGTGACTTCCCAAAATGAGTGGAAGCCTAACAGTAGGGCTTTAACTTTCCTTACTCATTTATTCTTGAACTGAGAATATGTGTTCATTACATGATCATAATTAAGAATGAAAGAAAGATTAATGTTAGAGTCTTGTATGGAAACACCACAAGAGCTATACTTGAGATAGCTTGAATAAAGAGTCTCAGGCCATCCAAAGTTTCTAGACACATCACTGACAATCTATAAATAATTTTATGAAATTAAGTTTCAATTTATAGTAAGAATATTCCTTATTTTGTGTTGGGATCCTTAAACCTCCATCACTCATGCTGAGCAAATAAAGAACTGATCCAAATATTTAAATTGAGTTCAGAGAAAACAATTATTGTGAAAATTCTCTTATTGACTGGAGAAGAAGGGAATAGAATACATTGCCTGAAGTTCTATTTGAGACCTTATGTAGAACTGCTAATTTTGCTAAGAATTAATTTAGGCTGTTTTTTTGTTAGTTATAGTCTTGTAGGTTGTAAAAGATAAAGATGGAATTGGAGCATGTATAGAAATGCTTGTTAATGTCCAGTATGTGAGAGAACTTGGGAACACTGTGATAATTACTAAGGCCACAGAAGCCTACCTCAGGCCATGAACACTCTTAATTCTTTAAAATGTTCTTAAAAATATAAGTAAATAATATTATAAATATATTCTATATATAATGTAACTTTAAAATATTGTAAATAGTTTTTGCCACCAGGCTTGATACCTAACTGCAACAATTTAGAATAAAAAATAATAAAACCAGTTTGGGATATTGTAGTAAAATGCAAATGTGTTCAATGAGCAAATTATTGAATGTCAAGTTTATGGATGAGGCATTACTGTTTTAACCTCAGTAAATCATGGTTGTATCACAAACTTAATTGGAAAATATATTTCATAAGTCATTGGGTGAATTTAATTCAGTATCATAATTTTGTATTAGTGAATTAACTCACCTATATTGAGAACTCCATGATTAGTAATCTCCCAACAAGAATGAAGTTTCAAAGAAGTAAGTGTTGTCCTGTGACGTGGGCCAGAGAAAGCTGTGAGTGCTGCATCCGTGACGTGGTAAGCTTGTAGTTCAAACTCCGTGAGTGAGGGGAGCAGGGAGGCCACAGCACCTACAGCCTCATCTCCAATCTAGCAAAGAGCAAAGGGTGAAAAATTGTTCAATTTTCACCATCTGTGCATGGTTTTTGGTTTACATTCACCATATACTATTTCCTTTATTAATTGTATTCAGTATGTAATGTTCAAAGAGATTTAATTGATGAAATTATTCAATGAATAATCCAAGGTTGTCATAGTTGTTTAGTATTGAATATCCAATTAGAGTTTAAGAAGCTCATTTGCATTATTAATGCTAAACAAGAATCTCCAATTACCTCTGGTGAATATGGAACATTTTCCAACAAAATAAACTTTTTTGTTCAAATATACATTTATTAAAAGCAAATGAACAATGTTTTCTCAATAAATATTTCTATTTAAAATAAATTATATCTACTATGTTATGTTATGTTGTGTTGTGTTATGCTATGTTATATTATGTTATACTATAGTGATATTTGTCGTTAAATAATTTTCATAATATTTAAATTCACCCAAAAGATAACCTAATAACAATGGGCTTATGACAGTTAAAGGTACTCTGGTAAATGAATATACATATTAAATTTATCATTGATGTAGAGGCAAATACTTCATCAATGATTTTGTTCTGTTCCATCATCGGATTTCCGTCTGATACTTCATGTCCATATCAATGGTTTAAGAATTCTTCAAGAGGATTCTCTTCTTCTTTTACTTCCACATTAAAGTCACCACATAATATTACAATAATATTAAAATATTTCAAATGTGGTATTGTTGACCTTTTATTAGACAACTGTCATATTTTCATTGTGTCCACATCACCAAATGTTAATTTTTCTGTCTTTAAAGAAAGAATCACTTACGTTTTAGATACATCATGTAACATCATTAAATCAATGTTCATTTGTGGAGATTTCAATGTGGACTATAATAGTGATAGTTTCATGAAAAATAATTTAACTTACTTACTTTGGTCATATAATATTAAACAAACTATATTTCATCCTACTAGAATACACTCTCAGTCTTCATCTATCATCGATAATGTTTTCACTATCCTCAAATCTAACAAAGGCATTGTTGTTGAAATGCACCTTTCAGGTCATATTGCTCAGATTACATACTTTATTATGCCCACCAGTCACCCTAAAAAATAGCTCTAGTGATAATAACTTATCCCAAAAAAGATATTTTACTTCCAATGCCATAGACAGATTCTGTGCTATTCTTTGAAGCACTAGCTGGGATGCTGTATACAACTATTTTGCAGTAAATGACAAATTTGATAACTTTTTAGAAATTTTTCTTAATATTTTCAACAATTGCTTCACAGTAAAAATCAGCAAGGTTCAGAAAGTTCTAAGCAAGAACTGGGTTACTCCTGAGATTATTTCCATCACAGGAATTAAAGCACCTATTCAATAGATATAAAATTACTAATGATGTCAATAACAAAAATATTACATTGCTTGCAAACAATATTACAGGTAGTCCCTGCTTAACAAGAGTTTGCTTAACACGAAATTCACCTTAGCATGATTTACCAACCGGGGAACCTATTCACTTTACACAAAGAATTCCGTTTTACACGAGTTGCAACATGATCCATTACATGAAAAATAAAATAAAATTGTTGCCATTAACCCTTAACTACTCATGTGGTAAAAAGTTACATAACTACTTGCGTCGGGTCAGTAAGACCCAATTTGTGAAAAAGCAATTTTTAGTACTTTAAACCAACAAAGAATATTGAATAACATAAACAACAGGTATTTGCATATATTAAGAATATTTTTGCAGAAGAAATATATTAAAATATTAATAACATCAAATTTTTGTGATCACTTATGTACTTATGAGGTGTTGTCATGGAAAATAGATACACTTTGTATTAAATAAAATCATCATCCTGTTGGTACTCAAATTTATGTCATATCTTCATTACAAGCTGTACAAGCAATTGATAAATGTTTTTTTGCAAATGAAATCTTTGCAGACATTGCAGATTTGAGAATGCTTGTTGTCATTTGTGCTAGGGCAGAGATGACATCACTTCTGGGTTTTCGCCTTCGAGGATGTTGTTTATCAGTTTTTTCCTCTTCCGCTACCTCATTTCCTCTTTCAGCTAAAACTAGCCTTATTTGCATTCTTAGATTCTTTGAAATGTACATATTTTTCATCTTGCTCAACATAATTCATAGTAAGGTCATAAGAAAGTTTTCCATAACTCCTCCTAAGAAGTTAGCTAAAAGAAAATGTAATGTTTGTAATCGGGTTGGGTCAGGACAGCATCAAAAACAGTTACCTCGCACTCACGTTAGGTCATAGCGGTGTCAAAAATACACAGTTACATTCTCACTCATGTCAGGTCATTTTATGTCTACCACCGGTGCAAAGGTCGGTACAACATTCAAAATCACACTGAGGAGGGAGTAAGGAAATATGAAACTACTTTGAGGCTGAACCCACTGAAAGATACAAAGTTCATGTAAAAAAATGGGTCATTTTGACCCAACGTGAGTAGTTAAGGGTTATGGCAATGTGTATATTAATTTATATTTATTTGTAAAATACTAGATAATATATAATTTGCAGCCTAAAGTCAAAGTAAAACTTCGCGTAGTCATTTTTTGTGTTATTTACCACGAAAGTGTGAAAGACAAAAAAGAGAAGCTGTACACAAATGAGGGAACACTAGACTAAAGCATGCAAAATAAGCTTTGAAAGATTGATTGTAATGTAATGCCTTTTGCGAAAAAAAAGCATGCTTGTAGTTATAGATGTAAAACTAAAAACTATATCAAAGCATAAGAAATATCATGATCATGATGAATATCAAATAGCAAGACCACAACTAGAGGAAGCGATCCTTTAGTTGTTTTATTGCCCTAAAGTCATCAATGGAAATGGAATAGGCTTCTTGATACACGTAGAGTACAAAAAAAACAGAGAGACGGGCCTGTTTACAGTTGATTTAGTTCCTAGCATGGGACGGCACTTGGTTTACAAAATGAGGACTGTCAATGGGAAGGCCTTTTAGTGGCTGATTCCTGTGCAGACTGTCAAGCAAGGTAGGGGAATAAGATAATGGAAAGGGAAACTTGAGGGGAGGTGCTCACACAGTTTTGTTTCGAATTTGCAGGTGCAAATTATAAATTAATGAATATTCTAAGTATATTTATGTATAAATGAAAATGTATATATCGACTTGAAATGTATATATCTCGCTTGAACACATATCACTCTCATTTTATTTGGTTTCTTATGGGATTTATGCATTCGCTTAACACGACACTTTTTAGGAATGTATCATTCGCATTAAGCAGGAACTACCTGTATTCTACCTAAATCACAGAAATTAAAATGAATTTAAATATTAATCTAATCAAGCATTCTGATAGCAAAACCAAAGCTGCATGGAATGTTATAAATAACACTACTAGAATAACATATAGGAGTCATGCTATTGATCGGATTTTACATGGTGATGTGTTATTGACTGACCCAGAGAAAATAATTAACAATTTTAACATCTGCATATTTTTTAGAAGTAATAGATAAGTTAACTGTCAATCACTCCAAGTAACATTTGTAATATACATATATGTAATAATATTTTTCTCTATCCAACGTGTGAGAGCAAAATTGAATAAGTAATTGGAAAAACTAGTTCATAACATTCAGCTGGATGGGATGAAATTCCCTGTTCACTCCTTAAGGGTTATTGCAAATTCCATCTTCTTTCACCAATTACGTATATTATTAATGACTGTCTATCTTCGGGTATTTTCCCAGCTAAGTTAAAAATAGCTGTCATTGTCCTACTGTTCAAAAATGGAGATTCTCTCTTCATGAATAATTCTTGTCCTATTTCCAGATTATCTATATTTTCCAAAATCCTGGAAACTATTGTTCTGAAAGGATTATATCATTCTTGATTAAATTCAATATTATATCAAACTCTCAATTTGGTTTCGTAAATGCTCCCACAACCGAACTTGCCATCTATAAATTTTTTAACTCTGTCCTTGAAGGCCATGAGAGTTCTGAAGATACTCTTGGTACCTTTTATGATCTTACCAAGATATTTGATTCAGTGGATCATCATATCTTGTTGAACAAAATACAATCTTATGGAATTTCTGGAGTAGCAAATGATTTAACACCTCAACGTGGGGGCATTAAAATCCCATTTTAAGCTTGATGTAGGAGCATTTTTCATGATGGTTTAAATCCTGATGCAGCCATTTCCTGAAAACTACGTTGTGTTCAGAACCCCAATACTTCATTGCTATCTATTCATTTTAGATGACTTTTTCTTAGCTTTCTTTTAGATAAATATCCTTTAACCCTTAAAATACAGAGTCACCTGTGAAATGTAGCTCCTGATTGCAGGGCATTTAAATCCTGTCTTTATATAATAGCATCATTTCACATTAAATTTGATTTCTCGATATCTATAAATGACAAAGCATTCAAATGAAAAGCATTAGATGGAAAAAATATTTTTAAATGGTTTAAAGATGAATTTTAAAAAGAAAACTTGTAAAAAAAACTCCTGAAACAAAAGTTTAAGAAAAAGTGATGCTTACCACTGGAATGACAACTTAGAACTGAATGCAAGTGATATTTTTCGAAGACCTTTTTATATACAAATTAAAATAGCATGTTAACCACTGAGGGACTGTAGCCCAGAGACTCTTGAGACTGTTTACTTAGAAGAGAGAATTCCAACACAACTGTGCATACATTTGATGAAGTAGGCTTGGTTAGCAATTATTTTACAGACCCAACGTACACACTAGATGTGGTCTGTCACTAACAATATCAAGTGGGAGGTTTTCTAAAGTTCGTCTGCAAAATTTGATTCACACTACCTCCATAGAGAGAAGCATAGGAAAGACTGGGAAATGCCTCAATATAGCAAACTAGGTGAAAACTATAATCACTTATGAACTAAGTATTAAATTTAATAATGATATTTACAATTATGACACAAAAAGGAAATTTGACTGCATTGTAACTTTGCACAATTTAAAATTGTATAATAATGGACCATTTTATGTGAGTTATAAGTTACTCCTCCTCCTATTATAAAAAATGAAAACACCTTAATAAGGTTCAAGATGAAATTGAAAAACATCACCTTGAACAGTTGTTTTTATTCAGTGGAAGAGTATGTGATTGCTGTTGTGTAATAGGGTAGATCATTAATATGGTTTAACTTAGTTATGTATTGATGGATCTTATATTTTTAACACCTAATTGCCTAGACCAATAAAATTATTTATTTAGTATCCATTTGACCTGTGAAATTCATCCATGTCAAATACTATATTGTCAGGTAGCCACCAATAATGACCTTTAAACATTGAAATCTGAGAGTTTAGTTTTTAATTAATTTGAAGTGGAACTTTGAGAAAGTTGATTTTTCTGTTTATCCATTGAAATTGGGTTCCATATATTTAAGGCTTTACAAGTAAACTTTACGAGGCAAAACGTGTGAACAAATTTTATTCAATTGTACTCACTTGACAGACAAGTCATATGTATATACAGCAAGATAAGACTTTACATCATAAATTACCTAAATATTCTGTTATCATATAAGTGGAAATCTAGTCTAAATCAGAGGAATTGGTATCACTTGAACTACAAATAAAACAAATTGTACATACTGTTGTACACTCTATACCATTTCAACATATATAAGATATGTGACCGGTTTGGCGAGTGATCGCCATCGTTGAAACCAGTCATTTATCTTATTTATGTGAAAATAGTAAATATCCTACAACAGTCTGTGTAATTTGTTTCCTTTTTAATTCAAACTACACCAATTTCCCTATTCTGGAGTTTCACTAAATATTGGCCACTTCAGCAAATTACAAATTGAAATCAGTTTCATTGTAGTTTGTTGGATTACATTAAATGCTATTAGGGTCCACATTAAGGAAATAGGTTGCTGATCCTTGGATGAATTAATGGAAATCTGCAACAAAAAAATTGCCAGTGTATATTTTGAAAGGTTAATACAAGCTTTCTTACATGTGAAATTCGTATGAACCAGAAGAATTGGAAACTCTATTGAGAAAACAATATGCATTTAATGTTAAGTTTAGATAACCAGTGAGTAGACTCCATATTAATTGAAAGTGAAGATATAAATAAAAAGTTTTTCCCACTATCTTTATTTAGGAGCTGTATGTAAATCATGTAATATACACCTTTCTGGTAAAAAGGACATGAATGTATGAAACCTAATTTTGATTTGGTGGTGAAATACCTGAGCACAATCTGCCAATGAGAGTCTGCATATTCTTGCATTAAGGCTTCTTCCAAGTCCCTCTCCAGTGATACCATTGCAGCCACGAAGGCGCAGCTCCTCTAGGGAACGCAGGTGGTTAACAAGAGCAGCAAGTGAAGCATCACCAAAACCACAGCTATTTAATATGAGACATCGGATGCTCCTAGCTGGACGTAACATTGAAACCTTTAACAAATGGCAGTTGAACAATCATTAAAGAACATGAATGGGCATAATGTCTTAAATTTGGATATGATAACAGTCTTTTTCTCTTCTTATCAAAACATTTCATGAACTTATCTATGGACTTAATAAATAGATTCTAATCATTTCTAGTTGTTTCTTCTAATATATTTGAAATATACTTAGCTATCAGAGTTTTGCATAGTTTTCACATAGAATATAATAAAAGTTTATAAAGTTATAGATATTTCTCTAGTGAAAAGAACTTGAAAATTAATTTAATGATCAACTTGAGAACTTATAAAAAATTGTATTTATTAGTGATTTACTTTTTTCTTAAATAGTAAATTTCTGATATTTTGTAGAAACAAATTATGACATAGAACTTTGTTTATCAACAAAATGTTATTTTTTTGGTATCATAACCTTTTTAATCATCCTCAGTTATTGTGGTAAAGATTCTGAAATCTTGTTGGAAATGGATCTAAGGCAGAGGTCCCCAACCTGTGGCCCGTGGGCCAAATGTGGCTCCCAAGAGCACTCTATGCAGCCCGAGGAGCTATGATAAAAAGGTGATTGGTAAAATTTGATATAGACAATTTCATATTTTTTCAATATAATTATCGTCTCAAAACCTTTTCTGGTGGAGCTTTACCACTAGTAATTTATTTAGACTTGATTTTTGCTAATATGAGACCACAGAATCCCTTGGTAACTTCTAACTCATCTAGCTCGCTGTATCTCTCGTGACTTACAGTGCAGCCCTCCAAAGCATTCACAACTACGAATGCAGCCTTCCATGTAAAAAGGTTGGTCTCCACTGATCTAACATATTTTATTCATTTTAGTGAGTCTAATTATACAATAACTTCATTCATCTCAGATAAATTAACTCCAGTTAGCCTCTTGTGATAGAAAGTGTAAATTTTAATTTTATATTCATGAAGTCATATTCTAGGCCAGACTGCAAGAGTTGATGGGTAGCACAAAAAAAATTCTGCCTGGAATTGAACCACTCTTCCACCTGCAGGGCAGATATTCTGCCACTGAACTACAAAGGCAAGGTGGTTTCTGAATGGAATACTTCTTCCATCTTAAATCAGAGCACAAATATGCAAAACTAGCAGAATTAACGCGTTGCACAGGAGGAGAGAGGATGTACACATTACAGAGTTATAAATATTTTGTTAAATTTGTAACAATAGTCTAGCTAAAACATGCTAAGCTTCTATCTGTTCTCATTAAGAAAAGAGTTTAGAACTGCTTCTTGTCATAATCTCTGTTTTTCTGTCTCTTGGTGAGTTCTAATGTTTTTGATGCTCTCGAAGCAGCCTTTCTTTGCACATCTGATTTGCTGCCAGTTAAACGTGACCTTTTTTGGGTCGCATTTCAATTCTAAAAACCATTTAAGTATTACTATTAAAATGAAAACAAACTAACCCCAACAATGAGAAGTAACTATGGTGATATTCTGTGAAAATGCCTAAAAATCCATGCAATTTTCATACTCAAATGTTATTTTTGATCGTTTTCAATCAAGAGATGAAATTGCATGACCTGAATAATATTATTTATACTATTAGGTGTAAATCAGTATAAATTTTACGACTCTAGGTCAATGACTTCATATTTTAATGTTCAAATTACAAAATGACTACACCTATTCCTGTATTACTCCTGTGTTAATGTTATGAAAATGCTATTCTGTGGACCCCATGAGGTTCCAAATACCCCACGGGTTTCAAACCTTACCTATGCTCTTCCTTTTGGTCCTATTAGATAGCATGCCAAAGTTTGGTGTCACTAGAATCAATCATGTAGATTTGTATAGCCGGACAAACATACAAGCCAACACCCAAACAAACTTTCTGAATTATAGTATAGATATTCCAAACTTTACTCATGATGTGAGAATGGCCTATTAGTGCAAGTATTAATTATATTCCAGGCAGCTTTGTTTTTATTTTTTGCTTTTGATTTAATTTTACTAGAGGTCAATAACAATACCTTCAAACAAAAACTGAGAGAGTATCTTCTAAAAGGGCGGTTCTATTCCATTGAAGAATTGATGTGCAACTGGCTCTTATCTAGATTAGTCATTTAACTTTTTGTAAATATTTATGGGTGCATTGTGTATGTTATCCTTTTTTGACTTATCCTATATTTGTACAAACAAATCGATTGGACAAATAAAATTAATATTATTATTATTCTTATTATTATTAATTTACCACATCAGCTGCTTCAAGATCAGATGCATTGTTGAGGCACAGAGTGTCGAAACCCCTTTGCTCAATAGATCTGTAGAGACGTGATCTGGATTCTGGTGATGAGGTACGCAGTCCAGGCCCTGGGAGGCTTGCCATTAAGTTTGACCAGATGGGAGGGTGGTTGTATAGAAGATCACGCCATCGAGTGCACACCTGTGATAAACAGATGAGGCACAATTGAGAATTCCCTTTAGCTGTGAGTTTTCCATTTGCTGGTGATCCTACAATGAAACACCAACTACAAATGGAAATTCCTTTAAATGTTTATGAGATATCTACAATATATATAAACGAAATCATATATTTGTATATCCACTAACACTTTCCACACTATTTGACCAATCCCCATCAAATTTTGCATGGTAACTCCTATTGTCCCTAGGAATAACATGAAAGGGGTCAAAATTTCTACCAGATTCCTCACAAAAAATTGTTTGAATTTTTATCTCAATTCATTCCATCTGTTGGTCCATTCCCTCTTCAGCGCTCATGGCAGCCATGGAATGCACCAAAATTTTGTACTGCTATGCTATTCCTTTCCAGCTGAAGGGCAATGAGGCATTAATTTTTCTCCAAAGTATCAGGGTTTAAGTCCAAGTGCAAGATATTTGTCATTTACAGGATTTGCGTGTGAAGCAGTGTTGGGTAATTCTTGAATTTTCCCCTCTAAATAAATTCTTTAATCGCTACTTTGCAGATCATATTAGACTAAGGGAGAGGAAAGTGTTTTTACTTTCTCCATTCGTAGTATAGGGGAAAGTATTTTTTTCATGAAAAAAATCGATTTTGAGATTTCAATGGAAATACACGTTTCGAGGTCCCCTGAACATGTTTTGACCATTTTCTCGATGATGTCAGCCTGTGTATATGTGATAGCATGTTTACTCTTGTCACTTATCCGTTATTTTGAAATATTTGCTTTAATATTCATTATATGTAAAAACGTACTGGAATAAAAGTTGTAGGAAATTTAATTTTCTACAACCTTTGTTTGAATCATTTTTCCATATAATGCGTTGTTTAAGAGATATCTTATATTTTTAGCTAATATTGTTTAATACTGATTTTCTATTTTTTAAACTCAGCTTATCCCCACTTCTCCCATTTCATAAACTCAGCAGTTAAAGGATTAAAGCAAGCTATATCTGTGGGACTTGCCTCAATTTCTGCACTACTGTCCCCTTCTAGAATCATCACAATTATTTTAATTTTATCCAAATCATTGTTGGCACACAACACCTTTTCACACTTGTTTTTACAATTACACCTTTTTCACCTGGAACACAAAACATTTCACGATCAGTGATTTGACCAACATCTCCCTTTTTCAAGTAAAGTAATGGCATCTGGCAACTTGAAGAAGTAGGCTGTGATGTATGTCAAATCGTGGCTGACAGTCATCTTTTCCAGGAGTTCTATGATGATATGTATGGAGTAGGCATATTCTTCATCAAAAGTGTTGACAACTTCTTTTATCTTTTCAAGACTGACATCTGCCCATAGAAGATTCAATGCTATGGTGAAAAGTTGAGCGATTGTTGAGCCATTTGCTTTTTCCAAATCTTCTGACATATGTAAATAAAGTTTTGATGGCTGACTAATCTCCATGGTTCCTATTGTGACATTTGCAATGAATCTTCCCACCACATTGATAGTCTCGTCGATAGAGGTCCAAATTTTCGTGTCCCCAATATAATATCTGATTTTCTGGATAATACAGCTGTACGCTATATTTAAATAGGTTTTTTTCAATGTTGACTCACTTGGAACCTCTTTGCTCATATATGTTTCCAAAAATGCTTTCAAGGAAGTTTTCTAATTTCCATAAAGGAATACCAGCTTCGATGAAAGATTTACATAAGTTGAAGAAAAACTGACTGCCTAGAACAGTGGTGCCCAACCTATGGCCCAAGGGCCAGATGAGGCCTGCGAAGGGTTTTTGTGTGGCCCATGAGGATATAATGAAAAACCTATCCAAAATATTTAACACACAAATTCATATATTTTATGAAAATTTTTATAATAAAACTTTTTATACTGAAATGGTAGCCATAAAAACCTTACTTAGACTTGATTTTCACTTATATGGCTCCTTAGAACATATAGATAACTTTTTATTTAATCTCTAATCCGACCCGCTGAAGAATTGGCAATTTCCAATGCGGCGAAGGATTTGCAAACACCAATGTGGCCTGTCAGTAAAAAAGGTTGGGCACCACTGGCCTAGAAAAAGCTGAACAAAACAATGGTAAAAGGGTCGTCTTCTTACTGCCATCAGTCTTCTTATCGGCTGCAGCTTTATGTCTTGAGGTACTTATACGCTTCGAGACAAAGTACTTTTTCTCCAAATTCACCGACTTTACTTATTTATTTTAACAATAACGACTTTTCACAAAAAAGCACAACTGAAAATAGGTCATTTATGGCATTTTGTCTGAACTTCCGGGCTTTAATAATAATAAATGAAGTTTGTTGCTTTATAAGTGTCCTACTTTTTATTAAAAAATGTACTGCTTTTTTAAAAAAGTCTAGCTTTTTCATAAAAATGTCCTACTTTTTAGTTGAAAGTGATCATATCAGAAAATAATAATCTTTCTTTTCCTCATAATTCAGGTTGTGCAATTTGCAATGGAGGCAATTGTGCATGTAAATACAGTAATCATTCTGTTCTCTACTGTTCTTCTTAAAACATTGCATGCCTGGGCATTATAAATTTGCATTTATAAATTAATTAAAATTAAGATATTTTTAAAAAATAGAATTTAAATTCATGTTGAATTAGAGTGAACAATTATTTTTAATCCAAAAAAGGGAAAATTTCTGATTTTTAACAATGGGAAATAAAATTACCATACCAACGAGTCCACTGCCTTTAAATGGGAAACATTATTACATGGCATTGATATCATGCTTTTAAAGGGAATATATAGACTATATTTCGAGGCTGTCAATCTCAAGCAAAGATATAGGCTTATGATGATGTCATAATCCCAAAACAAGAAAAAAGCATCATATGTAATTTGCTCTGCAATTCATCCCTCACTTGTTATATTTTATTTTTCATTTCAAGTCTAATTTTATAAATGACAGTTTATGAAAATTATTATGATTCAGTAGTAATTAGGTTAAATGTATTCAAACAATGCAAAACCCAGTTTAATGTTAGACTAAAAGAGGAATAAGGATATGGGTTTGGTACTGCCCTGCTCTTGTGTTCAGGATCCCTTCTCTGCTTTCTTTCATCCAACATATTTCTATTCCTCTACTTTTAGAATGAGTGTGACTGGTATTAATATTTCATTGTTTACTTTACTGCCACAATTAGTGTTATGTAACTATTATCCACCTTAATGAAGAATTAGTAAGAAATTAATTGTTTACCGATTATGAGTAGAGTCTTCCCCTCCCCCATTCCCCGCTTGCACCACCTCACCTGTGCTAGCGTTCTCACTTCCCCACTTGAATAGCAGTACCAGAAGAGTTGCATTAGGAACTCTTCTTCTGCCATCAACTCTGTCCATGTCATTGCACATGTCTTTAGAGGCACTACTCCATTTGGCCTGGCTGTTGCCCGCTGTCCCCCTCTAGTAGGCTTCTCTGGAACTGCCTTGTTTCCGCTTCCCCCTCCCCCACCACTCGCCCCTCCTGCTCCACCACAGAACACATTGGTCACACGTTCCATGACGCTACCTCCTGTGCTGGTGCTGGTGCCGGCCCCTCCGCCTCCCTTTCCCCCTCCCCCCCCTTGCCTCTGCCCCTCCACCGCGGTGCTTGCTGCGTGTCAGTCCTAAACCATTGATTCTCTTGGAGAGTTCTGCAGATGCTCTCTCCACTACGCCTTGCGCAGAGATAGACATGTTGCTCCAATTGTAATGTATCACACAAGCAACTTATCAGAAGATTATGCAAGATAGTCCAGTGGAGCACTCGTTCCTATGAAAGAAAACATTGAAAAGTATTATATCTTCATTTTGACTTTTTAATGACATTTATTTAGGGTGACTAGATTTTGTGGAAGAAAATATCAGACATGAAATGTTTTGGAGAAGAAAATTTAGAACAATAATGTATTTTCAGTCTTTTTAATATTAGTGCTAAGTAAATATATGTTGAATAGTTGGAACATCATTTCTTTAAGCAAGCTTCAAAAAAATTAATTATTTCATGAAGAATTTGTCCCACTGATTGCGATGCAGGGATCGCCTACCAAAATCCTCAACTGCCATGGAAAAAAGTGACACATGATCACCTTGGATTAAGTTAGTTTTGAATTTATATTGACTAATCAATTCAATTGTAGCCTCTTGGATAGCATATCAACAAACCCCACAAATGGTATGTTCTGTCAGATAAATTAAAAATTATTTATTAAAATAAATAAGTTAGCACAAATGTTTTATTATTTTAAATGAAGGAGAAAATTATGATGCTTTGTTGAAAGAATTTGTTAGAAATAAAGCTAACTTGAAAATTATAAGTTTGAACAAAACAATTTTTATATCAATAAATATTTAGATGGAGGATTAAAGACTCTTAGATTGGAATTTAGTTTTTAAGAGTTTGCTACCATTGCTTCTGGGTTCATCGTAACAGAAATTATGTATATGTAACATGTTGGTGTCTAATTTTGGACAGTGCAAAGAAAACATCAAAATGCGATGGGGTCCCCTCTTTCCCCTCTCCTTGCCGACATTTTTCTCAACAATTTAGAAGTTAACCTTTTTAATTCTGGCCATCCTTTATTAACTTATTCCAAATTTTGGGGTAGGTATGTGGATGACATTTTGTGTCTGGAGTGGTACAGAGGACCAACATTCTGAATTTTTAACCCTTTTAAGTTCCCTTCACCCTTCTATTTCTTTTACGGTTGAATCTGAAACCAATGGTTTGCTTAACTTTATAGATCTCACTTTGTCCCTGCTGAAAAACACACCTACCTTTGCTATTTTTCATAAACCCACTTACACAGATCAGGTCATTCCCAATCACTCTTCCCATCATTTTTCTCACTTTTCATTCTATGCTTCACCACCATCTTAATATACCCCTTTCTAACCCAATTTCCTTTTAGAACTTAACACCATTAAACAGATCGCTATCAATAATGACTACAAAACTGATTTAAGCAATAAAATTATCTCTAATAAACGTTTATTTATTGCCTCCCAAAAAATCATTTCTTTTCCGCCTAATCTCACCTCCAAACCTCTTAGTTGGCGCAGATTCTCATTTTTAGGAAACCTTTCTTATAAATTGACCAACCTTTTTCCTAAACTGAAACTTAAACCTGCTTTCTACTCCCCAGATACCTTTTCCAAATTATTCTTTAATGTGAAGACCTGATACAGTTGTCATTAAGAAGTGGTGTATATAAATTTGCTTGTGATGATTGTGGAGTGGTCTACATCGGCCAAATGGGGATTAAGGAACATAAGCAATACTTCCGGTTAAATAATTTGAATTCTCAAGTTGCGAAACATCTTTTAAACCTCAATCATCACATTTCCTTCAATCCTATATTCCTCCACTTTGAAATTAAAGTTCACAAATTGGATGCTCTTGAACAGCTAGAGATAATTATTTGTGAAGACTCGCTTCTCTTAAATGAATACCTTTTCCACAATCATTCTCCTCTATTTAGCTTACCTAATATTTTGTAAATACTTTGTATCTTTGTTGTCTTTGGCTCTTTTTACCAAGTTTTTGTAACATTTTTCCAACCCCTTCCTTTTCCTAACCGTTTCTTTATTTACCTTCCCGTCGTTTTCTGTGTAACCCCTCCTGTTTCCCTCCCCCTCCCTTTTTCTCTATATATATGGAACAATTTTTATAATTTTTCACCTGATGATGCTACGATCATAGTGAAACTGGTTGTGCCAAATAAATTTGTGGAAGTGACAAAGTTCTTTTCTTTTTCTTAATGAGTAAATTCCACAGGGTTGAGCCTGGCCTCATTCTTGATATACTTGAAAGTATTCTATTTGTATCATTGACCATGGTACATTAACTTGATGAGTAAGAGTGCTTTAGAGATGATTTTCAATTGTTTGATACATTTCAATCTCTAATTGACAGTCTATGAGATACCTTAAGGTTTACATAGAACAATGATTTTTGTTTTATTTAACTGATAGCTAACATTATAATTATTTCTATTTAGATTTAGTCATGTAGTATTAATTATTCAGTGAACAATCTTCTAATTTATAGTTTTGAAAACAGAGGAATACATTTAATGAACTTTTGTACCTTGAGAAAACATTCTTTAGCATAGCTACTTAGAAAGAGTGCTAATTTTTATCAGCCATATCCAGGGTCAGCCTGAGCTACGGGCGAGTTGGGCAGGTGCCCGGAGTGCCCGGGACGCCAAAGTCATGGGGGCACTATACCGACCAACTATCTATGCATTACTTGCAAGTGAGAAAATCTTTGATACCAATTTATAACACAGAACAGGCTGCAATGCTGATGACATTCCATTTATTTTTCCTTTATCAGTAATTTTTACAGAGGAATGAATAAATTAACATATACTTTGTAAATATTTCAACAAACATTTATGGAGAGGGGTACTGGAGTGCTATCTAGCCTGGGGCATCAAAATCCCTTGAGCTGCCCATGGCCATATCCTTTAAATCTTCTTAGAACATTGTGATTGATGGCATCTCAATCTCCTATTATGCTGAAGATTTAAATACCAATGAATTCTAGATAGTTTACATTTTGATTTTTAATGAGATCATAATTGTGGTGTGAACTTGGGAGTTGAGCAGGTGTATGGTTAAGACAGAATAATGTTTTACACCATAACAAATGAACCCAAATATTAGTATTTAATTTAAAAAAATACCAGTTTATCAAATCCTTAGCAACAGAGAATCTAATTACTGATAGTGGAGGACTTGTTTCTTTGAATTAATATTTCTTTTGGTATAAGATAAATATTTACAGAATTGATGGGAATTTAAATTTTAAAACATTTTCAAATTGAATAAAAAAAGTAAAAAATTGAGAATCTGAGTACATTTATTGATAAAATATAGAAGCAACTATGCTTTATCAACTTCTATGTGTATTATAACTTAAGATGAAATTATACTGGCAAATTCTTCCCCTTTCTTTCCCATGTTAATCAAATGAAATGCGGCGTTACTAAAATCCAACCTGAGCCACTGATCGAAGGAATAAAATTTTTACATCTTAAATTACGACTTACTTAATGACAAACTATACATTACTTTGAGAAAAAAACGATGTCACATGAGCAGAATTGTATATAATGACGTTTGATCTCCGTAAAAAATTGCGATCGCACCTAAACAATAATTTTGTCGCCAAAATAACTTTTGATTTTGAATTTCTTTCCTCCAATCAGTAGTCCCAGTTTTCAACAGATGCCAGGGAAATTTGAAATCATGCCATTTTTAATTTTGAGAAATGGTACGATTATAACAATTAGCCTTGGAAGTATTTTGAACTTTTTAATTCCACCGAAATAGGTTAAGAAAGATTTGTAAATGCCGCCGATGCTGCCAATGTTGATGAGGACAAGTTGTGCGACGAAGTAGATGTAATAAAATTAGCCATACCAAATATACAAAAAATTCAATCGTCAATGGACCAAAAATATGTCCATTTATTTAAGAACACGGAATTGTCCTGTCTTTCCGAAATAGTTAGCAAGTTATTTTTAATACCAGTAGCGAATGCTAAGGTCGAGAAAATATTTTTGTGGTGAGCAATATTTTGATGAATGAGCGAAATCGGCTATAGGAAAATATAGTGAAATTGGAGTTTCCCACTACAATTAATTTTTAGATGGCTTGATCCAATTTTACAAAATTTATATTCCAGCTGGAGCAACACGATCTTCCGTAATTTGCTAGAAACAACCAAAATATACTTGGAAATAAAAATGTTATGTTCTATTACTACGTCACACTAGAGTTAATATTTTCTGGTTTTTATTTTCTTCTCCCAAAATCTTCGGGTTAGGATCCTGTTTGAGGTAGCAGCCATACTAGGAATTTACCTTCCCACTATAACACATATTTTACAGGAATATCTTATCTACTATTCGACGCATTTTATAGTAATCCAAAATTCCAATAACGAGACCTGGCTGTAAAAAGCAGCTTGTATATAGAATATGCTCATGATGCAACTCATATGAGGTGTAAGACTTTCGTGACTTGGAGCAAATTTCGCAGCTCTTTTCTCTTTTTCCATCAAATCTTTTGTTTATCGGAAGCCCCTTAAATATCCGGGGCACAGCGGAGATGCACCGTTTGCCCTCCATTTCCTCCTCCCTCAGAGATCATTCGCTTTTCATCTAAATCTGTTAATCACGGTTATTTTTAACATTAAGTTTTCGATATTACTATGTTTTGAGCCGTTTTATCTCTGCTCTCCACATTTTCCTTCCCATTTAGATCGTTTAAATATCACCGGACCAAGTTTTCAGATCGGGTCTCATCGATGCGTCGAAATATCCAATTACTTTGCTTAAAGAAATTTGATAGTAAAAGATAGAGAGATTCAATGGATGCAGAATTGGTTCGTGACGGGAATCTCTTGTACTTCAGCATGTTTTTTCAACTATATCTATAGTTATAGGTGTATATATATATATATATATATATATATATATATATATATATATATATATATATATATATATATAAAATTAAGATCGATATGAGCTAGAGGTAACCTCCTCTCCGAGAATGTAACAGTCCAACGCAATAAATCGAATCCCACGCTGAAACAACAACCTTTCGCATCGCATTTCAGAGAATCCTTCGGAACCATCTCGTACCCCGCGACCACGAAACCCTCTCGTCCCCCCTTACCATTCACCCCCTTACCCTCCACCACCTTTACCCTCCACCCCCTTTACCCTCCACCACCCTTACCCTCCACCACCCTTACCCTCCGCCCCCGCTTCCACCTCCCCTCGCGACCCTCACCCAATCGCATAACCTCAATAGGAAGTCGCTTTTAACACGGAACGCCTCCATAAGAAATCGCTTAGCGACGCTCGTTTGCTAATTTTGCTTTTTTTTTAAACTCCGAATAAGTGGCGTGAAATTAGTTCGGGAGATAACACGTAAAAGGTTAAAAAAAACGCATAGGCGATGCGTTTATTAGATTAGGTCATCGCGCGCCTCGTGTATCTACGCCTTACGGAGAATAAATAAATCGATCCGTGTAACGCCGAAAGATATCCCGGAAGCACGCTCCGCCTTAGTTCTCGCATCGTATGATTTGGAGGGGCCCAAAGGGAAGAGGAGGAGGCGACCCAGGGATATTGGGGCCGAAAGGCCCTCGCGCGGTCGCACCTCACCAACTCACTCGCGTACGGACCACTTGGTCGTCGGGAGCCTTGGCTTTCGCAGCACTCACCGACTCTCTCTCTCTTTCTCCGGAGTTTCTCTCTCTCTCTCTCGCTCACCAAGGCGCCGCGCACATCTTCCAAGAGAACCTCAGAATAGGTGTCCGAGACGGCGTCCCACGCAAGTGGAGAAAAAAGCGAGCATCGCACCGGGAGCGTCGAGTGCCGTGGTGGAGTGCGTTCGGGCGTAGTGCGGCCTCCTCCTCATGGTCGGCCTATCTCTCTCTCTCTCTCTCTCCGTCTCAGCAGCGCGCCATCCGGAGGTGCGCCCCCGTGCGCCCTTCGCGAGCACCGCAAGAAGATTCCATCGGGGGCGAAGAGACCGAGTGTGCGCGCTCCCCAACGGCCGCCGGGTCAGCTCGATATATGGCGGTTTCGTCCGGCCAGAGGGGGGTGCGTGGCGGGGGGGAGGGGGGAGGGAAGGTGCGCGCGCGGGCGCGGTGCACACACCACGCTCGCTCGAGGGCCCCCGGAGGAGGCGATCGATCGGGGTGGCGAGGGAGGCGGGGGAGAGGGGAGTGATTGGGGAGGAATGATGGTGGAGGGAGGGGGAGTGACGCTGGGAGGTGGCACGCGTCTTCCTCTTTCTCTTCCCTTTCGCGTTCTCCTCGCTCTTACCGTTCGCTGTCTTCCTTTGGGCGCCCCGTCGCTTTTTTGTTTTACAACTTATAAAAAATTGTCCTCCTCCTCGCTAAAGCTTCGGCCTGCGGAAATCAGGAGATGGAGGAAAACGCTAGAATGAGGTCAGAAATCCTTAATCTCCTGCCGTTTTCTTCTGAAGAAAATGAAACGAATCGCCCCCGCGGCCCACCTTTCGCGGCGATTTCCCGCACCTTAGCAAATGTGAAGGAATGTCACCTCCTACGGTTCGAAACGCCCGTTAATTGCGGCGGAGATAGAGAAGGCTGCCGTTTCCAAATTTCGGTCATTCAACGAACGTTTAAATCTGATGAAGACGAGATGATGTCGATTTTTCGGGTAACTGTTTTTATAATTTGCGCAGTTGTGCTCAGGTTGGTCCTAATTCCGTTGTTACTATATTTTATCTGGAGAACTCTATACGGAAATTTTAATTTTGTGAATATGCGCTCCAAATGTGCTAAAACAACTTTTTGTTCCCTGTGCCTTTTAATTCATTCTATGTGGAATTGAAATAGGCGTTCCCAGCCCTCGTGTGAGCCCTTGATTTTTATGTGGCTTTATTTTTAAATTTGCTCGATCGATGGGTAACCTGATTGTTGCGTCCGTGGATTGTTCCATCATGAATCATTCGATGAACACCTTAGGATTTAGAAATGTTAATATTATTGTTTGAAGGTACCCGCGCTGTTCATCGTAAATTCTACCAACTTCAAGTCGGCGAAGCATACGCAAACCTTCGTGCAAATAGAACCGACTCCAATCGAAGCTTACACGGATTGTTCACATCAGAAAACCACTTCACGTCTAACTTCTCTTATACTTTAATTTCATGTTATTACTAATTATTCTTATGTGTCATTGCTTTGTACGAAACATAAGAATGCTATGAGATCTATTTCGATCATTATTGCTTCTCACAAGAAGTTGCGGATTTTATTCTTCGGTATCGGAAAAAAACGAAGGCGAAGGAGAACATATCTGAGATTGACCGGGAATCGAAGCCTAGTATTCAACTTTCCTGTCAGGTGCTTTAACCAATTAAGCTATCAATCCAGCATGAATCTCGATTTCAGGACCCCTATCGAGGCCCGAGCTCACACTGGTATATAAGCATTTCTACGTGAATTACAACAACCGCTTGTAAAGACTGAGCTATGACAGACAATGGAGAAGTTGAGAAACTTGATTGGTGAATATTAACTCCAGATAATTATAAACATGATTATGTTGGGGGAAAGGGGTGGTAAGGGGTCCTAGTGCAGAAGAAGCACTAGGACCAAGGGTTTCTCCCCCGAACCCTGTCGTATTGGGAGATTTCCAATGAGGAAAGGTTAACTGAGTTGTGAATCTTATAGCACTGACCGTCTTCACTGAGGCACAGAAAAAAACACTCCTTTGTAAAACTCAAGAGAGTGAGATAATTTGAACATACAACATAGTAAGTGGAGCTTTTACGCAAGAATACATAAAGCTGAATATGCCCAGCATTATGTGATCACACAAAAATTTCATTATCACTTTGTAGTTTTATATAATATGAGTTACTGGTGCTTGCATACGTCAAGCTCTTGAAAAATCACCTTATACCAAGATATAAACTCTTAAATAAAAATTTGTTTCGATAATTTGTTTTAAACCATTGGCGTCACTGTGCCACATATTTGGAAGTATAAACTGAAACGTAGAAAAATATTTGATATGAAATTCTTTTTATAAATTATTATTTTAAAATATCACTCATATGTTGTACTTGAAGTTACTTGATTTATAAACTATAAACTAGGCATATTAATTCAGTTTCGAGTTTGCTGTAAAGCAGAGCTCGAACGGTACTTTCTTCCATGCAAACACGACTCAGCAAACATGCTATACTCATGATAGAAAACCAGGGCCGCTGCATGGTAAATTTCCGCCTGAGGCAAAGAGTCAAAAGGCCGCCCCAGTTCATGACACATAGTTGCACATATGCGGGGACATTACTATAATGCCACTCCTAGAAAAGTACCGCCTGAGGAGGTTGCCTATCAAACTCGCCTCACACCACGGCCCCGTTGACTAGCGTTTCTCCGCTGGCTGCTACTCGCCTGCTGTTTAAAAAGGCAGCGGGCACGAATCCTGCGCAAGTAGGATTTTTTTTCCAAAAAACTTATGATATTTACGGCGATAATAGAGGCTGATTTGCCATAAAACCCACACACAAGATTTTCGGCTGAAATAATTTATCGATAAAAAAGTGTATAGAGTTAAACCTATTCGTCTTCACGCCTGGTCCCTTTCTCCTCCCAGCCTTTCATTCTCTCAATTTCAATCATAAACTCTTTTTTCTGAAATTTATTCAACAAAAAGACTCGATAGCTATTGCAATCAGTCCATGTTTTTCATTGATATCTTCAGCTGTTTTCTCAACGTCAGGCAGATATTATTTAAAACCTGTTTCGGCTGAATCGGGACGCATTTGAGGAAATTCCCACTTACTCTGTGATGTACTGAGCACCCTACTATCATTGCAAAAAGTTTAGACACCCGAGTTTGAGAGGCATATCTCGATAACAACCACAACGATTTTAATGGGGTGAAAAGTACCGGTTAGAGAATTTATTTATACGTTAATTGATGTACATCTTAAATTTTTAATCAATTCTTAAATATTTTATATTGGGCTGTATTTGAAGAAAAACACGGTTTTTAGAACTGAAAATCCGATAAGACCAATTTGAATGTTTACATCTCAGAAACCTTATAATGTATCAACTTGCAATATTAATAGCACTGAACTAAAACTATTAGGAATAAGTGTCTGGAAGCGTTTTATTATAACTGCAAAATTAATACCACATTTTGTTAGATTTCTGAAATTCGGCTATCTTCGTCAATCCTGGGTTGTTTTCAAAGTTAGAGGTGCCGTTGTAACCGGACAAATGCCTAAATTACTAATATGTAAATAATAACTTCAGAAAATTACTTCCCAAAATGATACCGATTTTTAATTCATCTGTATTCTCCCTCCACCTTATACTTAGGGTTGCCAACCCTCCCGGATTCGCCGGGAGTCTCCCGGAATAGGGCAAGGTTCCAGATATTCTCCCGGATTGAGGCCTTTTTCTCCCGTTTTCACCTATAACAAGGTGATCGCCATGCGGGTTTCATATTTGAACATAACTATCCTTGTTGAAGAGTTTGCAACATTGCCAAGGGGTCGAGTGGGTCTCATGCACCTTTATATTTCCATTGATTGAATATGGAGGGTTCGCTAGCGTCTATACAGTACTATAAAAATCTGACTTTATCCATAGATATACCGTATTAATTATTGTATTATTTAATTATAACAGTATTATAATTAATATTAATTAGTTTATGAAGGATATTCTAGTAGGGGAATCAGATATAAGAGAATTACGTAAAAGAGAAAAGAAATCCGCAACAATGCAATTCATCATAACGAACAAAATTTGTCACCAAAAAATAACGTCGAATTTCCGCGGTCAAAACGAGTTTGTAACAAGAACTGAAACGGATTCAAAAATCGATGATAGGAAAGTGAAATACCATGGCTTCATGCGTCCTATATTTCAAATGCCAAATTCGTACGATTATTGTAAATAATTTTAAAATGCTAAATGCTGAACCCTTTCCTTTCCCGTTAAATTCTGTTATATCTTATTTCCCCGATGTGTTACCCTGTTTATTCGGAAATTACGAAAAAAATCTTCTAAATAATACGTTCTACGAAAATTTGTTAAATGCCAAAATTTTAGAGAATAATATTTTATATAACGTTTATAATAAGTAACATCTATATTAATGAAGATTTTCATAGTTATTTGCCGAAAACGAAACAATGACAAGAGTAAACATCCAATCCCCGTTAACCGATTTCACCCAAAACTCATAATATAAATTACAAATATAAATTTTTGTTGACCATTATTTTATGAGTTTTAGCGCTCAGAAAAAAACTATCACACATATACACACCGACATCACTCAGAAAATAGTCTAAACGTGTTCAGAGGACCGTGTATTTCCGTTCAAATCTCGAACTCGATTTTTTTATGAAAACAATACTTTCATACAAGTTTCATGGTTCGCTTAAGAGTTTTTTACCTTTGAGTAACTTCTCCCGGATTCTCCCGAAATTTCCTACTCATGGAGCGGAAATCTCCCGGAATCAACTCGTCAGTGGTTCATACCCTCCCGTGGTATATGTATTTCTGAGTTGCCTTTCCAAGGTGGCTTTACTCAACGTCGTAATGTAAAATAAAATGGTTGTACAGGCACCTCACCCGTGTTTTAAAAACATGCTAGTCAGTGATAAAAATGAGAAATCAAATCTTTTCCGCCGCTTTTTAGGAGGGACCCACTCCTCTTCACCTGTGGATGCCAATGCCATTTTGTACTTATCCCAGACCGACACTTTATTTTTCGCGAGATCGCGGAGAACTTTGTTTGTTTTGTTTTCTAATGTTGCTTTGTATGTAATGGCCAAATTCTTGGCCTCTTCCCTAATCGGTTTTATTTTTAACATTTCGTGGTAGTGTTGATTACTAAATAAAAATCTTGTAATTTTCCATTATTTTATTAGGACACGACCTAAGTTTCGACGCTTAGCGTCATCATCAGGTGATACACTACTACTACGTCATTCTTCACTCTCGCTTCCGCTGGCGCGAGGAGTGGATGCCACTATCCAGCCTAGGCTCCTAAGTGACAGCGCCTGTATCGTTTTTGGCCCCAGGTGTTGGGGCGATATGGACCCTCTTCGATCCTATGTCCTCCTGTGCTTAGCTGGAAGCAAGTCCTCAATCTCTCCGGTGGAGGAGCGCGGACGCTTGTGCTTGTCCCAGGGCTTCGGTTTGGAGTCCGCAATGGCTCGGAGGACCTCAGCCGCTTCTTCCTCTGCTGCTGCGAAGAACCGCTTGGCACGCCGTTGTAGCTCCTCAGCAATTGGCGATACCTGGAGCTGTTCATACACACCCTCGTTTCTCTGCCCCCGATGTCTCCCTGTGATAAAGCGGAGGCAAGCTCTTTCTGCCACCCCAAGTCGGTAGTGACCAGGAGCGCTAAGTCTGCCACTCCAGGCCGGGGACGCGTACGCCAGGCTTGGAAGGATGATAGCGCGGTAGATGTGGATATTTCTCTTCGCAGAGATGTTCCGGTTCCGCAGCAATGGAGCGAGGCGCAGCTTCGAACCAAAGGCACGGTGGGCCATCTGCAGCGCATGTTTCTGGAAGCGAAGTTTCCGGTCGATGGTCACGCCAAGATATTTGGCCTCTTCCTTCCACTCCGCTTTATCGCCACCAATAAGGACTCCATCCGGGTCCGGAGTAACACTATTTGTGAAGATAACCGTCTGGGTCTTCTTTCGGTTGACCTGCAGCTTCCAGTTCTCGAACCACTCCAAGAGAACATCGGTGGCACGTTGGAGATATGCCGCCGCCATCGCCTTCTTGGAGGATCTGCACAAAAGCGCAGCATCATCCGCGTAGAGCGCCGTCATGGTGTTCTAGCCGAAGTGGACCGGGATGTCCGCCGTATAAATGTTGTAGAGTGTGGGTCCCAAGACTGATCCTTGTGGAACCCCAGCGCTGATTCGCTTCGCAGCAGATGTTGCCTGATGCCATGCCACATGGAAAGTGCGGCCGCTGAGGTAGTTCCCAACAAGCCGCGTGAGCCATCCAGGGAAGTGGAAGCGCTGCATCTTCACAAGCATGCCCCCATGCCACATACGGTCAAAGGCCTTTGTGACGTCGAAAAATGCTGCTGCGACGTGATGCCTGGTGTTGAATGCATTCGCTAAAAAGTTACACACCCTCACTAGCTGGTGAGTGCTGGCAAACTCGGAGCGAAATCCAAATTGTTCTGCCGGCAGAATCTCGTTGTCGGCAATGTGGCGCTGGAGATGCTGCAGGATGATGCGCCCAAAAAGCTTCCCAAGGCCGTTGAGCAGCGATATCGGACGAAACTGGGCCGGCTGCCTCAACGCCTTCCACTTCGGAATGCAGATGATGCGGGCGATCTTCCACTGGGTCGGGGAATAGCCGATCCTCAGGCAGACGGTGAAGACAAAAGCCAGCCAAGTCCCAAAGGACTGTGGAATCTGCCGGATGATTTCATTCCGCAGACCGTCCGGGTCAGGAGCTTTCCTGAGGCGCAGGTTCTTTAGGGCGGCTCCAACGTCCGCCGAGGTGATGGTAGGGGGAGGCAGGATGGGCTCCATCTCGGCAACAGGATCTCCGGTTCCCGCTGCATCCACGGCCGCCTCGTTTGCGAAGACGGTCTCCAGATATGAGGCCATGAGGTTCGCCTTCTCCACCGATGTTACCGCCAGGCCCTGGTCAGACTGGAGTGGGGGATCAGCAACCGGATCTCCTCAAAGCGCTCATGCCATCTTCCATATGGAGCCATCCTCCATGTTAAGGGAGGAGAGCTTCTTGTCCCAGACATCGCTGCGAAACGCCCGAATGTCTTCCCGGATGGAATGCTACAGGTGCACAAGGAGGCGTCTCAGTGCTGGTTCTCCAGTCCGTTGGTAGTTCCTGCGGACTCGGTTCTTTTCACGGATCGCCGTAAGTATGCGGGCTGGAAGTTCCACGTAGTTTAAAGAGCGCCGGACCCGCCGCGGAATCGCCGCCTCTGCCGCGATCTCCGCCGTGGCAAGTTCAGGCAGGGCTTCGGGCAGCATGCCCGTGAGATGTCTCCGAAAAGACTCCCAATCGGCGTCCTGAAAATTCTGGACATCCACCTGCGGCAGAAGGCATGGGCGAGTGCCAAGATAGGCAAGCACTGGGTTATGGTCGCTCGTAAGGCAGGAAAGAGTGGAGACGTGCAAAGAGCAGGTCAAGGATCGATGAAGGAAGATGTCCAGAACATCGCCAGTGCCAGTGTAGTGGAAGCGCATAGGAAGGTCTGGGCCTACGACTCCCACCAGTGCGTCATCCGCCCAGCTACGAAGGACAGCTCCGCGTCGATTCTCTGCATTCGAATTCCAGAACGAGTGCTTGCTGTTCAGGTCACCTCCGCAGAGAGTGGGATCTCCCGTACTGAAGACGGTGTCCAAGTCTTCACGAAGCAGAGTCCGGGATGGCCGCTGGTAACAAGAGACGACGCGCAGCTGCCCTCTCCCTTTGCGGAGGAGGATGGTCGTAGCTTCTAAGAGCTTCCAAGTTCTGGAGTCCTTCGAGGGGGAGCTCCGACGCTTCTAGTGCAGTGGAGACCAGAATTGCAGTACCACCAGCGGCTTTGCAACCGGGGACGAGAAGCTTATCATTCTGGAAGACCGAAAAACCTGGCACCTTCCAGCGGATAGACTCCTGGAGGTGAGTCTCTTGAAGTAGGACGACGGCGATGCCCTGTCTCTTCATGAAGCTCAGCAGTTCAGGAATCTTGCTTCGAATGTCACCACCTGCGTTCCAATAGGCGACGGCGATTGTCGACGCTCGCCGTTTAGGGGTGGACGCGGAAGTGCGAGATAAGCTGCGCCAGTATGCCATTTAGAGCCGTCGATTGCTGCTGGATTTGCTGCTGCAAGGCCAGCGTAGCCGCTGTAAGGGACTGTAGCGCCTCAAGGAGGCCGAAGGGCAGTCCCTGGTCACACGATGCCTGCTGGCCATCGTCGTGCGTTTGTGCTCTCCGCCTCTCCTGGCGCCGCTTCCTGAGTGGGACACGGAGTTCCTCCTCCGTCTCGCGGTGGACTGGTTTGGCGGCCGAAAGGGAAGGGAAGCCAAGAGCAGTCGCAGGGGAAGGTGGAAGTCCAAGCCGAAGTCTGGGCGTCGGCTTCTGCGCAGCAAGAGGTCTTTTGACGTTCCCACGTCCCCAGACGTTCTGAACTCCAAGGGAGGGATGTGGGTCCTTAGGAGCTGGACGTGGAGGCGGCGCTGAGGCCTTCTTTGTTTCTTTCTTCCTTCCCAGGAACTTGGAGACTTCGTCATGGTAGATGGCGCTGGATTTGTCGAAGGCAGTATGGGCCTGCAGTTGCAGCGCAACGCAGCGTCGCCCTTCGTGGTGTTGCATGTGTTCCCGGGATGAGAACCAGCGCATTTATAGCAGCGAGGGGCTGCTGTGCAGTTCGTTGATGAGTGACCAAAGCGACTGCAGTTGTAACACATCTGGGGAGTGTCACGCCGGTAGAGTCGAATCCGCACTTTGACATTCCCCAGATATATTACGGCGCAGACCTTCGTTGGCGGCCATTCAGGTGTAGATGCGATGGTTATGACGAAGAGAGGCGCCGGAGTCTTGGAGCCGCGGATATTCCGGACCTTACGGACCGCCATTCCCGGTGCGTCGATATCGTCATAGATGTCCTTCGGATCGTCAGTTGCCTCAAGGCCATGGATGACGTAGGACGTCAGCTTCTCTGTCCCGTAGTTCCAGGAGGAGATCTGTGCCTGGGAGGAGAGCAGCTCATCCCGCACACGTTTTAGTCCTCCATATTGCCCAGCTGCGCCCGGACAGTCTTGGGTTCCCGGCCGAGGTTGAGGACAAAGGATCGGTCAGAGACTAATCCACGAATGATGGCCCGAAGTGCCTTCAGCGAGCAGACATCGTAGACGATGGGACTCGACTTGTTGGGAGGCTTCTTCGTCTGAGAAACCGCTGTTGTGTCCATGGCCTCAGCAGTGGTGGAGGCAGAGGACGGGGCATGTACATGTACAGGCGCAGCGGCCTGCATCAGCGGGGCGAAGAGGTTGCTGACGGCGACGTTGGGCGTGGCCTCCAGTTCCGCCAACCGCTGTTTCTTCAGTGCTGACTCATTAGCAGTGAGGAAAGCAGCAGAGCGCCGACGAGGATCGCTGGGATATATAGATGGGCCAGGTGTAGTTGGCGTGTGTGGACGCGCTGATCCAGAGCTGTCTCCAGATGCGGAGCCTTCAGATGCGCCGTCGAAGTTATTTCCCTGAAAAGGGCTAACCTCCATAATCTCGCCAGAAGCCGATTTTTGGCCCTGAAAAGGTCCGTTTGTCAACTCCGTCGAGGTCGGTGGCAATGGGGCGCCGTTTTGACCGGTGGAATGGTCGGATCCAAGAGCAGATGATGAAGCTGGCGTCGTCTTCTCCTCACGTCGTGCGCCGGTAGTCTTCCCCATGGGGAAGAGGTTTCTGCCCGTCACTCCAGGAAGCAGTGCGGGCGAAAATTTTTCCTGAGCCGTCGTCACCTTGATGCTCAGAACAGCAGATAATTTAACAATAGAACGTGGTAAGACAAATCAGAATGCTATCTTATCGGATGGTTTCAGGTGATACAGAGAAAAGCAAATGGGTATATATAGGAGAGAAAGATGGAGTGGGAGGTAGAAGAGTGGGGGAGGGAGGAATGACATTGTACGGGCAAGACTGCTAGGTGATTGGTTGGTAACTCGGTGGAGGGGAAATGACGGTTACAGTTTGGGAAGGGAGGAATGGAATGGAGAGGAGGGGTGAGTGGGTTGGGAATAATTGTTCATTAAGGAGCAACACTTTGTTGCCAATATGTTGCAATATCTCTAGCTGCTCCAAGGCGTCCAGGCGAGGTCCATTGTGTTCGAAATGGAGGAAATCGGGGTTGAAATGTCAGGCATGGGAAGTCTCGAAGAGGTGTTTGGCCAATAGTGAAGAAGCATCTCTCGTCCGTAGACACCTCATATGTTCCTTAATCCTTGTGTGGAAACTCCTCCCAGTCTGCCCGATGTACATCGCCTCACAACTGTCGCACTTAACCCTATATACCCCACTTTTACGAGAAGAATCAATTTGATCCTTACATTTACACACGCTAGTGTTAGTGGGGGGATAAAAGGAGGTACGGTATTTATCCTTGGGTAAAAAAATTGCTAGTCTATAAGAGATTTTGCCTACAAAGGGTAGTTTACACCATTTAGGGGCTATTGATTTAATAAGAGAGAGAGAGAAGCAATGTTGGATGTGGCTAATTTGCGAAATGTAATGAGTTCTTTAATTTCATCAGGGATCTCCAGGCTTTCTTTGGCTTTAGTTTCTCTGCGCGGGATTGCCTCTTCCGCTGCGTTCTTGATGACGTTCCCCAACAATTCTGCAGCCTCCTCTATTCCCTCCTCCGTGGTTATCATGGGCATCTCACTTGGCAGTGACTGTAATTTTCTTTCTAAACTTAGCCCAGTCCGCAGGTCCGTAGCACATGCGGCGGTTGTCCTGTTGATAAAACATTACCTGTGTCAAGATCCTCAGGATTACCGGGTAGTGGTTGCTGGTAAGTTCCGGGACCGTTTTGGACACTGTCCGTCAATTAAAATTCTTGACCATGGCAAAGTCAAGGATACTTCCTGTATTCCTTGGTCCTGGTCGCGTCGTTTTTACTGGAGCCACTACCCTAATTTGGTTGTTTCGTGCCCATGTTCTTATTAGGTTTCCACGCCTGCTGTCTCTACTGCAGTTCCACGCCCAATGCGTCGCGTTGAAGTCTCCTGCAATTATAATTCCGTCGTCCATGCTAAGAAGCCCGTTTAGGTCTTGCATGCACAGTATTTTTTGCGGTGGTATATATATACTTATTATTGTAGTTTTTCCCATATTTGTGTCAGCTCTGATTTCCACTGCCTCTATTGAGCCAGAGCTCCTGTCGTCTATCGGTGTGCATGCAATTCCTTCACAGGTGAGGATCGCCACTCCACCACATCGGGTATTGCTTTTTCGGTCCCTCCTGAATACCTTGTAACCAGGAACAGCCCAATCTTCATTTGGTAACAGGTGCGTCTCTTGTATTAGAATGATTTTAACTGAATGTTTGCTAAGGAACTCAATGAGTTCCGGCGTTTTACTTCTTACGGCCCCATTTGCATTCCAATGGGCCATGATGATCGTAGTAGCTTTTAAGACCCTAGCGTCCATTTCCGTTTTGCGCGGTTATGGCGGTCACTATGGTTGGTATAAGGGCCATCATGGCCGCCATTTGCTGTTGGATGGTAGCAGTGAATTGGGCCATAGTCGCTTCCAAGATTTTGATATCCAAGTCATTGTTTAGGTTATTTTCTTCCCTTTTGGGCTGCTCCTTGGTCTCCTTTTGGGGTAGCGGCGGAAATGCCTTTACCTCGATCCCTTTACCCGTCTTTTCTGGGATGGTCCAGACTGATGGCGGTGGTGGGGGGACCCGGGTTGGTTTGTGCGTTTTGTCTGTTTTATTTTCCTTTGTTTTTAACGCTTCCTCGTGCTTCATGTAGACTGACCACCTACGAGAGAAGGAGACATGCGCCCCGCCGCAGGTACAACATTTGGCCTTTGTCTTAGTTTTATTGTTAGGGCAGTTTTTGCCTTCGTGGGCCCCAGCGCACTTACAGCATCTGGGAGTTGAGGTGCAGTTCTGGGACCCGTGTCCATATCTATTGCATCTGAAGCACATCTGCGGCCTTTGGTACTTGTAAGATTCAATATTAACTCTATGGCTGCATATTTTATTTATGCCGGCCATGGAGGTGATTTTAAAATTCTCATTTTTCTCTATGGTCGCTACATAGAGATCCTTCCTCGTAGGTGCCAGTTCTCTTACTGCAACGCACGGAACACCTAGTTCGTTGAGCTCTTCTTTAATGAACCCCAGGTCCATCCCCTCATCCAGCCCTTTAATCAGGTATCTGACGGTAGTATTTGTTTTTCCTGCCCAGGTATGCATCTGTGCGCCAGCCTCCATTAAATACTGTTTGACATTATTATATACGTTCATGGCGGTCAGCTGTAGCCTTGGCCCGTCCTTAGTCTTAGTGATCGTAAAATCGTTGTTCCCAGTTTTCTGTCTTATAGTCTTCACGGATGCTGCGTCATTGATTATTTCATAAATGACAGTGGCCGGTGGTCTCTTTTCCTGGTTGTTTTTCCTTGGGATGTCTCCCGAAACGTCTATTAACAGATCAAGTCTATTTACGGTTTCGGTTTCTGTGGGCTTGAAGGGCTGGTATCTTTTTCTTTTCTTGGCCCTCTCCACCGTTGTGAAGATGGCTGCGTCGTCATTATTAAGATCGGTGACGGGTTCAGGGTCTACTTCTTCACTGGCCTTTGCTGGCGCCGCGTCATTTTGTTCTTTCTGTTCTTTTGTCTGGACTCCCTTTTCGCTTTCTCGTTGGAAGAGAACTGCTTTTATATTGGATGGGATCGGTATCCTTCCTGGTTGGGTCGAGGTGCCTGCTTCGCTCGTCGGAGCTGGGTCCCTTTTAGGGGGCGGTGAGCGGATCATTCTGGGGAGGGGGTGTTAATCCTTACCACCTATCGAGATAGAGAAAGAACGAGTGGGTGAGAAGGTGGGCCTTGTTAGCCACCCCCCGCGGAAGAAGTGTGACCGACCGTGCTGTGGCGGCCTCCCGAGATTGACCCGCCCGCAGCAAGGCGTGCTGTCAACTCCCGCATGGCACCTGGCCGTGTCCCGGAGGCCTAGGAAGTCCCGCAGCGACTTGCGTACTTCCCCCCGAGTGGGGTTTTTCCCGCACTAGGCAGACGGACTCCCAGTTAGTAACTAAAATTTTTAAGAATGATCCTCAACGTGGAGGGTGTGAACCGTGTCGTCTTTGCTCTAGGTTCGCTAGATAGGCTAGGCTCGCTAGTGTGGCGATTTTTTCCTCCCCCCCCTTTACTCCCGCACTTATACGATAGCACTTAACGAATCGCATGTACGAACATGCAAGTACGAATATCGCTAGTTCGAATATCGCCGCTATCGTATATCGCCGATATTCGTGATATCGCCGGACTGAACACCACGCCCACGAACGCCACGCCACGGTCGACACGCCCTCCCGTGGTGCCTCTCTGCTTTATATACTCTAATTACCCCTCACCTCTTCAACCTTCCCTCTTTCCCATGGTTATGCAAGAACAGTAGAAAAGCGACCAATCATCGGGAATAATTCAACCATTTCCAATTACCCGCCTGACGTCATTACCTCCCTCCTTCACCACCGGCGTCACGTGACAGTCCATTCCGATAGTGGCCTTCCGAGCGACGAGACGCACAGCGGAGCAACGAGAAGAGAGAAGTCGACGCAGGTGTTCCACTCTCGAGTCCATACTACCCGGCAGAAAACATTCAGTGTTGAGTGGACATTGACCTACCGGGAGCCGGAAGAGTGATAGTAACTATTGGATGTGATTTAACTGACATTAACTAAGTTTCGTTTCGAATCGCCTTCACCTATGAGGTGTATTTTGTTTTGTGGTATTACTTAAATCTATTCAAATTCAACTGTTGGATTGTTATATGTCTATATTTCTATGTTCTATTTATAGTTTGTCATTAGCACTTAGCACATCAGTGGATGTTTTTGCACCGAAAATTATAGTTCGCTGCACTAGTCATCCAGCCAATCCCGAATAAACTCCTCACGAGTTGGCAACCCTACTTATACTACGTCTGGCGTAGTAAAACGGCGGGAGAGTGGAAGAGAGAGCGTGCGCTGTTGCTACCTCCTCCGCAGTCATTGCATTCCCGGTCTTGTAAATGACTCACTAACATAGAAGATGTGGCAAAAGCGCACGCTGCATTTGCTACTTTCCTTCTTTCTCCCGCCAGTTTTGCTAAGCCAAAGGTATATGGCGGAGGGAGAATGAAAATGAAATAAAAATCGGTATAACTATAATTATAACCAAGGGATAGTTATGTATACTTCGTATATACTCTAAGCTAAAAATACAACGCTTCACAGTTCTGGTTTTTGTGTTCCTCCGCCTTATTCTCAAAAGCAGTTTTGAAAAAAATACCTAGAAGAAATTAGACGTAGAATTTTTTTTAAACCTCTCAAGCTATGCAGAAAGAGGCTTCGTTAGAAGTAAACCGACTCAATTTCGTTTGGAAATCCTCAACAGGGAGGGTTTATGACCCTTTACTGAATAGACGAGAGGTTTGCACCCAGATATTTTTATGGACAAACCCGACGGGGCACGTATCGAAGAATTTTCCCAAGGGAGAAAGACCCAGGGTTATTATGTTATGCTATCAATTATACGATTCAGTACGTCTTGCTGATTGTCGGTGATATATATGTGTGTGGGGTGCGGATAAAGGAGACGAGAGAACTTATGTCGGATAAATTTTATTACCCTTCAATACACTAAGCTCACTGGGAAAATTCCGTCGTACACACCGTCCATTCTGCTACACGGTTACACTCACGTCGTCGTCCCACTTTTCTCGCGCCAACCTCTCGCCATCTTCCTCTTTCATCCAACCCTCTCACCCACGCCCTCCACTCTGAAAAACTGACGATCGCCACCCGTCACAAACAAGCGACGATCACCACCCGTACACCATCTCAGTCCCACAACTCGGCCATCCTATTAATCGTCCGTCCCGGACTATGGCAGGTAATCCTCTATGTCTCGGTAGAACCCTCTCCATGGCTTCATGTTCTCTGCTACGGCGGAAGTGTGTCCTGGACCCTCATGGCTACCAACCTTCTCCACATCGTAGCGGTCCTTAGAGTACACCTTTGTGAATCGGTAAAGTCCCAGGAACTTGTTCCTCAACTTCAGGCCTGCTCCAAACTGCGTCCTCTTCACCGCCACTATGTCACCCACCTCATACATTGTGGCCTCCTTGCGTCGACGATTGAAGCTTCGTCTATTCTCCTCCTGGACCGTCACAATGGCTTCCTTGGCCCGCTTACGCAGGCCGTCCCTTGCCCCTGTAAAAGAGGTGTGCATCTCCTCCTCAATTACCTCCTGCAGTTCGACATCCTCTGGATTCCTCATCGTCGTCCCCATTAAAAGTTCACATGGGGTGGTGCCAATGGACCGTTGGGGTGTGCTGTTCACTGCCCGCTGCACCCAGCTTATAGACTTGAACCACTTCAATGGCTCCTCTGCAGAAAGCTTCGCGAAAACAGCCACCAGGATACTCTGGATCCTCTCTACCTGACCATTCCCTCTTGGCACACCTGTCGTAATGGCGAAATGTTTTAAATTCCCCTCCTGCCAATATTGCTCAAACTCCCCAGCCATAAATGCCTTGTTGCGATCCGTAATGATCCACCTTGGATTACCAAAAGTTTGCTGGTGGACCCTCAGCTTCTCCAGCACCTCTGCCGTTTCCAACGTCTTAGTCGCAAAGAGCCAGGCAAACTTAGTAAATGCATTTACAAGCACAAGGAGGTACTTGTAGCACTTTTTAGTTGACGGCAATGGCCCCAAATGATCTATATGTAACGTGCCTAAAGGGAGGTCTTCTTTTGGAATAGGGTTCAGGAAACTTTCCGCCTTTCCTTGCTTTCTAGCCGCCAATATGCATGGAATGCAGTTTTGGATATACTTCTCTATCTTCTTCTCCATCTTATTCATTCAGTACTGCCTCCCAATCATTCTCATTGTCTTCTTGATACCTAAGTGTCCTGTGTCATGGGACCTCTGAATAATCTTCCACTCCATACCTTTCGGGATGACTAGTCTCTGCATTCCACCTATTCCTTGTAAAGTAAATCTCCCCTCAGCAAAAAATCATCAAACGTTCCACCTCCACGTAGGACCATCTTAATTGACTTTAGTCCTTTGTCCCCATTCTGCGCCCTGTCTGCTCGGTCCAGCAGCACATCCCGTAAAGCAAGCACGTAGGGATATCTGCTCAGAGCATCGACATGCCTCATTCTCGTCCCAGCCCGGTGCTAGACCTCGTAATCGAACGGTTCTAGCTCCATTACCCATCTTGCGACCTTAGGTGCTAGGCTGTCCTTCTTAAGGGTTTGTTTAAATGCCTCACAGTCTGTGATGATCTTAAAGTGGATTCCAAGCAAATACACCCGGAACTTCTGCACCGCTTTTACCACAGCCAACACCTCCAACTGGTAGCTGTGAAGCTTCCTCTCTGCTTCTGATGTCTTCCTGCTCATGTAGTAGACCGGGTGGAGCTGGTTATCATCCTTGGACCTCTGTAGGAGAATCGCCCCTAAGCCATCCATGGATGCATCTGTGTGAAGCTCGGTCTCCAGCCTTGTATTGTAAATCCGCAGCATAGGCTCAGCTGCCATTGCCCTCTTCAGAATCAGAAATGCTTGATGTTCATCCTTACCCATCAGAACTTTTCTCCCGCTCTTCAGAAGATCACTAAGTGGGTTGGAGATCTTAGCATAGCCTTGCACATATTTGCGGAAGTAACCTGCCGACACCAAGAAACTCCGTAGTTGTCTCTCTGTCCTCGGCTCGGGAAAATCGACAAGGGCAGCTACTTTGTCCGGCGACGGCTGAACCGTACTATTCTCCACAACATGTCCTAAGAATTCAATTCGTCTATACAGCAGTTGGCATTTCCCCCAATTGATCTCTAATCCATATCTGCTTGCGATTTCTAGCACTTCCCTCAATCTATCCACTGCCTCACTCTCGCTTTCAGCCACAATTTTTATGTCGTCCAAATAAATTAGTACAATCCGACACTTCACCAGCTCCCGAAAAACAAATGAAATGAATCTCTGAAACACTGCTGGGGAATTTCACAAACCAAATGGGACCCTAGTGAACTCGTAATGTCCTATAGGTGTCAAAAAGGCGGTATATTTTCTACTCCCTTCTGCTACTTGCACATGAAAGAAACCATCTTTTAAGTCCAGCGTAATAAACACCTTTGTCTCCACTAACCTATCCAAAATGTCTTCTATCAAAGGCAGGGGGAAATGCTGTCTAACCATGACCTTGTTAATCGGTTTGTAGTTCACACATTCTTGCACTCCCATCTTTCTTCCTGGCCACAACCACCTGGCTCGCGAACTCAGAATGGCTGGTCGTGATTATCCCCTTTTCCAACCACTCTTCCAACTGCTCGTCAACTTCGGCCGACTCCTTAGGTGATAACCGCCGTGGTCTCCGGCTAATGGGCCTCTCATTCTCTAGGACTATTTTCATCTTAATCGGCACCTCTTCCATCTTCTTAGGCTGGTAATCCCCAACTAATTCTCTAACCTTGCTGCCTAATTCTGGGTCTAAATGACTGCACTAGTCGTCATCTGCGGCAATTAGCAGCATACAGCCCTCTGCTGGCCATATCTAAGCCTCGCTCCTGCTTAACTTCACTGAAGCATGGTACAACAGTTCATCACCTAAGAGAGCTCTCACGTAAGGAATGGTTCCAGCAGGCACTACCGAGTACAACAGTGGATATGGGACTCCGTCGATAACAGTCGTCGTCTTAAGTCGGCCCAGCGTCTTGATCATCCCCCCACCTGCGGCTTCTAGAACCTGCTCGCGCCTTTCAATGTCCAGTTCACCTAACTCCTTGCAAAGGTCTTCGGCAATGATATTGTAGTCACTCCCACTATCAATTAGACAGTCCACATTGACTCTGTTAATTTTCACAGTCTTAATCCTATTTTTCCGGCCCTCTGACCGCAACTGTAACAAACCTGCTCTATCAGTGCTCTTTTTTACATGGAAAGCCTTCCGTTGACCACCACTCGAAAGAGAACCTGGGCATTTCGCGGCAATATGCCCAAACCCGAGGCACTTGAAGCACTTTCCTTAAACTTACAATCACGGCTCAAATGTCCTACGCCCCCACAATTGAAGCACCTAGCCTGTTTTGTTTTGTCAGAAAAGTTCGACCCAGGACGCCTTGGTAATTCCACCTCACGCTGCGGCCTATTCGTAGACATTTTGATCCTCATCATCTCGTAATATTTTACCTTCTCCCGAAACTCGGCAAATGTCTTAGCCCCATACAGCATCGTCTTATTTACCTCACTGTCCCGAAGACCGTCGATAATATATTGAATAGTGATTTCCTGTTCCAGGTCAATCCTACTAGCTATTTTCCTCATCTGCAGGATGTACTCTTGGTGGGATTCCCCTTCCTTCTTTTTGCGCCTAAATAGCAACTGATGAATCTCACGACTGTTTGTCTTCGATTCGAACTCCTCCGTCAGGGCCTCCTTAAGTGCTCCCTACGTCTTGAATACTGGTTCCGCCTCCAGCCACAGCTTTGCGGTTTCCTCGAGGCACTTCTTCGCAAAAACCAACATCCGTAGTGGCGACCACTCGTACAATTCACTGTGCTCCTCGATGAGTTCAATCCACTTGCCTACTGGGAAGGCCTTGTCCTCTCCGGTGAATTTCGGGATCGTCTCTTCTATATCCCTGAACTGAAGCTGTCCCCTCATAACTCCGTGGCCCTCATCTCTTCCGCGAGATACACTACATTCGCTCTCCGACTCTTTGATTCGGCGTTGTTCGTCGCCTAACGCATCACACTCAGCTTTGGCCTCTGCCAACTCGCGCTGTAGCTGCTTTACGGTTCGACTTGTTGCCCGCCTCTCTCTCAGAAAGATCTTCAGGTGGAGCCATCCTCCAACGCCTATTCACATTAACACGAAGACACAAAAAGTACTTTCCCCTCCCCTCGGCTATACCAGGCACACGCTAGTCTCAGGCTACTTCCTCGTCACGTGATCCTACGCCAGTCCAACACTACCTTCCCGCGCTCTTTCTCGTCATGTGACCCACCAGCTAGATAGCGTCCATTACGTGAAAAGTGACTTCACCAAAATGGCTTGCCAAGAATTTTCTTTCGAAGTCTTAAATGTTTCAACACACAATGTTTATCAGCTAGGGAATTATACCACACTAAAATATCACTCTTCTAACTAATAACTTTTCTCGTCTCTCGGCAAATAACGTCCAAAACATGCAGCGTGCCCCTATCGTCTTTAGGCCAACACAATTACACTTTGATGAGAAATGCAAGGTCTCGTCTTTCGTAAGATAACATCTCGTCTTTCGTAAAATAACGTCTTGTATTTCATAAGATAACGTCTCGTCTTTCGTAAAATGTCTCGACTTTCGTAAAATAACGTCTCGTCTTTCGTCTATTCGTCTTACATGTAAACTTCTATTCGTCTTATAAATACACTAAAATTCGTCCTACTGGTTTCATGGCTCGTCTTCATCTCACGTTCCTTTCCACACACACACGCACGCACGTAAACACACACACATATACATATATATATATATATATATATATATATATATATATATATATATATATATATATATATATGAAGAAGACAACTTAGGATCAAGTATTATGGAGAGCGAAGCGGAAAAAGCGATAGTGGAACTAAAGAAAGGGAAAGCCTCAGGCAGCGATGGAATACCGGCTGAGGTACTTAAAGTCATGGGATCAGGATTAAAGTGACTACGAAATTATTTAATAAGATTTACGACACGGGAGAGTGGCCTTGGGATTTCCTAGGGTAATAATGATCCCTCTAAAGAAGAAGCCTTCTATCACACACTTTGAAGATCATCACGAAGATTCTTAATAAAAGGTTGGAGAAAAAGGCAGTAGAAATGCTAGGGGAAGATCAATTCGGTTTCAGAAAAGTACGAGGAACTAGAGATGCTATAGAGGTAGTTAGATTCATATTAGAAAGAGCAATAGAGTACAGTCAAGATGTCTGCGTATGCTTCGTAGACTAGAAGAAGGCCTATGATAGAGTAAATTGGGTAATGTTGATGGAGATATGAAAGGATATAGGTGTAGACTGTAAAGACAGAAGAATGATCAGGAATGTATATCTGAATCAAGCTGTAAAGGTCAGGTTGGAGAATGCGGACACCTGCGGAGTAAATATCGGCTACTGTCTATCGCCGGCCTTATTCGATATATATATATATATATATATATATATATATATATATATATATATATGGAAGTCAACAAGGTGTTGGGATGAGGAAACCCAGTGAACACTCACCAATCAGACGACTTCAGGTTGGCGAGGCCCCGGGGATGTCGAAGCGACACACGTAAAAGAACACTAAAACACAGAAACATCACAAACGTAGAAGCTTTCGGAACTACTCCTTCATCAGCAACAGAGAGAGAACTGATGGCGGTGACACTGGGTGGAGGCATGGGGGTGGAAGGGTAGTGCGGAAAGGTCGAGGATTGGAGGATACGGAGGGGGTTGGGGATTGGTAGGGTGTTGGGAGAAGACAGAAAGGGAGTGAAAAGCTATCGAAGGTTGAGGACAGGGGGAGTGATGGAGTTTAGGAGATGGATATGCGAAAGCTCCCACTGACGGTGTTGGGGAGCCGAAGCATTGTCGGGGAGAGCGCGAATGACTCTCACTGTGAAGCAGTTGTTAAACTTTAAATTATGTTTGTTCGCATATATATATATATATATATATATATATATATATATATATATATATATATATATATATATATATATAGAGAGAGAGAGAGAGAGAGAGAGAGAGAAAGTTTAATGCAAGAACCGTTAGAAGGCACAGGAGATTTCAACATCGGAGAAAGGATTATAAGAACGGTAAAATACGCGGTTGATCAAGTACTTGTAGCAAGAAAGGAAGATCTCCAGAAAATGACAAATAAACTAGTATTAACAGGTATAAAATACGGTATAGATAGAGAAAAATCCAAGGTCATTCGAATACCGGAAAAAGAACAGAATCTGAACATAAGTGTTGGAGGAAAGCCTTTAGAACAAGTTTCAGACAATAAATACCTTGGAAGCATCATAACAAGAGAGGCAAAATGTATGGATGAGATCAGGACTAGAATAGGAAAAGCAAAGGCGGTTTTCAGCAAAAAGAAACACCTACTTACGGAGAATATAAGGGAAAATATCTGCAAGAAGTTCATAAAATGCTATGCGTGGAGTATAGCTTTGTACGGGGCAGAAACATGGACGCTAAGGAAAAATGACATCAAATACTTGGAAAGCTTTGAAATGTGGACTTGGATGAGAATGCTGAAGATAAAATGGACAGACGGGATGAAAAACGATGAAGTGCTACGAAGAATAGGAGAGAAGCGAATGATTATACAGACTATCAGAAAGAGAAAGGCAAACTGGGTTGGACATTACCTGAGGAGAGAGAGTATGATTAAAAACGTGTTAGAAGGGAAACTAGATGGAAAAAGGGAAAGAGGTAGGAAAAGGTTTCAGCTGATAGACGATTTGAAAGGGAAAGAGAGTTATCAAGATATGAAGAGGACAGCGGAAAATAGGAGTATATGGAGATCCAGGTTTAACCACGAATAATCACGGACCTGTCTACGGACAGACTACATGTGATGATGATGATGTGTTAATATAGTAACTGTGGTGAAAAGTGAAGTGTTTCAATTGAATCGGCCTAACGTGATTTTTTCCAAGTTAGTTATTACACTCCATTAACTTTTTTTGTTTTCGAGTCAGCGTATCCTATAAATTGTTTTTTTTAATTTCTCCATATACGAATATAGAGAATGTATTGTTTTTATGAAAAAATCGAATTCGAGATTTCAACGGAAATATATGTTTAAAGATCCTCTGAACACGTCTTGACTATTCTCTCGATGATGTCTGTGTGTGTGTGTGTGTGTGGATCATAGTATAGATATAGGATATAAATATGATATAACACCTTAGATACTTCTAGAAGTTCTACAGAGCTGAATTTTGGCTTGAAGTTGTGAACAACTTCTGAAAAAATCCAAAATTCCAGAAAATGTTATATATATATATATATATATATATATATATATATATATATATATATATATACATATATATAAACTCCTGGACTCAAGACCACCGGACGCAAGACCTTCCTCCCATTTCTTATTAGACTTGGCAGCAATGGTGCTCAAATTGAACAACTTCTCTTTCGATGGTCGTCACTACCTTCAAATTAGAGGCACTGCGATGGGCACCCGAATGGCGCCTTCATACGCCAATTTCTACCTTGGAGAATGGGAAAGACTCTTCCTCAACGTTCCACTCAGACCATTTTTGTGGCTGAGATACATCGACGATGTCTTCCTCATTTGGACGCATGGACCTGACTCCCTCATTTCCTTTCTCTCGCGTCTCTCCTCCCATCCTTCACTGTCCTTTACCCACCAATCCTCTACCTCCCACATCACATTCCTGGATGTCGATCTTTACCTTCAAGACAGCTAAATCCGCACCTGTGTTCACATCAAACCCACCAACAGCCTCCAATACCTCCACTTTGATAGCTGCCATCCCCTTCATACCAAAACCTCTATCCCCTATGCCCTTGCTCGTCGAGGATGGAGGCTTTGTTCCGATAGAGCATCCCTTCTAGAGTATTGCTCTGTCCTCGAGGATGCTCTTCTCAAACGTGGTTACCCCCCAGTCTTGGTCCGCGAACAGATCCATAGGGCGATGACGCCTACCCACAATGTATCTCATCCTCACACACCCACTATTCCTGCATCTACCCCTCCACTCACTCTTACGACACTTTTCCTTCCTGGTATCCACGAAGCTCTCAAAACAATCCTTCATGCTGACCACCCAATTCTTACCTCTTCCTCCCATCAGTCCCTCTTTATCAACCTTTTTGCCAATCCTCCGCTCCTCTCCTTCCGCCGGCCCCCAAATTTGGGAAATATCTTGTGGAGGAAGAAACTTCCCACTTCTACCACGCTTCTTGCAATAGGTTCCCACCCCTGCGGAAAACCTCGCTGCCTCACTTGCCCTATCCACCTACCATCATCTTCTTTCTCGAGTCCCTCCACCAACATCACCTACCCCATCACCTCCAGAAGCAACTGCACCACCCGTAACGTCATTTACCTCCTTACCTGCACCCTTTGTCCCGCGTTTTACCTAGGCCTCACCAGCAATCCGTTAAACATCCGAATGAACGGTCACCGGAATAGCGTTTCTCTCAGACGCCCCCTCCCAGTTGCATTACACGCTAATACCCACAATGTCCCCTTCAATAGTTGCTACAATGTTAGGATTATTCGCGCTTTACCCTATGACACTCCTGCCCCCCTTCTCCGACACTGGGAACTAGCACATATCCATCTTCTCGACTCTTTCTCTCCGCCTGGCCTCAACCCCCGCTAACCCTATTAGCCCCCTTACAATGCCTCCTTGTTACATTGTAGTTATTCGCACTTTCCCTTACCACATTCCCTCCTTATTGGCTATCCACCCCTCCTACTCCCCACCTCCTCCAATCATCAACCTTCCCACATCACCCTGTCATTCCCCGCCCAGTGTGTCACTTTACGTTACTCTTTCGCTGAAGAAGGGCATAGGCCCGATAAGCTTGCGTGTGTTTTTGTGTTCGTGTGTTTTACGTGTCTCTTCGGCGTCCCCAGCAGCCTGCCAGCTTGGTCCTCAACTTGGTAAGTGTCCGCTGGGCTTCCCTCAACACCTTGTTGCCACCCTCATCACTACCTTTTCTTTTCCTTTAGTTAATATATATATATATATATATATATATATATATATATATATATATATATATATATATAAGGGGTATTTTTGACCCCATTGTCCAATTTTAAACACCCATAAGAAAAGCATTAAAAACGGTGTAGGGCTATATACAATTGCGTTTTTAAATTATTTAAAATTAAGATACAAAGTTGGGACATGAATCGTACTATAGATGAAAGAATGAAGTTTGTTTTTCTTGAAGTTAAAATTAAAATACATCCTGAATTTGCGTATAAATTTGATTTTAATCATAAAATTATGTAAAGGTTTTTGGGTTTTCAACAATGAAAAATATTAACTACCATAGCAACAACTCCAATGTCTTTCAATGGGAATTGGTTTTCGATACTTCAAGAACATTGCTTTTATGCTTAGACTGCATCATAATCCATTTGATTTCAGCCAACGACGTATAATATGATGACGTGATAATTTTACATTAATTTTTTTATCCGGATACGTACTAAAAGGCACGGATGATGTTGCCATAATCCTAACACACAAAATATCCTAATTTTTACATAAATTTTAGTGTAACATATAGGCTTTAGTATTAATGATGAGTATAGTTATTGGTGAAACAAAGCGATCTGAGTAATGAAACTTGAAATTGGAAAACTTGGACGGGAAGCCGATTGCCAGAGAATTTATAAATCCGGATAGATGCCTTAATATCGTGGAAAATGAAAACTATTATCTTATTTATATGGGCTCGATGTAGATCAAATACTGTCGCGTTGGTTTATTTACGTGATTAGATCTTGGTATATGGTGATTTTTTAAGCGCTTGCAGTATGCATGCACCGACAACTCGTACTATATGCGTAAGGAAAGTGTACTTTGAATACTTTAATACTAGAGAGAAAGAGAGAGAGGAAGAAAGAAAGAAGGGAAGAGACAGAGGGGGAGAGAAAGGGAGGGAGAAACAGAAGGAGAGAGAGGAAGGGAGTCTGAGGAGGAGAAAGAGGGGAGATGTGGATAAATGTTCTTTATTAGGGCGATACTGAGACTAAGAAGTCTATTTTTCCAGAGAAGCGGAGAGTTAGGGTGACGGAGAGAAAGTGAGGAAGAGAGAGATAAAGGGAGAGAGGAGAGAGGTAGGGAGAAAGAGGGTGAGAGTGAGGAAAAGAGAGATATAGGGAGAGAGACAGATTAGGGGGAGAGAGAGATAGATAGATAATGGTATTTATTAGGGCGAGATTGAGCTTAGGGAGTCTATTTTTCAGAGAAGGGGAGAGGGGGAGAGGGAGGGAGAAGAATGAGAAAGAGGAAGAGAGAAAAGCAGGAAGAATGGGAAATGCCTTTAATTTAATACTTAATCCATGCATACCCGTCATATTTGACGGGCAATTAAGCTAGTAAATGAATACATTTGGCATTTGTTGTCTGCATATCTTATTAAAACATATTTAAACTATTTAATTTTTGAGTTTAATATTAAAAAACTATATAGAGCTTAAGCGTATTTTTCATAAATTCGCGCTAAATATCTTGACTGCAAACCACTCGCAAGAGATGGCGATGTAATTAGTATAAGTAGTTGCTGGGTGATATGGAATTGTTTCAGATGACAATTTATTTGGCGATATGAGATAGGGCCACTGTGTAATATTGCAGGTACACAGATTAGGTAATACGGCAAATACTTATGATGTCTTATAATAGAAAAGATTTAACACTATTTCAACAAATGAAGTCATTACGTGTATTTATTCATATCTTCAAGGGGGATACGTTTCGGTAATACGTTGCTTTCTTTTAATAAGTCGATGAATATTTGATAAATACGCCTGCTCTTAAATATACGTTACTTTTCCTAAAATTTCTTGATGAGACAGATATGGTTTGATAGCAGAAGTAGCAGGAGAGTGATCATCGCGCATTGTATCACTAGGAACAGAATATTAGGTGCTAGTAGTGTCGTTAAGAAACAGCCTCGTAATGAGCTTTGATGATGATTATAAGATTGCTCTTCATTTGCAGAAGAAATATGATGAAGAGGCAGGTAAAAGACGTGTTAGAAGTGGCGTTCAAGCTATAGATCCAAGAAAGCCTCAAGAAAGTCAAAAGACACTATCGCTAGTAGACAAATCTCTTGAGTATTTAGATCCTAACCCAGATATTCGTGCATTATTTATTCACTTCAACGATGTTTTTTTCTGGAAGAAGCTTTTGGCTGTGGAAGTGAGGTGGAGTCCAAGAATGACATCGTAAGTAATATATTATTTCCGCAAAGGAAAACTTTGTTTTGCTAGATTTGAATATAGTTTGTTAATAAATGAGAAATTTCTTGCAGAATATTTATACTGCTCGTTTTATACTTAGGTCACCAAAGTTTTATATGTTTTGGTTAAGTTGTATTCGTGACGTTTCACTCAAAAAATAACATTTTAACATTAGACAAGTAATGTAATGAACCAATGGTATGAAAATCTTAGTGTCACTTGAAGATATTCCAGTTTATTCTTCTTTTAAACTTTGTATAAAAAAATAATTAATTTTTAGAAAGCGTTAAGACATAGTATTGAAGGGAAGAGAAAACAGTTTTTATAACAACTCTTCTCCCTTAACTTATTCAATATATTTCTTATTTCCAATCTTTAAAATACTGTCTTTCATTCAGTTAAAGTTCTTTAGAGCTTTTATTATAATATTATGCTTTGTAATGTCTTATATATTTTTAGTTCAGTGAATGCTCTCTATTTTCTTTCCCGGTGTGTAAAATGGAATGGAAAGTTTTTCCATAAAACATTCTGAGCCTATAGAGATAACAATCATTACTATTAACTTTCTAAAGATCTACAGTTCAGTTAATCCTAACTAATGGTGCTGCGTTTGTCACCTCTGTTTTCTTATGTTTGGTCACATAATGTAATTAAGTTTTTGAGTTAACACATTAATGCCCCACAGTGGAAATTGCAACATTTTTAATGATTTTTTTATAAATTGCAAATTTAATAATTTGTTTCTGTTGTTACTCGACACTAATTCATGAACTTCTTAACTATTGAAAACAATTTTTTAGAGTACAGAATAACATCAGAAATAGATCAATGAAATGTGTATCTATCTAGACAATTTGTATATATATGTGTGTGCATTTATGTATGTATATATGTCTACCGATTTAGACAAATCTAGTGATGTGTGGAATTCAATTACGAAATAAAATTGAAGAAGCTCACGTGCTATATTGCTCATAGTTTTTAGAGAAACATTATAAAAACAAAGATTAAATGATACTGTGTGGAATTATTTTTAGTAATCCTTGAAGTTAATTTGTTTAGCAAGTTACTTTTCTTTAGCATTAGTTAATCTGACTACCTTCGTGATAATTATAAATGGTGTATTGCTCATTCCCTTAAAAACTTGAAAGGTGTGCTGGCATCTGCTGTTATGAAGGTAGAGGTCGTCTTTGCTCCATCCGCCTCAGCCTTCCTCTTCTGAAGTTGAGACCGAGAAAGGATTTAGTGGAGACCTTGTTGGTGAATATTAGCTTCTTTTTATGCAATTTTCTTTGTTGTTTCTGTTACTTAATTTTCTACAAATGATTACTATTTTTGTTGCAGCACGAGATGATACATGCATATTTATTTGTCACTGACAATAACCGCGACAGGAATGGTCATGGGCCAGAGTTTCATAAGCACATGTACAGAATTAACAAGAGTGCTGGGACAAATATAACGGTGATTATACATCCTGTAATTTTAAGCATATGGTGTGATTATTTATTAAAATTCTTCCCATTTCTAATAAAGTTATCAAATAAAGTGAAACTACCATCTCACATTCCTTTGAAGAAGAAGCTTGCAAAGTTTTGTTTAATTATTCAATGAACTCAATTTTAAGTGATTGCTTCAGCAATTTCAGTTATTATGGTTAGGAAGTAGCAATGAAGAGAGTTTTGGATAACCAAACATTTGTTAAGATCAGAACTCTTATAGGAGATATTGTTTTTATTCCTCTGTATAATTGTTTTTGGGTAGTGGGTTGGTGGTTAGTGTTCCTGGTATCAGATAGCATGGCTGTGAAATGGAGTCCTGTCAAAATGAAATGAATGAAATCCATCAACTAGGAATTTTTATAAAAATTAAGAATATGCAAAGAAAAAAGATGAAGAGGGGGGAGGAAGGGGGGACGTAATTTATTATAACAAAATATAAGCAATATAGGTATCCATCAACTAGGAATTTTTATAAAAATTAAGAATTTGCGGAGAAAAAAGGAAAAAAGATGGTGAGGGGGGAGGAAGGGGGGGGGGGGCGTAATATATTATTAACAAAATATTAGCAATTATGGTATTCATCAACTAGGAATTTTTATAACAATTAAGAATAAGCAGAGGAAAAAAAGATGGTGAGGGAGACAGAGGGGGGAGGAAGGGTCGAGCGTAATATAACAAATTATAACAAAATATAAGCAATCTTACTATCTTTTTGCATGGCAAATTCTATTAAGTTATTTTTTCGTCAAATAAATATGTACTTGATAAACATTACATTTATTTAGTCATTTTCAATCAAAAATGTATAAGTGAAGCTGGCAGCCTGGGATGTTCTTTGCCACCCACCAGAACATTCGTAAAAACTCAGGAAATTTTTTATTCTAAAAAATGTCTTATTAATATCTGCCTGAAGGCTATAGTCGCCAATCATGCAAATGAAGATGGGCTTGCATATTTAAGGGCATTTGCACATAATTTTTTATTATCCACTCGAGGAAATTATGTATTTTGAAATAAATTAAATTAAAACTTTAATTAACCCAAATATGATGCACATTAAAGCCTTGAATTTGATCATTACATCAAATTATTGGTTAAAGTTAACAATTTGCTTCATTTGCTAATCTACTATTGTGATGACCTTGCTAGCAGTGAATTGAACAAAAATTAAATTTCTTCTAAGCATCAATAATACGAATAAATCATACAAAAACGCTTTTTTTGTTAATTTTGATATAATCCTACTCCCGATTCCTAAAGATTTTTTTAAGTTCAAACATGCTTGTTTGATGTGATTTAACTAGAAATTCTCTCCAAAACAAACCCATAAGAATGAGCAGAAAACATATTTAAATATTAATTTTTTGTGAAAAAGCTGGCAGTGGCAATGAAAGTACCATTAGTTTTCCTCGCAGATAATTGTAGGCAATAGGATTATATATTCAAGCGCATGTATCAGGTCATTTGAATCTAAAGTCCAGTTTAATCAGCAAAAGTTGCTCATTTCAATCTTGTTTGTAATTTGGTCTAAAATTTATAAAGGCAGCAAATTTGAAGAAGAATAAAAGCACTTATTCCTATTATATTTCCATGGAATTACATTCTATGAATGTTATTACTAAATAGCAGATTCTGTTCTTATGCCAACTTTGCGTGAAAATCTCCATCACTATGGCAGAAGGTAATATGTATTGCTTTAAATCCTACTTTTAAATCCAAGCATTTATTTTTTGAAAGTACTAATAGATTAACTACTTACAAAAAGAAACGTATATGATCTGTACCCCTTACCATCTTTTTTCTCCGCAAATTCTTAATTGTTATAAAAATTTCTAGTTGATGATTACCTATATTGCTTATATTTTGTTATAATACATTACGCCCCCCTTCCTCCCCCCTCTGTCCCCCTCTCCATCTTTTTTCTTTGCATATTCTTAATTTTTATAAAAACCCTAATTGATGGATTTCATTATTTTATTTAAAATTCTCATTTGATTGTCATTAACAATTGGCATATTGCATGTGGAGTACTACTATCAGGGCCCCGGTCAAAAAATTAAACTTCATTGAAGTTATTAAAACCTCTAAAGTAGGATTATTTGGCCTTACATTGCTCAGTCAGCATAGTGTCTTTCGGCGTAATGTCCTGTCAGTGTAGTGCCCTGTTGGGGTAGTGTCTCTTGGCATGGTTTCTGTTGGCACAGAGTCCAGCTACCCTATTATACATAGTGAACACTCAACTGAGGAAAGATTACAAATATGAGATCTTCCATTGGTAGGGAAGAAAAAGTCGCAATTACTTTAAGGTTTAAGTTTTATTTGATTGTTATTGACATAAGACAAAGCAACAGTCTAAATTTGTGACAATAATTATATCAGGTAGTTGAGATTGATTGACAGATACATGATTTCTTAAGTTTTCAAAGAATTTGTTTTTTGTTTCTATACTGAAAGCTTGATAACAATAATAATAATTCTAATTCACTTTTTCCCTGTCCGAACTTGAATGTGAAAAAAATGCTCATGTGGCCATAGCCTAAGGATTGCTGTAGTAATCACCTAAGTAAATTATATTGAGATAGGGATTCATGAAGTGGTGGAAAATTTATTACACTAAATCCAGGTAAAACAATAAATCAAGAAACATTAATTTGAAGAAAATTATACATTATTCAATGGGATGTTTGATGGCGCTGCAAAAAATAAACACTAAATGAGGGATTCTAAGACTGGGATTTCACGGTAAAGCCTGAGTAATATCTGCATTCTGTCAATGCTCTGACTTTAAGGCAATTTACAACTCTAATGATTATAAAGGCATAGTTTTAGTCAACAAGGGAAATAAGTTTTCTCTGGTCTATGGTGAACCTCATTGACTGTTTCTTTCTTTGCCTTAAGGTTTACCATAGCTTCAATGATGAAGTGCGATCATATCAGCAGCATTGGTGGCAGTGCCAAGGACCTTGCAGGTAGATATTATCATTATTTGTCTTCTTTTGAAGCTATATGTGCAATATGTGTTAGAATAATGCACAGATCAGTATTGTGACTTTTCCGCTTGGGAAGGCTCTACTTTGTGGAAAGATTCCATAATGTATTGTAGTGTAATGTAATGTAATAGAAATATACAATGTTCTTTTTTATTTACATTGTGACTTAGAGATTAGAGTTTGTTGTCATTCTTCATTCCAAGAACAAAGCATGAGCATTCTTTGATTCCATATCCTAAACAGATTAATACTCAAAATTATTCAAAGATAATCATGATTTCTGAAATAAAAAAGAATTGATGCTGTAATCCAGGGCCCCTCAACCCGGCGCCCGCGGGTACCATGGAGCCCTTCATAAAATTCCTTGGCGCATGCTACTAGGGCTATGGCAAGTCATTTGCTGGGGAGGTGCAATAAGATAGTACAGAAGAAGTACAAATTCAATTTTCTCTTTAAAAATTCCAAGATTCTCCTTCTTTATTATAAATACATTTTGTATTCACATCAAAATATTTTTGTTTGAAAATAAAAAAAGAATCTAACCTATTTCTTTTAGCTTTATTTTTCTGTGTACCCCCAATTATCGCCCGCAATCCTTCTCTGAATTCGCAAATGCGCCCTCAAGGCTGAAAAGGTTGCAGGCCCCTACTGTAATCTAACACAACCGTCTGACCTTTCTCTGGCTCTGGCAAATGTAGCCTTCCTGTCATATACTGGTAGACTTTTTATGAAAAATAATCCAAATGTATGTCAAATTCTCATTTCTAAAAACTTCAAATAATATAAAATAATTTTTTACTGAGTGTAAAACATTACTTCAAACTCAAGAATAAAATTTTCAATATAAAAAAATTTGAAAAAAGGTACTTATCTCTGGTATCTCCAATAGACATAACAAAGTTATGAAAAACCAGATGTGCTTTTTGGCTACAATGTAGCCATCTTTGGTGGTAGTTCACTGAATTTTTTTCAGCCATAAGATAAGCTTGTTAATTCTATAGTTAATTAGTAAAATTTTAAAATACAATGGTTTTTCTTTTACGAAAGATTTCTATGATATTTTTCAAACAAGGAATTCTGCACAGCACTACCTCACATTGCTCACACATCATGGTTGTTTCTTTCCTTATTTTGTTTGCACCACACACTTCTTAGGCTTTTTTGTTCTCTGCTTGCAGTACATGAATTTAGTTTAGTTCTTTGAGACTTCTAGTAGATTCATGATCTTTCACAGGTGGTCTGAATGTTCAAATATTAAATGGTCCAGGATGTTTTATTATATTCTTTATTCCTTTCTTGTATGAATGCCATTTCATGAATGCTTTCAAGTGGAAAATCTTTTTGACTAGCGTGATTTTTAATTTTTTGTGCTCTTTAAATAAAATTTACAAATTGTGTGCTACCATTTGGAGAAGAAAAATAAGATTTTCTTTGGCGATTTATTGTTGCTTAGATATTACTGCATCTTCTAATAGGTTCCATGGTGTTATTTTGGACCACTTCTGGTCTGAGTATTTGCTCACCTTTACTTTCTTTCCTACATGTCAACCATCTGTGACATTCAGTAAAACCCCTTTTTTACACTTTTCTAGGCACCTGGGAAAAAAAGTGTAAATTGTGGGAAAGGGCAAATTGAGGGAAAAGGAAAAATAGGTAAATTGATTTTACTTTTAAACTGGCTCATTTTCAAGTACATTGTAACATGTATGCCTAATGTGTCTACAATGTAACAAATATCTTGTATCACTTAAAAGACTTGCGGAATGTACAGTGATTTTTTGATACATGATTTTACTATTTTTTTAAATCACTAGTACATACTCGAATATAATGTCACTCCCAAACAAATGGTTTAGTCAGCAGTTCTGAACCATTTTCAGTTGTCGTATCCCTTGGTCTCAAGACTGTGACTTCACGTTTTTCCTTTCAATGAGGACTTAATTTTTATGCCAAACTATGTGTAATAGTATATGTATTATAAAAACGTCATGATACTCTAGGAAAGACTTTTTCTTTTCTCACGTACCCCCTGATGAGGCTCCAGGTACCTCCTGGGGGTACATGTACCACTGGTTTAGTGTAAAAGATGACTTGCTCAAGCTAATAGCAAAATTTGAGAACCAAGCTGAAATTAAAAAAAAGTTGCAAGAACCCTCTTTTTCCTTGCCTTTTTCTATTGGTTGATGCCATAATAACTTCGACTCTTTTAATCTCTTAGAAATTAAACATAAAAGTAACAATGGAAAAATAACGAACAATAGCTGCCTCCGTACAGCATAAATGTTTCCCTCAGAGTGGCAAGATAATATTTTTTGTGCGATCCAAGGGCTTCTCATGCGCTCTGATCACGCTTTCGGTCAAGAGGTAGCATCGTAAATATCTTTGAATGGGCTTGTTTGTGCATTGATGTCAGATAAGTGTTTCTCTTTCTCACTCTCATTATATTGTTCTCAAGAAATGCTGAACCAAGCCCTAGCCCAGATCCGAAGACCATTCCTCCTCCCTTTCCATATAGCTCTCAAGTGTTGATGCATAAGAAAAAATATTCATATCAAGAGTGAGAGACATCACAAAGCAGATAAACAGTGTCTGCATCCCCTTCCTCTACACAATAGCTCTTGTGCAGAGATTCGGTCAGTCTCAGCATTGAATGGGGGTTTTTAGAAGCCAAAATTCGCATAACTACGCGAAAATTCAATCACAAAATTTGACCTACCATAAACAGTAAAAATTGCAGAATTAAGCACAATAGGAAGAGGTTCAAGGTTACTGTTTTGAAATATATCAAAGTTTTTAAGAAAATTTATTGCTTCAAAAAATAAAGAAATCTTGCGATCTCCGCGGCGTACCCAGTATGCAGGACCACGTTATTTTGAGAGCACGTATATTTTATTACAGCTGTGTAATATGGATGGATATAAAATTGCAATGCAATGTATCAAATTGCCTAGAGCTAATAAATAATTAACTATTTTTGACCATACTGATGGCATCGAATGTTTGAACAAAATTGGAGAGAATTACTATGTGATAGTTCCTATCTATTATCTAGACAATATTTCACACAAGTGTTTTCCCAGTCTTTTTAGCGTACATTTTTGTAACCTTTGGCTGAGTACACGTGGTTGAAAGTCTTTTCTTCTGAAACTTGGCATAAAGGATTAACTTAAAATACACACTGGGATGTTCACTCGAGCCTATTTTTCACATGCAGTGGTGTTTGTGAATCATGAATTAAGTGGTCACTTCGTCTCTGTTCATGAATTCTCAATGTGTACAAACTTGTAAGGTCAATAGATTTTGTAGCAGAATGGATAGATAAGACTGTATTGTGATTTTACTGTCCAAGTATCAGATCGTAAGAAATTTCGATTTTTTTAAGTTCATTTATTTTGAACCCAGATAATTCAAAGTCATATTTTTGTGGTTCCTTGAACTTCAAAATAACGAGGGTTTTACTTTATATTGGGGAAAATGAGAGCCAGAATGGACCGGCATTAATTTAATGTAAATAGTTAAGCAGGTAGAAGAGTAATTAACATAGAGTAGGTAAGCGGTCATTTTATGTTAATTGAGTTTAAAATTATTAAAATTGAAACATCATTGTTGAATTTATTGAGATAAGTAATCGGGGGTCCACTTTTTGCACCATGCTGTGTGTATGTGTATGGCGTATATGTCTGAGGGACTTAGGCCAAGTGCCATTTGACCCGTTTCTGTGTTATACGAAGGAACTTTTTACATTTGTGTTTTTGTAACATTTCATTTTCATGGTATGTCCCACTGTAAGCAAGTAGTGGGTGTAGAATTTCAAAAATTATTATTATCCTTTTCATTTATTTGTAAGATTTATTTAATTCTTATATTTAATAAATGCCTTATTTTTGTGAGCTACAGTGATTTAAAAGCATATTTAAATAATTTAACAGTATATTTTTATATTACTTACATATCTAAGATTAAAATGTCTTTCTTTTTATCAGGAATCGTAGACCTTATTTCGGGATGGTTCGCAGAGCAATGAACAGGGCTCCTGGTCCAAATGATTTATGGTGGTCAGATCATCAGGCATCATGCGGGGGTGTCTTTGTCAAAATCCGTGAACCAGATGGCTACAGCAAAGCAAAGAAATCTAGCAAGAAAGAGTCTCTCGTGAGGGACAAAGGTAAATTTTGTCAGCATGATTATCAAACCTAGAATCATTTGCAATAATATAATTACAGTTTTAATATCAAGGGAAAGTATTTCTTCATTAATGTTGTCTATCTCAAGATTCACATTTAAGCTTCAGAAATTGAATGATCTTTTCCTCTTATAGCAGATACTATTTTTTTGGCCTTTAAATCAGATAAAGTTGTTGAGCCAGCAAACAGCTAGCAACATACCATCAATACTTAAAGGTTAAGACATTACTATCCAATATCTCCTTGGTTTAATTTGATAGGAAGGGTATCATTTAAAATTAAATATGTGTGACTTAGAAGGCAGAGGTCCCCAACCTGCCACACTAAAACCTGCGCAAACATAATTGGATTTGTAAATTATTTTCATACAAATCACAGAAAATAAAAAGTATGGACATACTGTTTGAAGAAATGTTTGTTTTACAGAAATAATAACAAAAGTGAAACAACAGCAAGGTTAAGGGAGGAATGATCACCCTTGGATCTGCCAATGACTGCAGCTGTTCTTATGTTGCATGTTATACACAGGGCGGGCCCGAGCTACGGGCAAGCCGGGTGGTTGCCTGGAGCACCAAAGTTTTGGGGGCGCTATCTCAATCATTTACCTATGTATTACTTACAAGTGAATAAATATTGGATACTAATTTATATACAGGCTAGAATCTTAATGGCATTCATTTTAATTTTTCATTATGAATAATTTTTATAGAGCAATTAGTAATTAATATGTACTTTGTAAATATCTCAATAAACATTAATGTATGGGGGTGATGGAGTGCTATCTTGTCCGGGCACCAAAATATCTTGAGCCATCCCTGGTCATACATAATTCGATAAAGTGAATCTTCTTGTGAAAAAATTACCGACCCCCTCCCAGCCTCACTATTGTTAGTTTATTCAGCATAATGCATCACCATTAGCTTAAAATTTCTATCAAAACTTTATCTTATACCGTGTGATACATTCCCTTTTACAGAGGTGTCTGTTTTCTTGACATGATGTCATTTCAGTCCTAAGATTTGGAGTTACTTATTTAAAAGTGCTAAAAATAATAACTAGTCCTCACTTCATATTACGTCTGCTGTTGGTGCACCAATCAAAAAGCAAGGAATATATTTAAATTGTAACATGCCAGCAATCTTAGTGTAGCCATTTTCAACACTATATACAGTAAAACCCTGTATTTACGCTATAGGAATGTATGTTTTCCCGCTATTTACAACATTTTATATGGGTCCCATTAATTTTCCTATGATTCCAATGTAATTAAACCCTGTATTTACATTATTTCATTTTAAGTTTTCCTGCTATACGTTAGAATTTCCAATTTTTTAAAAACAATTTAGCATGCGATTCCCAACAGTTTTTAACATTTTTCAGCTTAGCTTTGCAAAAAAATACTAACTCTATTGGTGAAGATTTCTAAAATGGCGGCAGAGTAGGAACAGTGCCCCTAGACAGAGATGGGCAAAATACATCTAAAAAGTATTTTAGATACAAAATACTTGAGAAAATGTATTTTCAATACAAGATACAAAATACTTCGTGAAACATCATTAAAATACAAAATAGTATTTTAAAATACAATTGAAAATATTTCTGCCTCTAGGGGCCCTAGAGGCAGAAATATAGAAATATGAACTCTTTCTTTTTGAAACAGCACTCGCGTTAACAGATGCTACTCGGGAACAGCGTACTTAGAGATGGAAATATGAACTCTTTTGGGTGAAAACTTCAAAACCTCAGATGTAAATCACACTAGCAGAGAATAAACAGCGCACCTAGATACAGAAATACCATCAATCCTTGACTTACGATGCTCCGCACTTACGACATTTACAAATTTAGGAATGTGCTCCACACTTAAGACACCCAGCCCGCCGGCCTGGCCGAAATGGCATTTGGCGCCTCAGGGTCGATTCAGGCCACAATGTGTATGGCAGGTAACAACACACCATGCAAAACATTCTACATTGTACTTTAACACGATTTCACATGAGAACTTGTCATTGTCTCCTTAAATCCATTCTACACGAGTTATTAGATTTCGGATGATGAATGACATTCAGAGTGATTCCGAGCATAATTAAAACCAGTGGTAGAAGGGAAGGAACTAGTGTCGTTAAAGCATATTTTAAGCACATAGTGTAATTTATATTTCTGCATCTTAAGGGTTTAATCCCGGAGAAAATGGTGATTGTGTAACGGTGAAATGGTGATTACAAAACTGTTATTTTTTGAGTGGCATTTCTCGACTTACAAGTCATTTAGTACAACAAATAAATACGCATGTTATTAAGTATAATTTTTTAGGTCAAATTGTTCTGCTATGGGTGGCCATACAAGTTATGATTCTCTCATAAAATATTATTTTGAATTATACTAAAAAAATTAATATGGAATTGGTGTGAGTTAAATGTTTATTTTGTATATCATATCTAACTCTTAGTTGATCATGCAGTCATCTGTATTTATCAATATTCATTATGTTCCTATCTTTTTGTATTGTAGCTATTACTGCCAGTTTGGTATTGTAGCCAAATTATTAGAGATATTTAGATAATTCTTATCAATCTATGCACTTTCCAATTAGTTCATAGATTTACCGCTAGGTGGCTTCAAATTCAGAAATGTCAGAACTTTCTAATAGTATTGTAAACAAACTACTAAAGCTAAAGGAGTGAAGTTTTTATATATGGTAAGGTCTAGTGAGAATCTACATTTCAGCGGTGCAGGTTGTCCCTTTCCCAAAGGGGAAGGCAAACCAGAACCCTGGAAATTTTAAAGAAAATATGCTTCTACCTCTTACTTTATGAAGAGTATTTTACTTGTTATCATGCAGTTTTACTTATAATTATCAGGTTTTGTTAATTTTTGACTTTGCTAGTTCAATGCATGGTTCAAGTTTGACATCAAGTAGCTGTTAAAAACAGCTTTGAAATTCAATTACAGGCCACAACCTCTTTGAACAGGATTTGTATGGCCATCAAAATTGCTTTTATCTTTAATGAAAATTTAAATGATACTTGAGAAAAAGAAAAACTTTGTCACTTCCACAAATTTATTTTGCATGACCAGTTTCACTACGGTCGTAGCATCATCAGATGATAAAATATAAAAGTCGTTCCTGGGGAAATGTTATGATTTCATTTGTACCAACAATATTTCTGTTTTGAAAAAAGACCCTCCTCGATTTATCAATCTGCGATCCAAAAAACTATTTCTTCGACTTCTCTTCTTTTCACTCCTAAAGACAAACACAACTTATTAGTGATGAACCCCCTTCCCACTAGACTTTATGGTTTACCAAAACATCACAAAAAGGATTACCCTATTAGGCCTGTTGTCTCCAGTACCTCTGCACCTGCCCATAAACTCGCCTTCAAACTCAATACACTTCTTCTTCTTCGTGATTATTCTCATTTAGTTCCAAATTTGGTATTAAAAATTCCATAGAGTTGACGCACACCTTAAAAGGAAAAAATTTTCCCCAACAATTCAAAATTTGTCTCTTTTGATGTTTGTAATCTTTTTACTTCTGTTCCTATGAAAGAAGCCATAGATTTGGTTGTAGATATGCTTTCCAAAGCAGGTGGCAATCAATTTTTGATAACTGATTTTTCTAACTTACTTGAAGCGTATTCTGAGAAAAACTTTTTTCTTTTTGACAATAATTTTTATAAACAAACGGATGGTCTCATGATGGGATCCCCTCTCCTTGCCGACATCTTTCTCAACAATTTAGAAGTTAACCTTTTTAATTCTGGCCATCCTTGATTAACTTATTCCAAATTTTGGGGTAGGTATGTGGATGACACTTTGTGTGTCTGGAGTGGTACAGATGACCAACTTTCTGAATTTTTAACCCTTTTAAATTCCCTCCACCCTTCCATTTCTTTTACGGTCGAATCTGAAACCAATGGTTTGCTTAACTTTTTAGATCTCACTTTGTCTCTGCTGAACAACACACCTATCTTTGCTATTTTCCGTAAACCCACATACACAGATCAGGTCATTCCCAATCACTCTTCCCATAATTTTTCTCACAAACACGCTCCTTTTCATTCTATGCTTCACCGCCTTCTTAGTATACCCCTTTCTAAACCCAATTTCCTTACAGAACATAACACCATTAAACAGATCGCTATCAATAATGGCTACAAAACTGGCCTAATTGATAAAATTATCTCTAAAAAACGTTTACCTATTGCCTCCCAAGAACTCGTTTCTTTTCCGCTTAATCTCACCTCCAAACCTCTTAGATGGCGCAGACTCCCATTTTTAGGAAACATTTTTTAGAAATTGTCCAACCTTTTTCTTAAACTTAAATCTGCTTTCTACTCCCCAGTTACCTTTTCCAAATTATTCCTTAATGCTAAAGACCTGATACAGTTGTCATTAAGAAGTGGTGTATATAAACTTGTTTATGATGATTGCAGAGTGGTCTACATCGGCCAAACGGGGAGGAGTTTTGACAAGAGGATTAAGGAGCATAAGCGGTACTTCTGTTTAAATAATTTGAATTCTGAATTTGCGAAACATCTTTTAAACCTCAATCATCACAGTTCCTTCAACCCTAAATTCCTCCACTTTGAAATTAAAGGTCGCAAATTGGATGCTCTTGAACAGCTAGAGATAATTATTTGTTCTCTTAAATGAATACCTTTTCCACAATCATTCTCCTCTATTTAGCCTACAGAATATTTGGAAATACTTTGTATCAACATTGTTGTCTTTGGCCCTTTTACGAAGTTTTTGTAACTTTTTGTAACATGTTGTAACTTTATTTTGCTTTCACCCTCTTTTCCAACCCCTTCCTTTTCCTAACTGTTTATTCAATTACCTTCCATTCGTTTACTGTGTAACCCCTCCTGTATCCCTCTCCATCCTTTTTTCACTATATATATGGAACGATTTATGATGATGCTACGATCATAGTGAAACCGGTCGTGCAAAATAAATTAGTGGAAGTGACAAAGTTCTTTCTTTTTCTCAATGAGCAAATTCCACAGGGTTGAGCCTGACCTCATTTTTGTTATTTAAATGATACTGTTTGTTACAGTCATGATAATCATTTCAACAAGGTTATCAAACTCGAACGACAAAGACATCTAGTTGGACTGACTGCCACGTAGCCTCCCCTGCTTACCTTCCTTTTTACTTTCAAGGGAAATATGTTCAGTCCCAGAGGACCCCATCAAATGCCCTCCAGAATACACAGAAGACCATTGCTGGTGGGCTCACCTCCAAGTCTGGGATCCTTGGCTACTTCTCCCCAGCGAAGGTGGAGGACGAAAGAGATGGCAGGAGGGACTCCAAGGACATTGGCCTGCCCATTAAATCTCCTTCACTTGTCAAAGGAAACTCCAAACAATTTGTTCCGTTCTCTGGTGAGGGGAGAAAATTGGGGAATGGAGAGAAGAGAAAGCCATCAGATGGAAAGGCACCCATAGCCAAGCAGTCCAGACTAACGGATTCATACCCCTCAGGGAGCGTTGCCTCAAGTGACAATGAGAAGCGATGTGTGGTACTCTGTCCGGTGTGCTGCAGCCAGCAGACTGAAGACCAAATAAACGAGCACCTGGATGCATGCATTGTCCAGGATGAGGTCAAAAGGAGCCCACCTGGGCCCTCATCCCTTGTTTCAGGCGAGCGCTGGCATCTGGAGTGTCCTGGTTGTCGCACCGAGGTGGATGAGGAGGCATTCGATGACCATTTGGACCAGTGTGAGAGTGTGAAGGATAGACCACCTATCAAAGGAGATAGAAAAACAGAGGAAGGTGAAGATGGGACCACCAGGGAGTGCAAATGCCCAACATGCGGGGCTTCCATAGCAACCATTCTCCTCGGCGAACACTTGGACTCGTGTCTCTCCTCTCTCTCCTTCGAAGAAGTTTGGGTTGAGTAAGTGAATCCCCCTTTCCTTCTCCCTTCTCTTCCATCTCTCCTCCCCTCCATCTCCCTTCCCTGCTACCTCCCCCTCCCCAGCCTCATTCTCTTCTTCCTATCCTCCAGTCTTGGGAAGAAGTGTCTTTCCATTTACGGAGTCTGGAAAATTTTAACAAAATTTTGTCTGCAAGTTGCTGTGCAGCTATTTGTTTCTTTTATGATAATTTCTACATGTGCAAAAATAACTCAAATAATTCAAGAGAATCATTCATGTCCTTTACAAGTACACTTATTTCAGGATTACTTGAAAATACATAGCTATTGGCTGCTTCAAATTATCTTTCCATTTCAAGTCCCTCACATTTGGTAATGCTGCTTGTCAATTGTCTGCACAAATCTCATTATCATTTTCACTTGCACAATATTCGGAATCACTCGCAGAACTGTCATTATCTGAATCACATTTAATACCCTCTAATAAGTATTCTTCATCACTATCGTAATTTTCTTCATCTAATAGCATAGTAATTGCATCCAGACTCAGTTTATGTTTAATGGAGGCTCCCATCGTACTTCACTACTTGTGGGATGTTAATTCGTTCTTTTTGTCAAAAATTTGGGTCTCTATATTAAAAAGTATGTAATAGTGCCCATGTGTCCAAATAGAGGGCATCACCTTACAGGCAATCATCTCAGATTGAAATATTACATCAAAAACCAGCAATATGTCTGCATTGGTGCGTAGTATTATGTAAATAACAGAGTGAAGATGAGGCTAGGTTATGTCAAAAACAGTTAAGGAGTTAATGCTGTTTGGTATTTAGAAGACAAATTGCATGGGATGTCCACCCTGACTATGACTTGTTACTTTCAAATTAAAATTTTTCTCATTCCAGTGTTGAGGTGTTCTCCAGAGAAATATAAACTTAAAGAACTGAAACATATGAATGCTACTTTATAGTTTTGGTGCGCATTTTGTATTTTATATTACCTCTCTTGTAAAAATTGAAATTGATTTTTAATAAATCTGTGCTTAGCTTTGAGGAAAGTATCTATGGCTTTAACTAAACTGACCTTTTCCCATAGAAGTTTTATTAATATACACCAACAGATTTTTGTTAAGACATGCCTATTACTAGATATTTTGAGAAAATGCAGCATATGATGGGACAGAATCTTTTCCTGTAAGAATATATAGTATGACTAGGGGCCTATTTCAATTCTGTATTATTATTATTATTTATATTATTATTATTTAATTTGCAAAATTTCTTTATATAGAATTGAGTGTTCGAATTCTTGAACATCCCACATATTTCCATGTGTAAACCAAGGTTCAGGCATAAAAATACCAACTTTGGCTAAGGTTTGGTCAGTGGCGGATTTAGGGAGGGTTGCACATGGCACGTGCCAGGGGCTCCATGAAGTATGGGGTCCCGTGATATATGACAGTGCTTCTCAACTTGGGTTATGCGGAGCCCTGGGATTCCGTGAAAATGGGGAAAAAGACAAGATTTTCCTACCGCTCAGCTACCCTCAATTATGAATTTCTCTCTCACACTCAGTGGCGGATTTAAGGGGGCACTTGGCGCATGACAGGGGCCCCAATAATGTTCGTGTATATAATCTCAGAAATATTAAATGTCTCAATTTAAAAACCAGTGGAACCTCTCTATGATTCCATAGAAAAACGATCGTTAAGAGGTGTAACAAAAGATGATAGCCACTAGGAGTGGTTTCACTGTATATTTAGATTGCAGGACCCCTGAGTGTTTAGTGTCAGGGATCCTCACATGTTTAGCGCCAGGGGCTCCAGAAGGCATAAATCCGCCACTGGGTTTGGCCTTGCGATCGCGAATTATCTGCAATGCATGTTAAAAGGAATTGCTGGATCATTTGGCATGTCAATTTTTACACGTGGTATTAAGTGAATGATTCCAGCCATAAAACCAGTAATGACTTCCAATAATTAATTTAATTATTAATCACATTTAATTAATCAACCACTCATCATTCTCTCTCACATTTTCCAATCATAACCAATGCTACGTGCCTCTTATTTATGTTAAATAATGGTACATTTGGTTCTTGAGTTAAATCATAATGTTCTCTTTCAGATTCCCCCCTGCGGGTAGGGGGATTGAGAATACTCCCGCCGCCCCTCTGCTGGTCGTAAGAGGCGACCAATGAGGCGAGGAGCAGACCTCGTTAAAAAACCCCCAGTTTCTGCCGAGGGCAGTGTCCAGATAGTAGGTGGGTTCACTATCTGTGCATAAAGCCACAACATCTGGCTAAGAATCCACCCGTGTGTTTGCCGTGCACGGCGGCCCGTAAGGGGGAGAAGGGGATCCTGGTGGTTGAGCTCCTTGGTTCCGGAAGAGGTCGGATGCCTTGGAAGGGCCATGGAGTAATACACCACTTAGGCCCCAGATTCACTGTAGACGGGCGGTCAGGTGCTAGCCACACCTGGCCAATCGGCTTCCGTCACGTTTCGGCGTTCCGGTGGCGAGTGCTTTGGGCTATGGAGGTCTGTGGAGGGGGGTCGAAGGTGCATGGGGTTGGAGGCCCATGTATGGTGGGTGGAGTGGGTGCTGAGACCTAACCTGAAGCAGGCAGCCTAGCTGCGGGTGCTATATCCCTTGGTTAGCCCTGGCGACCATACCGGTTTGCGGTGTGGCGTCCCAAATGTGTGGCTCCGTGGTGGGTGGGGAGACCAAGAGATGAAAATTTTTCCTTATTATGAAAGGACTACCTCCTCCCAAAAGACCCCGTCCGGAAACGGATGGGCGAGATATGGTTGTCGGCACATGCCGCAAGTATTTGATAATGAAATGTAAGGAGGGAGAGAACCTCACCAAGGTATCTCCCTTCTTAATTCATAAAGTTTTGACCAATGCTGTTCCTGGGTCTATTAATGTTAAAAAGTTGCGTGACGGTACTCTGCTGATAGAAACGTCTGAAGAGAAGCAGAGCCAGAAGTTGCTGTCGATGACGAAGCTTCACGACATAGAAATCACTGTTGAGCCGCATAAGACCCTTAACACGTGCCGAGGCATAATTTCTTGTTATGACCTCTTATACGTTGAAGTCGACGAGATAACGAAGGAGATGGCTTCGCAAGGGGTCATCTCCTGTCGTAGACTCACGACTAAACGTAATGGTGAGACCATGAATACCACCTCGGTGGTACTCACCTTTGCACGTGACAAAATTCCTGAAAAAGTTTTCGTTGGGTACGAGTCTTGCCCAGTCCGACCCTTCATTCCGAACCCCATGCGTTGCTATCAATGCCAAAGATTTGGCCACATTGCACCTCGGTGCAAGGGCGAATCTATCTGCCCAAAATGTGCCAAGAATAAGCACGATGGGGATTCTTGTGCCTCTCCTGCCCTTTGTGGCAATTGCGGTGGACCACATCCAGTCTACTCGCGGGATTGCCCAAAGCTGCAGGAAGAAAGGAAGATCATGGAGATCAAGGTGACGGAGAAGATCCCATATTTTGAGGCCCGGAAGAAGTATAAGGTGCTCGTAGCCCCAACTTTTTCGAGGTCCTATGCGGCAACGGCAGCAACACCATCAACTCCTATTAAAACAGCCAGCATAGGAATACAAACAGAGAATCAGGGACAGCAACCAAGGAAAAAAACGGGAAAAAAGGTAGAGGAATCTTTAGGAAAAACAGGGAAAAATACTGCCACATCCATGGATGTGGATAAAACCATCTGTGTGATATCTTCCAAGAAGACTGCTCCAAAGGAAAATGACACAGAGACAAAAGCTCACGTCCTGAGACGTGAGATAACTCCACCACAATCTCCTCCTCGTGATGCGATGGCACTAAGCGAGGAGGAGATGGAGGAAGGCGAGTTGGAGGAGGACCAACTCAAAATCCTCCTCCTGAACCAGAAGAAGGGTAGGAAGTTGAAGCTTAACCGATAAGCTTCCCTTCCACAGAGATGGGTTTTAATCGCGAGTCTTTTACTTTTATCATTTTAAATATATATTTATGTTTGCCATTCAATGGAATTTGAATGGCTATTTTAAACATCTAGAGGAGTTGAAGGTTTTAATTACACATTTTAACCCGTCCTGTATTTTCTTACAAGAAACTCATTTTAAGGTTACCGACACGCCTAAATTGAAGGGGTACAGCATCCTGCGGCTAGATGACCTTAGCGGTCGACGAGCGCAAGGTGGTGTTGCTGCTGCTGTCCGGGAGACCCTATACACCTCCCGGGTAGACTTGCAGACACCCTTGCAGGCCCTAGCTGTGACGGTAGCTGTACCGGAGAGGGTTACATTCTGTAATGTATACCTTCCGGAGTGGGCTCCAGTCACCATGAGGATCCTGCAGGATCTGGTGGAGCAATTACCCAAGCCATTCGTCCTTTTGGGCGATTTTAATGCTCATAGCACCCTTTGGGGAGAAACTGTGAGTGGTTCTAATCGGCGAGGGCGTGTTTTAGAAAAGTTTTTAACAAATTTTAATCTTATTTTAATTAATAAAAAAGAAAAGACTCATTTTAACTCTTTTACAGGAGAATACTCCTCAATAGATCTATTGATTTGCAGCAGTAGTATTGCTCCCCGTTTTAAACTCCAAGTCCATGATGATCTCTGTGGAAGTGACCACTTCCCCCTTCTTATCCGTAAAAATTTTTTTTGTGAAAATTTTAACAGCCCCCAGAAATGGCTTTTAAAGAAAGCCAACTGGGAGGATTTTAAAAAGAACCTTGATTTTAATTTTAACTCGACTCGTAGTGGCGTTGAAAACGTAGAGGACCTTCGTAATGCAGTAGTTCATGCTGCAGAGAAGAGCGTTCCTGTTTCAGCTGTCAAAGCAAGTCATCCACCAGTGCCTTGGTGGAACGATGAATGTGCTGAAGCAATCAAGAAACGAAAGAAGGCCCTACGCATTTTTAACAAGTACCCTACATGTATGAATCTAGCGGCATTCCGGCGCCTGCGAGCGAAGGCTCGTCAGGTGGTGAAAACTGCAAAAAGGAACTCTTGGATGAAGTATGTCAGTTCGATCACCCACCGAACACCTATTGCACAGGTTTGGAGGAAAGTGAAATGTATCTCCGGTGTTTATCATCTCCCAGGCACCCCATCTGTTGTTGTGAATGGGTCCATTGTGATGGAGCCAGCCACAGTAGCTGAGGCTTTTGGAAATCACTATGCTTCCATAAGTAGCTCGGCCAACTACGATCTGGCCTTCGCGTCGCATAAGCGTCGTGAAGAAGGAGGCTTCCGCCCCTTCGAACCAGGCCTGGCCGGAGCTAGCTACAATGACCCCTTCACACTGTGGGAGCTGGAGTCAGCCATTGCTGATCTGAGGGACACCGCTCCAGGAATGGACCGTGTCCACAATGCCTTCCTGCGATGTGTGCCGAACTCTATCTTAGGAGAGATGTTGAATGCATTTAATAAAGTCTGGCAAGATGGAGATTTTCCCAAGAGTTGGAGAGAGTCTATAGTAGTCCCGATCCCTAAACAGGGAAAGGACAAGACTCTCCTCGGGAACTACAGGCCAATTTCTCTGACCTCCTGCCTGTGCAAGCTAATGGAGAGAATGGTGAACCGAAGGCTAGTTTGGTGTCTTGAGAACCGTAATCTTCTCTCCAACATCCAGTGTGGCTTCAGGCAGCATAGGAGTACTGTCGACCACTTGGTAAGGATTGACAGCTTCATCCAAGAGGCATTCGTCCATCGCCAGCATGTTGTGGGGGTTTTCTTTGACCTGGAGAAGGCCTACGACATGACATGGCGTTTTAAAATTTTAAAGTGTCTTAGGTCGTGGGGTTTTAAAGGCAATCTGCCTACTTTTATTCAAAATTTTTTATCGGATAGAGTTTTTAAGGTCCGTATTGGAAACTCATTTTCCGACACATATCCTCAGGAAAATGGAATTCCGCAAGGGTCCATATTAAGCGTAACGCTGTTTGCAATAGCGATCAATGACGTAGTAAATTCCATCACACCACCTGTGGAAGCCTCTCTGTTTGTTGACGACCTGGCAATATTTTGTCGATCGTCAAGGGTAGCACTGGCTGAGAGGCAGCTACAAATTACGCTCAATCGTCTCCACGAGTGGTCCCGCCGAAATGGCTTCCGTTTTTCGGAAGAGAAAACATGTTGTGTCCATTTTAATAGGCGCAGGGGTATATTCCCCAAACCTATACTTCGGCTGGGCAACCACCAGTTGAATTTTGTGGACTCGGTGCGTTTCCTGGGTGTTCTGTTTGATGAGCGACTAAATTGGCGAAGCCATATTCAATCCCTTAAGGTGAAGTGCCGGATGTCGCTCAGTTTATTACGAGCGCTGACTGGCCGCTCGTGGGGTGCGGATCGAACATCAATGCTTCTCCTTTACAGGGCATTGGTTCGGTCCAAGCTCGACTACGGCTGTTTTATATACGGTGCTGCCCGGGCATCTTATCTGCGTACACTGACATCACTGCACAATGCCGGACTACGGTTGGCGACTGGTGCCTTTCGAACCAGTCCCATCCCCAGCATTTATTGTGATGCTGGAGAGCCACCGTTGGAAATCAGGAGGAATGTCCTGATGTGCAGTTATGTCAGCAAACTTTTAGCCCTTCCTTCGCACCCGTGTTTTAAAATTGTTTTTAACCGTAGTTTAATGGACGTTTTTAACAGAAGACCCCGGGCCCTGAAGCCCCTTGGTATTCGTTTTTATAATTATATTATAGGCAATAATTTAACTTTACCCCAGATTTATAGATTGCAAGTTCCGCGTAACCCTCCTTGGAATACCCCGAGGCCAGAAATCTTATTTGATTTAGCTCGAAGGCCCAAGAATGAGTGTCCTCCTGCAGAACACGAGGTTGCATTCGCCGAAATCCTGTCACGCTGTCCAGGATTCGCACCTATCTTCACGGATGGGTCGAAGTCCTCAACAGAATGCGCATGCGCCTTTGTATCCCTGCACACATTCTCCGGGTTCAAGCTTAATCCGTTATGTGGTATCCACACTGCGGAGCTCACAGCTATTAAGCTGGCCCTAGAGAGCATTGAACGTCGGAATATATCTCACTTGATATGTTCAGACTCAATGAGTGCATTACAATCCATTGCCTGCTATAATCCAGTACATCCTTTGGTCCAGGATGTGCACTCCTCCCTCATCATCTTGAAGAGTCGAGGTGTGCAAATTAAGTTCGTGTGGGTGCCGAGCCACGTAGGTATAGCAGGCAATGAGGCAGCTGATGTCGCTGCTAAGGATGCCCTGGGAAACCCAGAGGTGCAAATGGATCTCGTGCCATGGAGAGACCTTCGTGCGATGTTTTGTGGCGCACTGCAGAAGGAGTGGCAAGCCTCATGGCAAAACCTCGAAAACAACAAATTACGCACAATCAAGGTCAGTACCGGTGCATGGCAATCATCTGTCAGGACTAGTAGAAGGGAGGAGGTGGTCATCACGCGATTGAGGATAGGCCACTGTGCCTTAACCCACTCGTACCTTTTTACTACCCCACGTGTACAACCTCGATGTGATGACTGCGACACTGTTCTTACCATAAGACACCTCCTGACAGAATGCCAAAAATACCTTGAGTTGCGTAGGAAATGCAATATCAGGGGATGTATAAGAGACATCCTAGGTGACGACACAACTAGGATGAATGAAGTTTTATTATTTTTAACGGAGGCTGGACTTTTCCAACGATTTTAAATTCTATTCTTTTCTATTTTTATTTTATTATTTATTTATATATATGTGTGTGTATATGTATATATAATCATTAAATTGTAAATATTAACCCTTTGACGAAGGTGCAAAATGACCCTCGATGTCGACGCACCAGTATAAATGAAGAACTACTCTCTTTCAGATTCAATTAACTTGATTGTATTGTAACTTTAATTGGAATAAAATCGAAATTAAATATAATTACCGATAATCAAATGAAACTTATACATATACAGCATCTATATTAATTTAATTTAACGTTATAACGTAAGACTTTCATTTAAATACTAACTAAAATTAATATACCGTGTTGTATACATTGAAGCTTTCTTTACTTTTCGATATATTAAAAGAATTCTGATTTTAATTCTTACCGATACATAAGTGAAGCTTCAATGTGTAAACTGTTAAACGAAGCGAATATCAAAGTTTATTTACAAACTATATACTGTTGTTAGTAACCATACAAACTCTGTAAACAAAATGACATTTCACTTTGTGTTATATAATATGTATACATTTACAAGCTGAACATGACTTCTATTAGTTATAAGGTGTTCCACCAGGTTGCAGCACTCCACACCTACAGGAGGTTTTGAAAACTGTGCTTGGCAAAAATCACCTCATATTGTGTATTATAATTATAATTTCTTGGCATAGTTGAGATATATGGCATCCCTAAATATTTGATGATAATATATCAAGCAATAGATTTATTGCTGCATAAGTAAACAAAAAGTTATTTCATACAAAATCCAATACACCTCCTTTTTGAACTTCGCGAATAATTGATTACAGAAAACTGATGCGAAATGTAAATTCGCGAAGTGCAAGTCCTATTTTCCCATAAGACACAATGTCAACCTAAAAAATTCACTTTTTTATCATAAATAATGCAGTTTAACAGAAAAGAAAATGTAACAGCATCATGAAGTGAAAAACATGTTTAATTACAGTAAAACCCCTATTTAATGAATCGCTGGGGGATTAGAATATATTTCACTAAATCGAGGTTTTCATTAAATGGAGGTTTTCAATTAAAATGAGTTAAATTTATCTTTTTTGCTTGTGTATTAGTTCCATTATACAATACCAGAATAAGGCCACTGAAAATGGTCTCTATAATAAAAATCCATTTTTCAATTTTGTATGCACAGTACTTATATTAATACTTTTAAAATAAACATTTATAAACAAATTCCAGTGACAAACAAGCCTTATTGCTATTGAATATGAAAATTTCTGTAATGAATCATTCATATGATTACAAAAAATAATTTCAAAATTTTAAAAGTATTTTCAAAATTGACATAAATCTTGAAACAATTTTTCATCCCTCCTTTAAAAAGCTTCATCATACAACATTAAATAGAAAATATTAAAATATATTTGGAATTTCACAAAAAATATCAAAATTATTCAAAAACCAAGCATACATAGCTACAAGAAAATTATTTATTAAAATATTCCAGCAAACTTGTTTGCTTCTTCTGGCAGGTGCTCTGAACATTCAGAACTTCTCGCTCCAAAGAATTTACTTTTGATATAGTAGTGCTGTTCACATCAAAAGAAGTTAAATATCTTCGCACCACTTCAAGTGCCTGAACCACTTCACCAAGTGTGGGAACTGATTCTTCTTCTTGTACTGCCTCTTCTTCTACTACTGCCTCTTCTTCCTCTGGCTCTTTGGTATTACAGATTTCTTCCACGTCTTGTGGAGGACCAGACGTACTCTCAAGATCATCACATCGGACAAACTTCAAAATTTGTGTCCATGTCAGGTGCAATTTTCAACCAATTTTCGTGGTCAATCACATCGATATCTACATCAATTTCCATAGTATTGTTGCAATTGAACGCAGCCTTATGAAAACAGTTTGATATTGTTTGAGGTGTAACTGAATTCCATGCAGCTGTTACCATATGCAAACCCTGAAGGACGCTCAGTTTCAAATGTTTATTCATCTCAATGTAGGATACTGCTTTCTGCACCAAAGCCTTCCTGTACTTTGCTTTCATGGAGTGAAAAATGCCCAAGTCAAGTGGCTGCAGATGGCTAGTACAATTAGCTGGAAAAAAACACCACTTTAATATTGCGAAGAAAATCAGTATCTGGAGGGTGGGCTGGACATTTATCAATAAATAGAAGAATTTTTCTATTTGCACCACCCATCTTTGCATCTAATGATTTCAAAAATGTTTTAAATATATCCATTGTCATCCATGCATTTTTATTACTGGCATATTTACATGGCAATGTCCGTACATTTTTAAAACACCTTGGTTTGGCAAATTTACCTATTATTGGAGGCGTCAACTTTTCACTGCCATCTGAATTTGCACATAAAAGTGCAGTTATCCTATCTTTACTTCTCTTTCCACCATGGCACTTGTCTCCTCTAGTAGCAAGAGTTTTCGATGGAAGAAGGTTGAAAAAAATGCGTTTCATCTGCATTAAAAATATCATTCGGCTTATAGCCTTCTAAATACCTTACCAATGTTACACTCTTCCAGTAGTCAACAGCTCCTTCATCATCACTAGCACTTTCGCCACAAACACTTTTATATTCAAGTCCATGGCGCTTCTTAAATCTGTCCAGCCATCCATTGGAACCCTTAAAGTTTTCTATTCTAAGCCTAGTTGCTACCCTAATTGCTTTCTCCTTCAACAGTACACCATTGATTGGGAGGTTGGCGGAGTGCATTCCCTCAAACCACTCTATCAATATCTTCTCCATTTCATCATATGGTGATGATTTGATATTTTTTCTTTTGATGGCTTTACCCCCACATTTCACTTCTTCGTCAAGTATTAATTGTTTATTCTTCATTATACAAAACAATGAAGACGGTGCAAGATTAAATTTGCGTGCAATTTCTATTGCAGGCATGCTTGGGTTCTTTTCCACTTCTTGAATGATTTTCACTTTTTCCGTAATTGTCAGCTTCTTCCTTTTACTAGTAGCCATTATTAAGGAATAAAAATAGTAGAAAGAATATTTTTCACAATTGCTTCAGGTTTACACAGTGATCGCCGTACAGGCAGGCAGCACAACGAAGAGTTGAACTGCTAGATAAGGTAGACGGAGAGGGGACAGGCATTACGTCATCGGGATCGGAGTAATCAGCTGACATGTCTCACAAGGGAAGCCCCCAAGGTGTGACACTCGTATCGGAATTCGACTTTGCAGAATGAAATTATATGCAAAATAACGGACTCCTATTTCTACCTAGGTGCCAACTCGACGTCGTTTACGAGAAAATGTCCTTTGAAAATCGCGATCCGAGAGTCATCGAGATAAGAACAAAACTTTTTCATGATCAAAATGAAATCAGAAAAGAAGCATATTGTACGTAAAAATTACGATATATGCTCAAAACATTGTGAATGGCTCATCACGCGCAAGTGGCTACATTGTCTGCTAAGACGGTAGCGGCCGCATGGAAACCGTAAATCCTACAATGTAATGAATCCTGCTCGTATGTTCCTCATTTCTGGTATCACGCTCAGTTACCTGTTGTCATAGTGTGCTATATACTCGACATCGTTTACGAGAAAATGCCCTTTGAAAATCGCGATCCGAGAGTCATCAAAATAAGAACTTTAAATCATGATCAATACATGACGAGATGGTAAAGCGAATGGGTGATCCGTAAAATTATGTTCGTTAAGAATTACGGTGAAGAATTACGATGAAGAAAATAGTGGTTATAATGCAATGAATACATTTTTTAAAATGGTTTGCATGTTTTATCGATGATATGCTGGAAATTGCGAACAAATTTAAAAAACCGTAGAAAAAATATTAGTCCCTTCGGGAATCGAACCCCGGCAAAAATATTTGAAATCCAACTCGTTTCCCCTAGACCAACACTCCAAGAAAATTAGGAAAGGACTTTTAACGTTCTTATTTCGATGACTCTCGGATCGTGATTTTCAAAGGGCATTTTCTCGTAAAAGATGTCGAGTATATAGCACACTATGACAACAGGTAATTGAGCGTGATACCAGAAATGAGGAACATACGAGCAGGATTCATTGCATTGTAGGATTTACGGTTTCCTTGCGGCTACTACCGTCTTAGCAGACAATGTAGCCGCTTGCACGTGATGAGCCATTCACAATGTTTTGAGCGTATATCGTAATTTTTACGTACAATATGTTTCTTTTGTGATTTCTTTTTGCACATGAAAAAGTTTACTAAATGCGGGAAGCGTCAAATAAATATTGAAGTATGAGTACATAATATTTTTTCACTAAATGCGGGTTTTTCACTAAATCGGGTTTCACTAAATGCGGGAAAATAATACATTGTTTATATGGAGCTATTGTCGGGACATGAAAAAATCTTCACTAAATCCAGGATTTTACTAAATGCGGGAACATTAAATCGGGGTTTTACTGTACCTTCAAAACATGTAATAGCAAATGAAAACCCAGCATTATAAAGCAATAACACCTTTTTTGGCAATTGCGCAATTTACCTCCAGCACATTTTTGCATGTGATTTTCCATCTTCTTTTGTTCATTTCAAGGAAATGCTTTAATTTAAATTGATGAACTACTGAAATGGAACTAACATTTTCAAGCTGAAAAAAACACTAGCATTAAAAAGTGGTAATATTTCTTTTATTAATTAAATTCGAAATGCGCAACAGAAAATCAAAACCTAGTGTAAGAAGGTGATAACATTTCTTTTAATAGTTCAAAATACGTCACAAAAACGAATTATAAAAGTGGTAACATTTCTTTTAGGAATCATGTTCATAATATGCGGCAGAAAATATTACGTGAGAAGATGATAGCAATTCTTAGATTTACATTAAAAATTTGTAATAAAAAATGAAAACCTAATAAAACAAAAAGACATTTCCTTAAATTACATTCAAAATATGTCCAAAAATAATGGCAAATGTAAACCTTACATTCCAAAATGATGGTGTTCTTACAACTTTAAACTAGTTTCATAATCGAAAATTGGTGGTGAAGTTCAAACTGAGCTACAAAATAATTAAGTCAAGAGTTATCACGTTTGTTTACTTTGAAAACTGCTAATGATGAGCATTATAAATGTAATATAATAATAATGTCCTTTTCTAGGGCACCAAAGTTTAAACTGAACTTCAAAACAAAAAAGTAGAGGAAGTTCATGCTTTTTGGCCTCACAAACGCATGACGCGAAATGCAAATAATAGGCGCAAAGCAGAAGTATTGGTCATAAAAAATTTTGTTGCGAAGTGCAAATTTGCGAGCCCCAAGCATGCGAAGTCCAAAAAGGTGGTGTTTTTAAAAATAAATAGAAACCCAACCCACAATTTTACATGAAGTGATAGTTTCGATTTACACAATTTTGATTTATACAGCAATTTTTGAGAATGCATCTCCCATGTAAATCAAGGGATGGGTGTAGTTGTATTTCATTTGTATCATTTCCACTGTAAATACCTAGAAGAGATCAAGAGAAACTTTGAAGTTTGTATTCCAGATTTTGTTGCGAGGTGCAAATTTGTGAACCACAAGCACGTGAAGTTCAAAATAATAATAATATGGAAAAACGTAATCCCATTTAAAATCATTGGATCAAGATCCAACTGCCATCTGACTCAAATGAGGTGACAAATCCTGATGCATACATTGAATTAAATTTCTTATAGATAAAGATCTGAAAACCAGGTAGTTTATTGGATTTCATACTGATATTTGGGGCAATTTGAAATGTGTTCATATCTGTTTGCAGTGAAATGAAATAGCACATACTTTTTAACTTGACCTACTGTTGAAACTATTCATAATTAAAATGAATAGTGCTCTGTATTTGTCCTCATTTTAAGCTATGTGGCAGTGAAGCAGAACCATAAAAATCTACTTATCCTGCAAAGTATTTTTCATTGTTTTAAAGCATGAGTCAGTTTCTCAAATTGAGGTTGCAGTCAGTAAATACCTGTATTTTAAAGAGAAGTTATAATCTCTGTAAAGAGCTTGAATTTGCAGAGTGGATTTATGCATATCAGGATATGCATAAATTGATGTTATGATTTTCAGAAGAAAAATTTGTGTTTGTAAAATTAAAGAGTATAGCAGTACTGCATTGATTTTTTTGTTGTTACGCAGTGTTTTGTTGAAATGGCTGACAACGTTTTGCCAACAGTGCTGTTGACTTCTTCAAGTCGAAGTCTCGCTTCTTTCTTGGGTTCTGGTATATAAACTGTTGTCTCTTTCACTGACCGTTGTCTGTTCTTTCGTCCCACCTTCACCTTTCACCAACAGTTGGTCCTCAACCGTCTGATTGTTTATCTGCTGAAGGAGTTGTTTCCAAGTAGAGGATTGGGTGCAGCCATCTTCTCCATTGACGTTAAATGGTCTCTTGGTTATTTCAATCAACTCTATAATTCTTCTCAGGAAGTAATACGATTCTTTAGTGATGGCTCTAACATCTTCTAGAGTGATGTTATGTCCAAGTCCTGATAGGGCATGTTCAGTGATAACAGACAATCGGGAGTCTTTTGTTTTTTAGCGCCCTGCAGTGCTACTGTAGTCTGCAATCAATCAAGCATCCTGTTTTACCTATGTAGCTTTTTCCGCAACTGCATGGAACCTCATATATGTCTACAGAGAGGGTAGTTGATCTTTTGTGCTCCTCAGGTTTTCCTTCGTTTTGCTCACCATGTCAAAACGTGTGATGATATTGTGTTTCTTCAGCATCCTCATGATTCTCTCCATGGTGCTTGAGATGAAAGATAAGGTGGCATAAGCTGCGGGCTTGATTTTCTCTTATTTTTTGTTGTTCATTCACTGCCCTTCTTGTTGTTATAGCAGCGCTGAGATCAAGTGGTGTTCCTTGGCATCAAAGGATTCATTGTCGATATTGGTTTTTGCTCGATGGAACAACACCTTTATTAGGAAGGCCTTTTGCTGTGGATGTGTTGTGAGGGCGCATTGTGGTATAGGTCGACCGGACTTAAAGACCCTTCTAGCAAAAGTGGGCAGAGCAAAGGAGGATGCCGGGAGCTCACTGGGTACCCCCACTCTTTCGGCTTTGGATAACTTCACACCTTACGGATGCTCACGCCTGACGAATTTCTCACGCGGGATAATCGATGAATTTTCTGTTTAATATTTCATGATTTCTGATAAATTATTTATCTGTTGTGTTTATAAAGTATTTTTGATTGCTGAATGATGGACTGGAACAAGTATCAAATCATTTATTATAATAAATATGCATATTTTAATTTCTTAAGTTCAAGCAGACGAGTATAATTTTGCGAATGTACGCAGATATTATTAAGTATTTTTTAATTACATTAGTAATAAAATTAATGCCACAATTAATAAAGAATTCATTCACCATTACCAGGAGAAATATGTATAAAATGAAAAAGACTTTCCGAAACACGTTCCGACGCTGCGTCCCAGATGTCCTCTGAACCCAAAAAGAAAAACCAATAAACTGTGAATTCTAAAAGGCTGAAACACGTGCCATTCTAGCTATTGAAAAGGAGGGGCCATAAAAAAATAAACGTACTTGTGCTCTCCACTACGTTGTATTTGAGACCGATATATTTGCTTTCCCGTAAGAAAGTAGCCACTTTGTACACAATCTCCCGTGCTTGTCCTATCAATGGTCTCCTGGAAACGAGCGTACTTCTTAATGAAGATGCCATTTCATTCATAAACAACAATAACCACAAAAATAACAAATAAAGAAAAACTAAAGAAACAACGAAATGCCGAATAACAATAGCAACAATAAAAATAACAAATACTATCAACAATCAACAAAAACTTCAAAGAGGAAGATACCGGGGAGATCGAAACATTCAAATATGCGCGCTGAAACTGACTGAAGCTGCCGCTGTAGTGTGGAAAGGGGAAAAAAGAGGGGCTGCGCCAACTGGAGGGGTAAGCTACGGCGCAGGTTCTTTTGAGTCCGGTCGACCTATATCAGTCTCTGTGGGTGTACTTTTGGTGGACCGTACGGCCTAGAGATCCATCTGTCTTTTTCAATACCAATATGTCAAGGAAAGGAAGTTTTCCCTCTATTTCTATCTCCATCCTGAATTTTATCACTGGATGTTTTCTGTTGAGATACTACAGTAATGTGTTAAGATTGTCCATCCCATGTGGCCAAATGGCAAAAGTGTCATCCACCGTCTCAAGGACCTTCTTTTCAAATTTATCCATATATAAGTTAGCGATTATAGGAGAAAGAGGTGATACTAAGGCAGTTCCTTAGTCTGTTCATAGAATTGCTCATTCCACAAAGAATAAGAACTCCTCAAACAAAATTTGATGAGGTCCAGGTAGTCTCTAGAATGTCATTAATATTCATAACATCTCTTTCCAAAACCATTATCAAGCGGGTTTAATCTTCACTTTGAACTTTTTTCATGAAATGTCTTTCATCTTCTAATCCGCTAGATGGATTTTAATTAAATTAAGTAGGAGTGATCCTTATTAAAAATTTTCACCCAATTTTGATTTTGAACTGCATCCGTCAATTGGAACTTTCACTTTACATAAATATTTTATAAATGCATACTTGTATCCAGAGGAGGATGGTGGATTTTTGGAGCCCTGGGCTATTTTTCTTTCGGGGCCCTCTACATAAACATAATAAAGAATAAATAATAATAATGAATGATAACAGTAATAATCACAAAAAGTGTTTTGTAGATATTTATTTTGTATATTGTCACAAAACAATGAAATATTCAATTAAATCCACATTTTTCTTATATAAAAATATATTTTATAAAATATAAAATAGGAACTATATAGGAACAATTGTAAAACAACAAAATAATATTTGTTTATATAATTATCGATTTATTTAAATTACCTATATCATCCTTCTTGCCTTTAAATTATAATAGTTTTTTGTAGTATATTCGTATGTTAATGACTTAGTTATATCACTCTCTGTTGATAAAAACAATAAATTTAAGCATTCGTTCAACTATGTCGATCTAAATTTATTTTTAATGTAAGCCATTTCTGAAAATGACCTTTCCATCTCACAATTCTGTATAGGTAATATTAAATATATTTTCAAGGTAGTATGAAGATTTGGAAAAACATCCATTAATTTCTTATCAAATATTATTCTGTAAATATCAGAGCATCCTAGACCAACACTTCCATTTTCATTTAATTTTATGTCCTTTAGAAATGCTTTAAAATGTATTCATTCATTTTTAAAATTTTGATCCAAATCGCCAGAGTATCGATCTAACATTATATTTTATACTTTCTGTATCTTCAATGTCTGTGCTTTCATCTAAAACATCAAAAAGAGATTTATATTTTATTCCTAAATTTTCGTGTACGATTACTCCTCTGTTTAATTCAGTAATAGCAATAAGCAATAAGCCCTATTTTGTCCAAAGTGTATGAAATGGCTATAATAAGCAGATTGAATAAATTTATTGAAATACAGGGCATACTAAATGACAGGCAGTTTGGTTTCAGAAAAGGTAGAAATACTATAGATCTTGTAGCTAAAGCCATGTCATTTATAGTAAATGGCTTTGAGGAGAAGCATCATATTGAAGGTATTCTGTGTGACCTCACAAAAGCTTTTGACTGCTTATCGCATGAGATTCTTCTTGCCAAATTAAATCATTATGGTTTCAGAGGCAAAATTCATGATTTAATCAAATCTTTCCTAAGCAATAGACTTCATGTTGTGGTAACTAAAAATGGTAAATCCGAAAACTTTAACCATATCCATGGTGTGCCTCAGGGCTCAATACTCGGTCCGCTTCTTTTTATATTATATGTTAATGACTGCCCAGGAAATATTATGTCATATACCCTCCAATTTGCCGATGATACTAGTTTTTTTGTTAAAAACTCAAATCTTGAGGAAAACAAAAGGGAAATCAAAAAATCTATGGAGAAATTGGAGGCATGGTTTGCCTGCAATAAATTAAGCCTCAATGCTACCAAAAACCAACATATACATTTTAATCCATCTAAAAGCTTCTCAAACAGAAATGAAACAGGCAAACTGTTAGGCATAGTTTTGGACCCTGGACTAACTTGGAAGAAGCACATTGAATATTTAGAAAATAAATTGGCAAAATTAATATATCTTTTAATAAGACTAAGGACTGAGGTATCCTATGATACCCTCAGATGTGCCTATTTAACTCTATTTCATAGTGTTATGTCATACGGTATTCTATTATGGGGAGCATCAAGTGCTAGTAAAAAGATATTTATTATGCAGAAAAAGGCAATAAGAATCATACATAATCTCAAACCAAGAGAACATTGTAGAGATGTTTTTAGATGTAGCAATATCTTAACATTACCCTCTGTCTATATCTTGGAAGCTACCTGTTATGTTCACTCGGGCTTCAAAAATATTTTACGTGGTGATATTCACAAATATGAAACCAGATATTGTACTAATATTGATATGAAATACTGTGGGCTTGCTACAAGCCAAAAAAATTATGAATATTCTAGTAAAAAATTGTACAATTCACTCCCTATTAATTTTAAATCTATGCCTGCAATTATATTTAAAAGAAATGTCAGGGATATGATGTTAAAGGGGGCTTACTATAGCATCAATGAGTTTATCTCTGAAAAATTGTAAAAATCTACACAAATGGTGTCTTTTGTACTGTATTGTCATGTTTGTGCACTTTTCTATATATTGTATTCTACTGTTCTTTTATTTTTACTATGACCTTGACAATGTAATGCCCCATACAGGGGTCACTGCAGTAAATAAATTATTATTATTATTAAATTAAATTATTAAATTATTATTATTATTATTAATTAATGTGTCAAAAATGATATTTTAGGTTTCAACGCGATATGTACCCCTTCCTGTTATTTTATTGTTATCAGTGCCTCCATCTGAAAATCTTGTCATAATTCTTTTTATCATATCGTTATATTGGTCATTTATTTCATGACATACTTTTAGCAAATTTTTCGTATTCTATTAATTTCTCTGCTGAATTTGATAGAATATTTTGAATCATTATTTAATGAGGATAGTAATGCAAAACCTTAATTTAAATCTAAGCCAGGTTTCTGAAAAACTTTGCTAACACTGTTAAATCTCTCTAATATTTTCTCCTAAAATACTATTAAAATTGCAGTTTCCAAATTAGTCATTTTTGAACGTAAAATTTTTGCTTCTCTTCTGCAGTCTGGTTTTTCTTCAAAATTTTCATTTATGCTTTTAAGAATATCTAATATAGATTTTTAGCTAAATTTCAAAGCTTTTACAGCTTCATAATGTCTGACCCATCTTGTTTGACCCAGGTTTTTTAATGGCTGCAATTTTAAACTCTTAAAATGTTTAGATACAATAGCCCATCTGGGGTGGATGACATGACAAAAATGCAAATTGCCGAAAAGACCCGGCTACACAAACGTCTAATTGCTTTTTCTAGCAGCTCCTGTCAAATGCATCATGTCATTGCTGATAAACTTGACTGGTTTGGCATGGAATAAGATGGAATTATTTGGAAATTAATTTGATAATTGTAGTTTAACATCCCTGCTTGTATTTCATTAAATAGCTTCTGTCAATCAACAATCAAATATCATATCATCTCCCTAGCTCTTGTATGATCTGTAAGGTATTGATTAAAAAATTTATTCGGATAGAGGACAACATTTACCACAAAAAAGTCTAAAATATCACATAATTACGAGTTATAGTTTCGTAGATAAAAATTTTAGAAAATCCCAAGCATAATATCACGTTTTGTTTACATCGATCACTGCAACAATTCTATTGGCAATCAAAAATTAAAAAGTCACATTTTTCTCTTCCATGCTCTTATATGATCTGTGAGGTATACATTAAAACTTGATTCGTACAGAGAACAGCATTTACTACAAAAAGGTCTGCAGGATCATATAATTATGACTTCTAATTTCGGAGATAAAAATTCAAGAACCACTCAATCTTTCCATACACATATTATACACATTTCCCATAAAGAACGCCTTTGAAATCTCTGTGCACTCCATTTATGGAGTATGCTTTTCTTATTTGTTAGATCCTGGAACGGTAAATAATATGTTGTTATTTATGGCTATTGTTGTTCAACATTTGTTAAGTAATCATTTGTGATTGTAAATCCAGAGCCTCTGTTACTGTTAAATTGGTTATTTTACCAAAACAAGGCTTGAGTTATTGCATACTTTTAAGAGGCTAAGGTAGCTTTCTGTAAAAAGCAGACCAAAGCATTAGTTTTTATTGCATCTATGTGTAAAATGTTTTTTCACACAAAAAATTAACAAATATAAGCATTTCTATCATTAAAATATATTGCAGGACATGTTAATCATCAATGTCATGGAAATCTGTTTGATGAGCCAAGATGGAAATTAGGTGATAACATTTAAATGACCTATGGATCGACTCATGCATTTTAAGTGCTAGTTTTCTATACAATTCTCACTTACCTATATTCTACCAAATTTTATGAAAATCCGTTCGATATAATCTAAGATCAAGATTTAAACTTTAATCTCTTATACAGGTAGCACTGACCAATCTAGGCTTTTGAAATAGTAGATTTCCATAGATATTCATTATAGCAATATATATGTAGCAATTGTCAGAAATCTATTAGAAGGAAGCTGAGAGTCAGGTTAACACATTAAAAATTTAATTCCTTATATCGGCAGCACTGATTGACCATTTCAGGTAAAAAAGTGTTCCATTCATTTATATTAGATAGAATGTTTCATTATACAAAATTTGGTCACTGTAGTTAGTCGCAGTATATTACTTTATTCTGCAGAAACAAATTCTTCAAAATGTAGAGTAAATGTATGGTAAAATTTTAATTTAAAATAAACTTCTAAAGGAATGTTTTAATTAAGAATTTCTATGCCCGTCATTTTGTAATGAAACCTGCAAATAAATTTTCCGTTAGCATCAGTATTACATTTTGTTTATTTTAAAAATTGTGGCAGTCATCAAACAAAACTCTGAAGTTGAATTGATAAAGCCATGTCATAAATGTTAAGTTTCAATGAAGATACATCATTTGAAATAGTTGTTTATATATTTAGTCAATGCACTGAAATATAATATGCTAAAATCAAAGTTTTGATTATATAATTTCATTGATTCTTTTTATAAGGTTACATTTTCAGTAGTGATAAAATTGAAACTTTTTTCGTAGCCAATGAATCTAATTCTGTAAACAAAGATGAACTACTTTCATAGCAATATCTAAGGTAAGTGATTTTTGCACAAGCTCTGGATTTGTTGAAAAAATACTAGTATCATCTGCAAATTGAGGAGTATATGTTGTTATGTTGCCAGGGCAATCATTTACATATAAGAGGAAAAGAAGTGAACCCAATATTGATCCTTGAGGTACACCATGGCTCAGGTTGAACTCATATGAGTGGACATGAATTTCATGTATCACCTGGTGTCTATCACATAGAAAGGATTTGAGTAGCAAAAGTGGACTTCCTCTAATTCCATAGTGCTCAAGTTTTTGTAGAAGTATTTCATATAACATAGTCAAAAACTTTTGTGAGATCACAAAAAACATCCTCAACATGGGCTTTTCCTTCTAGTCCACTTAAAATAAAGTGGTGGTACACTTCCCAGGTCTGAAAGCAAACTGCTGTTTATTAAGCATATTATGTTTTTCCAAATAGTTATTTAGCCTACTTTTTATAGCCAATTCATATATTTTTGACAGGGTGGGACTAATTGATATTGGCCTTAAATTTAAGGGATCAGCCGAATTTTCTTTCTTATGTATTGGAAATATTTTAGTTTTATTTCGAGCTGATGAGAAAATGTCAGTAGCCAAGGAGTTATTTATTAGTTCAGTGAGAGGTTTTATTATGAATTCCTTAGATGCCCTTAATAGTCTTATATTGTGGCCATAAATGTCATTTGAGCTTGTGTTTTTTAGACTCACAGTTATATTATCAACTTCAAGTTCAGTAACTGGTTGTAGAAAGGAATTGCTTCTGTGGGTAGTATCGGTACTTTTGAAATTTTTTAGTTTGTCATTCTCTAAGTAGAATTTTACATTTCTGTTATGTATGGGGAGTCTGCCATGAATCTCATGCAGTAGCGTACCGAGGGGGGGGGGGGCACCGGGCCCATGCCCCCCCCAAAAATAAATTTGGGCAATTCATGTTTTGAAAGAGGATTTAGGCAACCAATTTAAACAACATTCGTTGCGTTATATGCGAGAAGGAATAAATTTGAATGTAGAACATTAATTATTCGCATATTAAAATCACAGAATCATCGTAGGTGTTCGAGATATGAAACAACGTACGCATAAATAATGGAAGTTTGTTTTCCTGCCATAGATTTTTTAATACACGTCGAATCGATCAATAGATCGGCTTTTAAAGGTGCGTTTACACTATGTGAGCACGAACGAAGAATATTTTGTAAATTATGGCAATATGCCATTATGGTATTAACTCTACTTCGATTCACAAAAGGAGATATCTGGCTTACAAACGGTATAGGTGGCTTATAAACTGTAATGGTGGCTTAAACACTGCATTTGAAATTTAGATATATTGAGAGAAATGAAAAAGGCAACAATACTTTCTCTATCTACGTATATAGAGAAAGTAAAAATTCATATGAAGCAAATGATTTAGTGGAATTTTATTCGATTCTATATGCCGCAATACTTTCCAAAAATTAGCGGATTTGTCTCACAAATGATTACGATATTTGGATGCGATTACATTTTCGTAAAAAGTTCTTACGAAAGACATTCGCAAAATCTAATTTGCTGACGAACATTTTCACGATGTTTTAAGAATTTTTGTGACGAATATTGCTGTTAAAATAACTTATATCCCACAAAATCTGAAGGTTCCCAATGTTCACATTGACATTTAATTCAAAATATGTAATAGCATTGTTTTTCCAATACTACTATTTCTTATTAGTTACTGGCAGGGCTGGACTTTGCATAGGCCAGCTAGGGCCGCCAATTCCAAGAGATCCGCCAGTTACAGAGGACGCTGCTAGTACTTACATACCTGTGCTAGATAAGGACTTGTAAAAATAACAATGATCGAGTAAATGGAATTATCATTAATTCTGCCACACTTGCTCTTCACAAAATTCCAAAAGCGTTTCTTTTCTCACACATTCCTTCAAGCTTATCTTACTATCCCTTCCCATATTCCGACCGAACGTTGACCGTAGGAGGAGGGAGAGGGTCTCGGGTCCCTTACTTGGGTCTTTCTCTTTTCTCCGCACGAATGGGCCAAAGGAAACGACCCCTTTAATAGTTTCCAGATGTAGGAATGTTTCCTAGTCCTTTTTGAAAGAGGGAAACTATTTGAGAGGATTAGTCTCATTTGGTTTCTCTTTGAAACAACATCAATAGTTCAAGTTCGTATGTTTCGTTTAGACTGAACACTGGATAATTCGTTTGAAAATACACAAAGGTGATTAAGATATTCTTCTGAAATAATTAATTTTCATGGTTTGATCTCAACATTTTATGTTGATCAAGAGTGTTTCTCTACAGACGAAGGGAACAGCTTCGGAAGATCTTGGTTGCCGACAAATTCTTTTTCCCGGATACTTTCCCAAAACGGCCACTTTTTACAGTACCCAATTAGCAGTATTTGGTAAGTAAAGCTAATTATTTTATGATGCGGAATTTTGTTTAATTTTCGTTGTTAATAATAATGTCCTTTAGGAGACTGAAATCCCTTCCGTAATGTAACTGGATGATTTTGATAAAGTAATTTGAATTAAACTTATAAAAACTTTAATAAAATGTTATCGTAATTTCATTTATTAGAAGAACACATTGAAACAACACCGTTAGTAGAATTACCAGTACTCACATCAGCTTCATCTATATCCTTAACAGAAACTCGGTTTGAAAAGTCAGAATCATGTAAATTAACTGTAGTGATATTGGTCTGTGGCCAATACCTCTGATTGATAATCAGCTAGTCTTTGTAATTGATAAAGGTCCAAACAGGGATAGTAACTTTGACTTTCCTGTGAATGAGAGTAATAGGCGTTTTTCTGTATAATTGTAAACCCGGAAACTTTTAAATGGTGAATTCATCGATCGTCGTTGGCTAGTTTGTTCTTAAAAACTTGACTGCGTTTTCTGCTTCTTTTGCAAGTTGTTTTCTGATTTTAAAAACAAAATTTCAAATTCTGGATTCAAAGATTGGAAAAATCTTTCTATATTGATTATTTTTATTACATATATTACACGCCAAATTATTTTTTATGATAATATGAATTTCAATTATTTATTATTCTGCCCGCGAATATGTTATTCCATATTACTGTTGAAAAATAAATACTGTAAATTTTTATTTGAAAATATAACTATTATATATTTCAAAGGTAAAATTTGTGCATATTTTCAGTAAGCTGTGTCCAGGTGTCACGTTTCCACGGAATAGCCGTTCTTATTCATTGAAAAAAGTGTTAGTCTCATTTGGCCACTACATTTACGAGGTAAAAGTTCACTTAAAATTGTAAAATTAAAAGTTGTAAGTCAATAGCATTAATTTTTCTCATGCTAAGTATTACAATTATAAGAAATCAAAAAATATTTAAAGGGGTAATGGATGATAAAAGAAAATCGGGAATAGGAACGATATTCAAGTATTTGACCCAAAAAACAAAATTGGAAAACAGGATAGTCCTATCAAAATCACCCGAGACGGGTGAAAACTTGCAGACTGCATTGAATAACACTACTGGAACATTAATTAATTCAGATATCGCGGCTTACAAGAGCTTACTTATAAATGAAGATAAAGTGGATTTTATACAGAATTTGTGGAAACCAGATGATCTTTTTCCATTTCCATATATGACTGAAAAAATGGAAAGAAAAGAAAATTTCAATTGCAATGGTTGCACAGATATGAGTGGCTTGCTTATTCGAGACTAGATATATGTTTTTGTAAATATTGTTGCTTATTCGCGCCAAAAGAAATTGGTAAAAGTAAATCTCAACCTTTAGGTCAACTCGCATCAAGTGGGTACAATAATTGGAAACATGCAGTTGAAACATTTGAAGCTCATGAAAAAGTGTTATATCATTCAAATTCATTATGTTCTTATGAAAACCTATGTGATATAATGACAGGCAAAAGAATACCTATCGACAAACAGCTCGATACGATGAGAATGAAACAAGTTATTGAGAATCGGAAACGCTTGGAACCCATAATCATGACTATAATGTTATGTGGACAGCAAGGTATTGCACTACGAGGTCATGTGGATTCTGGAGAGTTTAACATTGATAAAAAGCCTGAGAAAAATGAAGGTAATTTTCGTGCAAGCCTTAGAGCAAGGCTAGAAGCTGGTGACACCGATTTAAAAAATCACTTTAAACAATGCGGGCGAAACAGTACCAATTTAAGCGCCAACATCCAGAACCAAATAATAGAAATTTGTAATGATTTGATTCTGAAAAGACTTGTTAAAGAAGTAAATGATGCAAAATGTTTTGCTATTTTAGCAGATGAAACAACAGACATTTCAACAACTGAGCAATTGACATTATGCGTAAGATACGTAGATAAGGAAATTAGAGTTTGCGAGAAATTTTTACAGTTTGTTCCAGTTATCGACACTAGTGGAAAAGGTTTGGCTTCTACCATTATAGATAGTTTACTAAAATTTGGTATTGATATTTCCTACCTTCGAGGTGCTGCTTCCATGAGTGGCAAATTTGAAGGTGTTCAGGCACATATACAACAACAGCTCCCACAAGCATTATATGTACATTGCACCTCGCATTGTTTAAATTTAGCCATTGGAAACAGTGCAAATAATCAAGATATAAGGAATTGCTTAGGAATTATTGGAAAATCATACACTTTTTTAGCACTCCAATGCGATTAAATATATTATCAAAAAAATTAGCTAGTGTATTCGCAATTGTAGGCATCTACAATTGAAGCAGATGTGCCCAACTAGATGGATAGAGCGTCATGATTCTGTCATGGTAATGGTGGAACTTTTAGATGCAATTTACTTAGAGCTCGAAGAAATAAGTGACTGGAATGACAAAGACACTTCATCTACAGCACAGATTCTTCAGAATGCAATATTCCAAGGAAAATTTTTGGTGTCTTTGTATAGTATACAAAAACTGTACAGTTATACGCTGCCATTAAGTAGAGTATTACAAAGTGAAAACATTGACTTAATTTCCGTAATACATCTCGTTGAAGATGTAACATCTGCTCTAAAATGTATCCGAGGAAACGCTGATACAAACTTTGCAAATATTTTCAAAGAGGCAACAGAAAAAGTAGGAGATTTTGGGGTTGAAATTACAATACCGAGGATATCGAAATATCAAAAAATTAGAAATAATATTCCTACTGAATCAGCGGAAGTTTATTACAGGCGATATATGTTTATTCCATTTTTGGATTGTCTTGTGACACAATTAAAGACGAGATTCTTGGCTCATAAAAGTATTTTAAAATCCTTCATGTGCCTCCTTCCAAAAGGATGCAGTTCTACATCAGACGTAGATAGCCTATCAACTTTGGCAAAATTTTATTCTGTGGAAGTATGCGATTCAGTCTTAGAGAGTGAACTAAAGCTTTGGCAAAAACGGTACGAAAACAGGATACCCCCTACAAATGCATTAGAAGCATTAATGCAATGCAATCAAAATATATATAAAAACATTCATTATTTATTAAAAATATTTGCATCTCAGCCGGTATCAACTAGCACAGCAGAGAGAACATTTTCAACGTTAAGAAGAATGAAAACGTACTTGCGTAATTCCATGGGACAGGAAAGACTGAATGGTTTAGCGCTCCTCAACATTTATAGGGAAATGGAATTGCTCCCCAAAGACATATTAGATGAATTACAAAGAAAGACCGAAGATTAGATATAAAATTGTAATTGTGTTACCCAATTAATTTTTATTTTATGTTTTAGTAAACAAAACCTATAAATATTAATTTCATTATATGAAAAATCGAAAGATTTATATTCAAATTCAATGTTAATATACATATTTCTATGAGAAACTGAGAATGTTTGTTCTAAATAACAGATAAATTTGTAACCAACATTGTTTTTTATTTTATGTTTTTATGAATGCCTATATGCAGAGGCTGATTTATGCATAGGTGCTAGCTGGGGACCTTGTATTTTTTATGACAACTTATTTTTTTATTTGTAAATCAACGTATTTTCTTTTGGCTGTAATGGTATAAATGTTGTAATTTTTAAATTAAATATATTTTATCCACAGGATAATAAATGTATTGTTAAAAATATGTATTTTCATACACTAAATCAATGAGTTTCATTCTAAATATACCACTGCCTATGTATATGTTTGTTTGTGAATACATGCATGTGTGTGCATGTTTACATATAAAAATGTAAATAAGTGTTCACCATTGTGGGCCCCCCAAACAAAAATCCTGGGTACGCCTATGATCTCATGAGCAACATTTTCATAAAATTTAGCAAAATAATTGGGAGTTAAGTCAGTTGGATTAGATTTTACCTTCATTATATGGTTTATTATGGACCAGCTAGTCTATGAAATGGGGGTTTTCTTTGATCTTAGCAAAGCCTTTGTTTCTGTCGATCATGATCTCTTATTGACTAAATGTGCTAGACTAGGTATAAGAGGCATGGCCAACAACTGGTTAAAATCTTAACTAACAAACCGCCAGCAAATTGTCTCCATATTTAAGGAAGATAAAAAATATTTCTCTGGTGTGTCACGGGGGTCCATTTTAGGCCCTGTGCTCTTCCACATTTTCATTAATGACTTACCTGAGAACCTTATGATTAAAGTTTGTAATAATGTTATTATGTATACTGATGACGTGAATGTTTTAGTTACTAATCCCATTGACAAAACACTAGCTGACAGAAACAGAGAGGTTTTGCAACTGATATCTGAGTGGTGTAAGAGCAATGAGAGTAAAACACTGGCTATGTTCTTCTCCACCTCGCAGAAACGGTGCCAAAACTTATATTCTTGTCTTGACCAAGATGTGATCAATTCCACTAAGGAGTTAAAATTTCTAGGTGTCTATATTGACCCTTTGTTAAAATGGTCTTATCATACTGACAAATTATGTAAAAAGCTAAACTCTGCATATTATATCGTATCTGTCCTGAAGCACTTACTCAGTATTGAGGTATTAAAAATGTGTACTTTGCTTATTTTTATTCACGTACTGCCTATGGCATTGTCCTCTGAGGCTCTCTTACCCAACTAAATGAGGTTTTCAAGATCCAGAAAAAGGTCAGGTCAATGTACAATGCACTTTTCAGAATACCCCTTTTCAAAAACATTAGGACTCTTGACTGTTCCTTCAATTTATGTTTATAATGCTTTGCTGTATGTGAGGCAAAACATGTCTGACTATGGGTAAAATAGCAATTTATATGATTACAACACAAGAAGAATTAATGATCTCCATATTACACAACAAAACTTAAAAATTCGCTCCCAAGGACCAAAAGCAAGATGAATTAAATTTTATAATGTTCTGCCTGCTACAATTAAAGGAGTAAACTCATTTCAGTCATTCAAGAAGTGTTCATGAGTTCCTAGTAACTAAATGTCCTTATAATATTAATGATTTAATATCTGTTATTTGAGATGCTTTTGTATTCTTCTCTTCTTTTTAAGATTTATGTTTTGACATGTCTTATACATTATTTGTAATGTCTTTCTGGACAAATAAACATTATTATTACTGGATGAAAGAATTTTTGTTATTGTAATCTACTTTGGCTTTCTTAATGGCTGCTCTGTAATCCTTTTGAAGTATTTTGAGAGTTTCTACTAATTTGGGGCAATTTGAATCTTTAATTTCTTGAAAAAGAATTAAAATGCTGACCGCCATGTTTAGGTACATATACTTTAAAAAAATTTTCATCCATAAAGTTCTTTGATAGTGTAATTAACGGGGAAGAATTGCTGAAGAAAGTGAGCAGCTCTGAAAAAGACAATTATACATATAATTTTATTAAACATTTATATGATTAAATATTCCTTTTGTTGTTGCTATTATTGATAAATGGTTAACTTATATATAACATCTTGTACTTTGACCATAAATTCCTAATACATTCAAGATAGTGGATGCTGTAGAATCATTATTGTGTTACACTTGCAAAAAATTTTTTACTACCCGTGAATATTTAACGTGTGGTGATTGCAACCAATTTTTTCATTTGAAATGTGCTGGACTTTCCGAAATTGAATTTCTGGTGTTTTCAACAAATAGTTCGATTATTTGGAGATGTGATGCATGTTGTATCTTCCATATCAACAATCATACGCAGCCTACCAGTAGTATGCACAATAGTATGATGGCTTCATCCATTCTTCGGACCCTAGATGATATTAACCCCTGTGCGGGTGCAAATTTGTTTGCCATTCCCAGTGATGGGGTATTTTTTTCTAATTTTCGCTAGTATAGATGTTAAGAGGCTATAATTATCATAGTTATGTATGATATCCAAAAAATCGGCTGGCAATGAAACAGCTACTTCCACTGCAATGGTTAGGGAACAACTAAGAGTGTTGCAGTGAAAAAACGTCACCCCGAGCGTGCTAGCACCCAAACTAAAGGTAAATAACATCCCTAGACCGATGAGTTCATATGAAACACCTGCCAGTGACGGAGGGTATGCATGACTTCATATGAAGTCAACTGCATTGAATGTGTTAATAATAGACTATCTGTGATTGAAAAGAAGCAGCGGATCTCAAGTTATAAGGAGGCAAAGGCAAGATGTAGTCCAAGAAGTCCTGCTCATGACCCACCATGTCTTCCCGGTGCTGCCAATATTTCGGGAAAAATTGTGGAAAACATATCCAATTCCACCCATCCAGCCAATTCCTCATTGAAAGCAGAAGACAGTAGTGAGGCAAATTCTAATTTTTCCGACCATTCTCCTTCTGACAATGATGGTTTTATCACAATCCAAAGGAAAAGTAAATGTAAGATACTAATAAGTGCAATAGTTCAAGGATGCAATAATAGCCATGATGAGTTTATGGGAATACCTAAACACACATGGATTCACTTGAGTCATGTGAGTCATTCAGTATCATGTGACAACATTGAAATACCTAAAAGATAAATTTAAGAAGCACGATTTCACCTGTAAAAATTTATCTTGCACTGAGAGAAGTGCCACATTTAAAGTTGGTGCTGACTTTTGCCTTTTCAAAATGGTGAAAACTGGCCAAATGGTGTATGTGCTAGGCATTTTATATTTCATAAATTTCAAGGTAAGAATGCAGGTAATAGCGAATTACACAATGTGAAGACAGTACCCAATAGTTCTGCTGCAAATCAAAGTGACCAGAAACACATTGGCCCAAACATTGAATCAACCAATAAAACAATTTCCACTCAACAAGCTGACAAATCTGCTTCAATTTCTGCTCCCTCCCCACTTACCTTTGGTGTTACCACCAGAGGAAGTCATGGAATCAGCAAACCAAAGACAATATGACTAGGAAGTGAATGTGCTATCCCTGTCATTAAAAATGGTAATATCTGTTCTTTTCCTATTCCTGTTATCTCATCACAGCCTGATTTGAATGAATTTAAGATATGTCACCTGAATCTTCAGTCTCTGAGGAACAAGGTTAAAGAGATAGAATTGTTATTCAAATCTAATGTGTTTCACATCCTGTGCTTTGTTGAGCATTGGCTGTCTGATGCTGATATTAACCTTTATCCGCTTTGTGGATATGATCTTACAAGTTGTATTGCCGTAAAAATGCAAAACATGGTGGTGCTATGATTTATGTTTCAAACAGGCTAAAATTTGTCTCAATTGATATTAGTACCTATGTTCAATGTTGACTTTCATTTTGAAGCTTGTGCGGCACACTCTTCTGACATATCCTTGACTGTTGTATCTATCTACCACTCACCAAGTGGTGATTTTGATGTATCTTGATCTTTTTGAAAAACTATTTAAATTACTGGAGGAACTAAATTCCAAAATTATTATTTGTTCAGATTTGAATTTAGATGTGAGACTAAATTCTAAGGAAGCTGTCATGTTTAAAAACTTGTTGAGCTCTTTTAACCTGTACTACTGACTAGGCTTGCTGCATGCCTTGACAACATAATTACCAATTTTGACAAATGGCAATATGTAGTTAATATCTTTGATCCCTCTCTTTCTGATCACTCAGCTGTCCTCCTAAAATTATGTCTAGTGAATCCTCTCCCTTCTTGCAGTCAGAACAACAAACTCATACCTTTCAGATCCTTTAATAATCAGGCAATTAAATTATTTAGGAGGTTGTTAAGTGATACCAATTGGGTATCACTCATGTCATTCCATCATGTGGTCTCTACATTTGATACATTCTTTAATATGTTTACCCAATTATTTGAGTTTTGTTTTCCTGTAAAAGTACATAAGTCATGCTTCAACAAAAATTTCTCTTTGAAATGGTTTACTCCAGAACTTCTCTCAATGAGGAATAAACTGATTGATTTACACACTGTCTCCAAAAGTTCTAATGATGTCCTAGATAAAAGACTATATACTGATAATAAAAAAATCTACAAACAATATTCTTAATGCAAAACAAAATGCTATTGAACTTTATATTAATAACTCTACTAATACATAGTCTTTGGCTCGGGCGGTCTCAGAGAACGGTTGAGTTGTGTTTGGGATTGGTGTCGCTTACGTATGTTTGAGTTCCTTTTTTTCGTGGTAATAATATAGGAGGTAGGTCGTTCCGGTGGACGAAAACGCGTCCAGTTCGCGCATGACGTCACGTGGTCGTAAGCTGTAGCGGGAAGCTTAAAATTTGTATAAAAATTAACGTAAATCGGCTGCCGATATCCGTCTTTTTATTTCTTCACCCTTCATTATTATGAATAATACATTTATAAGTCATGCTATAAAATCCCGGGACGTTAATTTGTATATACAATGATTTTTTAACGAATTACTGGAATCGGAAAAAGTTCAACTTTGTTATGAACATTCGGCATCAAGTGAACTTCAAAGAAGGAAAAAGACTTCTAAGAAAAGTCCCGAACTCATCTCAAAGAGAAGGGCTTCATTTTCCGTATGATTCACACTCAAAGGCCGATTTTTCCCAAGTTAACTTTTTAGTTTTTTTCGTCATTGATTTCTTCGAATTTCGCGTAAATACTGGCGTTTTTATCACTCACCGGCGTAATTGCCCTTCAAATATGACGGGTATGCGTGAATGAAATTGAAATAAATAGATTAATGAAACCAACTTTTAGATACACTAAAAAGTAAACAATAAATATAAAATTCACATAATTGAGTGTTCCAGAGATAAAAAATAGTTATGGGTGAATGGAAATTGCATGACAAAGAAATACATCATGGTACACAATTCTTTTACGTCCGAAATTATTAATTATAATTAAGATGGGTTGTAGGGAAAATAATTTAAAAGCAGAATAAAATATTGATTGATAAATGCAAAAATTTGTTGGATTCAGAAATTTATTTTGTAATCATAAACAACGCATCTGGTCCAAACATTGACCACATGTTACTTAACAAAATATGTTACAAACTTTCTTACCATTAACTCCATTGGCATTTTGTTACCGATATAAAATCAATATTAACAATATTGTGACCAAACATTTACTTGTAAAACTAAGATAGATTGATGAGAATATGAAAATCACTGATGATGCACAGAGCAAATTCGTGCTGCAAAAAATTTATAATTAATTAAATAGTTGATACATAAGCATTGTGGGAACATTACAAGAAAATACTTTGGTGCAGGCAAAGTTTAATGACTGAAGCCTAAACTCAACTAAAATATTCACCGATCACGAAAAAATGGGCAAAATTGTAGCTTTATATTTTTCAAAAACTTAATTCGATCAGAAAACACACTAAATTTCAAATGTAAATAATAATTCGTTAAATCATATGATATTTAAATTTATAAACACTGCGCATGAACATATGTAGGAAGAACTGGTGCTGTATAATTAGAAGGCACGTTTGTAAACATTGCTAAATTTAATTGGTTTTAATTTCTTCCCATTCCATATCCACGGTCTTTTGGTTTGTTTTCCAAATTTCTTAGACGATCTTCCAACTTCATGCTGATGACATCCTGCCTTTCTTTCAGTTTTTCTAGGACCCAAATCTGTCTTTCTCTTCTCGTTTTTCTTATTTGTTTGTCCCCTACTAACAAATTTTGTACCAATGGACCAATTTTCATTAAAGTTGGTATGAGGCTGATGCTGCCAGGGTCCACCTCTGGGCTATATTATGCATTCTTTGCACTAAGTGAATGCATATAGGGGAGGTCGTTTCCATCCATCCACATGTTAAAACTTGGGAACAGCTGGGCATATTTTGATGAAATTTGGTATTGGTATCTAAAATGTGGGTCCAATTGCTCGGCCACAGAAATAATTTTGTGACAAGCCGAGAGGTCTTCTTTGGTGGTAATGTTTCTCGACATGATTGATTTAATTGAATATAATGCAGATGCAATATGTGTGGTTTTAAAAAAATCCCTAAGAAATTATGGATTAGATTTGCAGAGTTGTTGCTCTTGGAATTGGTAATTTATCTGTAATGTCTGGTATTAATAATGGATTGTATGCAAAGTTAAAAAATTGAGATTCCCCATTTGCTTCTGATTATGTGTGTGTGTGCCATTCACTACAGCTTGCAATTTCACATGCCATTCATGAATGTCTACCACAAAATCTAGGTTTTCTTATTAAAGAAATATACAATTTGTTCTCTCATTCACCTATTGGACAGGCTAGATAAAGGAAACTTTATTCTAAAATTAATGATGGAATGTCTTCTCTGAAATTAGTTCAGTTAAGTCAGACAAGATGGATATCAATCAAGGTTGCAGTTGTGAGAATTCTGCAGCAATGTATTGAACTTAAAAGTCAATTTGAAATTGTTAGTGTAACTGAGGATTGTTCCACAGCTGAACTATTGTGTTCAATGTTTAGCAAGGAAAAAATGTATTGTTTCCTTTATTTTTGAAACCTATTCTTGGAGAAGTACAAATGGTGAATAATAAATTTGAAGCTGAATTGCATGACACTACAAATTTGCTGAATGTCTTGGTGCATTTAATTGTTTGTCTTCAAAAACAATTATTCCAGGAAGAAATCACCAAAAATACTGCAATTGATGAACCCAAACTCTGGCAGAATTGTTTTTTGATGACAGAAAAGCTCACATGCATTTGTTTCCAATGAAAAAAATTACATCTCGTTAAATGGACCAAAACCTCAGAGAGGTTGAAGCTTTGGGGTGAAATTACAAAATATATCTCTCAATGAGCATTAACAGTGATTTCATGACCTCATTCCATGGCGGATGTAGAATGCTTGTTCAGCCACATGAATATTTTAAAATCAAAGCTAGGTACCCCGTAGGGGTACTAGTCTTTGGGTAACAGGATGAAACTCAGCACTTTGGATTTTGGCTATTAAAGTGATTTGGTTTCTTCCCACGTTCACTGTCCCGCTCCCCCAAGGAGGGTGGCACAGTGATCATGGGAAGAAACCGAAAACACTTTAACTAACTTACTCAATCCAGTCGCAGTCGTATCCTGCAGGCTTATTCTTTTTCCCTGCAGCTCAGTGGCGGCTCGTAGCTAAAATTAGTGGGGGTGCTGCTCCAGAAATTTTTTAGCCGTTTTAAAATTGTGTAAAAGGAAAAAAAAATGTATAAAAAGAAAATTTATTCAGGAACTTGATAAAATCTTAACAAAAAAACCAAATATTTTTTACTTACTTTAACTTAAATTGTTACAGTTCAAGCTTGATCTATTCATTTAAAAATGAAATCCATTCTTCTTGTTTTAATTTGCGCAAAAAGTTCAATAATTTTCTCCTTGATCTCTGGATGACAATTGAGGAAATTTTTCTCCATTGAAAGTACTGCAAGCGCATTTAGTCTTTCCGAATTTTTAGTGCTTCTTAAAAAAGTTTTTATTCTTTTCAATGTTGAAAAGCAGCGCTCTGCCCCTGATATAGTCATGGGAATTGTCAAGAGGATTTTTATCAGTTTCGTAATTTCACTAAAAACATCATCTAGATTATTTTCCAAGATAAATTTCAGCAGCTCAATTAATTTGCAATATTCATGAATATCAGTCCTACAATAGAATACTTTTAGTTCAGTTTCAAGCTTTTCTTTGTCAATCATGGGATAAGATTCAGTGGTCAGTACTACTCTTTTGTGGGATGTTCATTCTTAAATCTAATGAAGCATTTCTTGTTGAACAATTTAGCAGCTACTAAGTGTTTAGTGGAAGAATATCTGTCCATTATATCAACACATATATAGTCGCACACTTCCTTAGCTTCTGCCATGAGTGTCTTTGAAGGATTCTCACAGTACTTTGAGTTTCTCAATTCTAAAATAGCAGTTTTGAAATTTGTTATATATTCATTAACTTTAAACACACTAATTTCTCGAGATTGCATTTGGTTGTAAATTATTTCAACATGAGGCATAATCTGATGAAAAAGCTCTAACCAAAACTTGAAATTATCATCATTCAGGTATTTTAAAATTCCTGTTGCTTCTGCAATGGTTTGATCTGCATTTGATGTTGACTGAATTTCAGTAAGGCAGTTTTTTAAAGGTTGCAAATTTTCATGAACTCTGTTTATGGTCCGTATGTTGAAATTCCACCTTGTAGAGGATGGACGTGGAATGCTGACGTCCATATGTTTCTTGAGAATGGACACACGTTGTGGTGATCTTGAGAAGAATGTTGGAATAGCCAGAATGTTAGAGAAAAATATTCTTGCATTTCGTGTAATACTTGCTGCATTTCTCATTATTAAATTAAGTTGATGTGCATAACAGTAAATGAAATGTGCATTACTATAAACTGCTTTTATTTTTGCTTGAACTCCTGCTTTTTTGCCTTTCATGACATTTGCACCATCAAATGTCTGAGCTATCAGTTTTTTTCCATTTCCTTGAAGGATTATGTCCAATTGTTCTAAAATACGTTTTGATATGCCATCTGCAGTTTGATTTTCTGGAATAAAGAATCCCCAAAAACGCTCAAATATTTCTTCATTCAATACGTACCATAGAACAAGGACCATTTGAGTGTGTTCCGAAACATCTGTTGTGTCATCAGCCATGACAGCTACAAAGGAAGCTTTTTTAATTTCCGTCCTTATCTCCTCATGGTATATTTGTAGCAGGCAGTCAAGTATCTCATTCTGAATGGTCTTAGAAACACCTTTGAAGACTGCACTGGTTTCTAAGTGATTCTTCAAATCTGCTATCCAATTTAGATGCAAAATTTACTAATCCTCTAAATACCCCTGGATTTACTGAATCGTCTTTTTCATCATGTCCACATAAGGGAGTTTCAAAGTTTCCACAAAAGTAAATGCAGTCTATTATTTTGGACAAAATTTCACGGTTCTTTTTAACTTTTATATTATGCTCATTGATTGAAAGTCTGTATGCTTCACTAAGTTTCTCCTTAATACTTACGGTTCCTAAAAGTGACAGTGAAACAACATTATCAACGAGCTTCTTTGACTTCTCATGCTTTTCAGTTTTTTCTTTCATTTTGTTTATATTTCTAAAACCATCTTTTGTCCACGGTACATCACCTCCAAACAGCAAACACGGGAAGCAAAACTGCATTTTTTACTTCACAGCCGCAAAGCCAACTTTTCCGTTGGTACCATTCAGAATTAAAGCTACGAATATATTTCTTGTTGTTGCTTTTGCCTGGCTGAGATATTAGAATATCAGGTGTTGAACGACCTCTTTTCTTAACTGTAACTTTCTCATGGAGAGATAGCTGTGAAAACTTAAGCTGTTGAAGTTCACTTACAGTCACAGAACTTATTTCTTGGGGATGCAAGGCCATGGTTAAAGTTTTCTGTTAAATAAAAGAACCGAAAAAAAATGAATCAAATAGAATAGCTGGAAGCAGAATAACAATCTAATTCTACACTCTTCTACACTTTATCACATTCAAGAATATGGTACACGGTTTTTAAGCACAACACACGCTGAGTAAAAAAAAACTTCCTTCCACCATCACGCCAGAGCCGGCACTGAGAGAGCAACAGTGCTCTCTCTACCTGGCAGTCCCGCCTTCCTCCCCCCCTCCCCTCCTATGTGCGCATGCGCACAACAGTCAAACACCACGTCGCTGGCACTGTGAAGCGCACAGTTCCATACAAAGATTTTTGTATCTTTTTCATAAACTGGGGGATGGCTACTGAAGTACTGACATTAAGCTTAAGGAATATATATTGTACTACAAAAATAAAGAAAGAATTAAAGAAAAAAGGACTCCTTATATTAAATGTTATCGATAATATCAAGTGGAAATAGGGGGTGCTGCAGTTCCGCAGTGCCTATACACGAGCCGCCACTGCTGCAGCTAACCTTCACGCAGTTTTATATCTCGCCATCTCATTCTGTTAGGGCGCTGCGTATATTAACCTGGGTGGGTGGCAGATAACAGACAAGATCCGAAATATCTGCTCTGTACTACTTGTTATTACTGATCTCCGTCTCCAACACTTTGTTTTTCTGCTATACAGTTCCTTTTTTGGCTGTTCATTGATGAGGAATGGGCATCAACATGAAAAGTATCATTTATCACTTTCCTATAACAGTATACCTATGTCATTTAAATTGTCGATCATGATAAAATACTATGTATTTCAAGTTACGTAAATATTTTTACGCATCTTAATGGCGTATGTTTTGCTTAATTACCAATAAATAACCTTTCGACACGGTACAACTCCGTTGTTGGTCACACCGACTATCAATATATCGCATATAACGTCGCAGATATGATTTTGAAGAATTTGATTTGAAAAGAAAACAAAAGGACGTCGATAATGCGTATTGGTGCGCATCCTGAGGTGTGAGTGAATCACGTTTGTCAGTTCCAGTTGCTTCCAGTGTTCCAATTCTTAGTCTAAAGTGGTCTGCAGTCACGTCGTATGGCGATCGTTCACAGCGTGATGCGGAGCCAAGTTGTTATTAATAGGTAATATAATCTTTCCTTATCATTTGACTTTTACTTCGAATTCATGTTGTCGATTTTGATAGCCTCATCTCATTGTGAGCGTTAATTCGGGGTTGACCATGGTTTCTGCACCGTAAGCCACGTTAGCGAAAACTTAATTATTCTTAGCACGCCCTGTGGGATACACTTATACCGCCGCATTAAATCTTTGACTTCCGTGCAATTTATCTCTCAGGTTCTTACTACTTTCTCGATCCAGTGCTCTTAAATTTTTGTAAATCGTAAGATTTAATTGCACAAAGGTTAAAGTCGACACTAATGTTAATAGCATCATAACTTAAGCGTTAATTAGGTGGCAAGGATATTTAAGATCGATTCAGTTGTATTTCCGTGTTGAAATCTGTTTCGATAGACCACGTTTACTTGAGTGGACTTGAGAAAGTTGAGAATGAAATGTGATTGTCGAATGGATCCATAAGCATGATAATAGTCGGGTTTTGATTGCATTGCTCAAGTATGGTCACATTTCTACGATTGCCTATTTTGGACGAATGACACATTGAACGCTTTATAAATCTGCCATAGTTATCCTATGATTCCATTCAAACTCGAAGATTGGTCGTGTCAAATGTCGATGCAACAGCATTTTGCATACAATATTTCGTGGAAAAATTAGTTGAAACAATAGCTAGTTATGTTAATACCGAGGTTTGTAACCGATAAATATTGTGCCTTTGTACCGAAAACTGTGGTTAACCTAAGAAATTCAGAAACGATATTTTGGAAATATATAAATAATAATTTAAATTAATTTATTCAAAGTAAAAGGTGTCATAAGTCTTTGTGGAATTTTAATTCCGTAAAATCCTAGAATGATTTAACACGAGGAAAATTTTCTTAATCATAGAGCATTTCATAAATTGCAGCATAATTTTCCATGGTCAAATTCATTAACAGTTATGATGTATTTAGTCACTGTCCAGTTGATATTAATTTTTGTTCTTAATAAATACTAGTTAGGCAGTGTTCGAATGAAATATTAAACTTGGATAACATTTCACAATTTCTTTGCAAATATTTTAACTGAAGAATAACTGTAATTTCAGTTGCGGTTATTTTTGGAATGATTTATCATAAGGGAATTGAGAACATTACTTATTGATACATTTGAATTGGGAACATAAGTATGAAATGACGTGATGCAAGAGTTTTGATTTTATTTTTGTTTCATAGGCATTCATTGAAGGCGTTCTGATCCTGTGACTCTCATCTTGCATTCTGGGACTGATCGGCCATGTACTTTTTTGCGATACCAAGAAATATCGTTAGTGAGTATTATCGATGTGGGCTAGTTTGATTTCCTTTACATGTCTGGTGTTTATCAGATTGAGAGCTTTAAGTGGTGCTATTATTTGCTGTTATCAAAGAAGTTTCCTATTGATCATTATTGTTGCATTTTAATGAATATATATGATAAATTGATTTCATGCACCCATGGATTAATTTCTGGAATTGGATGTTATTTTTGCATATTTTTCCAAGTTGTGCTTTATCAATAGATGATGAGTTAATTATTATAAGCGCAGATTTTTCTCGGTGCAATTAATTGAAAGTTTTATTTTTATGAGTATGTGCAATATACTGTATTTTCTCGATTATTCTAAGACGCACATTTTTCACTTGTTAATGTCTCTGAAATCGGGATACATCTTACATTCAACGGCATCTGTAGTATTATTTTTTTGAGAAGATATGACTAAATCAAGGGTGTCTTAGAATCGGGGAAATACAGTATATTAAATTAAAATACACCTTTGATTGTGTAATACCTGTGCTTCTTCCAAAACTTCCCTCAGATTTTGTGCTAAAATATTTGTGTAACACTTTTATAGCACTTTTGCCATCTGTGAATAATCAAACTATTTGGGATCAGCAGGTAGATAGATTTATGCATGCTTGAACTGTATCAACTATAAAGAAAGCAAAATTGTTATCATTTAGCTTGTAAAAAAATTGGTAATTATTAACAATGCTGCAATGTATGGCCATTTATATATAGGTACTGGTTTCCTAGGGATTTTTAAATTTGTTGGATTGATGACTTTCGAGACAACCTAAATCATCTCAATATTCTCTGTAAATGGAAATGAATTTTCTAGGAACAATGGGCACAATCTTGTAATGTTGATATAATGTGGAATATTTATCAACATTTACTGAAATCTTTCAAAAATTGTCAAGTACAAATGTTAACTAAGCAGCTTTGGAGTTTTATATTTTGAAATATGCAGAAAGACTGCAGTGTGAGCATTCCAAAGATTTTAATTTTTCCAGATAAGTTTGTAGGTATCGCTTAAGTATCAAATTTGTCGATATTTCAGGATAATTGCATAAGTAACATCCAAATTCATTTTCTGGTTTGTCAGTGGAATAACAGCTTCAAATATTTTGCTTGAGAAAGTTAATATTCATTGAAATTGCCTAAGCTTGTGGTAATTCCTCTAAGTTTCTGAGATTGGTTAATTGCAGCAATTTGATTTTAATTGTTGTAATTTCTCTGGTGTTAGGCTATGTATCATTTAAGCATCGTAAAAATGAGTTTGTCTGGTAGCTCCAGTTTTCCATTTCGATAAAATTAAACTGATTTATTTAATCAAATGCCATTCTGGTTGTGCACAATTTGACTCCTAGTAAGTTGGGTTCCTATGAGATACAGCCACATATGATTCTTGTCTTTTAAGAGCAGGGAAATACTGTTATAGCTTCAGTAAACTTCCATTTTCTGTTTAAATATTTAATATCAGATTAATGTAAACTCCTACGATGATTTTAAGTACCTATTTTAATATGCAAATGATTAATGTTCTACATTTCTTCTCGTAAATAGCGTAACAAATGTTTACATTGGTTGCTATGAAAATAATTTTTCTCTCCTCTCTCTGTTATACTAATTTTAATAGCATTCAAAGCACGCTTTCACCCATAAGGATTGAAATAACAATAGGATTTTGAGGTTTAACAATGTAATTGGTTGGCAAGGCAACATCCCAATTAAATGCCAAGATTTTCCCAAAATATGTGAATTGAATGTTTAACATGAGAAATTTCAAACTGTAGGCGGGAAAAGATGAACAGAATAAAAACTTCCTAGTTTTTTCTTTAAAATGTGCTAGATCCGAAGATCATAGATTAATTCTTTCTAATTTAGATCTCAAAAAGAATAAAAGCCTGCAAGTCAAAAAGTCGATTTTTACGTGTCATCATACAGGACCCTCCCTATGGACTGCATAACCTTACAGAGGTGGGAGGGTTTGTGTACTCTTATGAACCAAAGAGCTATGCTGGCGGGAGATAATTCTCCTGGTAGGACCATCCAAGCCGGAAAGGTCTGAGGGGAAGAGTCAGACTAAGAAGCAGTCTTGGGGGTTTTACATCCCCCTGTGCAAGGGCAGCAGCTTGCACTGTACCTCTGTAGGTGGTGATCATGTGGATCTGAACAGCTACATATGGGTAATCACTCTGTGAAACTGCGATGAGGAAAGCAAGGGGAAACTACCTCATTATATATCCCATGATAGGCTGAAATGCTGAAAATACCTCTATGGATCTCTCTGGGGTAAAATATTTCGGAGGTAAAATAGTCCCCAATCGGATCTCCGGGTGGGGACTACCCTAGGGGATGCACAGAGGAAATGTAACATTAATAGGAAAGCAAGTGGTGAGAAATTAAGAATAGGCACATGGAATGTTAGGACTATGAATTCAGGGGGTAAACTACAGAACTTAAAAAGGGAAATGAGAAGGAATAATGTAGGTATAGTAGGTCTTAGTGAAGTTCAGTGGGAAGGAGAAGGCGAGATAAATTCAGATGAATTTAAGATTATTTACTCGGGAGGAGAGAAAAAGGAAAGGGGAGTGGGGATTATAATGAGAAAAGAGATAGCTGAAAGAATTAGCAAGGTAGTGACAGTTAATGATAGATTAATAGCCATAAAACTTCAGATGGAGCCAGTGGAAATGCTTATAATTCAAGTGTATATGCCAACGACTAATGCTGGCGACGACGAAGTAGATGAAATGTATAAACAGATTATGGAGATATTGGAGGAGGAGGGAAAAGGAAGGGTCAACACCATAGTAATGGGAGACTGGAACAGTGTAGTCGGAGAGGGACAGGAAGATAACATAGTGGGAAAATATGGACTAGGGAAGAGAAATGAAAGAGGGGAGAAACTTGTGGAATTCTGCCATAGAAATAGATTGATTGTAACTAATACATGGTTTAAGCATCACCAGCGGAGACTTTACACATGGAGAAGCCCAGGAGACCAAAGACGATACCAGATAGATTACATACTAGTCAATGAAAGATTTAGAAATAGCATTAAAAATGTGAAAACACTACCAGGGGCAGATATCGATTCCGACCACAACCTTTTGGTGGCAAATACACAATGTAGACTGAAGAGTATTAAGAGAAACATAAGAGTTAACAAGAAATGGAACTAAGAGGAACTCCTTAAAAACAAGGAGGCTATCATGACTGAGCTGGAGGAAAGGTTGGGGGAGAGAGCTGAAGAAAATAGGAAGAATGTAGATGAGGAGTGGAGATACATCCATAGCAACATTAAAGATGTAATGGAAAAGAAGGTAGGAAAGGTAACGGGTGAAAGAATCAAAAAACCCTGGATCACAGCAGCCATGCTGCAAAAAATGGAAGAGCGGAGAAAGTGGAAGAACATAAACACTGAAGAAGGCCAAAGAAAATACAAGGAGTTAAATAATGCTTTAAGAAGGGAAACAGATAAAGCCAGAGAACAGTGGATAAATGAGAAATGTGAGGAGATTGTCGAGTGTGAAAGAATTTGTAGAACAGACCTCATGTATAGCAAAGCAAGGGAACTATTCAAGAAAAAGGCAAGAAAGATAGGACGTAAAGGAATCATGAACAAAAGTGGTAAAATAGTCTCGGAGCCAGATGATGTAAAGAGTGTCTAGAAAGAATACATTGAGGTGCTGTATGACAAAGAAGGCAAACCAGAAAATATTGAACTAGATGAAAAAGAGGATGTGGAAAAAGATCAGCTAGGACCAAGTATTCTCGAGTCTGAAGTTAAAAGAGCAATTGATGACATGAAAAGAAGGAAAGCTGTTGGGAGTGATGATATACCAGTGGACGTTCTTAAGGTTTTGGGGTTGAAAGCAGTTAAGCAACTAACAAAATTTTTTAACCAAGTATATTATACTGGCATATGGCCTGAAGATTTTTTAGATGTTGTTATGGTACCACTGGAGAAAAAGAACAATGCAAAATGTTGTAAGGATTATAGAACAATTAGTTTAATTTCTCATACAGCTAAAGTTCTAACTAGAATAATAACTAAAAGAATTGAATGTAAAATAGAAAAGGAGCTGCAAGATAATCAGTTTGGTTTCAGAAGAGGAAGAGGGACTAGAGATGCTATAGGATGTATGAGGATGATGATAGAAAGAGTGCTAGAAGTCAATAAAGATATGTATTTTTGTTTTGTAGATTGGGAGAAAGCTTTTGACCGAGTGAAATGGGATAAAATGCTGGGTATTTTAAACAAAATTGGAATAGATTGGAAAGATAAGACTGCTTAAAAACCTTTACTTTGATCAAAAGATTAGAGTCAGGGTTGAAGGAGAAGAAACAGAAAGTACTTCAATAGGGAGGGGAGTGAGGCAGGGATGTCCTATTTCACCAGCGATATTTAATATTTATGCAGAAACAATAACAGAAGAAGCGTTGATGGAAGAGAAAGGATTTAAGATAGGAGGTGAAAGTATTACCACCATTAAATACGCAGATGATCAGGGATTAATAGCAGAAGACGAGAAAGAGCTTCAGAGGATGACAGACAGACTAGTGGAGGTTGGCCAACAATATGGAATGAAGATCATTGCTGAAAAAACGAAAGTCATGGTGGTTTCAAAGGAACATAAAGAATTAAATATAATGGTAAATGGACAAAAATTGGAACAAGTATGTAGTTTCAAATATCTTGGCAGTATTTTAGCGCAGGATGGAAGTAGTACACAGGACATCAGAAGTAGGATTGCAATGGCAAAAGCAGCATTTAACGAGAAGAAGGAGCTTCTCACAAGCAAGAAAATAAATTTAGAAACAAGGAAGAAATTAGCAAAATGCTACATATGGAGCATAGGTCTTTATGGTGCAGAGACGTGGACGATAAGGAGAAAGGAGGAAAAATATTTAGAAAGTTTTGAGATGTGGGTATGGAGGAGAATGATGAAAGTGAAATGGACAGAGAGGAAGAGAAACGAAGAAGTATTAGAAATGGTGGGAGAAGAAAGGACGCTAATAAAAACAATCAGGAAAAGAAAAGCAAATTGGATAGGGCACATATTGAGAAGACAGTGTTTACAAAGGACGATCTTAGAAGGAAAAATTAGTGGAAGAAGAGGAAGAGGGAGAAAAAGAATAGGAATATTAGATAATATAAAGCAGGGATATAATAATTATAGAGATATAAAAGAGGCTTCTAGGGAGAGAGAGAAATGGAGGCAGCGATTCAGTTAAAACCTGTCTTCGGACAGAAGCATGATGAATGAATCATACAGGAAATAGAAATGCCTACCTCTAAGTCGAACCTAGGACTTTTTCAAGATTTCTTTTCTTCATCGTCTTGCAATACAATTGATCATTCCTGCTAAATATAAAAAATGTAACTTGTTCCATTATCGAGTTATTTGCATTTTTCTAGCGTGACAGAGGGAGCCACAATGGGACAGAAGTAGCCATTTATTATTGTTAGATTTGAGGTGCTTCATTCATGTTTTGAGCATTCATTCATGGCTGATTTTTTCTTAACATTTTCAAGTTTTCTTCTTTCATATTACTTTTCCATAAAAATGTGAAAATTGATAAAAGAATGAAGAATTTGCTTTTGGGAAGAAATTTGGATGCAGAAAAAATACATTAGAATATCGTGCAAGGGAGAAAACATAGGAAACTTGTAAAAACAGTTTTTGTGCCTATCAATCAGTCTAGTACATGTCGTCGCGGCACAATGAATTTGATGTTGCATAATTATTGCATTCACAAAAAATAAATGTTATATAAAAGAGAAAACCTTTGCCTTTAACAATTAAAAACCATTTGAAAATTGATTAAAGGCTTTTCACAAGAATAAATTACAAGTGTGGCATGGGTGCACCAGGATCGGTGGCATGTGAAGAAATAAGAGGTCGGTGCTGAAGGGTTAAATTGAATTTATTTAAGTTATAGCAGGGCTCCTGAGTTCAATTGTAGTTTCTTTATTTATAGTGGTCTGTTTTTGTTTTCAAATAGCATATATCAGTCTAAGAAAAGTTAATGCAATACATTTAAATGGTTTAAAAAACTTATGACAGAAAATTATCTATTGCAACATTAGTGTGAATGACCTGCCCATTACTTTTTCCTGGTTTTTGTTGGAATCTGGTCACCTTATAATATTTTAAAGTATTAAAGGAGAGGAGATAGAGAAGTGACACTGAATCAAAGTGATAGCATTAGTTTTACCACATAAAGTGGAATATCTGGGTCTTACTTTACTTACTTGAAGCAAATTGGAAGTCTTTTCTCTTTCATCTTTTACTCAACTTTTTGAAGATTTCTATTTGAGTAAAGCATAATGCCTTCAAAAGTGTTCAAGTAATCACTCTCCTATTCAATGTGGAATTATGCAAGATAAATTTCTTTTATTATTGTGAAGTTGAATGAAAAGGATTGACAATTAATTGATTAAATAACTCGAGGTGTTGGGCGAATTGAAATTGTTTATATGCATTCACTTCCATTTATACTTGCCAGTAGTTGCAGTTTATTTCTTAATGAAGTCTGCTAGTATCAATTTAGGATATTAATGGCCAAAAAGAATAACTCGAAACAAAAATATATCAAGGTTGAATTCATAAAACAGATGAAAAGAATTGAAAGCAGATATTCTTTAGTGCAAAGTTTATTAAAGTTTTCAACTAATTTTATTCATAAGACCAGCACTTGCCAAAAGGTTAATCTAATGATGGTAGCGGTTTAAATCTTAAATTAATACATTCAGTGCTGAAGATAATTTTTCAACCTTCACCAATACCTGAACTTTTTCCTTTTTTCGGAAGGAAACTCTCCAAAAGATGTTTATAATAACTTTTTTGAGGACTGTCCCTTTGGTATTGGTTAGTCTCCGACCTGCATTACATATTAAATGTGAATATATTACCTATTTTTATAAACTTAACGGTTTCACACACATTTCCGAAAAAGTAATTTGTTTTAAAATATATTACCATAAAATGAAAAAAAATTTATTTTCAAATGTCATTCTTAATCAATAATATAGTATAAAGTGAACAATAAGAATATTCAATTTTACCTTGTTCAAAGAAGATGCATTCAAATATTTGAAAAAAAATTAATCAAAAGCAAGATAATAGACTGAATTGAAAACTAAGCACATCACTGTGAAGGTCGGAGCCCAGCTGATGCCTAGCAATGCTTGGGCAGGTTTAAACCGGTGCCTATGTTTCCTATCATAACAAGGAAGCAGAGGGAAGAGCTGGACCGCTCATGTGGACCTTATGTATTGTATCGGGATCGGAAAGGCCACTTGAACAGCTGCCAGCACTCAAATGTGCTTCATACTCTATAAATTATGATCATTTTATTAGATTGCATGCTTGAAAGGCAATTTATAAATCATGTTATCGTCCCAATGAAGTCATAATATTCTCCTCCAAAATCTTTGGAAAATTTAGTCAATTCTTATTCTGGAATTTCTTATTGAATTCACTAACATTTTGAATTTTTCCTCTTTCTTTAAGGATGCTGAGCAGATTGCATGGTGTTGGGGAGAGAGAAGTCCTGCTTAGCTGCGCCTGGAATATAGGCATCTGGGTGCAAGAGTAAAGAGGAGTTTAGGCTGGAGGCTATGGGATGAGGGATGGTTTTTACCTAGATGTTGCTAATTCTGATTTGTTCTCAAAAGCAAACAATGGTTGTGAATGGAATGAGTATTCATTGAGAACCGTTTCATCTGGATTGAACAATCTTTCATAATTTACAATTGCTCTTGATTATTATTGATGAGGTTTGTAACGATTATTAATTACAAAATTTAAAGCAAGGAAAGAAAAATGAAGTTTTCCTTATTTCATTTATTTAAGTCGGGAAATAAAAATTTAACTGTTAACTGTTATTTAAAAACTCCATCCACCAATAAGTTCTTTAACAATTCAGTGAAACCTGTTTCTATCCAACAATAAATTTATCAAAAAAATATTCTAAGTTTTCCAACAGTTATTTTTAACTGTTGTTTTAACATTTACCAGTTCTTTTTCTAACTAGTTTTTCAAAGCAATTGTGAATTTTTATAAGTCTTAAATCCAAATGGAACAGTTATTTCCATTCCATTTACTGACATTGTTTCTTTCATGAGCAGACTAGAGTTAGCATCACCTGGCTATAATAACCCTCCTTCATCCTGCCTTTTTTTTTAGCCCTGCACACTTCTTTTTGCTCTTGCACCCACGTTTGGAGGGGATGAAGGGGTGAGGGATTTTTTCCCTCATCCCTTTCTTGAAAAAATCAGACAACACATGAAAATACTGTTCTTGTAATATAATGAATTGTCATTTATTGTAATTTTTGTTGCAAGTACAATTTGTATCCATCATATGTATAAATTTTCACAGCAATGCAATAAAAAAATACAATGCACTAAGTTTTTTCAATTCCACAACACCAAGTCCAGAAGCTTTTCCCGGCCACTATTTTAGGTATGTTGGACTTAGGGCGATTTTTATATGGCCATTGCTGGAAATCCCTCCTTCCATTCTGCCACTTTCACTGCAAAATTCTTTGCTGCTCCCAGTAATTCTCTGCATGACAGCTGCAATTCTGCAACTATTGCCCCATAGACTTCATTTCACTTGACCATTTCAACTGTTTTCAGCACAATTTAGTCCTTTACACATTTCGAAAACAAGCACATCACTACAATAACAGTGGCCCCCCTCAAGATAATACCTCCTGTTGATCAAGAGATTTACAATAGAGTACATTGATTATAAGAGAGCAATGTACTGCATGAATGGAAGAGAGATAAAATACCAGCAGAATTGAACCTAAAAACAATTACTGCATCCATAATAATCCACCATTAAATTCTTCATGAAATTACTAAATTTTCTCATCAGTTGCAGTACAAACACTGATACAAGGAGAACTTGAGCAAATGTGCTTAAAAATTCAAGTTCTTGAGCCATTCCTCATCGGTAAAAAAATGCATGACATTACACTCTTTATCTGGATAATAAGATTCTTTCCTGTTCTTGTGTTTTATAAATTCTCACAATTTGCATAAATCTAAAAGGAGATGACAAATGTTATTTTCTGGCAACTATAAGCTGAAAATTTTTATATACTGTAAAGAATAATCTCCTTGATTGGATACAAAAACTTTTAGATCAATAATCTTATCACAAATATTTACTTGTTCTTATGTGAAATTTAGGCTCAAAATGCTAAAATATTATAAACGGATGTTATCAAAGCAAATGCTTGACAAGGAAGCAATTTAAGATGAAAATATTATGGATTCAAAGAAAAATATCACTAGTACTTTAAGTAAATTCAAATTCTTATTATCCAGGTAAATGCACAGAAATTAATTTACTGAGGAAATAGTAATTATTACTTGACAACACTGCTGGCATAATAAGCTCTCCATTCACACAGTACATTGCCCCTGATGATTTAACCCTTTCATGGTCCAATTATTATTAGGAAATATTATTTTTAAGAAAATTCAGCAAAACTAATCATTCTCATTATTTTAAATCTATCAATAATTATGAATCTATTTGAATTTTAATATTAAAAAATGTTTGGTAGCATCACTTTTAAAATGTGCTTATTATATCTACTGATACACTAGCAATTACAAAAAAATTTAATTACGATTTGGAGGATTTACAAATTGTAATTGGTAAAATGAAAAAATAGATATGAATACAATAGTAATACATTCAATATTTGGATACTAATAATTTATGATAAAATTAATTAAAGAATCCCTTCTTAGAAAAGTCAAAATCTCAACGAGTTCAACAAAATTATCATTCATCACAGAAAAAAGTAGAATGATGCTGTACAGAAAATTTCCAAGTTCCTACTAGGTGGCAGCATACAAGATACAGGAATTATAAACACCCTATGTGATACAAATAATTTAGTAGAACATATATCGCACAATGACCATGAAAGGGTTCATTCATCTCAACCACAAATCGCTTAACCAACAGGAGGCATTAACACCATGAAGAGAGACAAAAGAATTGTAAAATATCTCTCAAATAGGAAACAGAATAACTACCCTTGACTTATCAATGAAACCAAATAGAAGTGAATGAGCTTCTCACAATATATATTTGAGCAAAGAACCCCACAATACCATTTTAACTGCCTCATCCAAATTCTCTCTCTCCTTTAGAATACCCTTCCTAAATTCACATTCAACTATTTGAGTGCCAGACAACTATTGTAAATCTGTGTAAATTTGTGTAAATCTTAAGGTATATTTTCAATTAATCAATATTGTTTATAAAAATAACCTTTTAATTTCATGCTTCTTTCTGAATCCGTGCAATATATTGTCAACATTGATGGAAGAGTTTGTAAATTAAATCATCATGAACTTTGATCATTGAACAAACACTATATCTAAAATTGTGTAAATACAACAAAATTCCGCCAATGCTATTTGATCATAATTTCAAAAACATTTAGTTAACTATATAATTGTATAAACAGTTGTATAAAACTCCCTGAAGATGCCCACTTAGTGGGCGAAATGCATAGGGCTTACCCTACAATTTTTTTTGGCTTAAGGAGTTTTATACAACTGTTCAACTTGGAGCCAAAGTGATTACGAGCTACCATCTACTGTTCTATCAGCAATTCCGGCTTTTGTTTAGCTCTTCTAAAAAGAGGCAGTTGAACCTTGTTCACTGCCAAGGCAGGTTCTCCCCTGAAGATGCCCACTTAGTGGGCGAAATGCATAGGGCTTACCCTACAATTTTTTTTGGCTTAAGGAGTTTTATACAACTGTTCAACTTGGAGCCAAAGTGATTACGAGCTACCATCTACTGATATAATTGTATAACAATATCTAATTATTTCATGTAAAATGATTGACAGTTTAAAATAATACTAGTCTTTCTAATAATATAGTTCAGCATATAAAAAGTTAATACCCGGTGTGATATTATATTTTCACACATGCATCACATGAAAACCTTTTCGGTAATATAGGTGGCTTCAACAAAAAATGCATGCAACTTACCAATTCAAAACATAAATTTAATAGTTTCTCAGCCTACATTATTTACCCACCAGTTAAGAAAATAGAAAAAAAACTACAGAGAAATTGGATATTCCATTACTTTTTAAATAAAAAATCTTATCAAACAAATTTTTTCAATGCCAAATTATTTCTAAATTGACAATGTTTTGTGATAAATGTGCACACACTTTCTAGGTAAGTAAAAAATTACATCTTGAAATTTGGAAGAGATGAATTTCTTAACAAGTCTGCAAAATGGCTAAAAGGAACCTTGGACATTTCTGGCTAAACTGCAATTGTATGGGCTTTGGCACTCCAAGTTTTTAAACTACATAATAATATCTTAATTGCTCCTGTGAACATGCTTAGCCCATAACTCTCAACTTAGCCTCTCTCCTTCGCTATCTCCAAAACAACACTGAATAAACCTGAAAACTAACACTAAAATACTAACGTTGTATATGAAACACAGATCTGGCCTGGTCAACACTTTTCACTACGCACATTATACAGATCTATTGCTCTCAAGACAAAGCAAGTTCCATAATTTACTTAAATATATATACTTCAAACTACTAAACAGTAACTTTTATTAAAGGAATTTTCCTTACTCTTATTTAACAGTAATGTATCATCTTCCAAGGAATGAATATTATCTGGGATAATTATTCAAGCATCCCCACAAATTATCTACATATTAATAGAAAAGTTGAACTCAGAGAGCAGAAACAAATGAACTCTCAGAAAACTTAAGTAGTAGAGACTGTAGACAGAGTATGATTATTAAATGAAACACGAACAGTTTATGTGTACATATAATTCAAAATAATTTCTTTTTCCAATATTTTCCGTTACATCGAATTAGCATATTTTAATTGGTCCTAAGTAATCATTATGCTACCAAGGCTGTGTAGAGAGTTAAACAATTTCCACGACAACATTATTCAGTACAGGAAATTTACAATAACTGCAGTGATTTCTCTCAAATCCAGCATCTTACAAAATTTAATGATAAACTTTCATAATGAAAAGTATCAAGGCTAATAAAAGACAATGATGCATGAAACAATAATTTATTCCAATATTTCCATTAATATTGCACCAAACTAATATTTTACACTGTGCTTGCATATTTATCAGCATAAAATGACAGCTGGTAAACTAATGCCCAAGTGCACCAGCCCCGGTTAGGAGTTAACCACAGTAAAATTATTTCCTAACCACGATTAAGCCCATTTTGGTGTGCACCAATCCTGGTTAGGGCTTAATGGATGTTTAACCATGATTAAGAATTAACCGGCCAAATTCAAGCGATTAAGTTCCTTAACCAGCGTCAGTTTGGAAAGAAACATGGAGTTCCGATAGGATAATTTCAAAGGTGAGCTCGTAGATCTAGATTTTTTAGGTCGAAGAGTAAACTGCAATGAAATATTCATGGAAAGGGGTGAACCCTTTGAAGAGTTGACGGATAAGAAATTCCACGAAAGGTTTAAATTAACGAAAGCATCCATACTTTCTCTGTTGGAAAGGATTGTCACCACCTGGAGTATCCAACATAGAGAAATAAGCCTCTTTCGCCGATGAATAGACTTTTGACTGTGCTGAGGTTTTACGCCACAGGAGCTTTCCACATATTAATTTGAGATTCGGCTGGAATTACTGCTTTGCGTGCCATCGATGAGGTTTCAGTTGCATTAGCAAGACTTTCACCGCACTTAGTCCATTTCCTCAATTCTATACCAGAACAAAGAACAGTTATGGATGGGTTCCATGGAATTACAAACTTTCCCAGTGTATTAGGTGCCACAGACTGCACACACGTATGAATAGGGTAACTGGGTCCACTCGACTGTCACCAATGTCTTTCCTAGTTTTTCTCTTTATGTTTTGGTAGCACGTCTTTAATTGATTACATGTTCTATTTGTGACACCTTCGAAACCATACATACTTATTCATTTTATTTTTGGTTTTATACGAATAGTTTAGTGGTTTAAGGTAAATATTGGAAAGGAAAATTATTTTACTGAATTACACACGCTTTGCCATACTATTGCTTTGGTTTTTTTGAATTATTTCATTTACTCTACATACTTGTCAGAGATTAATTACGGCAGTATTTTCAAAACTTGAAACCATTGGTCTAAGGACTATAAAACATAATAACGATAAATAATTAAATAGTACTTAGTTGAAAATTTTATTTTAATGTGAGAATCCTGTGAATTTGATCTGGAGTAACAGAATGACCCATGGGCTTATAAGGTTATGCTAATTTATCAATTAATTGCAATTGCTCTTCTCCTTCTTCATCTAAAGGCTAAGCCTTGTCGCTGCAACCATGAACTCCTGTCCTCTGCCATTCTCTTCAACATCTCGTATTTCTCAACTCCCATCACTGACTCCACGTCATCTAGGTATTTCTTTCTTGGTCTGCCTCTTCCTTTCTTCCCTAAAAGTTTCCCCTCCAAGATGTTCACAATTAATCCATTATGTCTAATCACATGGCCTAAAAATTTTGCCTTCCTTTCTTCCATTCCTCTGATCAGTTTCCTTTCTTCTTTTACTTCTTCCAAAACTTCAAGGTTTGTCTTTCTCTCTGTCCAACTTGTCTTTAACATTCTTCTCCATATCCACATTTCTGTCGCTTCCAGACAGAACCTCTCCCTCTTTCCTAACGTCCAACTTTCACTACCATAAAGTAAGGTACTCCAGACAAAAGCTTTTGCAAAGGATTTCCTTACTTCCAAATTCATATGACTGCTTGTCAGTAGGTTCCTTTTGCATTGAAAAGCTTGCTTTGCAAGTGCTATTCTTCTTTTCACTTCCTGTACGCATCTATTATCTTCAGTAATTGCTATTGATTAATATTGTTAACTTGGACGATGAAGAATGCTATAAAAAATAAAGACTGCTATCAGGTCTGCCTTTTATGAAATTCATCATTGACAAAGCTAATGTTTTCATCCTAAATTTTAACATTTTAAAATTTGCCTGAATTGTCACTTTATCACGTCCGGTTGCAGAGAAGGAACTCAGTTTACCTTAAATGCTCACTAAACTGACACAGAGGCTGTTTTCAGTGGTACTTTTGAAATATTAAAATATCTATAACTCGGAAAGTATTTAACTGTTGACTAAAATTTTCTGCATGGTCAAAAACCACTGAGCAATACTTTCTGTTAAATTTCATCAAAATCTGAGATGGTGGGTTGGAGGAATTTGGCATGGAATGACCCTAAACCAACTTTGATAACTTGAATACCATAAGTTTAAGTAAGTTACTAGTTGGTTTAACAGATACTTGGTGGAGAAATGGCAATGGATATACAATACGACTACACATTCATTTAATTACCTGGAATTGAATTCCGTGCTTATTTGCACCCACATCACCTCTTTCTCCTTCAATGTGTTCCCATCTGCATTTTTGTTTTCTATCACCTCTTTGTATTTTGTGACTAAATCCACGATTACGTCAACCTCATATGCGGAAAAATTTGGTGTCCTCTGCCTCTTCTTTTCGTCTATATTCATCTTTAGTACAATGAGTCGGGTGAATAAAAAATAAGCAAATGCTTATGCTTAAGATTTCTATCACTTTTTAAGCAAATGCTTGATATGGGATGAATAAAAAAAAATAGCATTTGCTTTTGCTAGAAAAAATAAGCATTTGCTTATTTTTTGGATTTTTCTTAAGCATTTGCTTAAAATTGTGTGAATAAAACTAAGCTTTTTTTTAATGCTTTAAGCATATGCTTAAACTTTTTAAGTGAGGTAAAGGGCTTGCTAAGATATTTCGAAGTACAGGTAATCTCTGATTTGTGTTGTTTCACTGTAACGTCGTTAAGTAATAAAGGAAGAGTTTTTCATTTTACGTCGTTCCAGTCCAATTTACGTCAGTTTGAGTCGAGTGCCATGAACATCAATCCATCCTATCTTCCAGAACAATTGTATATTCGTTAAAATGATGGAGCAAGATGTTACTGCTGAGGCACAGAGTCAACCCCTTCCCACTCATTCCCTCTCCCACTCGTGCAGAGAATACTTATAAAGTTTTACAAATGTACCGTAAATACCCGCATATAATGTGCACCCTCGTATAATGCGCAGGGGGGTTTTCAGCCTCGTAATCTATGATTTTTATATACCCGCGTATAGTGCGCACAGATTTTTTTAGCGTTACCGTTCCAGAATAAAGTAGATTGTGTAACGTGTTCTAAAGCAATGATCGAATTATTGGTATTATGTATTGGTAACATAATGAAAGTGCAAAATGAAATTCTCGAATAACGTTCCAAAAGAACGTCCGCTGACTCAATCAATACATACTTTATGTTTACTTACACAATAAATCGAATTATATTAATTTCATAGAATGGCATATGTCATGCCTTGAGCTAATAAAATGGAATTTACGGTAGTCAATTTGTAATATCTACCACTGGAACTTAACACTCTTTGTTAGCGGAGGAATCAAAGCGGTTACAATAATGTAGAGGAAAGTGGGAGAATGATATTAAAAGTGATTTGTCTCCTAATCCTCATTCCCTCGCATTGTTCGTTTAGTTGGCGTACATAGTCTTTCTTACATATTTTTATTTTTATATCTTTACCCTTAACCATGGGCGGTAAACATTTGACAATTAATCCATCTGCAAATACACCTTTGAAGAAGATACGTAAAGCTATTACTTCAGAAGTTAAGTTAAATGTTGTTAATCGCCATGAGTGGGGGGAACGTGCTGTTGACATTGGGCGTGCACTTAACCTCCCTCAAACAATAGTCAGAACTATTATAAATAATAATGAGAAGATCAGGATCAGAAGTGCGTTGCATATTACTAAAGGGAGGGATGACACTTTGGAAAATATGGAGAGATTGCTAATTGTGTGGATAGAGGATATGAATAAGCGAAATGTGCCCATGAGTTTGTCTGCAATTCAGGAGAAAGCTAAGTCGCTAAGTCACCAGTGATGGTGGTGAAGGTCTGGGCTGCCACCTCTCCAGTTTTTGCCCGATTTTTGAAGTTCATCTCCGGTCTCCGGTTTTGAATAACCAATCTCCAATTTCGAAACGTTTTCAGACAATTTTTCCTCAAACTGCCCGTATCCCTTTTGAAATCAATATGGAACGAACTTTGTAATAATGCGCATGCCATATTATTACAATGTATTATAAATGTACATACAATGTGTAGATCATAAATTTTCGTATCTAGAGAATTCGAATTAGAATCATTGGTCTCGCTATCATGTGTTAACAATCTTAGGAGATAGATCCATTTTTCGTTGAAGTTATTTTGCCCCGAGTTTTGTTGGAACCTGTGATTTTAGAGGAGTTGATGAATTAAAGTACGATTTTATTTCTTTTGTACTTGGTGAATTGTGGATCCTTGGATTTTTACATCCTTGAATGAATCCTTAACATTGTTATCGTTTATATAGCAGATCATGTCCATTTTGTGTGACGGTAATGTATGAAAGGGAATTGCAGCCAAATGTGAAAGATTATTTTATCAATTAGTGACTGGTAAGTTGTCAACTTATTTTCGATTAGTTATAAGCACCACAATTTTTTCCCTTTATTGGAATTTTTTATCTCATTGCCTTGCTTTTAATTTTTTTTCATTTAGTAACCCCTAATTATGGCTGATCATAAAAAATTCCACATAAAAAGAAACCACGATACGAAACATCATTTAACAGTGAATGGCTCAACAAACCACAATATAGTGAGTGGTTGCAAAAAATAGATGAAAAAACTGAAAGTGCATTTTTTGTAATTCCAACATTACTGTGAAATGGGATGGAGAACATGCAATTTCAATACATTTAAAAACAGAACTTCATAAAAAAATGTCGCAAGCAAGCAAAAAAAATTCTTTGGTTAATTACTTTACACCAAATAAATGAACAAGTGAGAAATATAGGATAACCCAAATTGAAGTTGGTTATATTTATCATGCCATTATCCATAATCATAGCTATTTAAGTACTAACTGTGGTATTAAGTTGAACTCCAAGATGTACAGTGACTGTCTTGGTGAAAAAGGTAGTGTGGACGAACAAAAGCAAATGCAATAGTCAAAAATGTTCTTGCTCCCAAATCCATTGAAATGGCATTAAGTGATCTTAAATTGGGCCCAATTTACTTTTCTATTTTGATAGACTCTTCAAACAAAGGATCACAAAAACTGTTTGCTTTGGTATTCTGGTATTTTACTGAAACCCACAGAATCCAAAATAAATTGATGGACTTTTTGAAGATCCACATGAAGATTCTGCATGTATTTATCAAAATGTTGAGAATTTCTTAAAAGAAAACGATATGAATATAAAATACGTAACAGCATTTTGTGCTGACAATGCATTGGTTAATTATGGTGTGCATAATTCAGTCTACCAAATCATCAAATATAATCAAAGCAAATTGCTGTTGTCATATCATTCACAATGCTGGAAGAAATGCTTTCAAAGTTCTTTCATTTGATGTAGAAAATTTAGTTTATAAAATACATGCCAAGTTTTCAAATAGTTCAAAATGTGTGGAAGAACTTAAATCCCTTTTCCAGGAATCGGGCATGGCATTCAAAAAAGTTGTTCGACATGGTCCAACCAGATGGCTGTCTTTATATGATGCCCTTAGCAGGTTAATTTTGTCTTGGCCTGCTGTTAAATTATATTTTTTGAATTTCGGAGAAGGGGAATGTGGAAAAACTATATGGGAATTCATTAAAGATAGTCAAAATGAAATGTTTCATAATATGAAGTATTGTAAAACAACATTACCTGAGTGTTCTATATATTTTAGTCATCATTATATGAGCATTTTAAATGATTTGATACTGACACTAGAAAGAAATGATCTTACAAGCATCGATTTTCACAGTGTCATGAAAAATTTGAAAGAAAAAACAACAAGTAGATTAAAGAATGGCTTTTACGGCAGTAAGGTGAGACAAAGTCTGCATTTTTTGACAAGTGTGCAAAAGTCGAAATTCCTATCTGAAACAAAGTATATGAAAGGACCCTGGAGTATCTAGACAAATATTATGACTTTGAGAACAGTCCTTTCATTTACTTCAGTACATTTAATTTAAAACAAAAGCTGAATTTCGAAGATGTTATAAAGGCTTCTGAAAGATTGTCAGTTATATTAAACGAAGATGCTTTATACGATGAAGTAGACTCTGTAAATGATGTTTGAGAAGAAATAATCCAACTCGAAATTACGGTAGACAAATTGGTCAAAATTTTCCAAAAATTCAAAATGTCTGAATTACCTAAGCTAGTAGGGAAAATATTGTCCATATCTATTATAATATGTTTCTTGTCTTATGAAAATCTCTGTGAGCAACTATTTCTGCATCCAATCAACGCTCAAGTAATGGGTGACGGAGGGGGAGAAGCTCAGTCTCTCTCTAGCCATCGTGCTGTCCACATTGCTCTTAGTTTGACTGTGTTGCCAGCTCTACTGCGCTTACGTTTCCATTGCGATCTCTTTATCACTTTCCACCTTGTTACCATTTTTATCTGTTGCTGCTAGTGTTATTAACAATCTGCAATGGCAGACAGGAAGGAAGTGATAAACCGGCAAGGATGCAAAATAATTTACAGTGTTCAGGAATATTTTAAAAGGGAGGCAGAAAACAACAGACTGCTAATTAATATCGCAAAAGGGCAGGAAAGGTAGCAGATGCCTGCTTAGTGAGAAAGAAGGACGCAATAGCTTTGAAGCCTCGGGATCCACCATATTTAGGTCTCCCCATAAACAAATGAAGAGGAAAAAAGATGCTTTAAGAATTGACGACTTCGATAAGGACATTATTCGCAGAAAGATACTGAGTTTCCACGAAATGGGAGAATATTCTACTTTAAAAAAAATATTGGCAGATATGAAAGCAGAAATGTACTTTCAGTGGCAAATTATTTCACTCTGGAGGATTTAAAAATCAATGGGGTTTAAATATAGGAAGACTAACGATGGAAGGAAATTCCTTCTGGAAAGAATGGACATAGTTACGGCTTGTGTTACATTTTTACATACAATGTATGACCTCCAAAACAAAATCAACCCCAATAATCACAAAAGGATCACATTTTATTTGGATGAGATATGGGTCAACCAGAACTACGCCCCAAAAAAGGTATGGCAGAACGAAGATGGTGAGGGCGGATTGAAAGTCCCGATTGTAAAGGGTGGGAGAGTTATTGTGTGCCATGTGGGATCAGCAGAGACTGGGTTTTTAGAAGGATGCAAACTTATGTTCCGGTCAAAAGTCAAGTCTTCCAGTGATGACTATCACACAGACATGTACGCAAGTGTTTTCAAAACCTGGTTGTTGAAATTTTTAGATATTCTTGATGAGAGAGAAATAAAAGGTGCGATAATCATTATGGATAATGCAAGTTATCATTCCATTATCCTCGACAAAATGCCGTCTTCCAACACAAGAAAGGCTGACACTCTGGCATGGCTGTCAACACAAAATATACCCCACAATGCGAATCAAACCCGGGCAGAGTTGCTTTATTTGGTTAAATTACTGAAGCCAAGAACCAACTCATATGAATTGGATTGTATTGCGCAGACAAGAGGTCATATGGTAGTACGTCTCCGTCCTTATCACTGCCATTACAATCCTATTGAACTCATATAGGCGCAGGTGAAAGACCAAGTAGGGAAAAGGAATAACACCTTCTGGTTGGTCCATATAGAGGTGTTGATGAATGAAAAACTGGAGAAAGTAACGAGAAGCAATTGGGAAAAACGTGTCAAACATGCAGAAAAACCTCAAAACGACGATTTTCCAAAAGATATAGCGCCGGATTCCACAATGGAGCCAATAATTGTAAATCATCAAGACGATAGCAGTGACACTGCCTTCAGTGATGAATCAGACATGGAAGATATCTTATAAAACAACAAAAGCTGAATGTAAATAAAATGTTATATAAATAGTAGTATAATGTAAGTAGAAAATATTACAATAATGAGCAAAAAATTACAAAAACAATGAAAAACCAAATATATTTTTAACTTCGCTATTGCAGGTCCAAAGCCCTGATCAAAAAGAAGTATGGGAAATATTTTAACACAATGGAAAATGACCGGTAGTAATAAACAATGACCGTAAGTTTTTCTGCGCCGTGTTGCCTTTCATTCGCAAGCAGATCATTTCATGAGCGGATAGCTGGCAATGCTGTTAGGTGTTTCCGTGCATTTCGAAAGCTGCAGGTGATGGGGGAGGGGGAAAAGGGAAGAAGGGGAGAGGGAAAAGGTTCTCATAGGCTATTCGCTATGTGAAGGTTAAGCTTCATAAGACGAGAAGCGAGGTATAGCAATGCATTTGTGGAGTGAGTTTTTTCTTTGATGGGGAATTTGTTGACAGATGAACGCAACTGTTTGAGTGTACCTGTGTTAAAAGCCGAATTGTGCACAAAAATTAACTATAATATGAATTGCGAAGAATTTTTAGAATTTATTGGAAAACCCAAACAAGAAGCACTGTTGAAGAGTTGCCAAGAAAATGTAAAATATAATTTTAAATTTGTTAAAAACTAATTTACAAATTTGTATTGCAATTTTTTTGTTTTAATAAATTAAAATAACTGAATAATCAATTAATTATACCTATGTATTTTCTTAAAACCTTTTTATTGTGTGTTTTGTTCCATTACTTGTTTAAATATATTTTTCCATACAATTTTTAATATAATGTTAATTGTTGCTATCTCTGGTTTTGGAAATCTGTCGAAGTAATAATCTCCTGTTTTAGAATCCTGTAAATGTAAAAATCTCTGGTTTTTCAAATCTCACAAGGTGGTAGCCCTAGTGAAGGTTAATCTTGTGATTTAGAGACTGACTTTAAAGCAAGCAATGGTTGGTTTCGAAGGTTTAAGATCCGGGCAAATTTTCACAATCTTCGTCTAACGAGGGGGGAGGGGGCTAGTGCAGACAACATTGCAGCAGCGAGTTTCCCAGTGTAACTCAAGGAAATCATTGAGGAAGGAGGCTATTCTCCAAAACAAGTGTTTAACGTATATGAGATGGGGTTGTATTGGAAGAAAATGCCATCCTGCACATACATTACAAGGGAGAAGAAAACTGCCTTGGGTTTCAAAGCTTCCAAAAATTGCCTCACCCTTCTACTCGGTGACAACACAGAAGGAGACATCACATTGAAACCTCTCTTGGTTCATCATTCTAAAAATCCAAGGGCAATGAAAGGATACAACAAGACCCAACTTCCTGTTATTTGGTGATCTAACAAGAAAGCCTGGGTGATGAAGTCATTGTTCCAGGATTGGATTATGTCATTCTTCTCACCCTTTGTTGAGATATATTGCAAGGAACAAAATCTTCACAAGGTCTTCCTTGTTTTAGACAGCACTCCTGGACATCCTGTTAACATTGAAGAACTGGCAGACAATATTCAAGTCGTGTTTATGCCACCAAATACGACTTCTTTGTTACAGCCTATGGACCAAGGAGTAATAGCAGCGTTCAAGGCCTATTATCTCCAACGTACCATGCAACAGCTGATCACTGATACTGATGGGGAGGACAAACGATCAGTTTGGGAATTCTGGAGAGGCTATAATATTAAGAAGGCTATAGACAACATTGGATTGTTGTGGGAGGAGGTTTCACAGGTGTTTGGCGAAAGATTTGGCCGGAGTGTGTTCAAAATGTCAGTGCCTCTGCTGATGTCAACAGAATCCAACAACAGACTGTAACACTGGCAAAGGAGATTGGATTTAACGAAGTGGACCAGGACGATGTAATGGAGTTGATGGATTCACATGGGCAAGACCTGACCAACGAGGACCTGATCGAGTTAGAGCAACCAAGGGCATTGGTGCAGGAGGAAGACAAAAAGGAATCAACTCCACAATTGAAACAGCTGACAACAAAAAGGATGTCTGAAGGCTTCAGCTTCTTTGAGAAGGGAATGGCAATGCTCACTGAATACGACCCAAACATGGAACAAAGCGGCAAATTTATCTGAGGATTGAATGAACTTTTGGAAGGATATAAAGATCTTTATCAAGAAAAGAAGAAGAATGCCACCCAAACATCAATCACTACCTTTTTAAAATGTGTTTGATCCAATTGGTAAATACCGTATTAGCCTGAATATAGTGCGACCCCAAGTATTTTGAAGGGAAACTTAGAAAAAGGAAAAACACATTTAATTTTCTCTTTTAGAATTATAATTTTCTCTAAACACGTGAATCATGCAGGCACTGAATATTACAAGTTTTTCCAAGGTCCTGAAAACAATTTAAACGTATTTTAATGCCAACATTTTAATTAAGTATGTATAGCTTTTATAGGTACTTACGAGAAACTACCTTCCAATATTTAATCATATTCTCCTTTCTCTCCTTTTTCCTCATCTCCTGGAGTTGAAACAGCATTCGAGTCATTGCCGTCACTCTCTTCATCCCACAAAACACCATCTTCACTACCATCCATGCTGTTGGATATACAACATTTCTTAAATCCATGCACAATAGACTCGGTGGTGATTTTGTCCCAGGCTGTTTTGATCCACTTCCCTAATACAGTGACCGACGGTTTCTTTATCTTTCCCGATGAAGTAAATTCATGGTTTCTGGCCAATAGCCACTCATTATATTCCTTTCTCAAGAAATCTTCGAAAGGCTTATTAATCACGACATTAACACTTGCAATTGCGATGTCATTCCTCCGGAAATAATAACTAGGTCCGTATGCATTTCAGCCATTCTCTTCTTCACATTTTCTGTCAGATGACCCTTAAACGCGTCGAGTACGAGCATTCCCCTCTGACGCAGTAATGCACCCGGGCGCCTACCCCAGACTACATTCAGCCAATCTAACACAAGTTCTTCATTCATCCATCCCTTTTCCTGCACACGAAAGATCACCCCTGATGGTAACTTTTCCTTTGGTATTGTTTTACGCCTTAAAATTACATAAGGAGTCAGTTTTCACCCGTCGGCCGTAACTGCAAGCATTACGGTGATTCTAGTTTTCTCATTTCCAGTGGTTTTAATCAACACTGATTTAGCGCCTTTAGTATTTACGGTGACGTTTGATGGCATATCAAAACAAACCGAAGTTTGGTCGGCATTTCCCATCTGCCCAAGTAAGTAGCCGTGCTTTTTACATAAGTTTATAACATACCTCTGGTATGTAATTAACTTCTCAGCATAATCACTGGGAAGGCGTTGAGCTAGAGAAGTGCGGCGTCAAAGAGCAAGGCCTTTTCTTTGCATCATCCTTCTACACCAACCGATGCTTGCTTTGAAATCACTGTGTGGAATCTTAAATTCCCTTGACACTTCCGAAGCTTTCATCATTATATCTTCTCGACTGATGGGAAAGCCTTCGCTTCGTTATTCCATCACAAAATCATAGACACGATTTTCGAGGTCTTCAAATCTTCCTTTTGAAGGTCCTCTAAATGCCTTCCTGGTTGAATTAGCACATTCAAATTTATCTAAATGCTTCCGCCACAAACGTATAGTTGCTTCTGGAACACCATACTTCTTCAAAGCTTAAACATTGTTTGTTTTTTCTGCCTCTTGAGCCACGAGTATTTTAAAGCTCATATCATAACTTTGTCGGATTCCTTTGTTAACTTGGGATTTGGAAGAAGCCTTTTTCTCAACATGATCAATTTCCTTTTCTCTAGCCATCATTAAATAATAAGGGTAAAGGTTCAGAAATTATAAATACATAAACATTGGCGTAAGAGCTACCGAGACCGCAAGACAACACGTATGTAAAAGACGATTCCGGGGAGACAACACGTATGTGAAGTTGTTAAAATTTAGCCTTGATCTATTTTTGATTTTCTCCTCAAGGCGCCTTTCCGGTATATTTGTACAATGTAGCATCGTAATATGAATGCCCACCTCCTTTACAATGTAGCGATTATAAATAGATGCGCTGAAATGCGTGCGGAGACGTGTAATACACACTTATGTTTTAAAGCTACAAGTACTCGAATATAGTGCGAAAGCGACTTTTAGGGGTACTTATTGAGGGAAAAAACATCGCACTATATTCGGGTCAATACGGTAAATGCTACTTCTCTATATTTTTATTCTATTCCTTTAACGATAAATCCTTTGATTATTTACTTTTGTTAACATTAAAATTACGCTTGTTTAGCTCAGCAATCGAAAATTAGACAATATTTCTTTAAATTAGAGTAAATGCATGATAGCGTAAATGCATGATAAATATTAAAATTTTATTAAATATTGTTTTTTTAGTAACTTTTATCGCAAATATGTATGTAGATTACCCTTAAAATGGATTAGCAAATCCGAAAATTTGATTACAGGAATGCTTCCCGCCTTTATAATGCAAAGTATACAGGAAAATAATGTCCGATTTACATCGTTTCGATTTACGTCGATGTTTCTAGGAATGCATCCTCGACGTAAATCGGAGATTACCTGTACTCTGTTTTCATGATAATTGATCCTAAATATGACTATGGTAATTTATGGTGACATGAAAGGTTAAAAAATATGAGAAAAGTTTCAACAACCAACGGTTATAATAATTTATATCTTTTCTCTGAAGAAAATATTAAGTATATTTCAAATCTGTTACTGGGAGAATAACAAGGAGATTAAAATATTTTTAAGGTACTTAAGTGATCCCGGATTTCAAACAGGATTTGGGGAAGAACACCACATACAGTGCATAACAGTATGTAAAACAGTAAAATTTGTGGCATCCAAAATCACTATAAAGGCAAATGACTGGATAAAATTACTATAACTAATTGAATAAAAATGCACCCATGATTTGTGATATTATCGAATTCGGTTATAAAAGAAATGGTTTAAAAAATTATTAATAACTTTTAAAAAAATATTACTCAATATATTTGTTTTTAGTTTGAAATTCAACTATGTAAAACTTTAAATGTAAACAAAAACAAGTGAGGGAAGAGTTGCAAAGAGCTTTCTTCCGTAAAATTTAAGCAACTGCTTAAAACTGAGTAGCAAATGCTTATAAGCAAAAACAAACTTTTATTCACTCAATATGAAGCAAATGCTAAAAGCATTTGCTTGCTTTTGCTTTGGATGTTTGCTTAAATTTTATCCACTCGACACAATATACTATTTCCCTGCCTCTAATTGTACCTTGACAAATGAATCACGATATTTAACGTGCGTGTTTTCATTACCATTTTGTTTGGCAATAAACATGTGGCAATGGCGCTGAGCATAGCAGTCAACAAGCAAACCGGCTGTTAGCAAGCCGCGATTACAAAACCATTGTTTAATGTTGGTGTACTCCAAGTTTGATTTAACTGCCGGTTAGTTTTAACCGTGATCACCTAACGGTTGATTTAACCGGGGTTGGCACACTTGGGCATAATCTTGGTTCAAAAATAAGTAATATACTGAATTTTTGTGCATTTAAAATATAACTAGTTAAATATATCAATACTAAACCACGCACGCTGATTCACAAGTTACAGTTTACCATAATGCAAGATAAGACTCTACATATCTAACTTCAACAGCAATAGTATTGAATGGTGATTGGAAATATTCTGAACATGATGAAATTCAAAAACGACTCCAAGTTGAAAATAAGTCACCATTTATCAATTAAATTTTTAAGATAAACTTTGTATAATAAAAAGTATATGTGCTGTCCCAAAAAATACTAATTTTGTTCCAAGAATTTTAATTGATATCATACAAAACTAATATCCTACTTTATACTGCACATCAAAAAATTAGACCATTTGATTGACAGCTAACAAATCTTTCCTCATAAATAAATAATACATTGAATTTTTGTGCTGAAAATATTACAGACTAAATATATAAATACTTAGTCTAATTTTCAATTACATGACAGAAACTTAAATGCTATTTATTGTACCACATGATTAAAATTACAAAATTTTCTATTATTCTCATTAGGTAGAAATCCTACTCCTAAAAATGTTCAACTTCTGCCTGTGCCTGCAAAAATCTATCTTGGAAAAATGTTCTCAAATGCTTTAAATTCCAAAAAACTGCTTTTTCATGAATAAATAGATCAACTGGATACATTGGAATGCCACTCCACACACAACTAGATTTAAATGAGAATATCGCAAACAACAATCAATTTGATAAACAACGAAAAGCGGGAAGCTCATTCTTTCTATTTTGTAACAAAAATCTCTTACTCTCACCCATATTCTTCTTTGGTATTGCAAAAGAGAAGCTCCAGACTGCTACAGGATGTCAGCTGTGCAGTAGAGTAGATGTCCAGAATGTCCTTGTAAGAATTTGTTGGAACCACCCTTCTAAAATAATAACAGAATAAAATCAGCAATCTTGAACCACAGGATGTCATCAAGGCTCTTTATGATAGTCTTACTTCCCTCAAATTAAATCATTCCACCATTTTTCTGAATTCAATTTCTATAAAATCCTTTCATTTGAACAAATTCACTAAATTATTTCTTTATACATTTACAAAAACATTGTTTCAGAGTTGCTAAGGTAAAAAAGGTTTTCTATTCAAAATCTGTCAATAGTTCTAGAATATCTGTAATTCTTGTAAAATATTGCAACTCCAGTTATCATTGTAACTCTTTTAAGTTTTTGTTATGATGATTGTTGTCACTTGCCTATCTGTAAGACTTGTTTTTTAATAATAATAATGAAGGTGAACAGACCCTTACATTTTGGTAATTTTGACAGCGATTAAGTATTTAAGTACTCAACAAACAAAACAAAAACGCACTGCCATCAGTGTGGTCAGAATATGACAGAAGCCGCACTTGAAAGAAGGGCAACAACTATGGAAAAATTTAAATAGGTATTTTGTATGGACGTTTAAAAAAGAAGTAAACTGGGAAAATGTTATCAAAAACATTATAATTCATAATTAAAATATTAAATAATTAAGCCTTTACTCATTTTGATTAGTAGCTCATACCATATCCAAATCTGTTGTCGATGACCTAATTTTGTTTTGTGCTACCTGGAACAAATACAGCAGTGCAAAGTTTTTTTAATCGTCAATGATATTTGGACCGGCGAAAAAACTTGGGAATGTTTTACTGCATAGGCTGTGATTAAAATAAATTATAATTGCTGTGATTTTTATAAATCAATAGAAAAAATATTAATTTGTAAAAACAAAAGTTCATAGTACGTATTTATAAATATATATATATAATAATAGAATTTTGTAATAAAAAATTCTTTTTCTCATTTTAACCTTATAAAAATGATACAAAACTCAATATGAACATAACATTGTATCATTACCTACTTTTAATGAATTTGTCCATAGAAAATTACCGCTATAATCTCTCAAATACTCTCTGGCTAACATGTCGGCTCTAGCTAAGGGGAATAAATTGCAAGATTTAGAAAATAGTGAAAATTGATTCAGCACGAACATGCTAAGTTGCATTCCAGCATACTTTTGGTGGCCCTTATGTAAAATATTGGACCCAAATTATTATCGCGAAGTAAAAGTGCTCCAACTCCAAATACGATGAGGTATGATGTTGAATGGGCTGTTAAATTTTGAATTAATTTATTAACACGAACGTAATGATTAAAAAGTAAATAACCGATAAATGACTTCTAAATTAATTAAACATTATTAGAATGGCGAAATATTCCTACACTTTATGTAATCTCTCTAATAACCTAATAAAGAGCCGTGGGCGGTTTTAACGACTTCCAATTATTAAAAATTTTGTTTTAAATTTTCGAAAACAATGATACAAATTTGTCCATCCTGTAACAGTCCGATCGAACATCTACCTCATACTTCCAGATCCATTCAACTATCCGATAACCAAATTTCTTTCTCAACTTTCTCAAGTCAATTACAGGTGATCTATTGACACATATATGATCACGATAACACAATTACATCGTTTTTAAATAACAGTTTCTCTTTAATAATTTAAACCTAAGGTTATGACGCCATAACATTAATGTCGAGTTGAACATCTTTGTGTAATTAAGTACCTATTCAGATTTCCATCAAGTTAAGAGCTCTGCATCGAAAAAATAATACGAACTTGAGATTCAAAATTGTACTAAAGTAAAAGATGTTCTTAACTTACGGCAACATTTATGCGATAATACACATAAGATACACCGTAGTCAATTGACAAAAGCAAATTTCGCTAGTGTGGCTAAATGCACACGCTACAAAATGTAAAACCAATAAGTGCATCCGGTAACGATATTCGCTTACAATAAGATATAATTCTGAACAACTTGATTATTTGAATTAGACGTTAATTCCAATGAGAATTTCAAAAACATTCATTACCTGTTAATGACAACAAGACATTGACGCCATGACTGCACTCTGTGAAGCTGTATACGATATATCGACAGTCGGAGTGACCAACAACAGAGTTGTAACGTGTCGGAAGATTATTTATTGCTAATTATGCAAACAATACGCCATTAAGATGCGTAAAAATATTTATGTAATTTGAAATATATCGTATTTTATCATAATCAACAATTTAAATGACATATAACGGCATAGAGAAGTGATAAATGATACTTTTCACGTTGATGCCCATTCCTCATCAATGAACAGCAGAAAAAGCAACTTAATAGAAGAGAAAGAAAGTGTTGAAGATCAACAACAACAAGTATTACATAGAAGATATTTCTAAATCTATATATGGTCGTCACTAAAACCTTCCAGGTGTCAATTTTATTTAATCGTTAAATACTAACGTGGAGTCAGGCTGATACCACATATTATGCATTATAGCTCTGACTCATTTTACAATATTCCTCCGGTGTCTTCAGTACCTTCAAATGAATTGATGACTAATGCACCCCCCAAATCTTATCAGTGTACCGCGAGCTGTTGCTGAAATAGCTTATAGTAATTTTTGTGTGGAATCAGGCTAACTCCATGTTAGTAATTGTGCTTATATAATGCACCAGTCGTACAAAAATAGTACAAAATTGACGCGATCAAATTTTATTTAAAAAATTGGCTAGGGACTTAATTGTTCCCCACTTGCATAGAAGAGCAACAAATTATCGAATTTATAGTGATGTAAGGAGAAGAATATGTGCGATTTTAGACATTCCTTTCAAGGAAGGCATGGGCGAGAAGGAGTTTCTTGAAAAGAGGGTTTACTGCTCCATCTGCGATCCAAAACTGAAGAGGAAGTCAGCCTGACTCCACGTTAGTAGTTAAGGGTTAAATAAAATTGACAACTGGAAGGTTTTAGTGACGCACATAAATAGATTTAAAAATATCTTCTGTGTATTACTTGTTATTGTTGATCTTCAACACTTTCTTTTTATTCTATAAAGTTCCTTTTTCGGGGTTCATTGATGAGGAATATCACTGAGAAAATGTGATCAGGGGACTTAAATGCGTGTATTTCTATTGAAATCTCAAAATCGATTTTTTTTCATGAAAACAATACTTCTCCTATACTACCTATGGAGAAAGTAAAAATAATATATAAATAAATAATAAACACACGATGGTTTAGGGAAAATTATCCCATGCCAGGGATCAAATACTCATGCAAAGTCTCACACTCTCTCGGTTTTGGAGAACTACCACTTGCCAGGGACCCTTTTTCTCACACTTGCACAAAACACAAGCAATCTACCATTCATGTGCACTTAATTTTTTAAAAAGTTTCTAAATACGTATTTTGGAATCGAAGATTCCATCTTCAGTAGGCAGACCATAAAGACGAAGAAATACGGCTTATGGAGCATATATAGCACATGGAAAGTAAGAGGAGAAAAAAGTAGGATAGTGAGAAAAACAGTCTGTTGGAATGACCAACTGTTATTAGAAATGCAAAGCAGTATTGTGTCTGCTAACATCTTTATTTTTGTCAACTCAGCAGTCATAAAATCTATATTATAAAAGATATGGTATATATATATGTGTGAGTGTGTGGACAGTATTTCTCAAAAACCAATAAACTGAGAGATTTACAACTTGGTACACTTACTAATGAGACCTTTAGGATGTGCACCTCAGGGCATGAATTTGTATTTTTGGGGGGAGGAGGGAAGAGGAGGGGTGTGCCATAGAAAACATACCCTACAGCATTTCTGGAAAACCAAGAAACTTAGAGACTTACAATATAGTACACATACTAATGAGACCTTGAGTATGTGCATCTCGGGGCTAGAATTTTGATTTTTGGGGGGAAGATGGAAGAAGAGGGGGGTAACATACAAATCATACCCTACAGCATTTCTTGAAACCCAAGAAACTTGAAGACCTAAATCTTGATACACATACTAAACAGACCTTGAGAATGTGCACCTTGGGGCAAGAATTTAGATTTTTATGGGGATGGGGGAAGAGAAGGGAGTGCCAAACACATCATATCCTACAGCATATCTAAAAAACTATGAAACTTGGAGACTTAAAACTTTGTAGACCTACTAACAAGTCCTTGAGGATATGCATCTCGGGGCCAGAATTTTGATTTTTGGGGGTGGGGGTGGAGGAAGGGAAGGGGGGTGCCATAGAAAACATACCCTAAAGCATTTTTCAAAAACCAAGAAAACTAGACTTAAACTTAGTACACTTACTGAAGAGAGCTTGAGAATGTGCACCTCGGTGACAGACTTTTGATTTTTATGGTGGGGGAAGAGGAGGTGGGTGCCATACAAAACATATCCTACACCGTTTCTGAAAAAACAAACTAGAGATTTAACACTTGGTACACATACTAAAAAACCTTGAGGATGTGCATCTTGGAGCCAGAATTTTGATTTTTTTGGTGCCATACAAATCATACCCTGACCAGAGGCGTGTTAATTTTTTGTAAAATTACATAACTTACTTTGAATATTCTTAGGAAAATAAATTTGAATATACATTTCATTTGTTTATGCCAATTAAGGGGGGATATTGGTCACCTATTTCGATAATACCTTGAGTTTGAATTAAATATTAGCATGAAAAATTCGAAACTGAAAACCCGAGGCAAAGCCCGGGTAATTAGCTAGTAGTTTATATTTAATAACAGAAGGTAGGAGCATTATAGGTCCGAAGTGATTAATCAACAACAAGGTGGAAAAGTATACTCTATAAATGGAATACACAGAGATTTTAAAGACGTTCTTTATGAGAAATAACTATGAAACGGTATCAAACGAGGCGATTCTTGAATTTTAATCTCAGAAACTAAGTTGTAATTATGTGGTCTTCCGGAATTTGCGGCAAATGAAGTCCTCTATCCGAATAATTTTTTCAATATAAATCTCACAGATCATGTAAGAGCATGGGAGGGAATATATTGATTTATAAATGTTTTTTGCCGAGAGAACCGTCTTAGCGATCGATGTAAACATAATATGCGATGTTTTGCTCGAGATTTTCGCGAGTTTTTATCTCCGAAACTATAACTCGTAATTATGTGGTCTCGTGGACTTTATTGTGGTAAATGTTGTCCTCTATCCGAATACATTTTTTAATCTATACCTTACAGATCATATAAGAGCTAAGGAGAGAAAAATATGGTATTTAATTGTTGTTTGACGGACGCCATTTAACGAAACGCGAGCATAAGTTTTTTTTTAATTTTTATTTATAGTGGAAGTTCTAATTGACGGATGTAGTTCAAAATCACAATTGGGCGATAAATTTTAATAAGGACCACTTCTACGTAATTAAATTAAAATCCGTCCAGCGGTTTAGAAGATGAAAGTGACGACAGACGGAGGGACGGACGAGACGTGCACATAAGGGGTTCTGCTACTACGGCAGTACGGAGTTGTCAGTATTATATTAGGGAGGCGTTCAACTCAAGTCATGTCGATTTTCAGTAAAAAGAATGTAACCTTAATGTAAAAAATAATAAATAAACGTGTAATCAATTGACCACGTGATAATTATTCAATTATTCTCTTTTTTCTTTCTTCTTCAGTTTTAGTGGCTGTTAATCATCCAGTGATCTTTTTTTGAATAGCGAAGTATTTGTTTGTTTAACATGGAGACGATGTATTGGTATCGCGATTGAGATTGTAAAATTTATTTTATTTTATAACTAGTACAAAAGCCCGTCAATATGACTGGTATGCGTGGATCAAATATTAAATTTAAGGCACTTCCCATTCTTCTTCCTTATCTCTCATATTTTAAGTTTATATTCGATTTTTTTCCGATTTTTCAACATTTCATAAAGAAGTTAATATGTTAGCTGGCATTGTTGATCTCGGATTTTTGCATTTTTGGACTCAGGCTTTCAAGTGCATTTACACAGCTTACAATGAAACAAAATCATGAAGGACAAAAACCGATTTAAAATTTGTGAAAAGTTTCATGTAAATTTAAAACAAATAAACACGTAGCGTAAAAACTTTAAGTCAGAAACGACTCCAATGCATTGTAATGATGGGTAACTCAACATTTAAAATAGGAAGATACTTCACGCGTACATTGAAAATATCTTTTCGTTTGCAAATCTTATTGGGCAGTTTAAAGCAAATTACTATACTGACAATGATTATTATTAATTTCTTTCGATAATTAAGCAAGATATTTGACGCATGGCCGGTGCATTTATAGTGATTACAAAAAATGTGTGAATTAAAAAAGCTACTTACTAAGTTCTTTCGTCGTCAAGGTAAACAAAACAAAAAGCTAATTAAAATATTAGCGATCGTATGTTCGTTCGCATTTCTTCCACGCCTCAGAAAAGGCACTGCAGTAAACAAACCTATCGTTCAAATTGAGCCATCATTACTTCCCTTTCGATTAAAATGCATTAAAATATATAAGAAGAGTTCTCACAATTGATTACAAATACAATATCAAAGTTCATGTCATTGCTTTTAGATATAGACGTAATTTTGCTAGATCAGCAACAATGCCGTCGCCGTGGACGACGAAATTTTATTGTCTAAAATTTAGCCAAATTTTCGTGTTAATAACAAATTTTTGAAACGATTCGACGAGTATTTGAAAATCGATGGCTGAAAAATGAATATGCATTCTTTTAGGCGTCGTTTGGTGCAAGCCCTCCCTTTCATATCGCAATTCTAAATGATTTTAAAATGCAAATAAAATGTGCTGCAACTGTGCAAACGTGCAAACGCACAGAAAGAAAGACAGAATTCTCTTTAATATATGTAATAGATAATAGATATATTGTTTACTTGTTTGAGAATGCAAAATATATTAATCGTTTATTATGAGTATTTACTTAAATCATAATTACCTTAAACGGAAAAGTCCATTTTCTCTCATTTTCTTCCTTCTCCCATATTAGCGGCTGATAATCGAAATATTTGTTTATTCAAAATGGAGACTTTATATGGTTACCGCGATTAAGATTACATTATGTAATATACTCTTAGTAGGATTTCATTATAAATTTTTTTTTCGTGGATCTATTTCCGTTGTACGTGATGATCGTGAAATTATGCTGGTCACCAGCGCTTCAAATGTTGTATACGTAAATCAAAGGCATTCTATTCCAAGTAGTTGCTCTCTGCACGCATCAGTAGTTTTAATATTTTAGTTATTTCAATGTTTACTTGGTACCTAGTTTTATAAAGCTAAAAATAGTATTTTAAAAGATAGGAAAAGCTCCATTTTATAGTCTTTCAATCGAATAACTCCACGGAATTACGTTTTTACTCAAAATTTAATGGAAATGTTTTGTGCTTCAAATTTATATAAGAAAAACGAGTGAAACGGCCAAGTAAGGCGTCAAATAGGGCATTTGTGGCGGTGATATGAACGGCGAATGAGTCTCGGTGTGGAATTCGACAGTAAACGCGCTATTCAATACTCATAACAAGCCTGGAAAGAAATCCACCGAAATATGTATTAACGAAGATCATTCAAGCCATCTCAGAACATAAAAACATTTCAGTTCCAAGTCCTTTAGGAAAGGGAGCCATCTTCTGACGTGGCCTATAATACTAATCACCCTTTTAAAAGGGAACGGCAACGAATTGATTTACGCAAAAAGACAAGTTTTTAATCGATTACAGTATAACTCGCACACAACATCAAAGAACGGGCAGATTAATGTCATTATAAATGAGTGCCGTTTTTTCCTATGTTGCTTGGAAATGCGGAATTTCAATTTCCAAATGTAATAAATGATAATCTGTCCTAAGTTTACGACGAAGTAAATATTTTAAATCACATAAACTGATATAAAAATGAATTAAAAATACTTTAAATGCTTTGTAAAAAATGTCATCTTTCTGAGCCGTAAGTGTCAATATGTTATATATTTTTTTAAACTCCTCTTTAATAGTTCTAGAATTCATAGAAATTATGACTTTTATTGCATTATCAATTCGTTTGTGTGGATTTTCTTCAATTTATACCCCTTATCTCTCTTCTCCAATGCCTTATACCTAATCGGTTGCCATCAATTCGCTTTTAATTTCTTCATACGAATCCATGTCGTCACAACCTGTAAAACTGTCTACGTTCGTCTCCACTCTCAATTCTGTTAGTGTAGTTTCATCATCGTTTATGTCTGTGGAATTGCATTTAGAAAAATTGTTTCCTGTATTTCTCCTCTCAATGGTTTTTCTTATACTCTTATGGCAATCAATAACTAAATTTACTAGTCTTCTTCGTTTTCATTTCGTTAAATCTTTCGAAGGAGAATTAGTTTTCGAAAATGGAACTAAAATCTTCCAATTCACCTTACTGAAGAATATTTGTAGTGCAAAGACGAAGGAAACAAGCTAAATATTTATTATCTTTGATCAAAGGATGGGATTAGCAGGAACTTTTAACAGAATCTTTCTATTTTGAAAATTATATATCCAAACTTATTAAAACTTATTCAGAGAGTTGATACCGGCCAAAACTTTTTCCCTTTGAATATCATTTAATTGGTATATTTTTGAAGTTTTTTAAAGCATTTAGGGTTATTAATTTCTCATTTACCAAATTTTACATCTCTCAGTGGGTAGAACCGCATTTTGCAATATGTCTTTCTGTTGTGTGTTTAAACGGATCTAAGAGAAAAGCGATTCGGCAGAATCTGATAATATCTCATTTTTAGTTGGGTTGTCACCAGTATTACCAGATTTCAACAAGACAATAAAGGAATATTTCCCATAATTCGGTGACAAAAACGAAACAAGAAATTCGTACATATTTTGCTCTTGCTATTTTTTGGTAACAAAGATTCTTTCATGCAAAGGTAATTCCGCAGATTGGAAAAACATACATTTAGACATACGGACGGTTATGCACTATGTGTTAAGATGTTTACAGTCTGAGCAGTAAATTAAAAACATAAATTACACAAAGTAGTAATCAGAGATGAAGAAAACATGTCAGCTGTACTTATCCGGTAGAAAACGTTTGCTATTTATATACAAAATGTATGTAAACCAAGCAGAAATTAATTTCATTATTTACTACAACTATAAATAAAATGTCGTTGCTGCTTTCTAAAATGTTTTAAATACGCGACATTTGACCATCTCGACAATAATTTTTGGGACACTTTGGGTTATGAATAACGGAACCATTGGTAACTCTATAATATCACCCGGAATATAAGTCTTGTTGGTGAGAACCACATCGCGCAATGATGGAGAGGGGTTTATTATCGTCGATTATCCCAAATTATCGACTTATTAAAATATATTGCAATGATATTTTATTAAAATTCATCCATAATATAGTAATATGATCAATATTACTAGCCAAGTCAAATATTTATTTCAAAAATAATTTTATGGCGTACGTTTACGACATAATATGTTGATTTTTACACCACTACTACAACAATGGCCACTACCAGCTCTCCCAGAAATCGCTCCTCCTCTCGCAGCCGGACACCTTCCCCTGAACCTAGACATCAATCCCTAGTATTGTTTTCTACGCACGAGGCACAGGCATCCATGGAAGACCTTCGCAGCCAGCTATCAGTAATTGCCAGGAGAATGGACAAGATTACATCACCCAACATCTCCCTCGCCAACGCGTCTCCAGCTACCTGGGAAAGTCTGCGCTGAGAGGAACCGGTACTAGTTCTCCTGCCTTCCGATGAAGAAGCACTGCAGCTTGGCTTACTACTCAGATATAACCGCTCCTCTACCAGGCTTAAAGCTCGAGATGTACACGAGATAAATGCCCTCCTGAACATTGCCAGCTACTGGAGCAGACTACCAGCTGAAGTTAAACAAACAACATGTAATCGCATCCGACTCCTAGGAGTTGTATGTAAGTATGGGTGGGAGAACGCGGTCCGCTCCCTAGGATGGGGGGAGAAGCCCTACTTCGGTTACCGCAAGAGTTTATTCCCCATGAACGACCGATCGTTGTTAACGTTTTTCAGCCCTCCTCGCAAGGGAGTCAGTCCTGGTTTCAGCCAGCACCGCCAAGGTCCCAGCCCACCCGAGGAAGAGGACGCGCCAGGTGGAGCAGACGCGGTCCTCGACGATAAAACCCCCACCATTCATCTTCCCGTATCTCCGGCGTCAGGCCCTGGCGAGGCGCCTGACCCAGAAGAGAAGCAGGCTTTAGACATCCTTCTAGGTTGGATAGACTCAGGAGAACATCCCGACCCGGTGAGCCTTCCAGACACAGGACTGCATTTCTCGGAGATAGCCTCAGAATTCTCCGAGCTTCCAAAACTACGAGACTCCGACACAGAAAGCGGTATTGAGGACGACATCGGGGCATGGACCCTTGGAGCAGTAATACCGCCACCGGCCCCGGATCTGCAAGCAGCAACTCCACCGCCTCCGGAACCAGAAAGGGTGAGGGTACTGCCATATTCATATCACAATGCCTCAGTGTTTCAGCTTTTTACGGTAGGAGCAGATTTACCCCGGCCTAGAGGTTCCCCACTTTTATTTCAACTTAGTGTTCCCACCCCTCAGCTGCGACAATTGGTTGATAAATATGTAGAAATGGGAGTATTAGTGAAAGGGCATCCGGCGTGTGCATTTAGGGCTACAGCCCTATTAAAGTCATCAGGAGGTAAACGAAATGGTAAACGATGGTAAACGAAAAAGCAAAAAGGGACTTAGATTTTCTAAAGAAAGTAACTAAGCCGAATGCCCATATATAGTATGATGACCTCGGCCGGTACTAAAATTTTCCAAATCTTTCGTCATTTTAACTGTCGATAGCTAAAATGATGTGTAAGTTTACATGCGTGCTATATGATTAGGGAATGCATAAAAATATCTGACGTAGCATAATTTATTTTATATACATCGAAATGAATATGCTTATCTGAGCACATCTTGGCCTTTTACCCTTACGAAAACAATCACAAAAATCCATGCCAAGAAAAGGATTCGAAACCGCGACCTTAGAATCGGGAAGCAGACGCACAAGCCATCCATTCACCAAGCCCGTATAAATATGCTTTACTGCACGTGATTTTGTGAATTAATTGCCATTGTGACATCATCTCATGCAAAACTTTTCACCATGTCGTTGCAATTGAGTTTTATTTGTGTTCAAAACTATCCAATCAACACTCCCGACCACCACTCCGCTTTGATTCCATTTTAATCTACATATCTTGAACTGGAAAACGTTAAAACGCTTACATTCCTATTTGTGATGTGAGGTTCGAAATCACCGAAATTATATCGATTAATAAAAAATGCAATATCATTCGGATGGTTTTATTTAAACATCATCTCCAGACACAGTCCCATAGCCTTAGAGATTTTCAGATCCAAGAGCATACACATACATTTTTACGAGGAGGCGTTCGTCTGAAAAGCGCTCCCATATATCTCAAAATAGTATTTACAGCGTCGTATAAAATATATTTCAAGCGCGGATATGTACACATGTTCTCTAGAGGTCGCCTCAACTTGCCCTGTCCCCATTTGCCTTCTCAGAGTTATCAGGTGCCGTGGTAACAAGAGAGAGAGAGGATGGGAGAGGGAGATGAAGAGAGAGAGAGGGAGGATGGGGTTCGGGGCGCAGGGAAAGATATCAGATGGGCGCCAATCGAGAGATCACTCCGAGCACAAGAAGGCTTCCCAGTCTCTCTCTCTCTCTCGGAGTCTGTGGAACACCGCCTCTTGGCTTCCACGGACTTAGATTCGCCAATCGGTCTGTTTTATTTTGAACTCAAGGAAACGAGAGAATAACGGCTATGAATCCAACGGTAGCCAAGGAAGGTTTATTTGATTGGCCTCGGTTACGAAAAACTTTCTTTTACGGTTGGCTGAATTTGAAGTGGTTTTTCTTTTCGTTTGAGATTTCTATGTTGTTGCAAGAACTCCAAGGGGTTAATTAGATCCAAAGACGATCTCTTTTTACAGGAATCAATTGTAAAAAAGCACGGCGCTTCGATCGCGAACACGACTGCGACTGAATAGGGAATATCCTGGCTATATACGAAATAGGAAGACGTAATATCCTAAAGGTAACGAGGCCGATAAAAAACAAATACGCAGACGATCGATTGTGCGCCTCCGAAATCGGAACGCTTGTATTAATTGACTGCGAGCATTTGTAGAATTTCACGAAACTGGAGTGCTTATTTCGCTGGAGAAGAGCACCGTGGGAATCGACATGTTTTTATTGGCGCTTCCGATCGGTGGTACCCGGAGGAACTAATCGCTCCCGCTGACCTTTGGTCGCACAGCTCGTCTTATTGCCTCGTGCGCACCCCCCGCCACCGGGTCGCGATCGCTGGCGGGGGGAAAAGGGGGGGCGTGACTTCCTCCTGACGGGGTTGATTTCCTCCCAAGGGAGGGGAGAGTGACTTCCCCCCCCCGGGGGAGGGGAGAGTGACTTCTCCCGAGGGGGGGGGGGCATGACTTCCTTCCAGGGGTGGTGGGGAAGGAATGCGCTTTCACGGCGAGGAAGATTCCGGACACGTTTCCTTATAATATCTCTACGAATATTTCCAAAGTACAAACATTACAACACAACCAACAACTTCCATTTAATCATTTTCCATTCAAAAAATTGTTAAACTATCTGAACGATTAATCAATTTTCTTTCCTTATCAAAATCGATCATTAGCTTTACATGAAATACTTATTTTCTGAACTTACGGCCTCCGCGACACTACTTCGATCATGATCGGATGGTCGACGTATCTTTCGGTTCGATTTATCTGAGATGGCAATGATACCGCTCGTGAGAGTTCCATTGCCCTCTCATCGAGTGCGGACATCCAGCGCGTCCGCCTTTTTGCTTCGGGGTGGGCGGCGATCGATGGGAAAACTACGAGTGATGGTTGCTGGAAATTATCTATAAAGAAATTTATCCTGTTTGATGCCATCATAAAATGTTTGTATTGAACATTCACTACAATTTAAAAACGATGCAAGAGTGTAATGGACGATCTCGACCGTCAGTAAACAAATCCGACTATTTTTCAAAAAGGAACGAATGAGAAGTTTGGAACCATGCCATCAGAACGAAATGTGTCGCCATCGATTTGTCTGGGAGGCACTCGCGTATTCCGAATCGGACATGTCCTCCGTTATGATCTTCATTGGAGGGGTCGCAACGCCCTTTAAGGGAACCGCGAGAACTAAGACGATGATTTGGCGCCATCGGGCGCAAGAATTGCATTCGGGGCGCTTCACCGTGAAATGATATTCGAGAGTGAATGAGAGAGAGAGAGAAAACACTTGCCACTTTCAAAATGACACATGACCGAGTCATAAAAAGACACAAGAGAACGAGAGATATTCTTGAGTTTGTTTCTTCTAAGTAAAAGTCCGCACGTTGGCGAGCGGTCCCTCCCCCCTGCGCGTCCGTCCGCCGCTCGTGGGTGGGTGGATGGCGCCATGCGGGCGGAGAGGCGCTCCATTCTGCCGGCGGCCGACCGCTCACTAGGCCCTCTTCAGCTCGTTCAGCTGACGCATCATCACATCCTCTCCGGACACGAACCTCTTCTGCAACGACCTCTGGCTGGTGGTTGGACGGTGCCTCTGGAGGGCTCCGGACTGAGGTTCCTGTTGCAAACGATTGAAAAAAAGATATACGTAAAATAGTGGGGTCTCGAATGCAAGACCGTTGTTTCTAAGGATCGTAGGAAATAATCCGATTTTCCATTCGTATAAGACTATATATAATTACCGCGTGGAAATATCAATCTTAACGGCTCTGCACCGAATAGTTAGTAGGTTCATTTTGTGATGCGGACAAGGAATACTTTTAATATCCTTTCCAGAGCAATTTGTCCGTTACGTGATTACTTTCTGCGCGCCGCCATTTCCGTTGGTTACCGTTTGCACCGTGCAATTGGAATTTAATTTGCAACGTTATATGCAATTCTATTAATTCTTCTCTGTTTGATACGCTGGCATAATAACACTCAAAATAAAATTGCCGACATGATATCTTTATAGCTTAATAGTGAAATCAGGATAACATCATCTCGGTGAGCTATATTTCATGGAGCGCTAATGGAAAGTGTCTCTGAAGATGTGTCTAGTGGGAAAATTTCTCTCCTATAAATATTAACAGAAGATTTGCACAAAAAACGAACCGAGATTAACCGATGATAATGACAAACTAATTTTCAAATAGTAAAAATTTATATATTGTGGTATATATGTGGTATATTTTAGTGGAGTTCAAATATTACAAAAGTACTAAAGACAATCAAATAATTTCGCACAAAATGGAAAGCATAGGTAATACTTATCGCAAATAAACCTCGATGAAGTCAATACTTAGAGAGCAGCTGCGAAACAACCGTAGCTGACAGAAAGACAGGCAGTAAGTAATTTTAATTAATGAATTTCTAATAAACGCCACAGAAATTCTCTTCTACAACCATGACGTATATCTACATTAAGCTATGTCATTCGTACTGTAAGTACGGTGCCTAACTTATTTCTTTGATTTTATGGGTGTGATGATATACCCAACAAAGGTATAAAGATGGTTGACTCGAGTCTAAACTTTCTATATTATGAGGCTTTGCAGCAATTATTTTAATGACAGGACTAAAATTAGTTTTTATAGTGGCAAAAGTAGTACGATAGTAAAAAATGGCAGAGCAGTCAGTTTAAGAGAAAAGGAATTTTCGAAATCTAAAAGAACGACCAAAATAACTTTTACAATACAACTGTTTTAATTTAGAAAACTCACGACCCGGGTTTAGATCCTTAGTTTCATCATCAGATGACAATATGTAGCGTGTTTTTGACCCCTTTGCCACCTGATGATGATGCTAAGAATCGAATCCCAGGTCGTGAGTTCTAACTTAAAATTGTGCTATTGTAAAAGTTATTTTTTTCGTGTTTTTTAAGTGATGGCCCATATAGTCAAGTTTCGAAAACCTTTTAATAAATTATCTCTCTCGCATTATCGGGTAAGATAACGCATTCTACCTTCAAGATTACAAAACACTCGATACGAAAATCCTATATGCAATGCGTAGAAAAATAAATACACGGTGGCGTTCACCTATAAATAGCAGCGACATAACGAAGTAATTTGCAGAAAATTCTTCGAAAGAAAATTATCGAAAATATTCTTCAGAAAAAATCTTCGTTAAATTTATAAAGCAATTATTGGAAAATATCGTTGGAGGGAAAAAGAGTTTTGCTTCGTTTTCGCGCTAATTTCACCTGGCCACCGGTTCCTTTCTTTATTTCAAAACAAACTAACCAGATTTTTTTATCCAGATGATTTTGATTGAAATGTTTTTTTTTTTAATTTTCCCTTTCTTTTAATCATCGAGAAACGGAAAGGTGAGTAAAACAGGGTTTCTAAAAGTTCTTTTTTGTTAATTAATATACAAACATGACATCATCTTTGTTAAGAGAGGTATTTTTTTATAATGGCACTAGAATGTTTGAGTTGCATAGATGAAATAGACGAATAATGGGGGAATGGAGGGGGGAAAGAAGGGAGGAGAGAGAGAAAGGGGGATGGAGAAAGAGAAAGGGGGATGGAGGGAGAGAAAGGGGGATGGAGGGGGAGAAAGGGGGATGGAGGGAGAGAAAGAGGGATGGAGGGGGAGAAAGGGGGATAGAGGGGGATAAAGGAGGATGGAGGGGGAAAAGGAGGATGGAGGGAGAGAAAGGGGGATGGAGGGAGAGAAAGGGGGATGGAGGGAGAGAGAGGGGATGAAGGGGGAGAAAGCGGGATGGAGGGGGATGGATGGGGAGAAAGGGGGATGGAGGGAGAGAAAGGGAGATGGAGGGGGAGAAAGCGGGATGGAGGGGGAGAAAGGGGGATGGAGGGGGAGAAAGGGGAATGGAGGGGAAGAGCATTTGAAAGACTAGTTTGGCATGGAAACCAACCATAAATAAAATTTCACGGGTATGATATAATTACTAAGGTTGTATAAAATTAAATTTGCTTCAACATTTATTCCGATACATTTTTACATTTATCAAATATTAAAGCAAAAATTTCAAAATGACGGATATGTGACAAGAGTAAACACCCACTTCCGGTTGACCGATTTTTACCAAAAACTAATTAGCACTTGTGACTTTTATAAAAATGTTAAATATAAATAAAATTTCGCATTGACCTGATTAATAGTTTTTGAGTTAGAGCACCCACAAAAAAGCTGTCATATACACACAGACATCATAGAGAAAATTGTAAAAAAGTGTTCAGGGGGCCTCAAAACGTGTATTTCCGTTGATATCTCGAAGTCGATTTTTTTCATTAATACAATACTTTCCCCTATACTACGTATATGGGGAAAGTAAAAAAATGTAAAATACTTAGAAAGATTTGTGGGAGAAGAATCCTGAAGATATAATGAACAATTAGGATGAAAAACGAGGAAGTGCTAAGAAGAATAAGGAAAAGCGAATAATTATACAGACTATAAGAAAGACGAAGGAAAACTGGATCGGACATTATCATAGGGGAGTAAGCATGATTAAAGACGTGGTTCAAGGAAAAAGTGAAAGAAGAAGGAAAAGATTTCGGTTAAAAGATTACTTGAAAGAGAGCTACCAAGAAATGAAGATAATTGCGGAAAGCTGGAGTGTGTGGAGAACCAGGTAAAACCGAGAATAAAAAAGGAACTGTCCACAGTTAGATTACCTAGTGTGAAGATGATCAACGATAAATTAATATATACTTTATATCGAGTTCCGAAGAAAATTGTCCTTAAAAATGTAACGTGTGCACCTCGAATTTGAAAAGCCATTCCTAGATATAATTCTGTATTTAGGCCGAATCTGTTTTTTGCCACTACCCAGATATAACAAAGATCGCGAATAACAAGCAAGATTTTCCAGTCCTGAATTCCCATTATAACTAAATTCGACTGCATTTTCAAAACACCTACCAAATATTAGGTTGCAATATATTTTTCAAAAGAAAAATTGTCAAAAATATTCTCACACGATTGTTTTCGAAGCGTAAGAGATCGGCAAATTCGATCATATAAAAGTAGAATGTGATTGAAGGTCGACCGTACTTAATCGAGTAATTCCCGTGTTTTTCTCAAATAGCTATAAAGACGTGTCTCCGTCTGCTGGCTCAAGGAGTCGATTGCAGCCGCCGGCGACGAAAGACCAATGATCCCTTGTGGCGCCAAAGTAAGCGGCGCCTATGGGACAATGCGGAGATGAGGTGGAGGGGAAGGGGTAGGGTAGCGGCATATCGATCGTCGGGAGGGAAGAGGGGAGGGGAGGGGATAGAGAGGGAGTGGGAAAGGGGAGGGAGAAAGAGGGGGAAAGGGAATAGATGGGGGAGGGAGAGGGGGGAGGAGGGAGAGGGGAAAGGGGAAGGAAGGTGGAAAAAGGGGGGAGGGAGTAAGAGGGTGAGAGGGGTAAGAGGAGGGAGGGCGGGCGAGCAGAGTTGGCAGCAGACAGCGGCAGTCGGAGACGACGACCCCTTTGAACTTCTTATATTCGCTCAAAATAAGGCGGAGGACGGTGAAAGTGGTTGCGGGCGACGCGTTTTCGCCGCCGACCTGACTGATGAGGAGAGGGAGAGAGTGGAGAGAGTGGAGAGAGGGACGGGGAGGAGGGGAGAGGGAGGCGACCGGACACTTCCCTCCAATCCGTGAAGCGCGCGATATATTTCCTTGACTCTATTCGACATCCGAAAAAATCGGGAGTCTCAGAAAAAGCACATAGGCTGAGATGATCCCGTTCCTTAAATGCAATGAATTCTTTGAATTTTATTTCACTGATGAACTGAATTTTTCAAACATGCGACAGAATTCTTGCTGTAAATCCTTTTAAATCATCATAATGTGATTTCGGCTTAAGATGATTGTTTTTTATGGAAGCACACACTCACCCCACCCCCTCGCGCACACTCACACACATATATATATCTCCATCGCTGAAGAAGGGCATACGCCCGATAAGCTTTCGTTTTCTGTGTGCGTGTTTATTTACGTGTGTCTCTTTGACGCCCCCAGCAGCCTACCAACTTGGTAAGTGCCCGCTGGGCTTCCTTCAACACCTTGTTGCCACCCTCATCACTACCTTTTCTTTTCCTTATATATATATATACGCTATTATCAAACTACAAAATTTCGAAATTTTATCGTGATTTAGTGGAAAATGAGGGCTTACAAGTTACAGTTGCTCCAAGCTATTGCAGAGGAAGAGCATAAAAAAGGTTAACATTTTGTTGTGGTTTCGAAAACTAGATTTCTAATGAGGAAAACCTTCAGCAATTGTTGTGCTTATTGAAGAGAATGGCCATCCTTATCACCATATCTAACACCAATCGACATTTTATGGAGCTTAATGAAAGATTTCGCGTACGTCTCTTTTCTGCCAGATTTCTGGAAAATCGGATTCGTCAATCCGTAGCATCAATTGACTGAGATTCGTCATGAAAAGTGTGGGAAGAGCTTGATTATTGTTATGATATTGCGAGATATGCTCAAAGAGCTCACATTGGACACCTGTAAACTCAAAATAAACTTTATGAGTTACTGATGACATTGATATTATTGTTTTTATATTTGTACCGAGAATAGTATGATAAAAATACATTTTCGAATCTGTATCTCCATTAACGACAACCCTTTATGTGTATGCGTGCATTTGTAAAGCTGCATGGCCTTTTGGGTACAGTCCTACTTTCGATGAGAGAAGGGCGATGACGTCACTGCAGCCCTGGAGCGTCCGCCCACGCGCACCCACGCACCGTTTCCCAGGGCCTCTCTATCTCTCACCCTTTGACCTATACCCCCCTCTCCTACATTTTGAGGTGACGTGAGGCTGCAGAGAAATATTGGGAAGAGTATGAGGGGGCCAGGGATAAGGAATGGAGTGTTATTTATTGCGGGCTGATTAAGTCTAATAAGCGAGGGTTGGAGAGAGAGTGAGGAGGAGGGGTAGAGGGGGGGAGAAGGAGGGAGAGGGAGGGAGTTAGAGGGAAGGAAGGAGAGAAGGAAAGTAAGAGGAAGAGACAGGAAGGAAGAAGGAGGTAGAGGGAAGGAGGGGGCGAAGGAAGGTAAGGAAGAGGAAGGGAGGTAGAGAGGGAAGGAGAGAGGGAGAGGGAGGGAAAGAGAGGGAGGGGTGGATGGGAATGAAGATTGCAAAAAGGGCCAGAGAGGGTGACGAGAGGGGGTCGATATTAATAAGCGCATTTATAATTATTAATATCTATTGCGATTCAGGGTTTGTTGAAAGACGTTTCATCGACTGAATGCGCAATATTTGTCTATTTGTTATTTTACATTTTATTATTGCCATGTATTTTATTCCTTATTTTTATTATGTTTATATGTATAAAATTCCACTATCGAGTCGACTTTACTAGTGAAAACGATTTCGTTTGTTGGAATGAGCCATATCTGCTCCTGAAACAATCATTCCAATACGTAAAACTGGGCATTATTTAACAAACATAAAACATGAAATTTAAAACAGTCAGACAGTTCAAATAAGTCCTTGAGATCATAAATTAAATTATATGTTGGTGAATTGCTAAGGAACGCCTTTCGCGAGGCAAAATAGCGCCCTTCATCTCCAGCATTCCCTTGATTAATGACGAATTTATTCACCGACGCATTACATGTTGATATATTATTCGAAAATCCCTTAAAGGGGCGTTTATGTCCACAAATTACAGTCTTATATGAGAGCGGTGGTTATTTTTAGCAGAGATCCGTTTTGGTGTAGGTGTTCTTTGCTCTTGCGTGCGACGGCGGTGGCTATGACGTCAATTCGGGTTTTGTGAATGGAGGGTGGCGGTGGAGGGGGGAGGTGGAGGAGCAGAGGAACGGCAAGGGGAGGGGCGGGAGGCTGGGGTGGCGGGGACAAGGAGAGCCCAGGGAGAGGAGGGGAAGCCTTCCTCTTCCTACCATCTATCTCTCTCTCTCTCTCTCATTATCCCCAGGAGAACGGAGTGCAATCGTCCGCCCCGCCTTCCTCTCTCTATAACCCTTCTCCTTCCCTCCCCCACTCCTCCCCTTCCCCTACCCTACCTCATCCCCTCTACTCCCCTTTTCTTGCCCCTTTTAATTCGTTACGTTGCGGGAGAGCCATTTCGTTCTGATTTGGAATGCGGGAGGAGGTCGTCCCTCTTTCCGTCGGCCAAGTATCAGAATATGTCCTCTCAGCCACTCGAATGGAACTGGAGAATGAATCGACTCCTTCGGACGTATCGCTGTGCAAAATTCGAGCGGCAAATAAAGTTTTCTTTGATCGATGAAATTTATAAACCCATTTATTTTTTGTATTTCGCATTCAATAGGCTATTAAATTTGAGCATTTATTGAAAATACAGTTAGGAGTGCGAGGTACGTATTCAATTTGTACTCATTTTGATATTTTAAATATATGAAGGAAAATAACATGATTGCAGTTAGTTGGAAGAGAAAAAAATTCGAATTGATGACTCATTTGTCCTGGCAATCACTTTTTAGGAAAGCGCACGAAGATAAGATCGAAATGGTAAAGAAAGCAAGCGTCAGGAAATAATAATATTGGAGAGAAATCCGCAATGGTCAGGAATGATCTTTGAGTTAATTAGTTTGAGATTACGGAAGATTTGAAGGGTAGAAGGAAACAACCGACGACTCGTTCAAGGAAGCTTCGATGGATCCTTTCTCTCTTTATCCTGATATATAGACAACTCGATCGCGATTAATTTTGGCGGGTTGCGTCCAACACGGCGTTCGACGAGGTATTCTGAATTTTAAAACTACGCACTATCCAAATTTTTCTTATGCCACGAATTCTGAGGGTAACTTATGGCCAAATCATTTTAAACGGGACAGTGGCAACATTTGCGAATTCCAGCCGACACGCTATTTTCGAGAATATTCCCTTTTGAATCCTCTTAGGCTCAACGCTTGGTCCCTCGCCATGCTCTTTCGCGTCGGTGTACTTTTCGTCCATTTTTTGGGTTTCCTCGAATTGAATATTTTCGGTTACCAGACTTCGAAACACGCTCGCGTGCATTTAAGACTCGGTATTAAATTTCCATCGTTTTATTTTTAGAGGTGAATTTTATTTTATCCTCTTGTTGCGTCTGGAGGAACTACATTTCCATGTATAAATTTAATCTCCTATTTTTAATGGAGATGAAGTAAGCGAGTTATCCAAGGCGGTCTGCTTCCATTTCTCTCTTTCTCACTCCATCTCTCAGTTGGTGGAGAGAGCGTTTCGAGACAGGCGATGCGATCGATTGCTATGGAGGGAATAAGCGTCTCGAGCGGGCTCGAAGGACGCGCCGCTTTTGTTTTTCCTTCGTAAAGGTTGGCGACTCTTCCTCGGATACCCATGAGCTCTACGACGAGAAAAAGTATTTCCGGGCAATTACAAGCGCAACATAGACTACACCTAATGGTTTGAAAACTAAGAGAAGGGGCTAAATCATTCGTTCGATGAATGAACGTTTTAGTAAAATACATCCGCGTTCAGAAACGAGAAAAATGATCTGCTACGATAGTTCAATGGTAGAATATCCGCCCGGCAATTAGGAGACCCGGGTTTGATTCCTGGTCATAGCAGACTTTTTTCTCGTTTCAAAATTATTCCCCTAGTAAAATACGAATAAATGACGCCCGTTTTGGCGCAGACTCCCAGAGGCCGTCGGCGGCAAACCCCTGCCCGCTGAAAAAGAGAAAGAACTTCCGTCTTTGAAGCAGCTCCTCTCTGCTGAAGAGGAATTCCACCGCAAAAGAGCTATGCTAATCCAAGAGGCTGATTAGCGAAAAACACACACACACTGCAACAGATTTAAAATCGAATGGAGTCGACGATTCCACGGCGGTAAGACGTGCGTTTGACTGAAAGAATGGGTCAGAGGTCAATCAGCCTCCGCTGCGTTAATAGAGCGCGTGCGGGCAACACAGCAAAGCTATCGATTTGGAGGTGATGACATTTAAAAGAAATACTTTTGATGAACGCATACGGATCGTTTCAATAGAATTTTATAAGCGTTCGTAACCAGTTTTGCTCCATAATAATCTGATACACGAGATTATTCCATCTTTGCTCTTCCCGTTCTCGCCGCTCCCGACCCATCGTTCTTCTCCGCCCTCTTCGCCCCTTTTGCCCCTTCGCCCTCTTCACCCCTTTTGCCCCTTCGCCCCTTTTGCCCCTTCGCCCTCGTTCGTCTCCGTTCCCCCTTCGCCTCTTTGCCCTCTTCGCCCCTACACCCTTTTCATCCCCCTTCGTCCTTTTTTCCCTCTCACATTTGCACTTCTGTGACCTTTCACCTTCTGGGGTCGCTCAGTCCTTCTGGGGTCGCTCAGTTCGTGTGAACGAGCATCTTCTCATTCCCTCCTTCACTCCTCTCTCATCTCAATATACTTTCTCCCTCTTTCCTAGCGCTCATCGCATTTTCTGCATACCAGCCGAGCATTGGTCTTGCTGATTGAGAATCCAGTTGAGTAAGCAACCATTCTGACCTTTCGCCATCCAGCGAGCCCATTTACGAGGCCAAAGTCTGGTATTTTTACGCTATTGTCACGTTGGAGTCCTTTTTTAAGTTTGAATGTATATCGCCGTCGTTTTCAACGCATGAATGGATTTCGTGGAGATCTCGCTTGGAGTGTAAAATTACTAAATGGTATTTATATACATATATGATAGTTATGAAGCAGTAATTCAGTTTATGGCATTCTTTTGGCAAACGCAAGCAGAGAATTGGAGGTTATTTTCGGTGGTATTCGAAAATGAGACATGCCTTTGCAACTGATCAATGGAAGAATTTACAATTCAAGACATTGGTGGTAATGCAAGTTATTATTTGCTTAATTAGCGGAGACAGGATTTTGAGAGGCCTATTTTTAGAATTTTAACATACCAATCTGAAAGAAAAGCGATTATTAGAGAAATTATCAAATTTATTCCATAAGCGGTATAACTTCGGAGGCTACCAAACGGTATTACTTTTTTACTCTCTACAGAGATCGATATCGTAAAGATTTATCGGACTCTGCATGGAGCCCTCATTCTAAGAACGAACTTTTCTTATCGTTTTCCTCCCGCACCCCTTCCACTCACCTTTGCCTCTGCCTGCAACAGCCTCTCAAGAGCCGCGTACAAGGATCTTCCGCCTTCCTCGCTCCCTTCACCTGGTTCCGCCTCCGTCCACCGCCTGCCCACCAGCAGCCCCGCGTCCAGGGGCCTCCGGGGAGGAGACGCGGGCCTCGGCACCGCCACTTCTTTCTGTCCCCTCTCACTCGGATGACTGGCGCCGGTGGGGGCAGGGGTCTGCTCGGGGGCAGCCGTGGCCGGGGGTCTCTCGGACGCCCCTCTTTTGGGGCTGGAGCGTTTTCCTGCCAGCGACTCTAGTTCCTTCACGGCCCTATCGCCGGTGTCTCCCCTCCGCGTGCTCCCATGTCTCCTCTTCCCCTCCTCGGGCCTCAGTGAGTCCTCCCTGTATCTCTGGGCCAGAATCAGGTTCCTGAGGAAGGCGCCGTCGGTCGCAGCCCTTTCCGCAGCCTCTTCCTCCGCCTCCTCGGCCTCTCTCTCCGCCTCCTCATCTTCCTCCTCCGCTTCCCCTCCGCCCCACCACGGCGAGGTCCAACCTCCCGATTCTTCCTCCTGCCTCATCTCCTCCTCCAGATCCTCCACCGGGTCTGCAGCCAGCCTTCTAGGTCCGGGGGCGGGGATCGCGGGTCGGCCGTAGGCCATCTCGGGGGCCCGCTCGTAGTATGCCTGCGGAGGAAATTTCGATTTCGAGGCGTCTCTATCTTTCTTGAGGAACCACTGGAGGCCATTAGAGCACAGTCGTCACCTTTACAGATAAACGTGTAATTACTCTCGCACTAACACGCTCCACTCTATAGATATTTCTTAGTTTTGATGAATACTGCCGAACAACCTCCGCAGTCTTTAATTCTTCTCTTTTCAATTGCAACAAAAGGTAAATTTGGTACGCCGAGATTTCCATGTAAGACTCAAAGTGAAATGGCACTGCAAATTTGAATATTGGAATTTGGATGTACACGTATAGCAAAGAAGAAAAATGACCTTGCCGTTACGTCCGAAGTAAAAGTATTCATTCCAACGCTTCCACTAGAAGCCTCGATATTTCTCGTGTACATAGTTCCATTTGAAATCGAATTACATTATCAGATGATGTTATAAAGTTGTTGACATAATTTAGTGGCATTAAAAGAAGCATTTACACTCTCGATTTCATGCCCAAAATGAGGCTTTGTGCCTGCCATTGCGTACGCGACGTCACAGAAGTGCAAGTATATTATTAAAATAAAACACGAAAGTTTAAGTAACTCATTACGATTACATCTATTATTAAATCCAACTCAAATCGGAAAGGAAATCATTCTTCTTTTACACTTTCAAATTTTTTCCGTTTCTTGCTTTCGATCGAAAATGCGATATTTTTCTTATCTCAGTAAATTGTACTGAATTTATTTCTGTGAAGTTTGGAGGTGACGGATATATATATATATATATATATATATATATATATATATATATATATATATATATATATATGAAGATAGCAGAAGTGTGGAACCACGCCAGCATCATCATTTTGCACAATAAAGTTCTCAAGAAAGATTTGGATAACTACAGACCTATCAGCCTACTCCCAGCAGCCTACAAAATATTCACCAAAATACTTAGGATGGGCCTTCAAAACTATCTTGATTCCGCTCAATCCAGAGAATAAACCGGGTTTTGCAGTTGATATAACACCATATCCAAGCCCTCAGAGAGATAATCAGTTGAACTAACATTTTAGAATTTCCTCTATGTGTGTATTTCATCGACTACTTAAAAGCATTCGACTCCATCCGATGTTAACTGCACTGAAGAAACAAGAGGTAGAAGAAACGAACATTACCTTAATCAATAATATCTATTAAAACGCGACATCGTTTGTCCAGCTGCACGAAGAAACAAGTGCCTTTAAGACCGAAGAGTGAGTGAGGTAAGAAGAAAATATGTCTCCTAAACTATTGACGGCAGTTCTATAAGAAGTATTCTAAACGATAGACTGGGAAGGAAAAAGTATAAAGGTAAATGGATAATATCAGAGTCACTTGCAATTTGCTGATGACATCATACTGTTCGCAGGAAGCCCAAAAAAGCTCCGTAGAAGAAGTTTGGAACATGAGCAGGCAAGCCAAGAAACTGGGCTTACAATGAATTTTAATAAAAACAAAGTTCATGTACAACTCATTCACAAATTCTGAGAAGATATCTAGCAACATAACAGAACTTGAAGTAGTAACAAGTTACGTTTACTTGGGTCAACGCATCGCTACAGACGGATCACTTCTTTGAGAAATCAACCGGAAAGTGAAGATGGTATGGAGTGCATTTGGAAGGAATTCAAATATCTTTAAATCAACTATTCCAATAGCAGATTGTAAAACCAATGTTTTCTGTTTATTCTTACCTATTGATGCGAAGCATGTACCATGAACACTATAATAGTCCAGGCCATGTAAACATCACAAAGGAGTATGGAGAGAGACATGCTGGGGACCACACGAAGATACCGCAAAAGGAACTATTGGGTTAAAAAAGAAGACGTAGAAGGAGGGAGGCAGTTGATAGGGAAAACTGGAGGTGTTTGACGTAATTAGAAGAGTAATGGCGCTTAAGTGACAATAGTGGGTCATATTGCTAATAGAAATGATCGGCGTTGAATGGATCCCAAGAAACATCAAGAGATCGAAAGATAGATGGAACAGAGAACTTTTGAAGTTCTTAAGGCGAACTTGGAGGAGAGAGGCAGTTGACTGGATGTGTCTGGGGGAGGCCTTTATTCGGCAATGGGTTGAAAAAGGCTGATGATGATGGCATCTACCTTGGGACCAAGGTTGTGCACCTTTCCCTGTTATGCGTGTTTTGGGAAAGTGCGGTGTCTAAACTTCTGTATAGGAACGATAAAATGGAATCCATCATGTAATTACAACGCACAAAAGCAACGATATTTGACTTAGTAAATAACGAAATATGTTATCACTACATAAACAGGAGACTTATTTTTCTGTCCATTTCCTGTTCATATCAGTAGTAATGGCTAAATCCGATCTAATCTTACATTTCATTTTGTCCATGTAAAACATTCGGCGTACGGGTTGTGGATTCCGACTTCCTTTCAGAAGGCTTCTTATGCAATGGACTCTGGATTTACGATATAGAGGGTGTTTCAGACTTCCTTCGGCAGCTCAGTGGATCGAGACCTTTCTCATTATCGGTGGCTATTCCTACTTTAATCTCTAATTTGGCTAATCGGATTATGACATTGTAATCCAAGACACGTTCTCTCGGTTTTAAACGATCTGCGGTTGGAGTTTCTCTCTTTGTGTTGCGGAGTCTCTCTCTCTAACGCGTCGTTGGAGACTTCGACGCGCGGAAAAAATAGTTTTAGAAAACAGGTGCCAGAGTCACTTACCACGAGGTATTGGGGTAAGTGGGTAGGAGGAATGGGCATGAGTGGAGTTGGGAGAGGTTTTGAAAGAGGTGCACTCTAGACGATTTGCAGTTTAATACTTCAGTTAAGTAGCGTGGACTAGCTCTTGCAACTGGCCAATCATCTTCGTAAACGACATCTCTCCGGGAGTGGTGCTGTCATTTGTATTCCACTCAAATCGGACGAATCCGCGGTCCATGACGATGGTGAAAAGATGGAAACGACCATATTCCCCGACAGAGCAGTTATTTATTGAGATGGATCGAATATTTTGCTCAAACTATGAAACTAAGGAAAATGTTTCATCGTTTGTTTCCCGTCATGCATTTAACGGCCGAAATTTCGAATCTCTCATGAGGGAGAAATACGAGTTAGACATTTTCAACTCACCGCGTACGGAGGCGTGAATCTGTACTGCGAGGTGTCGGCGAGCGAGTAGGGAGGTGGGAGCGGCACCCGCATGGCGTGGCGGTAGGCAGCTTCCGATGAAGAGTATGGGCCGCTCTTGACCTCTCCCTCCTCCTCTCCCTCGTCCTCCACGCCCTCAGGGAACTCCTCTTGTTCCACGAAAGCCCGATATGATTCAAGAGGGTCCTCTCTCCGAGAAAATCCAGCCGCGGGCAGAGGATAGGCAAGGCGAGGGGCAGGGAGGGGCTGGCGGAGGAGGAAAGGGGCGGGGCGGATGACGAGACGGTGATGCGGCGATGGGGCAGACCTGGTGAAGCGTTCGGTGCCAAAGACGGGACGATTTCGGGGAGATGGAGAGGCGGACGACGGGAGGAAGAGGAGGAGGGAGGAAAGGAGGAGGAGGGGGAGGAGGGGGGAAGAGGTAGGGGAGACTGCTAGAAGAGACATGCGGTCTGTGGAAGAAGAGAGACGGGTTTATTCTAATCGTGTGCTCCAGCCGAGTTATACGTAAATGGTCACCAGGGCAACCGATACTGAACAGTCGGATATCGCAAACAGAGTTAATATTTTAAACATTTAGCCTATATATATATATATATATATATATATATATATATATATATATATATATATATATACAAAAAGGCAACTGCCAGTTACAAAAATAAACAAAATAGTTTTCATGGTAACACAAACATTGCGCTTATCTGTAATACGATTAGCTTCGGTATTCGCGTGAAAATTTTCCACTATTGGTCGGCAGGTATAATACAACGCGTATTTCACGCTGCGCACAATATTTAATCAAGACTTTGAGAAAAATTGCCTTAATTATTAGAGCAAAATCGGCATAATCATGCAAATAATAACTTACCCTACAACATGACTAAAAAGCCAACGGATATGAATGACAAAACTAAGAAGGAACGTAGTTCTGATTACCAAGAAAGATGTCAAAAAACTGGCAGACAAATTCCCCTAAAATGCCTTTTAAACCATCAACACCATAAAAGTTGCCATAATTGCTCCAAAAAGAAGGGAAAGACCGTCGAAAATAATATTTACGAGTATAACTAACAGACTCGTGTCCTTCCATTCAGAGGACGATGCCAGAAGTGGGTGGGGCAGATTGTGTCTATATTTACGCAAAGAAGAACATTCAGGAGAATGTTTGAAGGGAATGAAGAGCTCCATAATGTAGGAATGAGGAAAGAAAGTTTTATTCAAGGCGGTTAGATAAATTTTAATGTCGCATAGAAGGTTCATAAATGCGTATCAGGATATAACCGAATGTCGCAGCGTAAAGGTCAAGAAACATGCAGTAGTGCTGCAATGAAAAATTTGGTTAACGTAATTGGCCATTCGGATAATCGGAGTTCTACAGTTTATAAATGCTTAAGGAATAGGAGAGGTATATAGTGATGTGCAAAAGGACAGAGTGTTTTATGTCACATAGACCTACGATTCCTAGTAACATCACTTTTGAATTCAAGCGTGTTCAATTGTCGGTGAATATTTGTTTTGCTATGTCGATTGATAAGGCCCAATACCAATCGTTAATTGTTGTCGGGATCGACTTACTTGCATTTCGCTTTTCCCATGCTCTATTTTACGCATCATTTTCAAGATTAAGTAACCGAAATTATTTGCATATTCTTTCGCCAGGAGGCATTATCGTTAGCATGGTCTATAATGAAATGTTGTAAACGTGTTTTGTGTATTTTCCTAAAAATTAAGGAGGTCTAAGAATATAAATTTATGACTTCAAAGTCATGAAAGGTCATTAGGACCTAACAACGAAACCTTTTCAAGATATTAATCATAAATACACCGGGAAAAGAACGGGAGGTTCTGTCAGTACATACATAAATATAAAATAAATATATTTATATACACACACGCCTAAAGTAGAATTAGTGGGTACAATTTGATATCATAAATCACCAATAAGTTCTTGTCAGGAGAAAGCAGACGATATAATTTTAGTTGAGTAAATGCTTAACAATCGGACGGCCGAAATCGGGTCAAAAATGGCCCAGAAAAACGATTTTCTTGGATATTTTCTTCAATTATTTTTTCTGCAAACTTAGCTTTTAGTTATTCTTCTACCAACTCATTGTGAACCTTTTACAAAAGCCGTTTTGAACTTTTTCATAACTGTTTGCCGACAACTCTAGTTCATTTATGTAAATTTTCTCTTGGGTCAGTTCTGATTCGGTTTTGGTTGTTTTAGTCTTTTTTCGAAAGCTACTGGCTACTGGTGTGTGTCTTTTCAACCTGCTTTGCCTTTCAGAACCTTTTTCTTTGTTCGTGGAATAGCCCACCCCTCCAGACTAACGGTATAGGTGGTTTCCCCTGGAGAATCCCTTTTTGGGTATTTCTATTCATTATTATATTTTAGTATTATATTGTTTCCTATATAAATTCGGTAAATATATTATAAGATCATTATAAAATGCTTTTAGATTATAAATAAATTGTTTTAAACCAAACAAAATTTACTACATTAAACCCAAACAAATGTTTGGGTCAATTTTGACCCGATTTTGGCTGCTTACGTTTTAAAAACTATTTCGGCCGCCCTAGTGTAAAGGTAAAATATTTAAAACATTCGCCAAGTATCGACCTCCCTCGCTACAGTATTGTATGCGTGTATTCCCAAATGAATTTTTAACAGCATTCATCAAGCCATCGTCCTTCTCATCTCCGATTCCTTCGTCTTTCGTCCTGATAAGAACGGAAAATCCTTCTTCCTCTGATCAAATACATGTTTGGCCACATTCTCCATCTTCATCACTTCCAATTGCTTCATGTTAAGTGCATTTTCATAGTACTATATTTTGCTTCGTCTACGTCTGTCATAGCTTCATTTAATGCTGTGTTTATGTCATTCCAGTATTTTAAATCCTCAGCGGACGAGATAGTGAACCACAACTGGAAGTCCCGTGTTCGATTCTCGGGCATGGCAGAATATTTCTCCCGGTTTATAATTTATTCCTTTATTTATATTCAGCTGTAAATTTGTCATATGCTTTCTTATAATCAGTTTATTTTTTCCAATCAATTAACTTAAATTGGAAATATAAATTGCATATCTCTGCAAATTTTACTATGGAATACATTTTATCGATTGCTTGCGTATTATAAAAATATACCATTTAGTGAATTTTACGACTCTATCTCTGTCTAAATCTGTCTGTGTAAATCTCTAAGGTTGAATTCCCTGCCTCGAGCTCGTTATGATTGCCTTATCGTGCGTCGAGTGAAATTATCTCTATCTAGCAGGTTTCAAAAAAATATAGTTGCTGGCGTCAAGATGAAATAATCTTAAATTTTTAATTAATTTAAGGAACCTCCGACAAATAAGAGCCAATTTTGCGAATGCATTAATTCCCGCATTCGCCTTGGAGGTCAAAGCATTTAGATCAAATTTCATTGGATTCGCTCTTTTGTACTCTGCGCGTGCCGACGGTTGAGAACCTTGAATACTTTTTGTCAATCATCCATAAAGTTTTAAATATAAAAATCCAATTTGGTTATCGTTGACAGTTATTGGTGGCCTAAGCATTGAAAAGTTTCCTCATCTCCACGCAATTGCCGCGACACTTTACTACATTCAGATTAAAGAGGACAGTTGCCTGGAATTTGCGTGTCCATTACGAACATAAGCATTAAATACAACATATCCATTTCCACATTTACGTAGGAATACTATGTAAGTTTGATCGAATCCATTCGTACTAGTTTTGCCAGGGGCGGCCCGAGATATTTTGTCGCCCCGGAAGAAAAACCGATCCATCATCACCTCCTTCCAAACATTTTGTTAAGATAATTTTAAAAAAGCATGTTAGTTTATGCATCGCTCCGTAAAATAATAATGAAAAGGAAAAGAAATCTCATTCAGATATTCGCCTGTTGCGCGATATAAACTGGCAACCGACAATTATTCATCTGGGTAGCTGTCCTGAGCTTTGCTTAATAAATATAAAATAAATATCTTGACTTCCATACGCGACCGACGGAGTCGACGCATTTTCGTAATATTAAGAATCCATATCAGTGATGGGAAATTTGAAGTCGAATATCGTCGACCATATGGTTCACGCCAAATGGCGAGCGATCGGCAGCCACGGCAAAGAGAGAGAGAGAGAGAGAGATCTTGCAGGATGCCGCCATTTTCTCTGTCGTGTTAGAGGGCGCGCGCTCGTGTCGGCGGACGCCATTTCACGATGCGTCACATTTTAAACCTTGGTTTGTTTAGAAAGATTATTGTACATGGGACTTTCTCAAGGCAAAGGAAGCTCCAGTTTCTCAAATATTTGATAAACGAAAGAAGCGTTGTGTCCCGACCCTCATTAAAAAATTCAATTAATGGAATTAGTTATGAAAAAGCCATAAAATGAATTATATAATTTATACTGACTTTGATTTTAATAATATATTAATTTCTTTTTCTATTTTTAGCTCTATATGGTCCCGAGCACTTGCGTGTTTAGTTGATTTTGAAAGTAATTGCGGACTCATTTGAATGGACCGAATGAGTAAACTACTACTACTCAAAGCTCTCAGTAATTATCAGAATTATCGTAAAATAACACAGATGGCTCATATATATATATATATATATATATATGCATGTATGTAAAATATATTAGAACTAGGTTGAGATCATTCAATTTTTTCTTAAATGAAACACTTAAAATAGAAATACTTCATTTGAAATATTCATAAATTAGCAAGGAATTGTCGTTCTACAGGGAATTATCGAGCTCGTCTTATGGATGGAAAAATTTAAGAACAAGCAATTTAAAAAAATATACTTGCATCAGGTATCTCCAATAGCCACAACGAGGTTATAAAAAATCAGATGCAGCTTTTGGTAACTAAACAGCTGTCTTCAGTGACTTGGAGTGCACTTGGAGATACCCGAGACAAGTATATAATTGCTTGTTCTTGAGGGAATAGTCATAATAAAAGAAGAAGATTTTGGGAGAAATACCCGATAGTAACCTTTGTTGTCCTAGAAAATCCCAAACAGGAAAATGGAAAATTCTAGCGTAGAAATATTCGCTAAGAGATGCTTCACTTTATTTTTATAACAAGACAAAATTCAGTTGGTTTTGTTACAAGTAGTGACGCGCGTGCGAGTTTGCCCTTTGATACAGTTTAGTCCTTTCTAACGCTCCTTGAGCCCCATGCGAAGTATCTTTTCGAATCGATCGTGAGGAGAGGCGAGCAGATCCGATCCCACCTTCGTCGCAAATTAAGCAATCGACATCAATGCATTTTTAGTGTTATTTTCTCAAGTTATCGTAATAATATATTGCATTGTTAAGTGCTGTCGTGCTATTTTTTTGGTTCGAAGTCGATAAACTATAAGTTTCGAATAAACATCCGCAAATGATTACTTATTGTATCGATGAAGAAGGCGCGGTGGTGGTCGTGCGTCGCTATCGTTTCGTCCGTCGGGAGTCGCAGAGTGCCATCGGTGTGGCGGTGTGGCGCATTCATCTCTCCGGGGTTCGAATGCGCGAATGGTACATCGAAATACCGCCATCGGGAGAGCGGCGGGGCGGGGGGGGAGTGGCGTGGAGGAGAGAGAAGAAGGGGAGCGGAGGTTAGGTCGAGAGGTTCGGAACCCTTATAGCCGCTCGTTGCCAAGGCAACGCAACGTGGCGCACGAGCTCCGTGAGAATTTGTTCGGGAATCGTACGATTTTTCCGTTACTGGTTCCCCTAATTGCGGTGCAAACATCGAGATATATTCTTAAAAGCTTTGTCATTTTGCATATGATGGTTATAAAATTTATCGACACCAATATAATGGTCAATTATCATATATTCTTGCACAAGCGATAAAAAGCGTTAATTGTTATATCCCGTTGGCCATACTATAAGGTAAAAAACACGAGTAAGAATTATGATGCCAATCGAACCGATATGTTAACGGAGATTCCCTTCCATATGGTGGGACCGCATCGGCGAAACGTCTTTCGGATTTCTAGATTATGCGTTTCCGCCGTCACACGAGGTCATTTCTAAACCCGCCAAACTCGCGGATCCGTATTACTGCGTGCACACTGCAACCGTATGTTTCCCCCATCCCCCTCCTCTTTTCCCTCCTCCCCCCTCCCCCATTCGTTCTCACCGCACCGCTAAGAAATAAGACGAAGGAGCGGTCTCTTAAATTCGCCCTATTCCTTCACCCTATGAACGAAGGTCTATTGAAACGTCGAGACGATATATTATAAGCTTGCCAAGTAACGCCTACGTCGGCATAGTTAGAATAGCATCGCCTACGGATTAACCGCGAATCATTTAACGGAAGATAGCGCGTAAAACGAGCGAAATAAAAACGTAAAGCGATACCGGAAAGATTGACGTGCAATAGATTTTTTAAAATTAGCTTTGAAGCAAAAGTATAAGATAAACATTTGCGGATGCACACGCCGACACGCATATACACGCACGCAAGTTCGTCTTTCCAAGCTGCAAAAAACGCTGGTTATTTACGAACCCGAGAGACGTAAACATTAAGCGGATCTACTCCTCTCCTTTTAGAGAAAAATGGCGTTAATTTCTATTAATATGAAACTTTGCCCTTTCCCTCCTTCAATATCTCACCTTTATGAGCGTCTCTCTTTCTCCTTTCTTCTTTTCCGAGATGCTCCTGGCTCACTCTCTCCGTAACAGCTTCTCTCTCTGTCTCTCTCTCTCTCTCTCTGCGTGTGCTCTCCGACACTAGCGACACCACACGGTCGACTTCTCTCGATCGAATCCCGGAGTCTTCCCAACCTGGCCCTTTTATGCCTAACCGCCCTCTTCCCCTGCCCCCTCGCCTCCTCCCCTCCACCCCACTTCGCCTCCCTCCCGCGCTCTCCCACGCTCCTCAATGAATGGAACCAGAGGGGGCGGGAGGATGTGACGATCGCTCCCGTTGGTCCCTCCAAAGTGTGTCCGGAGCGCCCATTGGTCGCCGCGACGGATATCGATCCCGGTGCGCCTTGTTTGGGGCTGCGTAGGCGTAAGCCCCCCCCGCTCCCTCCTCCTCGCCCCCCCCTCGCCACGGTCGCGGCGCGTAGGTGGTTGAGGTGATAGAAGAGGTGGACGGGAGAGAGGAGGGGAGGGAGAGAGAGGAATGGGGGAGAGAGGGAGGGGGAGGAGGGGAGAGGAGGAAGAGATATGAATGGATGGCGGAGTGGAGGGAGACACTTGCGGAAAGGGAGGACGCCGCTCGCCGAGAGGGTTTATGGGAGACTTCCAATCGGAGCAACATAAGCCAACCCTAATCTCCCTCTCCCCCGCATCTACTCCTCATCCTCTCCCCCTCTCTCTCTTTACACACTCATGTTCATTCGACTTTTTCTAAAACTCTGAAAATTATTCTCGTTGAATGCTTCATTGTGTTTACTCTGACGCCTCAATTAATATCGGTCCAAATTGGACGTGTATTTTAAGGAAGATATTGGACAGACGTGACTGTGAAGAGGGAGGAGTAGTTTTTGGTGGAGAGGATTAATTCGGAAGCAAGCGCATGGAGAGGGAGGGAGGGGGTGTGGGGAGAGGGGGCGTATGGGTAAGGGCGGCGAGCGCAGGATAGGGGGGCGGGTGATCGACGGCTATAGCGGGGGAGAGGAGCCGGATTCTGAGAACGGGGATGCGTGGGCGGTAAGGGAGTGCTGGGGGAGGGGGAAGGGAGGGGAGGGCCTCTTTTCGATGCGGGTTTCGCGCGCCTCTCGCATTCTGACGCCCTCTTCTGCTTTTGGGCTGATATAAATTCGTACGAATTAAAAGCGGAAAGAGCGATGGGATCACTTTTTCTAGACTTACCAATTCGATCTTCGTCACCTATGTGACGAACAGGTCACCTCGATCGACACTGGAAATAAAATACGCACAATATTAATGAAAATAATGCGTCTCCACTGTTGGATTCCTATAATAATCCAAGAGGTTGATTAGCCTAAAATACATGCACACACACTGTTGGATTCGTAAATGTCTGACCCCACGCTGTCGTATCTACACCGGAAAACACCAAATGCCCTCGAGCAGGTGTTTTCCTCTACGTCTTTATTCTTTTTCTCTAAAAACCTTTCGTATGCCTCTCGACGAAATGCCAAATTCGGAAGAGAATTGTTGACCTCGCCTTCTGTTTGAAATCAAATCGACAAATAAATTCTCTTTTGGAGAGATAATTTGTCATGAACAATGATCTGCCGGAGACTTCTCACGGTTAGGGAAAAAGGAATGAATCAAACAAAAGATTGTATTCGATTCGATATCGAGCCAAAAAAGTGCTTTTCCGGAGATCGTCAGCCGTGAAAAAAATACAAGAGTATCATTTCGCTGACCCACACCACCATTCTAGAGGTATATTTCTCGGTAGTGCATGTTTTTTTTAATGCTCGTACCTCGTGGCGTTTCGATATATTCCTCCACAGTTTCCTTTCGCTCGATGGACGCCATATTCCTATCGTCCTACGCATCATTCGCCCTTTTCGAACCCCTTTTGTGATCTTCATTCCCTCTTCCGCATTCTAACGAGTGCAGTTTGAAATTCAGGAGAGAGTGAAAATTTGGAGCCTAGGCGTTTTAACTGTCATAGGAAAAGTAAACGCACTCTCGGAAAGAATTTCACCTTCGAAATATTAAAAACTCGAGTTGTGGAGTTTGGAACGCGTTTTTCGTTTCTTTCGATGCAATAATTCCATAGCTACAATTTGGATCATTAGATGTTCGTGGGATTCAAAATACAATTATCGAGCTCGCCATGCGTATGAAATCCGATCGATAATTTAGGTAGCTTCGATATTCATAGGTGAAAACAGCTTTTGGCAAAGAAACCGTCGTCGTAAGTGATGTTAAATCGCGAAAAAGCTCACAAAATTTCACGAAGAGGGTCGGTCCGGTGTATTTGGGCGAAATGAGCATTTCAGCGGCCGATTAAATATACAAACTAATTTTAAATTGGATAATTTATTCGTTTTTTTATTTTTTAAAGTTGCAAAACTAAAACAATAACGATGAAAAACTTTTATGCATTGACGAGGTTTACGATGATGATAAAACATCAAAATTATCAAAAGAATTTGATTAAAAATATTTATATTTCATGTTTGCATTAGGACAATGAAAAAATCAATGTTTAGCTCATGACTGTAGATTTTACTGTAAGTAAAAATAGCATTTAATAAAATATGTTTCTGTTAGTTTATCACGGAAGTCATGTTTTTGATGGTGATAAACTAATTTGTTGTCTCAGTTTTAGGCTAGTGAATTTCATGCAATCGTATGTTATTTTCTCTATGGACTGCATGAATTAGGGATTCACTTCCGTTGTATCTGCAAAGCGCTGAATTTCAAACAATGCACAGATCACTTCTTCTCTTGAAAGTCCTTGTAAGACATTGTTTTCATTCTTGTCAGAATTTTGATGAAGTGTGTCTTCTACAGGAGAAGTGCAGCTAGCAAGATCATCGTCAATTGAAAAAAAATCATGACATCATGAAGGTGGCGATAGCATGTTTAGTATTTCCTGACACTTTCAAGCTCCTTGATTTCAATAATTTCAATTTTCGCCTGGTTGTCTAAGTAAGTCAGATATCGTCCAGGCCATACTGAAACAACTTAATAGTTTCTAACCTCACGCTTTCCCACGAAGCTGATATTTTTGCATGGATAGTGGAACATTTTTCTTTGGCATGGCAAGGAACAGAGGATAAAGTATGGAATTGTCTAGCCTGCGATTTTTCTCGGAGGGGTGAAGATCAAACATAAAATATCAATTTCGTTTGATGACACTCAAGATTTTACCCAAATTTTTCTAGTTCCTCTTCTAGGAGTGAGAGAAAAAGGCATATCTCGCAGGCGCAGTAAACAGTGCAGAGGCGAAGTAAGCTCTCGCATCAAGGCACATCGTTTTTCTTCGCAAATGATGATATCAGACAAAATAATTCCTTTCCTTTCTTCCTCGGTGATGTGTTCGGAAGAATAAATGACCGCAAGGAATACAAATACCTATGTTATCACAATGAAAGCTTCCGCGTTTGTATCGTCTTTCCCTGTTTGATACACTCATTAAAGATGATACACTACTCAAGGGTCAAGAGTAGGTAGAGCCCGGAATGAAGACTGTTGTTGAATCATCCTTCTTAGAACCCCACTGCCTCCGCATGCTGAAATTTTCACACAGACAGCCTCTCTACACGCCGATAACAAAGTATTATGTCTCTAAAATACGTTTGACTAATACAAGTGTACTCAAGTTCTTGGTTCTCGAATTTTGTTTGAAGTTCGCCTTAAGAGAATTTCGTGTTAACCAACCAATTCACATTAATTAATCCATATATTCAGGACAGAGGAAAATATTTGTGCGTGTAGACCGAATGTTCGTGTTAGCCGAGTTCATGCTAGCGAGGAGTTACTGTAGTCACAACTTGTAAAAGATGGAAAAATTAATATCTAATAAATCCACAGATTCACAAAAATTGATTGGTACACAGTTTTCACAATATGTCACATTTTTTGCTACATAAGGCATTCATTACAGTACATTCATTCAATTTTTTGTTTTAGATATAGTTAATGGATACATAAATAAATATCTAGTGATAATGACTTTGCAGAAATACAGTACTCGACTGAAGATATGTATTCAAAGGATAAACTTTGCTGCAGAAGGATTAATAAATATTGAGGAGAGTGTATTCACAGAAATAGGTTAAGTCCATGTAAAGCAATGAAAAAAATCGTCTATAATTCCATATTCATCCCATCGTTCGGTGTGTATGGTTAATTGTTAATTTTTAGGTTATGCTGAATTTGAAGCATTTAATTTTTTCAATTAATTCCGAAGTTGCTGTTTTAATAGCAGAAATGAAATGAATTCAAATTCCCTTTTTTATATTGATAAATTATGTCTATATTTCATTAATACATTACTTATATTTTTATAGAATTTTGAAAAGCACTTACTGATCATTTAAAGTTGAATTATATTTTTAACTTCCAATGGAAGAAAAACCTCGCAAAGCTGGAAATTAAATTCGGAGTTACATCATTCACATGTTTTTCTATATTGCCACAGTTTTGGATATTTTCTTGTTTCTAATGTTTTTCCTTTCTTTCCATGCTATTTTTTACTTCAGATATTTTTTGGACTGCCATTTGGGATATCTATAAAAACGAAATTCAATTGTAAGAAGAAAAATAAATCTTATGAGAATATTATCATATTAATAATCACAAATACAAATAGAAAGCATAATGTGAAAATAATATTCTAAATTTAAATTAGCAGTACAACCTGATGTATACTTTAGATAAGGTAATTTTCCGTGGCTAATTGTGTATTTGGTGCAAAATGTCAGGCAGCACTGATGTGTGTCCCTTTAATACTCTGGCTCCAAATCTGTGCAAAGAATTTTTCAAATCTAAGAAATGGGAATTCTTACATTTGAACAAAATATGAGATATTGAATCATTCATATGTCCAACCTCATCCCATATCCTGTGAAGCCGTGGGATAACATGTACCAACCGGGTTTAGAGTAATAAGATTTTGGAATGTACGTACGTATTATTAGAAGTGAAGAGAGTAAAATACAACAAATTAATTTAGAAATTTTATTAAAACATTAAACAAAAGACTCGAATTCATATTTGACATAAATGAGCTCAATTTTTTGGAAATTCTTCGTTTCTATGTATGGCAAGTCGCAAAAAATTGGAAGCATGCGACTATTGCAAGTGAAGTTAATTCGTTTGCCTTTGGGCTTTCCAACAATATTTTGTTCACATAACTGGTAAATGGTCATCTAGATACTTTATATTGAGTGATGTGCTAGATGGACGTCCGTTACTTTTCTTCTTTTTATTTACTGCTACTCTTCCTTTTTCAATCAAGCTTTAACTAACTTCGTGATAAAATCATAATATCTTACATCTTTGCGTTACATTTCTCTACAGAGTATCCATGATTTGACACAAGCGGCTTACAGTAACTTTTTCCATCAGTTTTTTGATCTTCTGTTTATATAATAGATTGGCACCATTCAATCTTATGTATTTATTATAGAATTTAACAGATAATGACGATGGTATGCCCATTTTTCACCAATCGTCAATTTTTGTTTAACGCTGGCCATTCCGTTGCTGCGGAAAATACTCAAAAACAATTATTTTGTATTTGTCAGAAAATAAATGATCTTCCAAATTGTTTACTCAATACTCTACATTCGTATCAATTTTTCCTCAAATTTAGAAACATTCTTTCTATTTTTCATACATGTCCCTACCGCCGCAAATCGAATGGTATTTAGAAGCCTGAACTGAAAAAAGATCAAAGCAAAATCAAACATTTTTTCGAATCACTGTAAAAACTAGCTTCATTAATACTCCTTCACCCAATTCCATCTCTGTTGTGTTGTGTTCTTGCATAGATATTAAGATTGGAAACAGTCTGACAATGTCTTCACGTTCATATCTTGATTCCTGTGTTTATTGGTTTTATGGGAAAATATTTATTTTTTGAGATTGGTCCTTCACTCTAATTTTACTATTATATATATATATATATATATATATATATATATATATATATATATATATATATATATAATCTCTAGACTTCCGAAATTAATGTTTTACACAAAATACAAAACCATCAATAGAAGGGTTTACTTGCAGACTGCGGTTTCCATGACAAAAATTAAGCTTATTAGCTAATAAGGTATGGATATTGACATTTTTATAACCCCATTTCCTATGCTTCTTTTATTGTACTATTGTATTACTGTATTCATTTATTGTAAGCCATAATTAGTGTGACTCACTCATAATTTATGGGCAGTGTGTTTTTGTAATTTTGTCTTCGTATTCATTGTTTAGCAACTATAAGAAAACTGAGGACGTGTTTTCTCTAATTATAGCATCATGCAACAGAAAAAATGAATACTGAAATACTATCGCATAATTGCAATTAAAATATCCCAGATGCTTGGAGAGAAATTTTTCTGGGACATATTTACTCAATAGGGTTGATAGGACTAACTAAGTGAGAATGCAACAGAGGCAAAAGAAGGCCCCAGTCTCCTCTTTTGACTTCGCATATCACATTTAAAGAACTAAATGTTTTAACCTACACATTTTTCATTTTACTTAATCAATGAAATAATTCTTCCGTACAGTACCAAAACAGTTTTCTTTCATAAAGAGAATTTCAACGAACAATTTGTTACTAATTCAAAAGAAAGACCGGCTACAGATTTGCGTTAGTACTGAGATCGGCAATCCCCACAAAAAGGACAACTTTTTCTTACCGTTTATAAAATTCGACAGATTGGCATGCAGACGAATGAGACGGCATTTATTAAATAGTAATGTGAAAAAGCATATCTGATGATACACATTTCAACCGAACCGATAGCAGATTATAAAAGAATGTAATTTTAGTATATAATTTTATATTGTTTTTGATACTTAAGAGCATATTGTTGAACTTGAATATTTGTTTGGTAAAATACGCCACTATGAATCCTAGATGATTCCATTATAAATAAAATCTAGATAAACCATTAAGAAGTTTAAGTAAAATTGTGTACCAATATAAGAGTCAGGATTATGCACCAAGTCCAGGAATATTTTTAAAAATGTTCCTCCCACCATATATTAATTTCATAGGAATAAATAATGTTAATGATTTTCCAATATTGAAGATAATCTTATTTTATTTATCGATAGTTATATGATTAATGCATGAAAAATCAAGAAATACTTAGTAATTGAAATGATAATAAATTTAAATAGTTCCATCGGTAATTAAACGAAATCAGAGCTCTCAGGAGAGAAGACAACGAAGTAAAGGTATAATACTTTCGGAAATTTAGGCAGAGAGCGAATATTTCGTACGAAGAGCTTCAAGAGGCGCGTTATTGCTCAACAGCCTCTTAAAAATAAATCAAAATTTGATCAAAAATGCACACATATATGTATATATATAAACACGTTTTACGGCAAAAGATAGATTTACAGCCATATAATGAAACCGTAATTTTAACATGATCTCTAATAATGGTTGAAAGTTTAAACAATAAATGAAATGTGCTCAATCTATGATCAAAAAGCATGAAAAAATCTTCATAAGGGGTGCTACGATGCTATGTGAAATCCATGGGGCTGGGGGTGTAGGAAGAGGATTGAGGATGGGAGTGGAGGGGAGGATGGAGTTGGGGATGGAGGAGAGGCGGAGGTTGAGTGAGGCGGGGGTATAGGGGAGGAGTGGGTTGGGGACGGTGGAGGTAGAGGGAAGGAGGGGGTTGGGGGAGGCGGGGATAAGGGGGGAGGAGGGAGTATTAGGAGACGGGGGTTGTGGGTGGAGGGGGTTGTGGGAGACGAGGGTTGGGGGTAGGAGGGGGTTGGGGGAGGCAGGAGTGGGGGGGGGAGAAAGGGAGAGGTAATTAGAGAGAAGGGCAATGGGGATGTCCTTCGTTGATATGTCTCCGGATTCGCATGAGACTTATCGAAATGGATTTTATCGTATTTCGCCACCACGAAAGAAAGTGCATGAAAAAGGGATGACCCCGTGGGTGGGAGGGCGTAGCCGGGAGAAATGGCTGGCGGGACCGTGAGTTTGTCGAGGCATTGCGAATGTCAATTTATGCATTTTTACACACAACTACCTACGTTAGATATTCTTAACTAAAATCTTATCGTCTTAAAACAAAATAACCATCGCTTTTGAAAAAAATCGTCCTGAACTTAATGGCATTAATGCACCCTTAAATCAAATTAATGCAATTCCATGTGACGTACCAGCTTTAATTGCTTTCCAAAACTATATAGAAAAGATTAATTGAGGTAATAGTTAATTAAAATTACTTATATATATATATATATATATATATATATATATAAATGCTTACGGAAAAGGAAAGGTAAATGGGATAAATGGATGGCAACAAGTTGTTGGGATAAGGAAGCCCAGTGAGAACTCACCAATAAGATGACTTCAAGTCTATATATATATATATAAGTTATATATATATATATATATATATATATATATATATATATATATATATATATATATATAACGTATTTGCTTCATTATAAGGCGATGTTTTTTCTATAATGTTAGCCAAATAATTCATACTTGCCTTATAATCGCGACCAAAGATATTTCCCCTCTCCCAGTCACCCCTACTAAAATTCAGTCCTCAATATTCTATAGTCTATCCCAGAGTCGTTCTCAAGTACAGCCACCAGACAATTTAGGTGTTTAAAAAAACTATTAATGATAAATTTTATTTATCATATAGTTAACATATAAATTCTTCATAGAAAGAACATTTTCAAGAAGGCGCATCAGTATACTCGTACTTATGAAAAATGTTGACCTTTAACTTGCAATCAGAAATTATTTTTTGTAATCTATATTTGCATTGACGAAAGGGAGATCTAACTTGTGAGGTTTGGCCACACCGCGCGACATGTTACACCTTGTTGCATCGCTTGACTGACGTCCATCGCGTCAGTACGAACTTGTAGCTCGTGGTGAAAGTCAGTGTTTTTTCTTTGCTTATTAATTATTTATATGAGTGACGATATAATTTTTATTTTACTCATTATTTCGATTCCCGTTGCCGCGATGAACACAAAAAAGTTTCTTTCTAAGGAAAATGTTCGAACAGACTTCTATGAAGCCGGACCTAGCACAAGTGCCTAAAGCAGCAACACAGCTCACGAAATCATCACCACCAGCAAAACGTAATCGTAATTTTCGGGATGAGGAATGGGATGAAAAGTATCCCGTAGTGCTGAACGAAAATTCACAAGAAACTGTATTTGCGTGATTTGTAAGCTTCAAATTCATCAAATAAAATCGTATGCAATGCAGCGTTTTTATAAACACACGAAATGCAAGTAAAAAAGTGGTCAACTCCAAATTTGCGTAAAAAACTTATATACAAGTTTTAAATTGATTTTGCTATACAATAAAATCAAATGCTTTCTTTTATTTAAAAAAATATCAATTATTATTTATTATCTGGGTCAATTGAAAGTATTTTTTTTAATTGGAAAACATTGTAAACCCTTTACAAAGGGTGGATTTGTTAAGTCAGTTGCGATGGCAATAGAACCAGAAAATAAAATATTTCGTGATTTGGCACTCAGTAACGATACTATCCAACAAGGAATTAAGGCATTTTGGATGCTTATAGATACCAAATTATCTTTCAGAATATTTCAACAAGTTTTTTTACAGTTTATGCATTGGTGAAAGCAATGATGTGACAAAAACCTTTGTTGAAAAACTCCTGTGTCTGTCTTCATTGACGGGAAGCCCAAATGGAGAAAATGTTTACGATCATAGGAAATTTAAAATTTTTAAAAGTCTCAACTAAGAAATTGCGTGCTGTAACTGCCGATGGCACTGTTGCTATGAAGGGTGAAAGAAAAGGGGTATTGAGTTTGTTTAGTAAGGAATGTGATAGAGAAAATTTTCGTCTGCATTGTATAGTGCATCAGGAAGCGCTAACTAGTAAACCTATTAACAAATATATGTACGATATAGAATTGACAGTGAAAAAAGCTATCAATCAATGCAACCAAACTAGCAGCGTCCTGTCAAATACTCTTGGCTCGTTATGTAACGATACCGACGAAAACATAACGTTTTGTCCAATTACGACAATGTTCGATGGCTAAGTTTCGTATCATGTGTTCGGCGTCTTTGCTAATTTTATGATAATGTTATCATAAAGGCGTTGGTTCCAAATCATAAGGATGTAGCAGACAATTTACAAAAACAATCCGTGCAAAGTTGCATTCTATTTCTCAAAGATTTTTTGCTGAGGCTTAGTTAATAAACAACTTCAAACGTGCGGTTTAACAGTTACTGACACCGTTTTCATAATTGATCAACTAAAAATACTGCCCTCATAATACAAGCGAAGGACAATGAGTACCTCTCTATTTTTCCTTCTTTGGATAATTTTCTTAAAGAATTGTCAAATAATATAACATTCGAAATAAAATGCAAAATAATTGATTAACTTGAAGCTCTTAATTCCAAACTAGGCGATAGATTCTATGAATTGGATTTATTTAAAGAAGTGTTTTTTGTTTCATCTTTGTATTAAGAAATTAAGACAGATAATTTTAAATTAACGCAAGGGAGTTTGTCGTAATTTCTAGACATTTCAAGCATAAACTGGATGAACATTAAATTCTCAATGACAGAACTTCGCAGTGGTGAAACAAGAAAGGAAAGATGCATACATTATGCGTTCATACCTGCGAGGCACAGGTGTTCATTACTATTTAGGAAATCATGACAAAAAATATAAATATTGATGGCTTAGTATAATTTCTAAGAACTGAAAAATGGTATGCCAATAGTGATGCAAAGGAAATATCAAATTTTTGATTCACCGACTTATTTCCTAATCATTTGTAATTAATAAAACAATCGACAATTACTTAAAACATACCTCACTCGAATTGTAGTAATATAATCTTTATGTTCCCGTTCATTTCTTCGTCGCAAGTTACCCATTTATGTTTTTTACAAACACTGTGTATGCGTAAAGAAAACGTATTTACGTTCATTTCTTCGTCGTAGACTAACCATTTCTTTTTTTACCTTTTTCAAAGAACGCCTAAAAATTAAAAATATTTTCTGTGACAAGAGCACTACAGTTGAAATGTTTTCGTTGATATGTATAATAATTCCGAACAATACAAAGAATTAGCTAAAATTGCTATATCTATTTTGACGATATTTCCAATAACAGGTTTCTGTGAAAGATTTATTTCATTAAGAATAAATATATAAACCAATTGACAGACGTAATCTCGAAGAGGCAATGAACCTTTCCTTGGAAGAAAGAAATGTGCAGGGATTTCCATTCCACAGGTTATTGATATAAATTTCTATATTATTAATAGTTGAATGTAAAATTTTGTATTATTATTACCATATATTTGATTGTATAGCTATGTAATCTGCTATTTTATAATTAAAGCAAGGAATTGCTCGCCCACGAGAAAATATCATACCAAATTTAGTCAACATCCGCCCAGTATTTTTGCACAGACATAACATCACCATAAAGCGTTCTTTTTTATTCTCATATATGTAGTATATAAAGTATTGTATTCGTGAAAAAATTCAAATTCGAGATTTTAATGTAAATATACGTTTTAGGTGTCCCTGAGTCCATAAAAGTGGTATTCGCCATGCTGTCTGTCTGTCTGTTCGCGGTTCTAGGGCCCAAACACGTACTCAAAATTGAATGATATGTCGTATTTAGGGTATATGGGATAGTTTATTCTTGGCGATTATTATAAAAATTTGTTTTACTCAAAAATGGTTCTAAGGATATAGATTAAAATCGATCATATTGTAGAACCTGATGTCAAAAATAATACACCGTAAGCCATATGTCTCAGAAAATCACTAGGTCCTGTGACATTACTATGTACGCTAAGCTACCTTACCTAAGCCCTATGACGCCTACGCTGCGATCTACTCATAATCTTACTACAGCCTAGATGGTTAAACTAAACCGAATGATATCTCATATTTGTGGATAATATCATTCATAATAACCACTGAAGAGATAAACGATATTGCGCAACAATTAAGGGTACTTTATTCATGGATATTTTGAAACAAAATCCGATTTATTAAAAAATGGCTATAACTATTTTGATTAAAATCCATCCAATCGTACAGCATGATGTCAAAAATAATACTAACTAAGCTATATGCCACAAAAATTACTATATATCGTCCAGTGGCATTAAATTATACACTAAACTACGATTTTACCTTTGATGTATAAGCGTTTTTATTTTATAAGCGTACACAGTCGACCTTTACCTACAGGTCAGAAACATGTATTATATCGTATATAGAGGGGTATCATATTTTGTAGACCCATTTTTACTTTCTCCATATACGTAGTTTAGGGGAAGTATTGTATTAATGAAAAAATCGACTTCGACATTCCAACGGAAATATACGTTTTGAGTTACCCTGAACACGTTTTGACCATTTTCTCGATGATGTCTGTGTGTATGTGTGTGATAGATTTTTTGTGGGTGCTCTAGCTCAAAAACTATTAATCAGATCACCGCGAAATTTTATATTTAAAATTTTTATAAAAGTCACAAGAACTGATTAGTTTTTGAGAATTGATCTAACCTAATTAAGTTGTTAGTACATTCAAAATTGATAATATCTTAGATCAAATTTTTGCGAGGCTATTCGACAGCCTCTTTCATTGCATAAAACCGGTTTCAACAAGAATCCCATCATATCGTTAAGACACTGTAGTGTTTTTCACGGATTACAGCATCTGAATCTGCGACGACATTTCTGAAGCGTTATGCAGCGGACAATAATATGTAATATGCCAGTGAGATTTCCATAAAATATCTAATACTCGGAGTGATTATCCTCGCTGCCTTTGTGGAGGGATGAACTTCAGTTGGATGGGGGTCACAGCTCGCTCCAAATGAAATTTTGGACTTTTTTGGTGTGATATCGATGGCTAAATCTTATAATATTAGGAAGAGAGAGAGAGAGAGTATACTTTGGTTTCTGGACAGCGTCGAGAAAATATCGAAAGATCCGAGCTGTAAAAATGGCGACAACGCAAGAGAAATCGGTGTTATCCGAGCGGTCGGCAGCACATTTGAAGGCGCTTTGAGAGACAAAGTGGGTCTCCCTTTTCCACTATCGCACTGCCGACCTATTTTCTCTAGACATTCGACTCACCGTCTGACTCCCCCTCCTCCTCTCCCCCCTTTTCCCTCCTCTCTTACCTCCCTCCTTCTCTTTTCCCTCCTCCCCTTTCCCTTCCTCCCCTTCTCCCTCCTCCCCTAAATCCCACCTCCTCCCCTTCCCCCTCCTCCCCTAAATCCCACCTCCTCCCCTTCCCCCTCCTCCCTTTCCTCCATTTTTCGTCACACATCCATGAAAATAACCTTCATGAAGAACTTAACACTATTAAAATCAATGCAAAATCATTACGAGTTAGACACCTACGAAAGCATATACATAAACCAATACAAAGACAGTTACGCATAACGACCGAGGACCTATTCCCCTTTCACCGTTATACAGTCTAATGGTCGAAATTCCCCCTCCTTTCACTTTCACACCAGCACATTCCAGAATAAATAACGGATCTAATGCACTGGAATCTCATCACATGTCAGCTAATGATTATGAGAGCTTGGATCTCGAAATTCGTATTTTTCTCTTCCTAACTGTATTTAGAGAATTTGCTTGTGTGACATTGGGTGCTTGCGTGTGTTTTTTCTAGTAGGTCCCTGTCGAAAGACATAAACCTTTTAGATAATTACATGTGATACAAAGTCCCAGGCGCGGAATAATTTCCCGTAAACATGTTTCCTTTCTTTTCTTATTTTGTTCAGTCGCATGTTTGTTAGAGCGAATGTGAACGATTATTAGATCCCTGTCGCGGCCGATCAGACACAAAAACCTCCTAACAACGGTGGAACATCCGGGACACTGGGAAAGAATAATTTCCCATTAAACCCTACTTATTCGTATTACATTTGGTTGAATTGGAGTCACTGAGTGCGTGCACGAATGTGAGTGACGACAGGTCCCTTGCGAGGAATAAAATCCCTTAAATCTGCAAGTGTTTAATTAATTAATTGGTTTATAAATTTTTATTTTCATTTTTCTCCGCCTTATATTTTTATCTTCTCTTACCATCTCCCTTAGCGTTTCACAAAATATTGAATCAAACAGTCCGTGAATGACTTCGTTAGTCGAGTTCCCGGTGCAGACGGCGTGAGAAGGGAATGGCCCAAAAAATTAACTCAATAACGGTTGATTTTATTTTAACCATTCTTTCAGTTTGAAAGGGATCTACGGATCTGCCTCTTGATCAACCTCTTGCAACATTTAGATATTTCGTCTATCATAAGATCATGGGTTTGATTCCAGGGGCGTTTATTACCTACATGTTAATCACGTACGGAGTTGAGTGTACCGTATTAATCATTTGAATTGTGAACTTACTTAGAAACATGGTATGAACTCAGAGTTTGGAGGGTTCTATGTTCGAAAGGGAACAGTTTATTTTTTATTAAGAACACGCATGTGTAGAATTAGCGTATAGAATCCTAAAAATCGTTATTTTGTAGTTTGTTAACAATGAAAAATGTAAGCCGCTACGAGAACCCCGATTCTCGCCGGCTTTGATGGCCCAATGATTTTATATGAGGAATAGTTTAAGGCTCTGCATACCTTATTTGTGTATGTGTTTTCCGTTCGTCGTTTATATTTCTTACTGCAAGTCCTCGATAATCACGTTCCTGAAAAGTGCCGTATTAAGCGATGTCGTACTAAACGAAACTGTATTTCCCATAAGAAATAATGTAAAAGGAGGAGGTATAGCTTATGTGGAAGCAAGAGAGAGGGATAAAAGAGAAATTACAAGTAAATATTAAGCATTCATTTCGTAAATTATTTTTACTATGTATTAAATATTATCCCGTGAAAATTACAAATGTAAATAGAACAATTTTGTCATCGTGCGTCATCTACTTTCGAGATTGATAGCTGAACGCAAATGGCGAATATCTTTTGCGTATCTTTCAAGAAAATTTCAAGCGATTGTTGGTTCGATCTACTAATTTCTTTTTAAGTTCAAGATAGAAACTCGTCGCGTCATTAATTAAAAATTGACGCTACATTTGGGAGCAGGATAAAACTTAGGTGTAATGAGAGAGGTAAAAAATATTGTGAAGCCGACTGGGAGCGTTTTCGAGCAGTATCTTCTTGAATCTTTGTGGAGATACACCTTAAATATTCTAAGTATATGGTATGAATTTAGCACGCTCCGTTTAAAAGATTACCAAACCCAGTTCCATAACTTAGAATTGTTTTGTAACGACAAGAGGCTGCGTAATGTGAGACGTTTTCCCTAATTGGTTATTCGTGCTATAGTGAAAACGTATTAAGCGACGATTGTGTTCATTGGTAAACATGTATGAAACTCCGTTCTCTCTGATTTCTTTGTTTATTATTTACCATCCCACTGTACAAAATCTGTGAAACATGCGGTATAATCACCTATTGATGACTTTGTTAAGTTGAAAATTGGTCGTGTTTTTGAGTAATATAGTGGAATTTCTACATATTTTGTCATTTTATTTGTTCAGAAGTATAGAATTCCACAAAACTTAGACTTCCACAATGGATTATATTTAAGGTGACTATACGTACCGGTTTGGCCGGGACAATACCGGTTTTGAAGTGCTTGTTCCGGTGTCCCGAAAGCCTAAACGAAAATAATTTTTGTACCAGTTTTGGGATGATTGATCCAAAGGTTTCGGTAAGTCTGACAATCCACAAAAGCAAATATAGGGAACACTTGATAAAGATCAACGGAATTAAATAACTATACACATTATTTTCTATATATAATTAGTCGATGTACGGGAGGTAGATGATATTGACGCTTAGCTGCGCGCGCTTACGGCATATTGTCGAGAGTGTGGTAGAACTGCGCAGATGGGGAAAATACCAGTAAGAGACAGCGATTTCTAATAGTTTGTTCCCGTCGACCTATGGTAGGTGTGTTAGCGAGGAGAGCAAACCGGCCTGTCAGAATCTCGAAGTTTTGTTTCCGCCAGTATTCGTTGGCCATTTCACTTTTTGTTCTTTTTATTCCACGGAATTCCCGCGTGAAGACGCAGTGCCGAGGGTACGGCGAAGAGGGCATTTGCCATAGGCGCCGCCTAAAAGGCGCCAAATGTTCCCGCAAAAATGCCGAAAGTTTACTTTCCCAAAAACATACTTATATTATAATTCTCAAGTGTCCGTCTGTCTGTGTGTCACGGTATTTTTGGACAATGGAATTAAGAGCTAAAAAATCAAACATCCCAAAAAAGTCCCGGATTTTTTCTTTCATTCATCAAAATACGTAAATATGAACCAATTTTCTCCGTTTTTGCTCAATTCGACGGCAAAAACTATAAAATGTCTTATTCTTGCAATGTTTTGACGTTACATGGGAGAATTTGTCAGAAATACGCATTTCCTTTCGACATTTTATGGCTTTTTCGTACTCGTTCCGGGTGTTGCCATGGCGACCCGCATTGTTGCCTCCGATTCAATCAGCGTCTACTAAGCCTTCAAATAGACGAAAGAATTTCGTTATTCGCTTCGCGCTTTTACAAAGCATCGAAATTATTGTTGTACCCACGTCAAAAGTAATAGATTGTAACGTAAATAATTGCAAATAATTATTATTCAGCCAGCTGTGTGGACTGAGAGCGTTTTAAACGATTGACAAAAAGAAAAAATCTTCTTTCATTATTTCAATACTGGAATATTACCTTTTTCGTAAGTAAAATTATTATACTCTACATATTTAATGTTTATTAATGCAAATAGTCCTACGCATCAGTTTGCGATTTGATGATAAGGAGAATATGGGCTATTATTAATAAATGAAAAACACATTTTGAAGTACAAAAACTTTGTGTTGGTAACAGTTCATGAATAAAAAATTAAATAAATTAACTATATATGAAAAACATTGCACAAAACAATTTTAAGGCATTAGTAACATAAAACTTTGAAAATCATTGCTGTATATCATTATTTTCCATACTTATGGAGAGCTGATGAAATACAACAATGCAGATATTTTATCTCCAACAATAACAGATATTCGTAATTAGTATTCGGAGTAGGCCCTGTAATAAGTTAATAGCAGTCGTTTTCCGATACTTGAGGAAATGTGTTTGTTGGTGAGTTTTTTATTTATTTTATGAAGTGTGTAGTGATAATAATCATTGGACATAAAGTAAGGTAGAATTTTATTTTTTTTCCTTTTGAATACACTTGATAATAGGTGATTGTTTGTGGGTTCCTCTATAACAAAGTGTGCAACGATAATCATTGGAACTAAGGTAAGGTAGATTTTACAATTTTTCCCCTTTGAATATACCGTGATATAAAACTAATATTGAATAACTGCAACATTGTGACGACGGAATTACTCTAATACGTTGCTGTAAATCGCAGAAAATTAAAAAATGCCAAGGCGTAGACTAAGCATAATTATTTTCCTCTCTGAGGTAATTTTTTAACGCGCAGGCTCCTGACTGACTTAACAAAATTTTGCTCGAGTACCACTAGAATGATGTGGTAAGATTAATTAATACAAATTAATAGCAAGCGTAGCTGCAACGGGCTGCTGGTATTAATTTAATACTCCAATGTTAATGTCATTGTTAATAAAATGCTTCTGTTCTCTTTTAAAACACAGGAAAATAATATTTTAGATAAATAAGGTGTTTCCTAAAATGTTGCCATTGTGTTCTGTAAAGAAAACATTGACAAGCTTCAAAATGGAAATTTAAAAGAGACGCGTACTAAGCTAAAATAGCCGTATGCGGCTCGCGAGCCCCAGTTTGGCCATCGCTGGTCTACACTTTTGGTTTAATATTTGTTAATATTTGTTTCAGCATTTATTGTTAGGGTATGTAGCGCATTACTCACGTACCTAGAACACACACCCCTAATCCACCTCTAATCAATGGGGGATCTACTGGAAGGGGGAAGGACAGACTGCACCCAAAGCCCTTACATACGCAGCGGGAGGAAATTGCATCCTTTGAGGAAAAGGAGAAGTGAAGTTGTGTAGGACTCCATTAGATGAGGGTGTCCAACCCCTCAAATTACCGGAGGGAGCGGGTGCAAAAAATTGCCTACACTCCAGAGGCAAGCAGAGTTGGTCCCGGTTTTTCTGATCTGATATCTGGTCACCTTAATTATATTTAGGGCTCTGTTTATATAGATTTAATGCTTTGAGTGCCATCTATTAGTTTGGCGAATTATGAAAGCCAAATCGGCCTGAAGTATGGGAGAGCAATTTATATATTTTTATCTTAACAACTATTATGTGAGTGTAAGCTGTGGAGCTATAATTCAATAATTTGTGTGTACTTTTATTTCATCTTAAAATTTTGAGTTTTTATTCTTAAAACTTATCATGAATTTCAGAGATATAATTATTGTTATTTATTAGTTTTAAGAAATATGTTTCAAATGTCATATGACGGGCACGCTCGTTTAAGCATAACAATGAGCGCACATGCCATCATCCTTCTTTGAGGAAAGCCAAGGATGCTTCGAATTCCGTCCTCGTTTGAACACCATCTAGTACCCGGTTTGATCTCGAGCGGCGACACTTGGCTGCTCGAATGCCTCTCTCTAGCGGCACGCCAAACAACCATCGCGCCGCATCTGCGCGGTGTCGCCATTCATTGAGGCCATTGAGAATCCTCGTCCATTGATGCGGGTTGCCTCTCCACTCGGCAACCAGAGCGCGCCTAACCCCTCCCCCCCCCCACTCTCTCGCGTCTTCAAATCCTCTCCCACTCTACCCTTCCTCGCCACGCGTGACCCCACATCATGCCACTCGCAGCTTTTGCAATGACGTCAGAACCACTGTAAAGATCCATTGGTTGCCCCGATCTTCCTCCTTTAGGGTGTGACGTCAGCAAACGAAGAAAAGAATAGACCTGAGTCTTCATCAGCTATGGGTGTGTATGTGCGAATGAAAAATAGTTGAAGAAGGAAAAGACGGGAGGAAGGGGTGAAAGCGAGGGAGGGGAGAAGAGGGAGAGAGAGGAGAAAGATTGGGAGAGAGAGGGAGTGCGAGAGGAGGGAAAGGGAGGGGAAGGAAGAGAGAGGGAGGGAGAGAGATACAGTTAGAGAGAGGGAACGAGGGAGGTAGGAGAAGGATGAAAGAGGGAGGGCCAGAGAGAGAGAGAGAGGTAGAGAGAGAGAGAGAAGGAGCGATCGGAAGGGAGAGAGAGAGGGATAGATAGATAGATATTTTATTCGGGGGACGATTATCTATCTATCTATCCCTCTCTCTCTCCCTTCCGAGAGAGAGAGAGAGGGAGAAAGAGGGAGGTAGAGTTTCTCTAATTCAGAGTGTTCTGATCTTAGGTAAATAGGATCTACCTTTTTACCCTTTTTTCTTAACGTAATATACCAGCAATAGCTTACCAATGATTAAATCATATATCTATATAAAGATACTAGCGAAAACCATGCGAAAAATTCGCAAAAAAATTAATTATTATGTCAGCGTTATTGATTACATCTTTATATTTCAAAGATATGAGATAGAAGAATATTTATTCATTTGTAAAGACAAATAACAGCCTCCTTGTTTTTCTCCATAAACGTGTACGTCTATCTTCAGCCATTTTAAAGCCTAGTTTTTACTCTAATTGTAAGAATTTAAATGATTACTTTATGGTACACGTTATTGAAGTTGCGAAATTTCCGTTAAAACCTGGTAAAAATGTGTATTTATCTAATATTTCGCTCAGTGAACATGGGACGCCATTGATATTTGTGAAAGCCATCGTGATTTTCTTTGATAAAGGAAATTAATTAATTCCGGCCTGTTTATCTCCCTTGTGTATAATTTAAATAACTTTAATATGATATTAAATAGGTTTAGAGGTATCTTAAGTAAAAACCCTCGTACTTCAAATTTAAAAAAAATTCAATATATCCAGGGAGAAGAAAGTTCACCATCCCCTCCCTTCAGAGGATTCCCATGGATTTTTCTTTTTATATCATTTTAGTAAAACGCGGCTCTCGTATAAAGACACACTTTAAAAACATCTACTTCGATCTCGAATATGTCAACATTCTATTTCCAATTTTGATAATTAAGCCACGAAATTGAGTAATGCCTTCACTTCCTAACGTAAATACCTTTACAATTACTATAAGAAAACGAAATTCTAAATAAAGCGGAAAATTTAAAAATGTCTTCTTTGAGAAAATGTCCGTCAATGTTCATGAAATGTCATTCAAAAATCTTTTCGTATGGATTGGAGATAAGTTATTCGCAAGTTTAAGACATCAATGGCTAAATGCAAAATAAATTTTAAAAAATAAGGTAAGTCATCGCATTACTATGGCTGATAGAGGTACGTTTGGTAAATGGCGATGTTAACGAATGAATTAAGTCTTTCAGGATAGAATTATAACGATTCGTCTAATTTCCACTTGAACATAACACCTGCCTGAGAAATGACAGATTACTTCCTGTTAAGCCCATACATACATGCATATAAAAAGCCATACAACACTGATGATCTCGAATTCAAGAATCTATTCTGACGCCAAGGGAACCTTTCACTAAAAACGCAGTATTTTGATGAAATTTTGAATTATTAGGCAATATTCGAACGATTTCGAGCCGAAGGCGTACTTCGACGACAAAAATAAGAATATTAGTTAATTTTTGCATAAATTGGTCCCTATCCGAAGATCGTATGTCAATTACTTCTAATTTAATTTTGTAAAATAAAAAAAGCCTGCAAGTGAAAAAATCTGATGTGGCCACCGCATGACTTTCTCCATACCTGTAATATTTCTAAAAATTCCAATTGGGTTACATGATAATAAACATTTAAGGAGCTGCGAGAAAAATTTAGACTAAAAAGAACAGAAATAAACTCATACCATAGCCTTCTGATATAGGATATACCCCCGAAACTCAACAATCAAGAAAATAAAAAGACTAACTAGACTAACAAGGAGAGACTACGACCTTCGGGTCACGGATTCTGACGATACGCGACCAGGCGATTCTACGTCGAAAATAAGGAGACCCTTGTCTCGGGGTTTTTGTGAATGGGTCCTTAAGCTCGTGAATTCAGCGTCGGAAATATCCAAAAACATCGTATGCAACTTAATTGGCTTCATTGTCGATGATGGGATAGCGTGCCTAGCTAATACGGCGGGGGTCTGGGCTCGATCCCATATTTTCGTTTTTTTTTTTTCAAATTATCCTAACGTTATTTGAAACGTTATATTAAAAATACGCTGTACTGTAATTTTTATTTGGACGCAATGAACGCAGTAACATATAATAATGAGTATTTTAAATATTGCAGTCAATTAAACAATGGTTCACAGCATTACAAATGCCGTCGTGCAATAATGGTCATCTATTTATATATTATTGTTATATTAATTACATATTGTTTATAATATTAGCCTTGCCTTGGCGGACAGCGATCGGAAGAGAAAGTAATGAATATTGTGAATTTCCTCGAATATTTTGCATATGTTTACGTAAAAAGAACACAAAAGTTAACTATGGAATAATTAATAAAGAATTTAAATTACCCATTACTATATGTTTCTGCGTTCATTGCCTCCAAATAAAAATTATATCAGCGAAGTTTTACCGGAGAATGTTACTTTACAAATAACGCTTGGATAATTAAAAAAAACTGATGTGGCCACAACATGACTTTCTCCATATCTGTAATATTTAAAAAATTCCAAATAGGTTACATAATAATAAATATTTTAAGAAACTGCGAGAAAATTTTAGACTTTACAAAGAACAGAAATAAACTCAAACCCTAGCATTCTGATATTGGATATAGCCACAAAGTTCCAACAATTAAGAAAAGAAAAAGGAGCGCTACAAAGACGTAACTAAGCATCAATTGTTAACAATAGTCGTCGGTAGGTGGCGTTATGGAAAAATGTTTCAAACAAAGGTCGAAAATTAACTTTCCTACAACTTTTATTCCAATACATTTTCCAGTTCTTCTGACTTTTATAAAAATGTTAAAATTCCGCGTTGACCTGATTTATAATTTTTGAGTTAGAGCACCAACAGACATGCTATCACATACATAGACACACAGAGAGAAACATCATCGAGAAAATGGTCAAAACGTTTTCAGGGGACCTCAAAACGTGTATTTCCGTTGAAAAAAAAATTTTTTACATGAATACATTACTTTCCCCTATACTACGTATATGGAGAAAGTAAAAAAACGAAAACATTTGGGATCGCACCCATGCCAACGCCATAGGCACGCTATTCCTTGATCCATTCCCTTTCATATCAACAATTCAACAATTAAGCCAATTAACTTGCATACATTGTTTTTGGATATTTCCGAACTCTTGGACTCAAGGGCCCATTCACAAAAACCACGAGACACGTCTCCTTATTTTCGATGTAGAATCACCTGGTCGCGTTTCATCAAAATCCGTGGCCCGAAGGTCGTAGCCTCTCCTTGTAAAACGTAACTAGGTGTAAATTGTCTGCAATAGTCGCCAGTAGGTGGTGTGGTGGTGGCAGCTAAAAAAATAGTTTTAAAAATCTCTTATGCAATGCAATATATGGGAAAATATTTCGAACAAAGATTGTATAAAATTTAATTTTCTACAACTTTTATTCGAGTACTTCTTTACATTCATCAAATATTAAAGGAAATATTTTAAATAAATGGAATATCTCCTAAACAATGTGTTATACAAAAAAATGTTTCAAACAAACATTATAGAGAACAATATTTTATATGAAGTTGATAATAAACAACATTTATATTTTTGAAGATTTAAAAGTTATTTGACAATACTTTCTCTATACTTCGTATATGAAGTAAAAATTTAATTGTAAATTTCATTGCATAGTATTAAGAAGAAGGTTTGCAAGAACATATCAAGCCCAATTCCAGATCCGTCATGCAGCCCGCACATAGATATGAGTTAAAGACCTCTGTTCAGATAGATGGATAAGACTACAGCCAAAAACAAGTGGTACTAGCCCGATGCATTTCGCCCAATAAGTGCGCATTTTCAAGGGTCGCTGTCGAAGGAACATCGCCCTTGAAAATGCCCACTTAGTGGGCGAAATGCATCGGGCTAGTACCACTTCTTCTTGGCTGGAGTCTTATCCATCTATCATTTTACGCCAAAAGTGTTTTGAGCCATCTTTGATTACCTCTGTTTAGGTAGATTTCTGAACCCTTTGCTCTAGCTTATGGCTGCAATTGTATGCTTTCGATCATAAAATGTTTATATTTCAGATAAATTCCTTCTGAATTTGGAGCAGGGTTGGCCCAGACGACAAACGGCGGAAGCACTGCGCGATTCAATCCAGACGAAGGGGAAGTCTCTATCTCTTACGAAAACATTTTTAACTAGTGTAATCTAATATATAAAAGGTAAAAATCGAAAACCCCCTTCTAACCGAAATATCTCCGGAAAAAACCAACCGATTTTAATCAATCTTTTTTTAGGTGACAGGTTGGGTAGGTTGGGATACCACTCTTAACCCTCTCCACTCTCGTGCAGCACAGTCCTAGTGATAAATCCGTTTCTGTCTGTCTATCTGTAACTATGTTCCCTTATAACTCGAGAATAGCTGAACCGATTTACACCATTCACTAATTTGTTCAGCATTACAACAAACAGGTTTATGTAAAAAAAATACAGAATATACAGCGTGTTTAAGGCAAATAACGTTTTTACCAATAGTGTAAATACGTTTCACGTACAACAAACATATGAATATACATTCTGATCGAAATTATGACATTTTTGCAAGAAACCTTTTACGAAACAAAATACTTCTCTGAAGGTAAGTTTTAGATGCAACGCTTTGTATGTTGAGCGCGCGGGCGGTGCGAGGGTATGTAAGTTTTTGCAATCCCGAATCGCACTCGGGCAACGCCGGGTCACACAGCTAGTGATTAAATACGACGGATAGCGGAATAGAGAGTGAGTCAGCACATTTTCGGTCAGAGAGGGGGCTAATCCTATCCGGGGTAATGGTGCAAGTAGGAGGAAGTTTCCGAGAGAAATAGATAAACTTCTTGAGGTGTGATTTGTAGACTTTAAAGAGTGAAATTACATGCAGCTGCTAAAGAAAGGTGCTCCTAGTAGTTCGTGGGGGTCGAAGAAGACAAAAATATAAGGGCATCAGAATAAAAAAATTGTTGAAGGGGTCAGATAGATGTGGCTCGCCAGCACAGGAATTGTTATAAGCGACTTTATCTGGTTATTCTCTCATGATTTCTTTGAATATTGACAAGGGATCAAAACTTGTTATGGTTGAAAGTGATTGAGGATGGCGATTTAGAGAAGTAATCTTTATCGTCTCGTCGCAGAAGTGCCTTCGACTGGGTCCACGTATGATTTTTTGGAAGCACGCGTTATGTGAAGATTACATTGTCAAAGACCAGGACCAACTATAAAATGCTATATGAAAAATTCGTCAGTTTATTCTGTTCACTACCCTCACTTGTAGTATTCTACTCAATAGATTAAAATCGCCTAGGAGAATTACGTAACCTAACGAACACATGTAAAACAGAATTAAAGCAGTTTTCTTAAACGTCAAGTTTATTATTCGGTGGACAAACAATAAAAAGTATGTCTTTGGGCTAATTACCATTGCGATAAAGAAGACAGAAGATTATACTCTCTAGCATTTATTCAAGAAGGCTAAGATGTTTATTTTTCTGCTCACAACGATTCAAGAAGTGGAAACGAGAGAGTTTGAAGTATATTCAGTAAATATTAAAATTTTAACTTAACAGCCAGTCAAGAAGACAAATTAATTGAGTCGACAAGAGACGAGGGGTTAGAAAAGACAATTTTAAAGCAATAGCATTACATGAATTAAGGTTGAAGGTTCGCTCATAATTAATCGAATTCAATGATATGACTTTGAGGGTCCCTTTCACATAGAAAGCAAATAAACAGATGGATCAATCATTGTCAGTGTCGCGCTTTCAAACATTGAAACAAGCCTATATAAATTTTTCTTGATGAATCAGCTTCATAAAACTCAAATTCTGAATTCAGGGGCGGATCCAGAAACTCCCTGGGGGGGGGGGGAGGGGCGATCGCCCCAATTGCCCATCCTCCCTCTTGATTCCGCCACAGCCAAAGACCATACATTTTGAAAATTCCTATCTTCATCAGAATTTTTCTTTCCCTTGTAATACATACTTAATCTTCGGTGTAGAAACAATGAATGCTGCAAGGAATGAATTTAAGAATGCACTCAGTGGAGGGCATTAGGGCCGTCCAAGGGGAGGACGATCGCGCCCATCGGTCTCCCCCCCCCCCTTGGATCCGCCACTGGCTGACATACATATCTTTTCTGCTGAAATCTAAGTAAAAATTTAACCTTATTGCTCTTTTAACTTTCTCATATACACAGTATAAAAAATTCTACTTCGAAATTTGATGGAAACACGTTTTAAATGCCCAAGAGTAGGAAAAGAATGGGTATTTTCCATGCTATCTGTATGTCTATGTGTGGTACTCTGGAGTCTAAACATTTAAATGATTAGAATGATAACTCGTATTTATGCATACTATCATCCAGAATAGAATAGAGGTAAATGATATAGCACAACAATAAAGGGTAATTCTTCTTGCCGATTTTCTCATAATATCGATTAATTTAAAAACCGCATGAACGATTAGGATTAAAATTCATTCATTTTCAGAGCATCGTATCATAAACAATAATACATAAGCCATATTACTCAAAAAATAATTATATAGCGTCCATCGACGTTATGATACGTCATGTTTTGTGCTCAGCTACCGCCCAGCTCACCTAACTCCTATGACGTCACACAACTTCGTACAATAATAATGCTTTATCCCCTATATGGCTTCGCCGATCCACATAACATTTGATATTTATGTATGGTGCAACTATTTCAACAGGGAACTATCGAACTCGTTTTATGGCTGACAATAATTTAAGAAATAAAATTTAAAAATTATACTTGCCTCATGTATCTCCAATAACCACAACAAGGGTAAAATAACCATATGCGCATTTCAGATACAAATCGGCTGCCTTACCACAGAATACGGCTGCTTTGTATCCGACATTCGCATGTGGTTTTTTTAAACTTGTTGTGGCTATTGGAGATACCTGAGGCAAGTTAATTTTTTAAATTGCTTTTTTCTTGAATTATGGCACAACTATGTATCAAGCTCGATTATCACACATAGGAGTTTATCAATATATTAATATAATAGAACTCCAATTAGCCAAACTAACTGAGACCAAGGGTTGCCCGGATAATCTAAAATTCGGGAAATTAGAAAATAGAAAATGCAACGGCAAGTTAAACAAGATGCAAAAGTATACTCTATAAATGGAACACAGAGATTTTACAGGCATTCTTTGTGGATAATATGTAAGAAATGGTATTAAACGATTGGACGATTCTCGAATTTTTATCTCCGAAACTATAACTCATAATTATGTGGTCTCATGGACGTTTCTGTGGTGAATGGAGTCCTCTATCCAAATACATTTTAAAATCTATATCTAACAGCTTATATAAGAGCTTTGGAGGTAAATATATGAATTTTAATTGTTTTTTGCCGATAGAACCATATTAGCGATCGATATAAGCAAAATATGTGATTTAAAGCTTGGGAGTTTATTGAATTTTTATCTCTGACACTATACCTCGTAATCATGTGTTCCCGAGAACTTCTATATGGTAAATGATGTCCTTTATTCGAATAAAAGTTTTAATCTATACCTCATAGATCTTATGGGAGAGAAATATATGGCATTTAATTGCTTTTTGCCGATAGAATCGTCGTATCGACCGATGTAAACAAAATATGCGATTTTTTTTGCTACGGATTTTCTCAAATTCTTATTTCCAAAAGTATGACTCGTAATTAAGTGGCATTGCGTTCTTTATTCTGGTAAGTGTTGTCCTCTATCCGAATATTGTTTTAATCTATACGTTAAAGATTGTATAAGAGCTAGGGAGAGAAATATATGGTATTTAATTGTTTCTTGACGATATGCCATTTAACGAGATGTTAAGAGGAACGCAATAACGAAGCATGCAGATCAAAACAAGATGATCCAAAAAGATGCCTACTTTCCATTTAATAAAAATTAAATTAAAATAAATAATACTTGTACTGATTTTAATACTAGCGTATGGCAAAAATAACGCGTGTATTTATTAGGCCAGTGCTTCTCAAAAATAAAGTTTTCACGAATAATAAAATTTTATCAGGGACTTTTATGTGCTAAAAGTTATTAATAGTTACATAAAATGAAGAAATTTGCAATGACGTTTCTTATTTTTACTATTTACAATTCAAAGGGGGCAGCATGATATTCAAGGGGGCCACAACAATTGAAGGTTTGAGAATTACTGTATTAGATTATACCGCATCCGAGTCCAACAATGGTTTTTGCTGTGATAAAAACTGCAAAATCGCCAAATTAATAATTAATTAATTAATAATAATATTGCCAAATCATGCATTTTAAGCTCTTTTTTCTTATTTTATGCACAATTTCACGAGTTAAGTTCTATAATTTTTCATTTTTGATAATTTTTTATCCTTTTTCTGCTCTATATTTCTTGTTTATGCCTATTTCACTCATATTTTCATCCGAAATACTTGAATTGTTTGATCTCGCTCACTCAGTGTCGCTTTGTCTTAACAACACATTTGCTCTTTCCTAATTAAACAAGATGATCCAAACAGAACTTATGATGCCTAATTTCCATTTAATCATTTATTTAATACTTATATTGGCTTTACTAGTTTTAAAGTCATCGCAGATATGTGGCTCTTTGTGTTCTCCAATTTCATAAATTAGAGTTATAAAATTCTACAAATACATTCGAACGGAATATTAAATTGATCACGCATATTTGTGCGGCAAAAATAACGCGTGGACTTATTAGAATATACCAACTCTGAGTCCAACACTAGTTGTTGCTATGGCAACACTCTCGTAATGACTGATAAAAACTACAAAATCGCCAGTATTTACGCGAAATTCTAAGAAATAAAATCGATAAGTAAAATTCTACGATAAAAATTAGAATCTTCATTCCTTTCCTCAGAGAATAGAATAAATCTCGCTCCGATATTACAATTCTAAGATATTTTAATGTGCAAGAGAAAATTACCCTGCAGGATGGATTTCAGATTTCCCATATAAATCAAATGGGAAGGATAGTTCCTGGAATCGAACCCGGGACATTCAATCTTTGCAACAAAAACTATCCTCGGGAGCTCGGCCCATGTAGCAAGAGATTTTCACCAAGTTTCATGAAAATTAGTCTATCGGTTCAAAAGTTAATAGGGGGGGCGGACAGACAGACAGACACAACGACGAAACTATAAGCCTATTTCCATTCTGAAAAGTAGGCTAAAAATTAAATTTTAGCGATCTAATTGAGCGATTTAATAGCAAGCTGCCCTCTATGCTCCCTCTATGCTCCCTCTATGCACCTCTTTGTGCATCTTCTCTCTATGCACCTCTCTATGTCCCCCAATGACTACCCCTTGCCCCCCTATGCTCCCCTATTCCTTCCTATGATTCCCTATGATCCCCTACGGGGGATCGGATACGTTATATGCTGCGCCCACGAATAATTTTGGAAAAGTTCATATTCAAGAATTGCGCCATTGTTCCAGCTTATTGCAGAAATAATTAACAGGGGTTTATTACGTGTTTAAGTTCAGCCAATGGCCAAATGAGTTGTGGTTCGAACTTGGGTGGCCTTTCTTTGCCCCCTGATAATAACACTCGAAATAATATATGACACTAAGTGCTACGCGCATTTTCTTTAACAAAAGCCTAAACGAATTTCAAATGGCAGTAAAATAAAAATTGCACTTAGGATCGTTTTACTTGATACTATATTCGGCACGCATAATGATTAATCATCGTCTATTTGGCGCTCGGTAACCTGTACATAGACGTGCATTTCCGCGCATGGATGTCTCAGGTTGGCCAACCACGCGGAATTTATCGTTTTGCGTGTGCATTTTGAGTTCGTCTCTGTTCTTCATGCGATAGACGCAATCCTCGCCATTTGATATTAGGATACTTTGGAGCGCAACCTGTTAAGGGGATACCTCCCATCCTCTCTCTGCCTCTATAAACAACATGCGTGACAATGTGCGTGAAGTCTATTCCTGTCAGCGACACGCGAAGGCTGCGTGGACTGCAATCCGCCGCTCTGGCGCTCATCGGAATAGGAAAGAAGAGTCTCGATAAAAAACAAAGGAACTCTATGTTGCGCGCCGCGTCGGTCGATCGTCCCGCAGCGGCGCGCGCGCACTTCCCCTTCCTCCCTACTGACCTCCTTCCGACGACGCGATCGATTCCGAATGTTTTGGTCGCATTCCCTCCTCCACGCCGCTTCCTCTTTCCACCTCACTTTCTCTCCAACATTCGTTCAAAAAGGACGCACCGCTGTTAATAAACCAAACTAATACAACATTTGTTTATATTTGTAATTTAGCGAAATGAAATTCTGCAATACTTTTTTGTTGTCGCGCTGAACATATGAGTCTTGTGTGATTGATATAAATAGGGATGCCAACCCAGTCATTCTACGTTACGATAGTTCCTCATAATGTTTCATCAGATGCATGAGCGTTATTGTGCAGAAATAATTCAGAATGACTGGGTTGGGTTGGTATTTTTGTAAAAGTTTGCTGTAGACGATGGTTAAAAAGACGCACTTCTCAAGAGAGAAGCATGTACGAAGAATTAATAAAGTAGATGGCATCGCATTCGAATAGTCAAATGCTATCTCGTAGTCGATGAAGCACATACAGAAGAGGCACAACTCGTACTCATTAGCCCGACTAATTACTTCTTTGACGACTTGAATGTGGTCCATCGTATTAAAAACACTGCAAAATCCTGCTTGATCCCTGAGTTGAGTATAATCAAGCTACATTTGAAGGGGCGTAGTGAGAAACTTTGTGAATATTTTGTAGACTGCCGAAGCAGGTTGATTGGCCGATAGTTATTCAAATCTTCATTGTACCTTTCATTTGCAATAGGATTATGCTTGCGTGGTTCCACGACTTTGGTATATTCCTCTTCCTTAAGCAAGGCATTTAAATCTTGGAGAGGATCTTGTCCATACAGTTATCCGTTGTCTTGAATATTTCTGCTATGATGTCATCAATTCCAGATGCTTTTCCATTCTTCATGCTTTTGATTGCATTTTTTCCTGTTTATCATAAATACCGTATTGCCCCAAATATAACGTGATGTTTTTTTTCCAAAAAATTAAATTTTAAAAATAGCCCCCGCGTTACATTCGGGTACTAGAGATTTCAAAAGATCGTAAAATCGTGTTTCGAAAAATCACCGTACAATCCGCACATCTGTTTACGAGATACAAGATACTTGTTACATTGTAGACACATTATGGCGTGCATGTTACATTGTACTTGTAAAGCATCCGAGGCGAGAATAGATCGAGTTCAATCGGCGGCTGAACCCCTCGATAGTCATTGCATTGAAGCTATAAGTTCGTCGGTTTATTCTTTGTAATTACCTTAGCGAGTTTTTACCCATCCGTTATTTTAACAATGGGTGACAAAAGGGGTGTTGACCATGTTGAGAAAAAAGGTTCTTCCAAATCCCACGTTAACAGAGGAATCCGACGAAGTTAACACATGAATTTTAAAATAGTTGTAGATAAATCATTCTTAAAATACACCGTAAATGAGAAATCAAGGGTAACTGTTATGCTTGCAGTCACGGCCGACAGGCGAAAACTGAATCCCTACGTATTTTAAATCGTAAAAGGGTGCCAAAGGTAAAGTTACCGTCAGGTGTAATCTTTCGCGCCCATGAGAGAAGGGGTGGATGAACGAGGAACTTGTGTTAGATTGGCAGAAGGTTGTTTGGAGTCGCGTTATATTCGAGGTTTAGTTTTTCTTGAAGATATTTCCAAAAATCTTAGGGTCGCGTTATATTCGAGGTCGCTTTATATTCGGGAAAATACGGTAATTATTCCCAAGGAACGACAAATTTTTATATTTATTTGAGATTTTAGAAAGAAAATGATTATGCTGCGAATGATTCTTAATAATTGTGGTTACATGATAATGTTCGCCTTAAGTATACGTGCTTTTTAGATTGCGTAAAGTTAAGTGTTAGTTTTTCGTAATTATCGATCAAATATGACAGGTATGCGTGAATTGAAAACTACGCGAAATAATTAAATAAAAAACGAATAAACTTTTAACTGCGCTATAAAAAACAATAAATATAAAATTCACATAACTGAATGCTGCAGAGAATAAAAATAGACCCGGGAAAATTATGTGTAAAATAAATGTTATTGAGGATTTATTCGTAAAACATTATGCTAGAAAACTTGTATGTGCCCAATACTATTTTTACTTTATGGAACATTCAAATGTGTGAATTTTAGATTGATTTTTTACTTTTCGGTGCATACAAAACGTGATTTCGTTCAATGAATTTAAACAGATTTTACTTTTCTGTTTTTGCCAAAGATTAAAGACTGATGGAGCTTTCGCAGAGAATATCCTCAAACATCTTCAAATATTGATCAAATTTTAATGCCTATATCCGACTTCATAAACCTAATTATTTTTCATCATGCGAAATAATTATTTATTATCATTATCTCTGTTTATTGGCAACAACTCTAGAAAATAATTACAGTAAAACCTCGATTATTTATTATAATAAAAAGATCTGATGTGGCCACCACATGACTTTCTCCATATCTGTAATGTTTCTAAAAATTCCAAATAGGTTAGATAATAATAAATATAATAAGAAACTGTGAGAAAATTTTAGACTTTACAAAGAACAGAAATTAACTCAAGCCATAGCCTTCTGATATTGGATATAGCCACAAAGCTCCAAAAATTAAGAAAATAAAAAGGAGCGTTACTAAGACGTAACTAAGCGTCAATTGTTAACAATACATTTATCAAATATTAAAGCAAATATTTCAAAATAACGGATAAGTGAAAAGAGTAAAAACGCACTTACGAGTGACCGATTTTTATCAAAAACTAATCAGTCCTGGCGACTTTTATAAAAATGCTAAATATAAAATTTCGCGTTAACCTGATTAATAGTTTTTGAGTTAGAGCACCCACAAACAAGCTGTCATATACAGAGACACATAAACATAGACATCTTGGAGACAATGGTCAAAACGTGTTCAGGGGACCTCAGAACATGCATTTCTGTTGAAATCTCGAAGTCGATTTTTTTCATGAAAACAATACTTGCCCCTATACTACGTATATGGAGAAAGTAATAATATAGTAAAATATTATTATCGAAAATATTAAAATTAAATTATCAGTGGTCTCCCGAGTGAATCAACTGTCAGTAGAGTTGACACCTCATAAGAAGTTAATTCACGGAGATTTTCTGCTGGATTAAAAAAAAACTCATGTAAATTATGAAACTTGTTTTATTTATTGATTAGAAGGCATTTAATGAATATTTTATCATAATTTTACAATATAGAATAAATAATTACATTGGAAAACAAATTGCAACTTTTTGTCTGGTTCTTCCATAGAATGAGGTTATCCTAAATGATTTTGGCCCGCTGAGTTTGAATCTGTAGTCAGAATTCGTGTATCACGTATATGTAGAAATGGAGAAAAATGTATTTTCATATTAGAAGAGCATATTATGTTTTAGACATACAAACTCAGCAAAATAAATTTAAATACATGCTAGATTCAAGTTTTAACAAACAATTTTCTTTTGTATGATGTACCAGGAGCTTCCCTAATTAATAACCAACAATAATATTAGTGTTCCCTTCTGTCTTGGTATTGTTTTTCAACCTTGGAATGCCCTGATGGAACCGCTTGCCTTGCTCGTCACTCACTGCTCCCAAATTCTCAGGAAAGACGTCCAGATGGGAGTGAAGGCAATGAATTTTAAGTGACATGTTACACCCCATGTCATGGTTTGCTTCCAGCATTGTATTAACCAAGTCTTCATAGTTTAGTGCTTTGTTGTTTCCTAAAAAAATTATGACAACTGCTTTGAAACATGCCCATGCCTTTTTTCTTTTCCTTCTAACACTGTATTGAATTCGTCATCGTTCATGGGTTCACGTATTTGAAGACCCACAAATATTCCTTCCTTAATGACTCCTATTTTCTTTCGGGTTACAACCGCGTGCGTAATCTTTTTCTGACGACAGTTTCGCTGCCATTCCAGATAGCATCTGCACGCCACTTCGACCTGAAGATGCTACCTGGAATGGCAGAAAAACTGTCGTCAGAAAAAGATTACGCACGCGGTTGTAACCCGAAAGAAGATCGGAGTCATATAAAGAAACATCGCGGAAGCCTTCGCAACAATTCCTTCCTTAATCTTTGCTTCGGTGATTTTTGAAAATTTTCATTTAAGATGCAATTTTAATTCTGTTATCTTCTATCCTGTTTAAGAGGTATTCCATATTTCCATGTGTTTATTTTAGGTAAACTGAAAGAGAAATGAGAATCGATGGAACAGAACTGCTTTTAAACTCAACTTGGAAGAATCCATGAACAACCGCCATTATTCTGTTTTGTGTTTGTGCCTCAGTGATGCCATCAAAGCATTTACATCATTGCAATGGCACAGACTATCTTCCATAGAATAAAAGTCAACGAACTGCTGTTCACAGTTACATAAATGGTTAATGGTGGTATGTTCTGCCATTGTTTATGTTGGTCTCCTACTTTTCATCTGAAGTACAATTGATAAGCTTTTTTGGTAAGAGGATTAAAGCCCCTTCTCTGATGTTTCACAGTAAATTCTCCGCAAACAAAACAAAAATTGTCGGCCGCATTAGCACATTTAGGAGATATGCTGTTTGGCACATTTCTCTAACACCTTCAGCTGTTACTGAAAAACACAGAATGACGCTGTTCAAGATGTGTTGCAAAAACAGAAAAAGATAACAAAATGAGAGTTTATTTGTTTTGTATCGAATCTTCTTTATTTTATAATGTGTTCTTTCCGGGGTTTCTTCACTATTATTGGAAGTGTCATATCTCGAAATATATACGTGTTAAGAAAATTTTAAAAACAGATCCGTAATCTGCGTTACAAACTATAAAAGCACCACCTATTTTTTTTAACAAAAACCTTGTTCCTCAGTATTAGCGGTAAAGATCTATCGCGTGAATCATCTGTCGGGCGATCTCTCGCATTAACCGACACCTGAGGATCTCCAACGTGAACTGACTTTCGGTGGATGCAACTGACATATGCTTTCCGACTACGGTTAGACTGCTCATCTACATTTTTTTAGTCAGTTAAACCGAAAGTCGGATAAACGAGAGTCGGATAATCGAGGTCTTACTATATGTTGCGAATGATTCTGAATATAATTATGGATACGCGACAATGTTCTCCCTAAGAATTCACGCTTTTTTTTCTTGCGCATCGTTGTGTGTTAGTTTGTCTTGAGATGGCCTCACGGTAATTTTCATTCGTTCCCTCCAATAGTACTTTTTATTTTCTATTTTGCAAAGATGTAAGGATGTTCTAAAACAGTCATCTGACTTAGAAATTCATGCAATATTGGTTTAATTAAAAAACAAAGACAATCTTTGCCAGCTAATTTGTAATCGCCGGCTTTTGAGGCAAATCGATCGGATTTTTATTGCTGATCAGGAGTTTCTCCATATTGTTGGAACTATAAAGTACCAGTCTTCATATGTCGAGAGAAAAATCTCACGAGATTTTGCTGCTTGGATCGCTTAAGAAAAGATAATTCAAACCAATATGATTTAATTAGCTAGAGATTGTCTAAACATTTTCCTAAAAATGCAATCAAGAGGGAGGGGAGAGAATGTGTTACTATGCGCGATACATTAGCTTAACTCATGACAAAATTCTGCGGATAAATGTAGATTTTTGCTTATCTATGAACTATGGAATGGAAAACGTCGTGTTTCTTGGATTGAAGGTGTCTAGAGGAAACTGGAATCGTGTGTTTAACATAAGTGGATTTTATGTGAAAGGAGAATTCGAATTTTTGGGCCATTTATTGATTTGCAAATCTAGAATGTTTTAATGGCCGTTCGTTTTGGTTTCCTAGGTGAAGGTTATTTCATTCCAATAGCAACATAATTAAATCCAGGACTCATTGTGGATATTTTTCGGATCCATTGGCGTTTGCTGGGGGGAGGGCAAGGGGGGCAGTTGCTCCCATCTGGATCAGGCCCTTGTCAAGGGAAAACAACCATTAATGTCCAGTGAGGTGAGGGGTTTAACGCGATAATTTTTCTGAGGTCAAACAAACAATATGCTTGAAAAAAACCACTAAAATATTAAGCCCACCAAACCCGACTGTGGGAGCATGCCTGTCGCCTTGACCCCCATTTAAAAGTTCCAGTGGACGCCCATGATCCAATCTTACAAAATCAACATCATATGCACTTTTGTTTTTATACGTTGATGATTTTATACATCGATTAAAGTTACCTATATAATTTTCCCTAGTTTCCATTTGAGAACCTAACGCAACACAAAGATAAGGTCATAAATAAAATCAGAAATTTATTTGTTGATATGTAAACAAAACTAACACTAAATTTTGTGCTGAAATTGAAAAACGGAATTATAATGAATAGTCCCCATATAAACGAAATGCTAAAAATTGTATTGTAAAAATTTGAAAGCCGGTGCAAATTGAACAATTATTTCCTTCGTTATAACTTACGCTAATACCTATAATGCTGACGAGCGTCTAAACAATGCGCAGTTTCACTCATTATGATTTTACTTAAAATTTTATAACTCATGAAATAGCATTCAACGCCACATATTTGTTATTTAGATGAAAACGTAATGCTGTCCCTTATCTGAATACTATTTGGTATACATACCGCAGAAAGAAAGCAACAATACGGTTAATCTTAACGACGAAAACATTTCTCTGCGTCATATTAATTATATTAAAAAGGGATCGTATGCAGTATAGTCTCCTTTGCAATAATTCAACAGGGAACTATCGAACTCGTCTTATGGATGAAAAAAATTTAGAACAAGCAATTTAAAAAATGTACTTACCACAGCAAGGTTAGAAAACCATATAAGCATTTCGGCAACAAAGCAGCTATCTATAAGAGATACCTGAGGTTAGGACATTTTTTAAATTGCTTGTTCTAGAACATTTGCGATAAGTTTATCAACTGAGACCAAAGGCATCATTTTGCCGTAACATATTTATTTCAAACTAGCGTAATTTTCTGTCAAATATGACGGGTGTGTGTGAATTAAATATTAAGTTAAAATTGAAATAAAAACTAATGAAACCAACTTTTATAGGCACTACAAAGTAAGCAATAAATATAAAATTTACATAGGTGAGTGTTCCAGAGAGTAAAAATAGTTTTTGGCGAATAGAAATTGCATGACAAAGAAAATCATTACGCAATACTATTATTATACGCCCGAAATTATTTTTAATTTATGGAACATTTAATTTGTCCCTCTCCCCTTCCCTATCTCTGTGTATATATATATATATATTCTTTCTTCTATTGTTTGTATTTTTTTGTTGTTTTTATTTTTTTGCTATTGTTTTATATTATTTTATATTGTATTATATTATTTATGTATTTTATATCTTTTCCTGCTTTCTTATAATATGCATGCCCCAACAACATTCTTTATATTCATTCATTGTATATATTTCATGTATATTTCATCTCATTCTGCATACTTGTATATTTCTTGTTTACATTACGCTATTACCTTTACGTGTACTTTTTTATGACGGTATATAATTACGCTGTATATACGAACTCTCCCACTGTACATACTCCTTCCTATTTAATGTTGTAGTTTTGTATTACCAAATGTACACTATCTAGGGTTTTCGCAGGTTTTTCACACCCCCCTTCTTAGTGGGTGTTTTCCTGCGTGGGTTTTGCTAGGGAGGACATGTCTGTTTTTACCTAGATTTTCCCCACAAACACAAATCTGTATTCAATTTTATCTTTTTAATTTGTATGATTTAGGTACATAATGTTTATATAGTGTATTTTGTTATACCTTATTTTATTCTTTTTCTTGTATTTATTATATTGACGAAGGGTTAAATGTAAGAATGGACCTTCTGGTCTAAATTTCGCCCGAATAAAGACGATTATCTATCTATCTATCTATCTATCTCTCTCCTTCTTGAGCAATTTTATATCATACGCAAAATGTGACGATAAGAATAAGAAACGTTATTTATTTTTCTTTAAAACGGTTCAGGTCCGAATATTGTAGGTCAATTCATTTCTATATTAATTTGCAAAAGAGTAAAAGCCTGTAAGTAAAGAAATCGATGTTTACGTGTTATATTATGGGAAATGACACCCCCCCCCCCTACTTCCCCGCCCCCCCTCCTCCCACCAAAAATTAACATCCTGACCCCAAGGTGTACATCCTCATGGTTCCATTAGTAAGTGTACCAAGTCTCTAAATTTCTTGGTTTTCGAGAAATGTTGCCCTCCCCCACTCACACATTGCTTTTATTAATACAGATTTGTTATTTTTCGCGAGCCATGTATTTCTCATTCGAGGCATGTTTCTTAAAAATTAACGTCAATGTTCACATATTGTTGTAAATGAGGAAAATTCTACCCGACTTGCTTTTCTGTCTCAAAAGTTTCTTTTTACTCTCAGAAAAATACCCTTCTTTGTAATAATCCAACGGTGTAGCATAATCTTCATTATCTGATGTTTGAGGTAGGCGCATTCCGTCTCCGAGTGCGGCGCCTCGCCACTTAAACCAGCGCCACTATAAAATCGATCCGCAGTCCGCCATATTGGCCACGGCAGTCTCCGCAACACTTCATCCTGTGCTACAGTCCTCACCTTGCTGGCCAAGGTAAGCCTTTGACTTCCATTAAAAATAATAGCCCCATTATAAATCATTCATGACGTCTGTTGGCACGCGCAAGATTTGGAGTATTTCAGTTTTTTTAATTTTCGATTCTTATTTGTCGAACAAAAACGATAGTTGTGAAATTAAGGTCTCAACCCGTTAGTTTGCGATGGAGCCTTGGAACATACTTTCTGAACGAATAGCATCGCAACTGTGTCATTCGCATCGTTTTCCCGTAGTCAGATTTAATAACATATTGTATATCGTTGTTCAGGAAAAAAAATTTCTCCTCGTATATGCTTTCGGTCGTTTATTCTATTTTATTTCTCAATCGATAATTCCGATCACGAGACTGTTGAACCAACAGGTTCCCTCTAGTACCTTATCGAACCGCCAGAAAAGCGAAGCGATCGTTGATCTAATTATAATGACATTGATTATAGCGGAGAATTTTCCGTCGTCTATAACTATCTCACCAATAACTGAACTTCCGAATCGCTATGAGATTATTGTTACGCCTAATTTCACGTCATAATCACGTAATGTGTTGCTGGTATAAAAGCAATTTTCCGCACAGTTACCAAATTCGAAGTCATCTCAAGAAGCTCGAATCTAAGAAGTTCCTAAACATGTTGCTCGAAAAAAATGCCCCGAGAACCAATTTTAAGAGCATTTTACGTACAATTTTAGGAGCTGTAAGCTTTAAATCGAACACGGATCTTCCATATATTCCCGGATGCTGTACCATTAAGCCATAAAGTTAGTTCAATTCTCAAATTTCTAATTTAACTTGTTATCCACACCGTTGATTTTCGGAGCGCAAATTATCCGGAATTGTTCTAACGCCATTCTGCCTTAAAATAATTTTGGTAGAGATATTTGACAGAAAAAAACTGAGTGATATTTTTATCTGTCCCTCGGTGAGGTCGTGTGGCGGGGAAAAGATCACTACTTAGCTTTCCCATTTATTACCAGAAATTCCAATTATTTGAGAGGGCAAAATTAGATTATATCCATTACTCAATGCTCGTCACATCTGGAAGCCACGCGTGGGGACCAAACAAGCGCAATGCATTCGTTGTCCAGTTTAGAAATGTTCTCTCTCACTTCTAACAAGTTTTATAAAATTAACTTGGTATGCATATAAAAAATGCAACAATTGAGTAAATTTCATACACAGCGTGCATTTTTGTAATCGACGGAAAATGAATTTTAACAGAAATTTCTGCCTGGATCTATCATTTTATGGAAGCAGGAATTATTTGGATTATTAATTCAATCCCAGTCATAAGGATTTTTTAATAGATCTTTTTTCAAGTATAAATTTCTGAAGAATCTATCATATTTTGCATCTATTATCTGAAAAGCATTGAAATTTTACGTTTTGGAAATTATTATTACCATGACATTGAAAAGTTAATCTCATCTTTCGATATAATTCACTCTGCTAACTTAAAAGGGCTGCAATATGTCAGTAGAATGCAATGCATCTATATTCCAATGCTTTTGAAGTCCTCATTTAGCTTTAGACCGTCTTTTTCTGTTTGCAATTACCTTTGGATTCCATGAAGATTGTCACATGCAGCGCATCTTAGTTCTGTTTGCAATTTTAAAAGCAAACTCATAAGAATGACGTAATAGAAAGATAACTGCCAAACGAAAAAATAATTCATGCTTTATTTCTTACTCCTACGGTTATTTACCCAAACAGTTATTATTATCCTCTTGACTGTCTTTTAAACAGTATTTCAGTCTTTTACGATAGCATATCAGAAATTGCACCTCGAAGAAATCTGTTCCCACAGCCTAAGGAAGAATTTTATAAATTTAGAATACACGCCTGTAGGTTGTACTCGCCTTGAATAATGCAATTATAACTACTGCGCCGGAGAAAGGGACAATAATTACTTATATATTTTCCCACGAATTAATTCCCATAAATTGAATAAAATTTTATTTAGAGGAAATTAAAATATTCTATGGATATATGTGGCTGTGGGACAATGCCTTCCTCCTCCCTCGTCAGCTTGTTTCGCATGCCAACTAGGGCTCCCAATCTTCCCGATTTGGGTGAGACAATCCAGATATGAACAATAATATCCCGTACCCCGCCTCTTGTTAAGAGGTACAACAAATCACCCGCTTTTAGCAAGTTCTGGTTTGTTTTGAATTTAAAATGCGATAAAAATAATAAACGGATTAATTCGTTAAAAATATACGACTTATTCTTTCCTGCGCATGCATTGTTTGTCCGCGTGATATTGTCTACGTCCTAATCCAGGGCTTCCCAATCCTAGGGCCGTGGTCTTAATTGGAGTCGAGATAGGTTTGACGACGGAAATGAATAGTCGTGCATCTCTACGAAGCAACTTTAGATGGCAGGGTGTAACATTGCGTTACATTTACCTGTCAGTTCGTCATCAATCTTGAGCACAATCGCTTAGCTCAGCGAACCTGTGCGCGTTTTACTTTGAGAAGCCCTGCCGTACGCACGCGGCAATACGTAGCGATAAGCAGTTTGTTCTGGGTGACGACTTATTGTTAGACAGTACGGTTGCCAACTCTCTGCCGTTACTAACCAGGAGAAGGTTAAACAGTCACTTACTCAGTTAACGATCACTTAGTTTATAAACCCCCTCGGGGGTATTGCCTTTCTCTTTTGGAAATCTGGCAACTCTGGATCGCTAATTCCCGCCTCCGCTCGCTCCAGATCACTTGGTGGACATACACTTGGCTCTTTTGACCATTGACTATTTAAGTGGTAAGTAATTATTCAATTCCCATTGTCAAAACATCCTCGGACTCGGTCACCTAAAAATTCTTTACTACTTGAGTAAGGCTTTTGGATGAGGAATTAGTGGACACACTTCATAAGAATTCATATTATACAACATTAGTTATACATTTATACATATTACTTTATATCCATGTTTCATTAACTCACAAGCGTAATTGCTCGTCAAGTACGATGGGTATGCGTTATGAGGTATTAAAATAAAGTAATTAAATAAAAATAAAGCAATTCTTATAGGCACTACAAGTAAACAGTAAATTTAAAATTCACATAATCGAATGTTCTAGAAAGTAAAAGTAGTTTTTGGGATGCAACTGTTACTTGGAAAAGAAGTATTAATGAATATTTATTTATTTATTAAACTTTACGATAGTCTACTTTTCCTTGCCCAATTGTAACCTTATCGAACATACTATTATGTTAATTTTACATTTTTTACTTTTTGGTTCATATAAAACTTTTTAATTAAAATAAATTTATACATTTTATTTTTTTAGTCAGAGATTAAAAACATCCTCAGTTTTCGCAGAAAATTTACTCTAAGTCATTAAATCTTCATTTTTTTAAATAATTCGTCAACAATATCAATAGGTAATTGAATATTCATTTATATGCGTTAACGTCGTATTATTTACAGCTATAAAGGTCTTTTTTCAACTTTGAAAGAACGACAAAATTTCCTAAATATGTGGACAGATACGACGCGAATTTATAATCCCAGTCAATCCTACGCAATCACACGAATCGGCCATAATGCAAATCACCTTGACGACAAAGGATTTTTACATAGATATATGTCAAATTTTAGGGTTAAAAAATAATTAGTGGACCGCATGGACGCGTATTAGAAAAACGACAGCAGTACCGCTGATGGGGCTGCCGTATTGAAGAGTGAGCAAAACGGTGTACCAAACCTTTTTGACATGAACTGCCAAAGTGATATATTTCGTTTCCATTGCTTCATTCAGCAATAAGCGCTCGTTAATAAAACCATCAACAAATCTATGGATGATGTGGAATCGTTGGTGAGAAGAGCAATTAAAACGATCAATAACAGTATTATCCTAAAAAATAGTTTCGCGTCATTATTTTTTATTGCTTATGAGAAACATAGGGTACTACTCACTTGCAACTACAACCGTTTGATGTTTTGATTCAAACGAATATCGTTTGTGTGAACTATTTCAGAAAGTTATAATTGCCATGACACCAAAACAATGATTTGAGGCTAAAGATGCAAAATAATTCTATTCGCCGCAACTATCTATTTCTGAATGCTTTTTTGGCCAAACCAAGTGCAACAAACTGCCAGATTAAAAATTATTGACAATTATTATTGATACTTTTTGTAATTAATAGACTCCGAAATAGTACGAAAGTTATAATTTTCCGTCTCGAAGAGAATCTCTCTATTTTTACTTCTGTGGATGATATCTCACACGAAAATCTTAAGAGATGAGAACAGAAAGGGAAATAAATAATCAACTAACTTGAAACGTTAAGTGAGGGAAGAATTCATGAGATTTCGAGAATGCGATGTTTTTGCAAAGAGCGTTTCGTTTGTATGATAGACACTATCCAGGAAAATCTGAAAGCAATGTAAATCAGGCTATCACCGTTTCTAGGGATGGCATACATCAATTGGTATCACATAAAATTAGTGGAATTTCGTAGAGATGAACAAATGAAAACTGCGTTTAATGATAAAAGTGCTACCATAGAAAGTGTTATTGTGTGATGCGTATAGATACTCATAGTATTATAAAGAAGTTGCTCCTGTTCCCATACAGATTTTGAATCTTTTCCAACAATTTTCATGCCTGAAAGATCATTTGGCGCTCTTCGTTTCATAATGAATAAAAAGATTTTATTGAAATATCAATTTGTTGTTATCTTAAAGTGTACTCATTAAATTGACTAGGTAGAAAATACCAAGTATAACAACACAGTAAAATCTCTTTCCAACGTACTTCACAACAACAGTTTAATGTACTTTTTTTACATTGTAAACTTATTTCAGCTTAACGTACTTCAATGTAACGTGTTGTTCAGCATTGTGTAAAAATCTATGAAGCCCAGAAAGAACGTTTTTTAATACAACGTGTTTTTTGTCTGACAATTATTCGGAGAGCGGCAATACACGCATTCCTAGGGTATAATTGCACAAAATCTTCATAACATTAGGAAAAGGAAGGATGTAAAAGACAGAGGGGCCTCCACAAGAAAATGTACACAACAAGAAAGAATGCTGAATCGATTGGCGGAACAATTGCATCTCTAGCTGCTTCCGTTTAGGAGGAGCTTTTGTGTCAACCAGACAGACAAACCGAACGCACAGGCGGATTTCATTGAAAAACTGCTAAAAACACCGTACTGCCACGGTTCCCAAATTTTATGCATCTGTGATCCCCTCTTAAGGCATCCGTATTCGTAACCCCCTTTACCAAAATAACACTGGGACAACATTTGTATTTCAACTTATTCTTTTTATTGCATTTGAGGACCTTTCAAAATTTAGATACTAGTTTGGATACCACTACTTTCTTGATAAATATTTCCACTGTGGAGAATATTACAAACCGAGGGGATAGAGGTAGAGCCAGTCGATACATTGGAGAGCGTGGGGAAATCAAAAATATTTCATTCGAAGTCTGATGACCTGCCAAAGACACTTTTTCAGTCATCCTATGGGGTCGAGAAATATTTAAAATAAAAATAAACAAAATATATGAACAGTTTAAGAAGCCGTAGGTATATTCGGTATAACGTACTTGCAGTATTGCGTAGAAAAATGTATATTCCGCGGACATTCATTGTATCGAGATTCATTGTGTCTACTTTTAAAAAACCGTCCAATACAATATAGCGGCCACAGAAAAATTTTATTTGAGAGCCTATTACAGCCTTAGTAATATTTTATTTTTGCATGATTTTTTGTTGTGATTACTCGTAATTAACACTTACCTGCGATCTATTAGATAGATAAATTTAATTGTCATCAATTTTTTTCAGTATTGCGAGAACGATCTAAATACGAGCAATTGTTGCGAGAGCTTCCGCGATGTTTTCTTATATGACTCCTATCTTCTTTCAGGCTACAACCGCGTGCGTAGTCTTTTTCAGAAAAAGAAGATAGGAGTCATACGAGCAATTGACCGTGAAACACCGAAAGACCGAACACTACGTTAAAATATAGAAAGCAAAGCTGTAAATCTCAAAAGGGAGATGATAAAATGATGGGTAGAATAATGGATTTAGTGAAGTGAAGAAAATTTATAGCAACTAAATTACGTATTTACACAGCACTTTTTGGCAGGCAATGACACTATTACTCAAATTACTCCTGGTAATTCAATCACTTCTCCCTGTCTTTCCCCTCTTTCTCTTTTCCTCCCTCTTCCCTTCTATCTCCCTTTATACTCCACCTCTATCTCCCTTCCCCCTTCTCTCGCTCCCCCTTATTTCTTCCTTCCCCCCTCTCTCTCTCCCTTCCTCCTTTCTCTCCCACCTTTTTTCTACCTTTTATCCCTTCTTCCTCTCTCCCTTCCCCCTTTCTGTCTCTCTCTCCCTTTATTTCTTTCTTCGCCCCTTTCTCTTCCTTCCTCCATATCTCACTTTTCCCTTTCCTCTTGCATTCCTCTTTTCACTTGCGACCCTTCACCTTGCCTGTCTCCATCGATCCAACATCTCTCTGCTTCTCTCATCTGTGCTCATTGCACGACCGCATTGCGAATACTGGCTACACACAGCACTTTTTCAAGATACTTCTTATTTCCTTTCACCTTCTCCTGCCAGGGTGTGTTTTTCGTGCTATATATTTGTTAACTTAGTGAAATATTTTTATTGTTAACATTTTTCTACATATGACCCAATAAAGCATTTATAATTTGGAGGTAAAGGAGGTGTTTTTTATGCTCAAGTGGAATTCCGTAAAAATAAAGAAATAACATATTATCAGTATTACTCAGTGGAGTGCTCGTGGAAAACATATTCGAGGTTTCCATTCTACAATCGAAGTTTTAGTTGATGTCATTTCATCCGAGCGTGGTTAGAATCAATCCCGTCTCCTGATCATACCAAACCATAACATTATTCCAAAGATGCTGTTCTCGATAGCGTGTAACTTTTCTCTCTCTTCACTTAATTACTGCAGCTCATAAATTTATCCTCTCAGTGGTGATATCGACGCAACCACAAACTCTCCAAATCTAACAGCAAATTACTATATTAATTCGCTGTTGTTAAAATGATGGATTTATACAATAAATCAATAAAAATACTAGCATTTACTATATTTTTTCCACTGTATGACATCTCTTTCCCTTACATTCTGAATAATACCGTTAGATCAAATGGATCGCTAAACCCAAATGTACGCCACTTTCATCAAACGCAAATAATTTATGTTAATTACTATGCCTAATGCTGCATGGATAAATTCTCAAAATCCCTGCGTTGAAGTTGCTTTTGGTTGTGTTCGTCTTTACTCTAATACCGAGTTTTGTTGCATCTAATCACGGGAAATTTTTATATTTTCAATACACACTTGATATTGACAAAAAGCGCAGAGCTTTTTTACATTTTACAATTTACAGTTTAAAGCGCGCAATTCCCCAAGGTGTGTGGCATTAGAGCGATCAGGCATCCGGCTAGCGATTTCCTTGTGTAACTCTCAATAATCATTCACGCTGTTCAAACTCACGTGTGTATATATATATATATATATATATATATATATATATATATATATATATATATATATATATATAGATACAGGGCCGGGCCCAGAGAGTTTGCCGCCTGAGGCAAAATATAATATGGCGCCCCTTCAATTTTTTACTGAGTTCTTTTAATTAGACGTAGGTTAAAAAGTATAAAATACGTAATAAAAATGTATTTATTCATATCATATTATTACTTTTATTAAAAAAACGAAATTAGGTGCATTTTTTCTAACAAATCTTTCATGTATTCGGTTTGTCTGTCCGCCCGGCCGTCTCTGAGAGTCATATCTCTGGAATTCTGCAAGTTAGAAAAACCAAATTTGCAGGATAGATTTTTCTATATGAGAATTAGACATGTTATAAACTTAGTGGATGTAGGATTTGCTGCTAGGGATTAACCGGAAAAATCGTTAAAAAGTACCTGCTGCTAAAAATGTAGACAACCAGCAATGCATCGCATCTGCTATTATTTACTCGACTAGAAAGTCAGCAGTTGGTGAAAAAAGCGCCTCAGGTAATTTGCTCTGCAATTCCTCCCTCCCATGTTTTCATAAAATTTCCATTAGAGTACATTTAATTTTATCTTACATCCAACAAAAATTTGTCAAAAACAAAAGGTAAAATTGCCAAGTACGTATACTCCTTTTTTAATTATAAACGTCACGGATTAATATAACTTGATTAGTCTATACAATAGCAAAAATTGGTGAAAAATGTATTGCACAAACTTTCCCATACTCGTATACTATGCATACTATGCATATGGTCTAACTACACTCTTTCCTGACTGTAAAGAACTCTTACTGCTACAAAAACAACAAATTTATTCTTCAAATAAAGAGTATTAATATTTTGATTATGTGAATTTTGTGAAAATCAAAGTTGAAAAATAGGTATACCATACATAAATAGCAAGTATTTATAGATTGACAAAGCCACATAGGCACTGAAGCATTATTTTCTAACGAAGATTGTTGAGAGAACTGAGGAGACTTGGGCGGAAGATGGGTGTAAAAATCTAATATTACTAGGGAGATGCCTGTTGATATTCAACGGGAAAGTTTTTAAAATAAAATTTCGTGAATACATGCGACACGAAGATATCATCTTAGTCAATGGTACCCAATTACATAAAACCGGCAACAATGCAAATCACTAAGAATGCGTCAATTTCTCGCGTTAAAACTTTTTAGGCATTCGTTGTTTCAAGTTTCGAACTCCTACAATGATTGTAAGTAATTTTTATAAGCGAATGATTAACGTTCTACATTCAAATGTATTCCTACTCGTAAATAACGAATCAAATGTTGTTTATATTGGTTGCTATGAGAACTATTTTTACAGTACAGCTCAGACTCGATGCCCTGAAATGAACTAACTAGTTCAAGGCCCTCCAGCACAGTGGTTCTTAAAGTTTCAACTGTCGCGGCCCCTTTGAATATCATGCTGTCTCCTTTGAAATTAAAATAATCAAAATAAGAAACTTTCATACTAATTTCTTCATTATATATAACTATTAATAATTTTTATAACATCGTATTTCCGACAATTCTCTGATAAAATTTTATTATACGTAAAAATATTATATTTTTTTGGTATTTCACCTTACTTCCAAAATAATTTTTGGCCCAGCTGGGGGGCCGCGTCCCATAGTTCGAGAAACACTGCTCTAGCAAACTCGAACAGACGATTCACTGAAAGATGTTAGCACTTGTGGAGACCAAAAGAAACCGAACTGCGGATATAAAAGAAGTCGGGTGTGTACGAATTTGAAAGAGAAGGTATTTAAACCTTAGGGCAGTGGTTTCCAAACTATGGGGCGCTCCCCCCTCGGGGGCGCGATAGGTAGGTTGGGGGAGGGGGGCACAAAGGATTTCTCATATATTTACCGTCCATTTAATCACCCTAATTTCGAGACCTGCAATATGCAGCAGCTAAATTCTAGCCCTTAATTGACTAGGGCGTATCTTTTACGTCCATGTTTTTCCTTAAGAGGGTTTTATTAGTGGTAATTGTATGTCCAGTAGGTATTGTTTATGAACTGTAATTGGACATTGTATATAGGGGGACGCAAAGATAATTTTCTTAAGTAAGGAGGGCGCGGCTTTGTAATGTTTGGAAACCGCTGCCTTAGGGAATGGAAGATTTATGGTCGGACGAGAAAGAGGAGGATTTGTAGTCTGGGTTGAACCCAAAATATATTTCTAAGAAAAAAAATCATGTGTCGTGTGTTTTGCTGAGAAATATAACAGAGAGTATAGAATTGGATCGAGATCACTGTTGGTCTTGTTTCTTGTTTTGAAGATGTGTAAGCTCAACAATGCGTTGATTTTTCGATTATTGGGTATTATTTATTCCAAATCGTGATTTTCATAGTGGTTAAACTTGGGCGCCCCTTGCGAGAGGCACCTGAGGCGGTCGCCTCGTCGCCTCACATATCGGCCCGGCCCTGTATATATATATATATATATGTATGTGTGTGTGTGTGTGTGCGTGCGTGCGTGCGCGTGTATTTTCTGCTAATAACGTCATCAATTTTCACGTTTTTTTGTGACGGATAATGATATTATTAGCAGAGAAGTATACTTCTAAAGCGCTGCGTTTACCTTTGCCGCTGGGTCGCGTACCGCTTTCGTCCGCGCTATTTGTCCGAACCTCCAGATGGCGCCACATATCCTCAATGAGGACATCTTTCAGGCACCAGAATTCGCGGTTGATGCCTCCTAATGGAACGGTCACTTCATTTTCAGGTCCTAGGTTCGCGTGTCGTGATGCTGTTCTCCGTGACCATGGCTGCACTGCTGGGGCTGGTGTCCCTGGAACAAGCGCATTCATTCATACCTCAAGGAAAGGTTTGAATTCTACCTTTCTTTCTCTTTCTTTCACTTAAATGTTAGAATGGACCTTATGTTCCAAATTTCGCCCGAATAAATAAGCTTATATATATATATATATATATATATATTTATTCCTCTCTCTCTCATTCATCTAACCTCGACTCTACGCGCTTCTTCTAAGAAAATATATCGATATCCAACTGAAAAAATTTTTTCTTTGAGAATTTTTGAGAAATGAGATTTCGGAAATTCTATTCCCTTGCCCTTATATGATCTGTACGGTATGAATTAAAAAAATTACCCATATGGATGTAGCTGATGAAGGAACAATTCCGAAAGCTTCTACGTTTGTGATGTTTCTGTGTTTTAGTGTTCTTTTACGTGTGTCGCTTCGACATCCCCGGAGCCTCGCCAACCTGAAGTCGTCTGATTGGTGAGTGATCACTGGGTTTCCTCATCCCAACACCTTGCTGACATCCATTTATCCATTTTACCTTTCCTTTTCCGTAAGCTGTTATATATGTGTGTGTGTGTGTGTGTGTGTGTGCGCGTGCGCGTGTGCGCGTGTGTGTGTATATCCTCTGTAAGGAATGTCTATATATAATGATGACGCACTATTATTTTTGGCAATTCTTTGAAAACCCATCCATGTTTAAGTCCGACTATTTTGACTCCACTTAACACTTCAATTGCTCAAATGTTTTCGTTAGTAATGTCGAGACGGAGGAAAAGTGGGAAAGGTCAGCGAGCCTGCCTTGGTTTATTCGGCGATCGGCGCGCTTCTTGTTGCTGCATATAAGAATGAACGCTTGTCTTTTGTTTCCGCAGATGGAGGGCGTAGGCAGTCCCGCGCTTTTTGGAGACGATCTGCTGAGGCAGGTGGTCGAGAGGATGGGGCAGGACCTGGCCGAAGCGGCCGCAGACGCATATCTGGATATTCCACCGCAGCAACTCCGAGGGTGAGCAAAAACACGCGGCGGGGCGCCGTGGAAAACTCCCCTCTTCGCGTCGTGTGCAACTGAGGGCGTGATCACGGGTGTTGGCACCAAATCATTCACTTCAAATATCGATTGAGTTATTTTGGTGATATTGGCCGCTCACCGTACGGATTGCCACGAGTCTGGGTTTAAGGGTACCTGCGCTGCTTCAACCTCTTCCGTAGTCTGTAAAACTGAATCGGCAGGATGTGATTGAGTGTCTGATCCAGTTGAATACCTCAGGACACCCACCACCCTGACCCGATTTCCCCGCGGATTTTCTTGATTGTGATAAATCATGAAAGTATTTGTTGCTCTAGTTTCTATGCGCAGCATATAACGTGCATAAAAATGTCTATTTGTAAATTTGGGTAAACACGAACAAACATGCCAATATGGACTTGCCAGTGAAAATATTATCGACTTCATTAAGGTCTAGAGAAAAAATGAATATTTTTGGTGCATGTTCTGTGAACAAAATTCAGAAAATAGTATATAGCTATATATCTTACGAAAGGTGAACTAATCCAGGTTTGCATATCTCTCTATTTATTAAAATTAAAACATATCATGCGGGAACATGCTAGGTTGTAGTGCCATCAATGAGGAGTGCATGATACAGTAACTGTTTCATAATTCGGGTTTTCAGTTGTATACTTGGCAACCAATAAGTTGTTCATTTCTTGTAAGCGAGAATAATACACGAGTATTGCGGATCTTCACTGCAATTCATTATTCGTTTGCTTCATTTTGTTGTTTGGTTTGCTTATTCATTTTAAGTTTTAGGCTTTCTCAAATACAAAGTATGCATAAAGAGAAAGTTTTGTATTCTTTTATTACATTTATGTAACAGTTGTGTCTTTATCTTATCATCATTCGTTCATTTCATTTTGTTGTATGGTTTTTCTTTTATTTTTAATTTCTTTCACCTATCTTTAAAAAATATCTGGAATTGCTTTTGTTGAGTAAATGTTAGAGAATGGAAATTGTTTGTTTAGAGCTTTGACTTATTGTCTGTATGAGACTCACTAAAACCAGAAATTCGAAGTAAGAATGAGTTTCATGTCATCCAAATTGGGAATTTATACAAAGGGCTTATCATAAATGATTCATTCTACAGTGCTCCCATTATGTCGAAAAATGATTACCTATTTATATCATAAATGTGTTAAATCATAAAAGTTAAATATATTACTGACATAATAATTATATTGCCTGCCGCAACATAACGTCTAGTTATTATTTCTTTGATACGATATTGAAGATATATTGTTGATGTAAACATTATTAAAGGGAACGTACATATTTAAAAATTATTTTTCGGAAACTGTAAGTCGGATAAAGTACTTTATGGAAAAAATATGCAATTTTTATAAGAGCAATTCCGAAAAATTATTCTCAGTTTATTGAGGCTACAGGTAAAGTGCATAGCACCGAAGTGCCTGTAGCGAGCGGAACGCATAGCGCGTAGGGGCAAGGCCCCTAGTATTTCTGAAAATAGGAAGCTACAGCATTGAAAGCAATCAAAAGTAGGAGTAGATGAAGTGAACGAGGTAACATTTTCTCTATGCCGCACTTTTATCAATACAGTTTTCATCCGGATTTTAAAAACCTGTGCAGTGATTAAATCGTCGGCCAAAAAGGTCTAAACTCTCTTCTCCTCACCAATTACGGGTTGACAGTTATCGTGCTTCGATTTGCAAATTTTTCAAAACCGATCTGTCCGGGTTCCGGTTCATGCTATCGACTTCAGTCAGTTCAACCGAAAAGGCGATTTGGCCATAAAGTATTTTTTAAATTCTTACCTATATCATCATCATCATCATGGGTATTGTGTCCGAAGTCAGGTCTGTGATTATTCTTGGTCTAACCTACTTTTCCATATAATCCTGCTTTCCGTAATCTTCTTCCTGATAGTTCCACTTCCCTTTCTAATCGTCTGTATTGGAGTCCATGCAACCTATATATATCAACCCACTCTAGTTTTCTCCAAAAATATACATGTATGTACCACCGAAATATCATCAAATCTTCCCTGAATCCGAGCAACTTAAAGTATTGAAGTATTGAAACGTATACTACGAAACTTGTATCTAATTTCCCCTTATTTCACGGCATCCATCTTAAACTAGTCTGCCCATAAAACGTATACCACCAAACTTATACAAAAATCCTCCCGAACTTATACGGCCCAAGTTACGCTCTGATGACCCTGAAATGTATACTTACCACAAAACATACACCTAATTCCCCCATGGGCTTATACCACACAATTCACACAAAATTGACCAATGGTTTTTGACAGACAGCCTATGTATCACCTGTATGTGAAACTTCTTCGAGATCCAATGTTTTTTAACAGAGTTGTTACTTTTGACGAGTCATGGTTTCGCCTCAAGAATCCTGAGCTGAAGTCTCAAAATTTCCATTGGAAACATCTAGAAAGCCCCGACCTCAGAAGGCCACTCTAATTACGAATACATATACATATATATATATATATATGTATATATATATATATATATATATATATATATATATATTCGTTAGCGTGTCTAACTCTTAATGCAACGGTTGTGGTTTCGAATCCTGCCGAGGGTATGGTGGTATGTGCTTGTTATAAATCTATTAAAAAACATGTAATTGGGGAAACCTGTTTGTGTTAAATAAATCATTATTTAGAATTTGATAAACTGTTGTACCATACATAAATATCAATATTTAGGTGTATTGACAACCCATTATTACTGGACGTCTATGTTCGAGTGACGTCAAAGGCCTTGGTTAAGCTGGGCGTTAAACTCTATATTATATAATATCACTGGGCTCTATATATTTATTTTTGAGAAAAATATTGGATGAATTTTATTCAAATTCGTTAAAGCACTTTTTGGATGAGTCGACATTTTGTAAAAATCGAAAAATATAGACTACTCTTAATTGTTTTGTTATTTCATTCCTCTTTCCAAATAGTCTATTCTGGATGATTGTATGCATAATTATGAAATATCATTTAATTTCGTTTTACCTTGTAAGCCCTAAAGTCGAGCAAAATCAGGCAGACAAACAGAAGGACAGTCAGAATGCATGGCGAAATTCACTCTTTTGAGCTAAGGGACACATAAAACGTGTATTTCCTTCAAAATTTTAAGTCAAGTTTTTCGTGACTAAATATACTTTCATTATAAGTATACTACGTATACTATGATAACGTAAAAAATCATACCATATAGATTGAAAATAATTATGTAAATCATTTTACTATTCCGACATAAATAAATTATTATTTCTATAAATACCAATTAAGTTTAATTTTTACAATAAACATAACTTAAGTTGTTTGGTAAAATAGTAAAAACTGTTATTTTATATGTCAATTAATCAATGATAATGCCCCTGGCGATGAATGATTTCCACCACAATAAACAAAATTTTCCTGTTCTAAACAAATTGTCCGATTCGAAATGTATTTGAAAATTGAAAAAAAGAAATGTTCATTCCTTTAACCCTTATTTAGTCACGTGAGGTCCTATATGACCCCAAGCCACTTATTTTCATCAATATACTTAGAACTATGAAGTCTATTTAGACCAAACTTGTAATACCTTCACTATTTAGCTTCCTAATTATAATTTTTCTTTTTTTTGTTAATTTTTGATCTGTTAATTTTTAATTATTAATGATTGTGCATAATATAAAATTTAACAAATTGTAAGAAAATTTAATGATTTTATTTAGTCTTTTATGGGAATCTTCTCTTCAGTTATCTCTGAGTCTGAAATGTTGTTTTTGCATCATCATTCGTCTGTCTGTCGGTTATTTTTCCTCTGAGTTTTGTTCTGCTGCGCGCATAACTGAATACAACAATTACTTCTGACACCCAAGTAAGAACTTTGAAAAATTGCGGTACATATTTTTCACTTTATTTCTCTAGGGAGGTCTTTACTCCACTTTCTCTCTTCACATTTGGCTCCGTAACCCTCCCGTCGCAGCAATAAACCGACCCATAAGCAACCGCGCGTGTCGTCCCTTCGGCCGCGCGGAGCGTACGGTCATCCACCCCCGGTATTCGGTACCCTCACAAACAAACGCATGTGTTCAGTTTAACTTCTTTGTAGATTTTGCCCTAGGAACAAGGACATAAAAGTGCAAAATAAATGCGCAAATTGTGATGATTTTATATGTAAAGAGGATATGATTTTGAAATGTTACAAATGTTAGGATAGCAGTGGTAAATAAAAAAGAAAGTAAAATTTTGTTTATTTACAAAACTTGTTTTTAATTGTTTTATCTTGTCAAAATTCATCGTAAACTATTTTGTTTTAAATTAAAATGATGTACTTTACAGTATGATAAAAATAACGTAACATTTTATTATTAAATTTCAAAAATCATTTTGGGGTCTTAAAGACCCCATGAGACTAATTAATGAATTTATTTTTCACGCAACTAACTAAGAGTTAAGCGTTCTAATATTCAAGTCCAAAATTTGCGCAACGATTATAAGTAACTAGTGTGATTTCCTGTCAAAATTGACGGGTATACATGAATGAAGTATTAAATTCTCACTCCCTCTCTTTCATTCTCCCTCGCTCTCTCCTTCTCACCCACTCCTCAAAAATGTAGCTCTCACTCTCACCATGATACATATATATATATAACCCTACATATAAAATAACATTATAAAAAACAAAAGACGAATGAAAATTCACGCATAACGTAAGAACCGTCTAAATCCCGCGTTCATGATTCGCTTTTAAGTAACTTTAAAAGGCAAAGGATTCATATATTAAACTTATCCCCATTTAAATAAAATAAAGAAAATAAACGCTCCTGAAATTGAATTCATGTTTTTATAACAGACCAGGGGTTGGTTATCTTTCAAAGTAAAAGAGTAAATATTTTGTTTTTGTCTCATTCCAGAATACTTGGGAGCCGCACACTGACTACCTATACGACTTTTTCTTTAGAGCAGTGGTTCTCAAACTTTCAAAGATAAAGAGGGTTTCGCGACACCCCAGTCTTGTGACAAGTTTTATATATTTTTAGATATGGATATTACAACCTTTGGACACATCCATTTGTTGATGCTACTTCATAATAAATTTATTAGAAGAAAAATGATTGACCTAATTACCCACCAACAGATGCAAATCGATGATTTATTTACTAAACAAAGTTTTTCGCGGCACATCTATATATCTACTGCGGCACACAAGTAATTGCAATAAGCATGTTTCATGACTGATAAAGAGGTTAGGAGGCATAGCTGACTTAGCTAAAGAGTTAAATGTATGCACTCAAGGAGCTGCAGGTTACGAACACCTGTAATAGATAAAGACATGTCTAAAAGGTACAAAAGGTAGACCCCGGTGTATTGCGCAAATTTTTAAGATCCAATAAGTCAGTTACTTCCCCGTAAAAAATTTTCTCGTTAAAAATAAATTTATGCCGATTTGAAACGTGTTTGAAAATTGAGAAAATAAATTTTCATTATTTTAGGGTTTATTTGGTTCAAGACCAAAATTTGTACGATGATTAGTAATAATTTTAAAATGCAAATAAAAAGTATGCGATTCCCATCACTGTGTTTAATAAAATGAAGAAATCAAACGCTCGAAGCCAAGATATTACAGTAGAATTGAATTGTCTATAATTTAAAAGGGGTAAGTTCAAGTAAATCCTGAAAGTATTATTCAAATGGTATTTACTAACATGCCTAAGGACTTTAATGCCGCCGGAGATACGTCAGCAATAAACATGAAAACTCATAAACACGCAAACAGGCCTAGGAAAATATAAAGTAAAATTTTTAAATTGTAATAAAAATATACGACACCCATTCCAGTGTTAATCAAATGGAGATATGTATCGGCCCTGATAGCGACCCCATCACATATTTGTAGACTTAGAAATCTAATATTTAAAAGGAGTAGGGCAAAGTAAATTCCAAAAGTAAATTCAAATGTGAATCATCGTTATCGACTCATAAGTGCTTATGTATAATTCCATTTAACTCCATAAATCGTTCTCAAAAAACTAACCGACAGCTTAGGCTTTTTTGTTATAGAGACAGCTGAAGCACCAACTCGCATACTAAAAGTATAAACGATTGTGACGATATATTACGTGAGATCGATTGTAGCACAGCGTTATCGAGGCATTTTATACAACAACAGGAGATCATAACAGAAGAGTCTTGCATGCGAGAGAAAGTTGTTAGGAGGGCTTTGATTCATTCCACCCTCTGCCACACACCAATTTGGAAAATATCAGATTAACATGTAGATGGGCCTCTAAGTCTTAATTCATCTAATCTGACTCTCGCCGACCCCTCTTTTATTCCGTGAGCAGTTTGAGCCCCTCGGCTTTGGCGTTGGGTGCCCTCAAAGTGAAGGAGTTGGAGGCAGAGGCGGAGGCGGAGGAAGAGGCGGAAGCGGAGGCTGAGGAAGCGGCCCGCCGTTTTCTGGAAGAGGGAGGGGCGTCGGGGAGGGAAGCGGCGGGACAAGGGACCCACCTGGGACAGAGGGCTAGCCACCCGATGACTCGGGATCGCGAGTATCTGCAACACAGCTCCCTCTGGGCTCATCAATATATGACAGGTCAGTCGAGAATTGCTGCCTCATCTCATCTAGTCGGCCGAGATTCGCGAATCCAATGGAGGCATTGAAATGTGATTTAATATAAACCTATCAGCCAAACTCTGCAAAAAATATCGATTTAAAATACAAATTTGATTTTAAGAAAGAATTATTGTAGCAAGAATATGTTCAAAATTCGTTTCTGAGGGTGCGGGTTTATCCGGTAAGGCCAAACGATAGAATTTATAAACTTCTGGTGTTTAAAATAAAGGAATGAATTAATAATTAACTACTTTGCACACCCTCTTACCCAATAAAAAGTGAAAATTTTGCAGTGGCAATATTCAGGCTAGATAAATGTACCGAATGTAAGAAACAAAATATGTCGTAAAATATGCAATTATCTTTTGTTATTACACTTCTCTATCCAAGTTTTATTGTTGCTAAGTCAACAAGTTCTTTTTAAATATAAAACTTTTTACTAGCTTTAGGACATGAAAAGCTAAACGTCGACAGTAATCACTTTAATTACAATAGATCTTACTTTATATATGATCTCTTTATTTGTCAAATTGGTTAGATGTGAAAGAGCAGTTTTGGTTAAGAGCTCAAATGTCACCTGAAATCATTTAGATTTTGCTTCTCAAACAGACTGATAACTTTTATTGATTTTAAAAATACTTGTCATATTTTCTACTTCAAGTCTATTCCATAAAATGTTAATTTTGAGATATTAAGTTTGCATTTAAAATAACCCTGAAAAACACCTAGGAACTTTCCACTGAAGCGTAAGGACACATGATAATATAATTAATAGTTCTATAACTGTAGAAAGTTTAATATATCTTACGTGACTAAATGTAGTGAATGCTTGATTCATTTGCATTTGCCTATGGTAGAGTTATAAGAAACACTTATTAACGCGTACCTTTTCCAATAAGTTCAATACTATACGGCTGAAGAACAAAATTGTTGTTATCGTTTTTTTGTTTTAGAATATAATATCTGGTCTGTAGTGTTCCATAATTTGCTGTTTAGGATTGTTCTTACAGAATAGAGTTTAGCCTTCATTTTCTATTACAAATAGAATAGAATCTCGGTATCTCTGTATCTCAGTATTTTACATTGGAGTTACGTTTACAAGAGGTAATGCAGTGTAATCCTCATTCGCATTTTAAAATTACTTAGAATTGTACGAATATGGTACTTAAACTAGAAAAAGCCTTAAAGATGGAAATTGTTTTCCTAGCGTCAATTTTGAAATACGCGTTGAATCGGACCATACATACGTTTTGAACACGATAATTTTGTTTTTTTTTTAATAAAAATCTTCCGTCAAGGGCCGTCGCATTGTGCTCCTTGGACATATTTGGGACGTCGCATAGAGGTTTGCCACCTCCTGACTCTGTCAGACTCTCTAATTTCATAACTACATGCATGCAATAATAAGTACAAGAACTTAATTTAAAAACCATAATATGTTCCTTCCCGTCATCTAGGCGGGCTTTTGCACTGATACATTTATAACATGGAGTTTTTCTTGCAAAATATTAGTTCTATGACAGTTCCTGGTAAATTATCCCAGCAACTTTATTCTGATTTTAAGGTTGTCACTTTGTTTGGTATAACTCAACATTTGATGTCTCAATTCTAGTGTGTCTTATATGTTTTTTATAAAATGCACTTTTTCGGGATTTTCCCGGAATTCGCGATGTGAGCAAATCGTTTTGGGAAAATCTAGATGTGGCGGAATGGGACAGTTAGGCACGGGACAATTCGGCGCCCCGGGTTGGGTTAATTGGTTGGGGATTTGTTTCGTTCCATTTTCCTCCCCTGGGATGGTTTAAGTGGTTGTGGGAGACCTATTATGTTTAACTTGTTTAAGTTTGAGTTGTTTTTAAAATACTGCTATTTCATTGAAATATTACCGTCGCAGCAGTTAGTCAACTTAGCCAAATTCACTTAATAATTGTAAAATCTTTATATTAGCATACTATTCCCGTCAAATCATGCAGGTATTGTGCCGAGCCTAATTCGGCTGCCGCCGAACCATTCCGTCGCCAAATCTTCCCGGTGCAGAATCGTCCCTAGCCAAAACGGTCGCGGCGAACTGTACTATATCCGAATCTACTATACATTTTGAGATTTGCCTAGGCATACCTAGAACACTTGTGAGCGTTTCGCTATATGCTCCGGCAAACTCCGAATCTGACATCCACTGCGGGATTTGACCATTACATTTGGGCAAATCTAGATTCGATAGGGCATATCCGGAAGTTAAGCTCTACTTCAGAATTTTCCCATAACACACACGCACACGCGTGCGCGCGTGTGTGTGTGTGGTATCGCTACAACTTTCCGTCAAAATCTCGGTCTATTTTTTTTGCAATTATCCTTTTTTAAACATATTTTTCTTTAATATTTGAAAATTATTTAAAAAATTGAAGTCTGTATTTTCCATAATTAATCACATAAAAATTTTTATTTTCTCAGTTTAAAGTCAAAAGATTTCAATATTGTTACAATTTTCAAATATTTTTAGTTTATTTTTTTCTTAGAGAGTACCTATTTAAATGTAATTTGAATATTTTAAGTAAAAAATCTTTCTTTCCTTTAGTTTTATATTTTTATTATAAAAAGTATAGGATTTTCCGGAGAAACGCTGTGCACTTAAGCCAGTTCAAAATAAAATGGATGAAATGTATCAAAGAATAAATGCAAAAAAAATCATTTTTGCATCAGTTTGATGTTAAAGAAAATTCATGGCACTTATTTAAGAAATGCGTCGGAAAGTAAAATGTTATGGCATTATTTTTACTTGTGACCACATATCTTCCGTTCAAAATTCTTACGTTAACGGGAAAGAGAGCGAGCATCAATTAGCTCGCTTTTGGTGAGTGGGCTCTCACCGATGACGTTCCTTTGCTTATCCACAGGCGGCGCAAACGAGGGCAAACAGCGCATCTCGGCCACGAATACGGGACGTCAGGAGTCAAAAACGGACTCGGTGCTTCCCGCCTACTGCAATCCACCTAACCCCTGTCCTATAGGATACACAGGTAAGTTTTGTCGAATAGACCGAGTGACGCTTTTGTTAGCGGTGGAAATTACAAACTGACAGTAACCAGCATTTAATTCGAAAAATCTAAAAATTGCTTCCATTAGCATTGGCGTAAGCATAATGCGACCTCTAAGGCAAAGATGATGCAACGCAAAGACGAACATCTTATTCCATAGATTTTCTACATTTCAGTAAAATTTCTGAATCCTTTCTATGGCATCATAATTAACAAGTTTCTATTTCTTAATTACTATTCGTTCAAATACAATATATTATATATTGGCTGAGACCCGCGCAATTATTTCGCGGAGTTTTTTCAATTAATTTTTGAAGTGGTTAACTAAAAATGAATTTTTATAGCCAATTCTATATAGTTAATATCTTTATATGCATAAAAATTATGATACTAACATTTTGCGATATGGACCACCCAGCTTATACGACAAAAATGTTAATAGTTACTTATATTACATAAAGTCTCAAAGTATAATCTAAATACCAAAAGGTATCTAAATTTTCAATCAATTAAAAGTCCCTCGCAGGTTGAACCCTGCAACATATGTCTCCCGACCAACACAAGGATGCCCCTGCAGTATATGCACCAAACATCCCCTATAAAATATACCTCCATACTCACACTAAACGCTCCTCTAATATATGCACCCAAACACACGTGTCCCCCTGCAATGTATGCATCCTAAAATACACCAATGCCCCTTCGATATATTCTTACCACTCTACATATAATGCCCCTGCAATGTATACATTCCAATCTACTCGTGTCGCCCCTGCAATGTATGCCTCCCAACCTACACCACACGCCCAATCATTATATGCATCCTAGCCTACATACAATGCCCTGCGATGTAGGCATTCCAACCTACACCAATTGCCTCTAATATATGCATCGAAATCTACTCATGTTGCCCCTGCAATATATGCCTCCTAACCTACACTTCCAATATATCCAATTTTGTCCCTGCGATAATGCAGCCTAAACTACACGTGTTGCCCTTGCAGTGTATGCATCCAAACCTACACGTATTTGCCTCCGGTGATCAATGCTTCAATTTTTGTTGCAGTACACACATTTATCATTCCTCTAATATGCTTTTAGTAGATATTTATTTATCTCTGCAATACGCACTTTGGCCCCTTCTATACATGATATCCTCATTGTACCCTCCACACTTCGATGAACTTCATAATAGCATTCACACCTTCCCTTCTGAAACCGATTCTCATCAGGAAATTAAAATATTGGTGTAATTCACCCAAGACTCTTAGGGTATATTAGGTGCTTCTTTCTCAGAAACCTAATAATGAAATCTAATGTCGGTACCATTTGGATGGCTGCTTTGTGGTGCGCAAAAATTGCGCGTTATTATCATCACGGTATTATTATACCTGTATGTAGTATAAAACTAACATTTTTAAAAGAAAGCACATTTACGCAACACATTAAAATAACAGTATGGATATAAAACAGCGCAATATTACAATACATACTTTAAGTTGTTTCCACATCACCCAAAGAGGTCAAATACACAACGCGTTTGTTTTTTTTACGTGGAGTCATCCCCATGAGGCCTATAGCCACTGAAAAAATATTTAATAGGACGCTGAAAAAATCGGAATTGTTTGCTAATTATTAATAGATATGACAGAAATGTTTAGAAAACTTCATTAAAGGTGACACTACTGTTCGACTTTCAAATTCCAGGGGGATGGCCGCAGCACGACCAAAGATTCTTGCCCGATACAATTCAACGGGAAATTTAGAAACGATCCATAACAGAAAAAAGAGAATCGTGAGAAATTCGTTGATTTAAAAGGAGCAGCAAATGGCTCTTTAAAACACGATCGGCAAAAATGTGTGGCAAAACACTAAACCGCCTATCTTATTTCTTAATATCCCTCCCTGCCCCCTTTCGACCTCCTCCCTACGATTTACATGCACCCTGTCTCCTTCCTGTGTCCTCCCTGTCCTTTCCCCATCCCTTCCCAGCTCTTAAGGGTTAAATGTAAGAGTGGACCTTATGGTTTAATTTCGCCCGAATAAAGACATTTATCTATCTACCCTCAATCTGCCTTCCCCATGCCCCCTCTCTGCTCCCGCCCTTCTCCCTCCCTGCCACCTCCTTGCCTTTCCCTATCTCACCATGTTCACTCCATACCCCTTCTCTTCCCCCACCATGCCCCCATCTTGCCTCCCACCTACTCAGCCCCTTTTTTCCCAAGCCATATGCTTCATTCGTATAAATACGTAAATCCTATCTTCGTCAAACTAAAGCCTTCAACCTGCAACCATGTGCGTTGTTATGGTAACTAAGGTTTCTTATAAAAAAATCTTAATCGCGGACGCTAATTTGGCCACCAAACTAAAATTAGACGTGGATTCATATTCTCTTTGATTTAAAAAGCAAGTTTAATCTTTTGGCCTATTTAAGTCTCGAGTTTGTATTTCCATTCTAACTAATTTTAATGTTCAACTTTAGAAAGGCTTGCTCGCAATGTTTCATCTCTTCCCATATTATTCCAATGTAGAAAAGATGGACTCTTGGAATCAAACTCATGAGTTCTATGTAGACAGTAAACATTTTAAAAGTTAAATGTCGCGTAGGCAAGTAATAATTGAACGTTTGATAGAAAAAATTTTAGTTCTTGAGTTATAAGTGTTTTTCTTATGCTCCCATTTAATCCCATATAAGGCTTTATACATACAGACACAGCGTTTAAATATAAGAGATTGTTCTTCATGCATGTTTGCTAAGTGCAAATGCACTGCAAACACCGAGGACAACAATTCCATTAACCTTGGTAACCTTTTGAAATGTGGAAAAAACGGGGAAAAAATTCTACTACAAACTTAAGATTTAAACGATATCGAATAAGATAAGTAAATATACGATAAGAATAAGAATTTATAGTTTATTCTACGCAAAATAGTGCAAATTCTGCGATGATATCTGAATTCTGAAACATTTTAAAATGTTAAAGACCAAAGGTCTGCACATCGGATTTCTGCCGATTACATGTTAATCAAATGGAAAAATTTAACACGTTTGGAATCAAATCAACGAACTTGAGAAGAAACTGAAAACACGTTGCACCCTTATGGGAGTCAGTGCATTCCAACAATACCACATTTAAAGGGGGTTTGTCTTCCGTTTAGTTTAGTATAAATCCAAGTACAAAAACCAGATTTAAGGTGAAAACTATCACCGCTTCAACCAGACATTCAAACTCTAAAATCTGCGAAACAGCATCTGCCATCATATTGAGTTACTATATATCTATGTACTTAAAGTTTTATAAGTTATGCAAATTATTATTTTTGTGTTGAAAGTTCCTGGAACGGCGTTCCGGTGTGTTCCGGCATAAAAAAGCACTGAATATAGGTATATATATATATAGAAGTATGATGCTATTAGGCACTACTTCTTAAATTTATTTATTGTTTTGATGAAAAAAATGTGAATTTATTTACAAAGGCTACTGAGTTTATCAAAGTTTCTTTTTTATTATTATGTATTTTCATAATTACCGAAGCCCATCGCATGTGGGAGGCCGCGAAATCTTTCATTTATTTATTTATTTAAATCCAAAAACAGCCGCTATTAGGCCTATTACATTGAATTTATAAACAAAAAATAAATTACTAGACAGAAATCAACATAAAACAACAACAAACAGGAAAAGGAACGAATACGTGTAATATTAACAATTAAAACAAAATGCTTATTATTGGAAGGAGAAAAGAACAGTGGTTAAGAGAGCAACTAGTCGCACCCATGGGTGAGAAATAAAGAGGGAGAGAGAGTAAATATTAGGATTTGACAATTAAGGAGCGGAAGGACATGGAGGGTGAGAATATATCGAGGAAAGGATAAAGGACGCTTAAGGAGTTGTAGGTGTGTGGTATACGGTGGAACATTGAGCGCTGCGATACAGAAAGACGGAATTCAGGTAGGCGCAAGACATTATGACTGCGAGTAGGACGTTGAGGAACGTGGAGAGAGAAGCATGGCAGCAGGTCATTGGATCAGAATTTTTTAAGTTAAGAAGTGGACCTTACACTAAAAATGATTGGGAACCACCGACTTAGTTCATTACATCAGGGAGAAGTTGTAAAACTCTAAATATGGTGCGTAATTGTACCAAAAGTTGCACTTATCATGCAGCGAAATCTATAACTTCAGCACCCTTTAACCTAATATAATCGGTATCGTAACTCTGTATAGAAATAAATATATGGACGATAAAGGTGGCCTAAATTTTAAATCTAATGACCCCAAAATCCCGATTCAGGAAGCATATCCTCTCCTATATGTTACTTATAAATGCAATTTCCTTCGTGCAAAATAATCATAAGAAAAGCTGATTTTCTTATTGTTCTGTTGTCTTTTATCCCGCCCCGATGCCGACTTTCGGTTCGTTTTCCCTTCTGACAGCACACTCGCACTCTGTTGCAGAATCAGACGGCTGCCTGGAGGCGTTCGACAATACGGCTTCCTTCAGCCGGGATTTCCAGGCCAATCAAGACTGCATGTGCGATTCCGAGCATATGTTCGATTGCCCGGGTGCCAGGGAGGACGGCGAGAGGGCATCATCAGTGGTGGTTGGTGGGGGCGATGGGGCCCATAGGGTCCGTATCCCATGCTACCTTAAACGTTCATTTCCTCGAATTCATTAACAACTTTCATTTTAATCAATTCGCACGTTCTTTGTAATATTGGTGACCTCAGAAAACGACGGCCTCCACTCAACTATTCTCGTTAACACTACAGAAAGCAAATATAAAAAAATGCAAAAAAATATTTTTCAAAAAGAAATCTTTGTTTTAAAAGGCAAGCCAAATAAAAATAGTTAAATTACAATGGTCAAATTAACTGAATGATAATTTATTTAGAGAAGTTTTTTGTGATATTTAATAAAAGTGGTCATATTCTTTAATAAAAAACACCTAAAGATTTTGGTGCTAGTTGGATTTGATTTCGAAGAAATATAGTTAAAACTTGCGCCAAAATCTTTTCAATGGATATTTTTCATAAAAATTTGGCCATTTTTATTTACTATCAGAAAAAACCTATTCTCTACGCTATAAATAAATTACCACTCAGTTGATTTGATCATTTTTATTTACTCTTTTTAGTTGGCTTATCTCTTTAAACAATGATTTAGCATTTGTTTTTCATTTTCATTTTTTCAGTGTTAATGTTTAAAAAAAAATTTCTCTTTAATTAAAAAATAGATATCTTCGTTTAAAAAAGTTCTTTATAGACATAAGATTTATTTAATCTATTTATAAGATTTTAGTCAAAGCAATAGAAATGGTATAACGAGAGAATGAACTATTTTCTTACAATGACCAACTTTACATAAGATTCTGCAATCTTTCCTTTTCCGCTAAGGCTTTGGGCTCAATGTATATTATGCTTAGTTTAATATGGTCAAAATCACTAAACAAAAGCATGTCCAATGGTTTGGATCGGCTCAATATTGTATAGGGTTGTCCTTTTGCAAAAACTGTCGAACTCAAATCAACAACCGCGCTATTTGCGGTACTTCCTTGAATCTTATGCGACATCATATCCCATCAAAGGAATTTGCGTATGGTAATATTTCCGCATAGAAGATTGATATATAAAGCGACAGTTAATGAGAGTAATTTAACGAAGTGCATTTCCTCCTGTCGGACGGATTGGGAAGGCCCTTCCAACTCTCTTGTGTGCTCACTTGTGCTGTGGGTCGATCATTCTCACCCCTCCCCCATAACTCCATTCGGCCCTGTTCGCACCCCCTGCACGCCCGCCTCCTACTCCTATGTGAATAATGGACAGATGCCTAGGTTAACGACGCTTTATCTCGCTCTCCCTAAAACTTCAGAAAGTTCACTCATTCATAAATGAAAAACTCGAAAGAAGTTTAAACAACTATTTTTTTAAATAGTACCAATCCGTGCGATTCATTACGATAAAGAATTTTGACTGGTTTGTTTTTGTTATACGACGAATCTATGATAATATTGTTCGATATTTGTGAGGCAGGCATGCGAGCAAATAGACGCGGGTCGAACACATATGATCTTCTTTTCTCATTTTCTCACCTGTTATGTCGCTTATTAAACTGGAAGAGGTAGAATTTTAAGAGTTAAAAGTATAAATAACTACTTGTAACAGTCAGATGTTGAAACAAAGCTTTCATTAGAGTAAACCTCAAAGTCTGCCATCATTTTACGGTTGCCTGCTTCAGCAATTACTGACCACCCCTTCCAGGCAAATGTTATAAGTTGTGCCAGCCAAATAGTAAAGCAACTAATTTTGTCATGGGGTGAACATAAAAGACTGCCATCTGAATTGGATTTTCACTAGGATAAAATCCAACACTGAAATATAACTAGTGCGATTTCCGGACACGAAAGCCCACCGATATCCCTTGGAAAATACATCGTTTGTGATCCGAACCTCGGGAAAATTTCTTACTTGCGGAAAGGCGCAATAGATTACATATTTCATGAAATATCCGAGAATACGTAACAAAATTGATCGCTGACGATGCTGCGAGTTGAGGGGAAAATAATACGATTTGAGGTAAAAGAAAAAGTAGTGCAGATGAGGGTAGGATATTTGTTTAAACATGTAAGAACATAATGAGTTGAACACGTTCAAAGATAAAACTCTCCTGTATTACGACTCAAGGCTCGCTACTTTCTTATAGTTCAGCCTTTGTTATAAAATCAAATGTGTAAAGTGGGTTTTCCTAACCAGACATCTACACTCCAAGCCGAAGTTCCCGCTTGCCCATTCTAGTATAGAGTATGCCATGGTGTTGCACGGCGTGCAAAGATACATGGCAGGGATGGCAAATATGCACACGTGCCCGAAGTGGCACGCGTCCGATTTTATTCTGCGTAAAATATGATTTTTTTTAGAGGAGTGAACTAGTGGCACGCGAAAAAGTACTCTGATGATTAAGATTACTTTCTTGGCACGCGACACAAAAATCATTTGCCATCCCTGGAATACGGCGATCCAATGCGCTCGTTTCATTGAATCTGGTTCCAATCCTCGATTAGGCCAATAACTAATGCGCCTTGGCTCGTCCTCACGGTACTGCACTAATTTAAACGGGGATCTCCATATGCTGCTTTTTTGAGAGTTGAGATTTTTTTACCCATATGAATGGCTGCAAACCGATCATCTAGTATTATTAAACAAAACTGAAAATATTGTTACCGAAGAAATCGCAAGACATGAAAGATACACATTACTAGCTAATTTTACAAAAAAATGATGTTGTTATTGAGATTTAATTATAAGTTGTATTATAACATTTGTGGTAGAAATTCATAATGTTGGCTAGGTCAATGGTTTCTTTAGTTTTTTATAAATAAATATGTTGATATGACGATGCATTAGAATTATTTTTATTGTCGGTCTACTCCTTATTTTTCTGATTGTAAACTACTAAATATGTGAGTCTCTATATGTCAAAATACCAAAAATGTTTAGTCCATTTTGACACAGAGATTTTACTATACATAAGTATATATATATAATCATAGATAGTCTGTCCGTAGACAGGTCCGTGATTATTTATGGTTAAACCTGGTTCTCCATATGCTCCTATTTTCCGCTGTCCTCTTCATATTTTGATAACTCTCTTTCCCTTTCAAATCGTCTATCAGCTGAAACCTTTTCCTATCTCTTTCACTTTTTCCATCTAATTTTCCTTCTAACACGTCGTTAATCATACTCTCTCTCTCTCTCTCAGGTAATGCCCAACCCAGTTTACCTTCCTCTTTCTAATAGTCTGTATGATCATTCCCTTCTATCTTACACTTCGTAGCACTTCATCGTTTTTCATCCTATCTGTCCATTTTATCTTCGGCATTCTCCTCCAAGTCCGCATTTCAAAGCTTTCTAAGTATTTGATGTAATTTTTCCTTAGCGTTCATGTTTCTGCCCCGTACAAAGCTCTACTCCATACATAGCATTTTATGAACTTCTTGCGGATATCTTCCCTTATATTCTCCTAAGTAGGTGTTTCTTTGTTCTGAAATCCGCTTTTGCTTTTTCTATTCTAGTTATGATCTCATCCGTACATTTTGCTTCTCTCGTTATGATGCTTCCAAAGTATTTATAGCCTGAACCTTGTTCTAAAGGCTTTCCTTCAATACTTATGTTCAGATGCTCTTCTTTTCCCGATATTCGAATGACCTTGAATTTTTCTCTATTTATACCGTATTTTATACCTGTTATTTATTTGTTATTTTATGAACTTCTTGCGGATATCTTCCCTTTATATATATATATATATATATATATATATATATATATATATATACACACACACACAAAGAAATTTCCTTAGGGGGAACCTCACCCATTGCACCAGGTAACAGGACCAAAAAGTTCGTTAATTTATTTTATTTTAAGACAAAGCGGAGACATGTGCTTAGTAGAAAGTATATTTTACGAAAATCAAAGTTATTGTACACCTCTTCAGACTTTTTTGATGAATATAACTTGAGTCGTTGTTTCCACAATTATATTTTCTTTAGTGGGTAATCACTCTCAGAGTTACGCTGTGTTTGTGTGTGCGTGCGGTCGTGAGTGGGTGTGATTGTATTTTTTAGCATAAAAAAACTACATCCACAACAAGTTGCTATTAATAAGTTGTATTTACAAAGAATTCCAAGAAAACTCATTTGCATGTCGAACTTTGCAGGTGGAATCGCCGCATAAGTCGCTGGTAGCAAAAAAATTTCACGCGAAGAAGGTGAGTCAAAGATTATTTTGCACTTCTCTCATTCCGTCAGCCTTTTTCTCTCTCTCTCTCCCTTTCTCCGACATCCTCACCCTATCTCTACCTTTACCTTATCTATCGCTCTCTTCTATCGTTCTATTTTCTCTATCTCTTTCAAATTGCTGTCACACTCACCTCATACGTCTCTACCATTCCAATATTCACTCCACTCCTTCTCGTTTCTCACATTTTCTCTTCCTCTCTTCGCAATACATATCTTTATTTCTCTAGCTCTTTGGAATCGCTTATTTGGATTTATAGCGGTCTATTTTTCCATATTTATTTTGTGTCTATTTCTATATCATTTCCACTATCGCCACGATATGATCATTTCTCTCTCATATTCAAAACCTATCTCGTTTTGCTCGTTAAATCTCTCGGTTTCGCTTTCAAACTCTTTTCTTCATCATCTCCTCCGTTTTTTCACGCATAACCTGCGTTTTTGAAAACCCATCCATTCATTTCTCCTCCTCCTTTTTCAAGCCCAATTTTATTTTTAAGTCTCTATCTTGCTGTCATCTCTTTTACTAGCGTCTTTCCCTCCAAATCATGAGTTTGAGCTCTTTTTTCTTGTTTTATGCATAATTTCACGAGTTAAGTACTATAATTTTTCATTTTTGATACTTTCTTATCCTTTTTCTGCTCTATATTTCTTGTTTCTGCCTGTTTCACTCATATTTCCATCCGAAATACTTGAATTGTTTGATCTCGCTCACTCAGTGTCGCTTTGTCTTAACAACACATTTGCTCTTTCCTAATTAAACAATATGATCTAAACAGAACTTATGATGCCTAATTCCCATTTAACCATTCATGTAATACTTATAATAGCGTTACTAGTTTTAAAGTCATCGCGGATATGTGGCTTTTTGTGTTCTCAAATTTCATAAATTAGAGTTATAAAATTCTACAAATAATTTCGAACGGAATATTAAATTGACCACGCGTATTTGTGCGTCGAGTCCAACAATAGTTGTTGCTATGGCAACACTCTCGTAATGAGTGATAAAAACTGCAAGATCGCCAGTATTTACGCGAAATTCTAAGAAAAAAATCGATAAGTAAAATTCTACGATAAAAAATAGAATCTTCATTCCTTTCCTCGGAGAATAGTATAAATCTCGCTCCGATATTACAATTTTAAGATATTTTAATGTGCAAGAGAAAATTACCCTGCACGATGGATTTCAGATATCCCATGTAAATCAAATGGGAAGGATAGTTCCTGGAATCGAACCCGGGACTTAAAACTTCGCAACAAAAACTGCTCTCGGGAGGTCGGCCCATGTAGCAAGAGATTTCCACCGAGTGTAATGAAAATCGGTCTATCGGTTCAAAAGTTAATAGGGGAGACGGACAGACCGACAGATAGACGGACAGACAGACACAACGACAAAACTATAAGCCTATTTCCATTCTGGAAAGTAGGGTAAAAATATCTTGTGTGTCCAATACGTGACTTTCTCCATACGGAGCATTGTACAGGATTGAAATAGTAATGATACAACAGCGTCCTCAAGATCGGCAATTATACTTGTGAATAATTTTTAAACACTTTTAATAATTTTCGTAGTGAAAAAACAATAAGTAAACTAACTTTTTATATGTTGCTAAGGATAAAAAAATATATACTATCGTTGGCAGCATCGGCGTCGATAACAACAATTCAAAAATTTTAACATGGCAACCAAAATAAATGTCACATAGCGACAATGAATGTATTGAAAATGAATTCAGAAAGATAAACAAAATATCTCTGAAACAATACGTTCTATGGAAAAACGTTTCAAATTAACCTTGTAGAAAATTATATCGTCTACAGCGCTGACAATAGCACACATTTGCATTGATGAATCTCTGAAGGCGATATTTGACAAAAACGGAAAATTGACAAAAATAAACCATCACTTCCGGTTGATCAATTTTTGCCAAAATCCCATCGGAGCTTGATTTTTTTTACAAAATCTTAAATATAAAGTTTTTGCCGTCTGATTATTAGTTTTTGAGTTAAAGCGCCCACAAAATTCCTATCACACACATACATAACCGAGAAAATAGAGAGAACGTATTCAGAGGGACATGATAAGGAGAATACGATTCTTAATTCCAATGCAACTAACTCAGGGGTTGACACAATGGATAAGCCAGGAAGAAGCGAATGAAAATACGTTGGCCAATGGTCATATTTTATGAGGTGATTGACATAAGTTGCTTGAACGCTTACATTATATCGGTGCGAATTAATCCTGAATGGAAGATAACAAAAGGCTTTCGTCGAAGGGAGTTCCAGCTGGAGTTTTGAAAATCTGAATCTATCTAGATAGACTGGACCACCAGAAACTTTCACACAAGATAAAGCAAGCTTCAAGAGAGGCGAATGTAGTGTCTGAGAGTGAAGAATAGGAAATTTACGACTACTTGCGATATATGCGGCGGTTATGTGTGCAATTCATATAAAGAATTTATGTGACGCTTGCAATAAAAAAGAAATACAAGGTGATTCTGAAGTCACGCAACCCAGGTATATCACGAAAACTGTCAAACAGTCGCGAAATCATCGTCTTATGGGGGACAGAAGCATCAGGATATCTCCCCTGAAACATTTCTTGCACCTCTGCATACAACCGAGTTTCGAAATAATGTTCAATTATGACCATCCGCTGCGCCTGAGAAAATGAAATGTTGCTCCCGCTGCAGACAAAACACTACTGGCGCTGGATGGGACACATGAAACTACCCGTCGGTGACTGAGAGTCATCGAGACACAGGTAGCACCAACTGTTGCCCGCAGGAAAAGTTCCAACAGGTTGTCACGGATTACCAGACACCTAAATGTTGGGTTGCGTGATTTTTGAGTCACTCTAGTAAGACATTGGATTAAATCGATTAGCAGTGATTCATATATGCCTGCAGTATTTTGTAACCAGAAGATTCTTCCATATATACCATTTTTATAATAAACACTTAACCCTCCGTGACTCGCGCGGGGTGCTGTGGACATCCCAGCCTACGTTGTAGGGCGGCATTCTTTTTAGTTTAGGTTTTATGATCCCTACCTTTCGGTAGCTGGAGATAGAGATGTTCTGAACCTTTTCTGTGAAAATATTTAGTTTTATCTGACTTTTCTCTAATTTGGTTATTGTATTACATTAGATAAGGTTCGTAAATATACTTTTATTTTATTTTTCCAAAAAAATATTTTTTTAAAACAAATTTTATTTTATAAATTTGAATCAGTTCAATAACTTTCAGTAATTTATATCCAACCATAGATGTCTGAATTGCATTCTGAGACAGACAGGGAAACTATTGCTCTGCTTATTGCTGAATCTTCTGAAGAAGAAGTATTGGATTCCGACGATGGGTCTTCCGAAGACTTAATAAATGACTCTGAACATGAAACAAGCAGTGAGCAAGATGTTAACCATCTGTATGATGAAACTGCATGTCGTAAGGAAGAACGCATACTTATCGGTAAAAACAATGTTACGAAGTGGAGTTTGGAGCAACCCGCACATAATATCGTGTCTCAAACTCCTGGTTTCAAGGGAAGCAAGGAAGATATAAAAATCCCCGTAGATTGCTTAAAAATTGTTTGATCAGGAAATTTTAAAGATTATTGTTAATTGTACGAATATACAAATTTAAAAAGTTGCAGTAAATTTTTCGCGCGAAAGGGATGCAAAGCAAACAGATGAAATGGAGATAAGTTGTCTTATAGGGCTTACTTTTTATTTGGGCGCAAATAGATCTGGTCGCCAAAATATAAAAGATTCATGGGATCGGAACGGATTAGGTGTAGAAATATTTTATGCATCCTTGAGTTATCAACGATTTAAATTTTTATTGCAGTGCTTCGCGTATTGACAATGTAAACGATAGGGCAGTTTGGCAAGAAACAGATAAATTATCATCTATTCGGGATGTTTTTGAAGTGATCGTTAGCAAATTTCAAGGCTGTTATACAATAAGAGAGTTTTCGACTGTGGATGAGCAATTAGTTGCTTTTCGAGGCAAGTGTTCCTTCCGTCAATATATATCAAGTAAACCAGCTAAATACGGGATAAAAATATTCTCCCTTGTGGATGTATGCGTTTACTATACACTTAATTTAGAGGTATATGTTGAGACTCAACCTCAAGGGCTAGACAATAGCTCAAGGGAGGTCGTAAAACGCCTTGTTGGCCCACTTTTGGGGACGGGAAAGAACCTAACTGCTGACAATTGGTTTGTAAGCGTGCCGCTTGCAATGTATTTGCTGGAAAATAAGATTACGCTGGTGGGAACCGTTCGAAAAAAGAAGAGGGAACTACCACCGCAGATGGTGAATGTGAAGGGCAAGGAAGTGCAGTAGCATGTTTGCATTAAGAAATAACATGACACTTGTATCATATATCCCTAAGAAGGGTAAAAATGTCACTGTGCTATCGACTACGCATAACGAAGTTAGCATAGACAGCTCAACTGGGGAAAAAAGAAAGCCATAGATGCTAACATTTTATAATTCGACGAATGGCGGTGTTGATAACGTTGATAAAATGTATGTGACGTATAATACTGCTAGGAATACCATAAGGTGGCCACTTGTTAGTTTTATCATCTACTAAACACACTGGGAATCAACGCATTTATTATCCACAGAAATATTTATCCCGAAAAAAAATTAATAGGCGGACATTCTTACGAGAAATAGCGAGAGAATGAACAAGGCCATACATGGTAAAAAGAAGTTCCATGACAATGTTGCCTTTGCCATTGAAGAGAAAGATGGAGAACCTTCGACAGCAGGAACGCAGGAGAAGAAAAAAGGAAATAGCGGAAGATGTGTAGTTTGTCCCAGAAATAAAGATATTAAAACAAAATTTTATTATGAATATTGTGAAAGATGCATGTGTGCTAACCATCTGATGAAAATTTGCCCAGACTGTTTTAAGAACCTAAAAAAATAATTTGTTTGAAAAAATAGTTTCAATAACCTAAATATATTCAAAATGCTTTTTTATGTTAAATAAAAATAATTTACATAAAGAACTGTTTTAATTCATTGATAAATTATCCCTGATATTTCAAAAATACTTAAACGATCAAAAAAGAAACATTTTAGAGGAATTAAATTAGAAAAAAACGGTGGGGTGTCAGTGACACGCGCGAGTCCTGCAGGGTTAAAGTACAAAATTATTATTAATGGACAATAATAACAGCCTTCTGTAATTGAATTAATGAACAAATAAAACTTTTAGCTTAAATGGTTCCATTCATGTGATGCGTTCGCATGGGGTCACCAGTGACTCCACTGGTATCAGGTTTAGGACCTTAAAGTTTTAAGATTAAATTTTTAAGTTTTAAGATTAAATAATAATAATAGTAGAGAATATTTGATTGTGACCGTGTTCAGAGAATTTAAAATTGCACCATATTTCCCGAAATTATTGCCGCATTTTTATTGCTACCAGGTCATAAAAAGAAAGGAAATATTCATATGTGTGTCTACGCAAACGCGCTCATACGCACACACACGACGGTGAGTGCATTAATCCTTCTTCCCATGTGCTATCCGAGGACTAAAGTAACGCGATTCAATAGGGTATTGAGATATGACGGAAGTATTTGATAACAGATGTTCTTATGATAAACAATCCTATTTATAGATTTCTCCACACACCTTAATGATATCTTCTCTTTCCAGGATGGTAATCCTTTCCTCCGCGGCGAGAAACTTCCAGTCGCAGCGAAGAAAGGTATTAAAGTTGGATTTTGAGCCGAGTATACACAACGGTCAACATATCGTTTGTCTTTTTATGGGTATAACTTCTGTACGCACTTTGGCTGCACAAGCATGCAAATTCTAGTGACCTGGCTTTCCTACTTTATTCAAAGTTATTTTAGCCAAAAGTAGGCTGTAATAAAAGTAAACGCAACAATTACCAGTCGAGGCGAATGCATACAATGAAATGTGTACGTTGCCATGTATGTATATTTCCACAACAATAAATTCAAATGCATACGAATTAATTGTTTCGTTTTTTATTTTTATTATTCTTTATTAGAAAAACTGGAACGGCGATCAACACAAAATAAACGTTGTCCCAGGACCGCACATAATTTTGTCATGGATATCACGAGAAAATGAAAAACATATGACTTTAACGGATGTTCTTTTATCTGCTGTCTGAAATTTACGTTCCGCAAAAAATGAATTGGACCAAAGTGCAATATATCCCTTTCGAAGTAAATATTTTTAGCATCGGTAGCTATGCTATGGTCTTATTTATTTCATTTTATAATTCCGTTTTGACGAGTTTCTTTCTATTCAATTACAACTTATTCAGGCTAAATTGGGTTGGGTTGTTCAATAGAAATCGGGGGTCGAGTGAGCGACCCTAAAAAAACCACGCCAAAACGAAAATATCATTTTTAGCGGATGAATATAAGAAATTTTAATTCGAAACGCTTCTAATCAGAATTTGTTTATATAGGGTTGACATGGTTGTTTAAGAAATAAATGTCCGTTTGTGGCGATATTTTGAGGGAGGGGATACATTGCACTTCCTCCAATTTAGCGGCAATGTACGTATATCAACTTAGAACCAAGTCAACGAAACGAATTATTTTCGCTCCACTTTTCTTTCCAGTTCACACAAAACAAAATTTCGGTTCAGTTCTGGTATTGCCCCATCAACCACCAGTGAGCCGGTGTATTCGCTTTTGGGAAAATTTCAAAATTATTTATTAATTAATGCTATTTTTATTTAAATAAAATACGTCATCATTATTGCAAGTTTAGAAGACAAATAAAAATAGAAAACTGCATGTGTATTTTAATTTAAAAATAATGATAAACATGTTTTAAAAGTATCTTTTATATGCGTTTTAAAGAGAAATATAATTTTAAATTTGTTTATTCAGTACTAACTGGAGTATCCTGCGTCGCCAGGGGCCATTTGAAGCCACCGCAAAGTGTATAAAATATTGAGAATATACTTCAATCATCGTCTAAGTTTTATCTATCAACATTGCTTCAAAAGCTTAATGTTTTGCAATTGAAGGTCCAATAATTTTTTTTACTATTAAATCTTCTCAACGATAGATATAAAAGAGCATTTATTAAATTAAGCACCTCCCAATTTTTATCTCCATATAGCCTATGTTACTTGCAGGGTAAAATTATATACCTACGCCAAGACAAACAAACAAACAAATAGACACTTTAAGATTTATAGATATATATTGGAGTCGTAAAAATTATTTAAATATTAATAGAGAACACACCCTCAGCACAAGAAAGAACGATCCTTATTTCACAGGTAGTAAGGAAAGACGCAAAGGGTGAGTACATTTCGTATGGAGAAGAAATAAAAGTTTACAAAATTTACCTTCCGATTATATATATATATATATATATATATATATATATATATATATATATATATATATATATATATATGTGTATATAACCCAATATAATAAGAAACCAGGTTTCCACGAGTGATGTCACAATTGTCTTATCACTATGCACAATACGCACCTAAAATTGTAGTAATAAGGTCAATTTAACCCGTGCAGGTTTCAGTGAAGATAACTACGAAGTTACAGTATAATACGAAACGCAAATTCACAAAATTTCCAACGATGAATTTATTATATCATGTATGCATGTTAAACATTAAAGATATAAAACGTTTATTTTCTTGTACATTCTTTATAAAAACTGAAAGTAAAAGACAATTTATTTTTGCTTTTGCAACAAAATGTAAACAAATTCCATCGCAACGCAACATTAATGAAAAACATGCTTTATCGGTGACAACGTGACAATGCGTCCAGAGATAACTGTTATTGAATGGCTGAAAAAATGTTTGCTTAGTTACAACGTATAATACGCACCCTAATTTTTTGGTCAATTTTTCGCGAAAAAATTGTGTATTATTACGGCATGCGAACCGAAATAGGAACGAAAAAAACTGTTTTCAGTTTTGATTCGGGTTTAAAAATATTTTCGATTCGGTTCCGTTTTGATGCCTTTCGAACCATTCAACTACACCAAAAAGAAATACGCGACCCACAGATATGCGCCCAAATTCATCTAAATCCAGTGGCGTACTGGGAAATGACGATCACGTTGCTGATGTTTATCATATTCATTTGTATTTAGAGATTTATTTAGCAAAGGAATTTCATATTGTATCATTTTACTATTGCAAAAATCTTTCTGACTTCTTTTGTGCTATGCCTATTTTCTGCGTTTTAGAATGAGTTAATTACACTCTAGTTCTGAATGCAGAAACGATCCGAATCCTATTACACAAAAAAACTCAATTTTCAGACTGGCTTATGCCCTAGTAAGTATAGAATGGAAATTCCGTTTTTAACATAACATCTTTTTATCTTTAACATATAACTTATTTTTAGAGTAATGAACTTTCTGTATCTTTTCATGGAATTAAATGATTAATTAAAATGCATTTGACATACGTTTCACAAGTACAGACATTCACCCATACATCACATTGCCCATTCTATTCTTATATAGTTATGCCCTTACAGGATGAAATTGGGAATGGAAGCATAACAACTGTTGTTATGTTTTATTTAAAAGTTTTAGGACATGGCATTCCAATAAAAATAATACAAAATGCGTTTACAAAGTGAAATTATGACCACAAATATTAAGGTATTCTGTTATGCGATTACTTCTTATATATTAGTTATGTTACATTAGTTACGTTCTTACGTCTTTGGGTGAACCGTTGGCGAAACAATTATGGGTGAAAGATCTTTGGGTGAAACCTTATGCGGGTGAACTGGATTGTGGGTGAAAAACCTATGGGTAAAAAGGCATGGGTGAAAGGACTTGGGATGAAATTTCTTGGGGATGAAGAGTCTGTGGGTGAAACATCCCGTGGGTGAAGTGCTTTGGGGGAAATGACATGGAACCCCTCTTACTTACTTGTTCTGAGGTCAGTAATTTATGGAAAACGTTGAGACTCAGCATCGAAGAAAAGAATCCATCAGTGATTGGAAACTGAGCATTCTTACACTCTTCACATAAATAATTCCCTCGAAATTAGTACGTTGATGATGCATAGATCATCTCTGGAAAGTAGAATTGAGATTCAACAAAGACTAAACGTGAAAATGGCAGTCACAACAGATACTGCAAGTGTTTCTCAACCGGGGTGCAGACATTAACTCTATTGATTTTGGGATCCATCGGTCAGCAAGTATGACCTTTAGAAAGATTTTTTAAAACCACTTGAGAACTATCTATACGGCTCCATCCCTATGGTAAATCTGGTTTTGTTTTCGTTGTTACAACAATAAAAGCAAAGCAAAAATACGTTCAATTAACTTTCAGAAAGGAATGAAGATCATATTAAAAAATTGTATTGTTATCAATACAAATTTTTTGGGAAAGGAATTAGAAGACGTCGAAGATTAGGAAAATTTACGTGAACATTCTGACAAAGTGCCTTTTGCAGTTCTTTTTTAACTTCTCAATAAGCACTTGCCACATTATCTTTCTCATTTCTACTTCCAAACTTAAGAGGCATATGACCAATTATCATCGCTGGCAGTTATCTAATACCAAATTAATTTTGCAGTCATCACCTAACCTCTTAGACTTGCAATGCACTTATGCCTCTGGCACAGAATGATTCCAAAACCAGTCGAATGTTATTTGCAAAGTTATCCATGCACGTTTGTATGCACGGCAATGGACGAGAAAACTCTTTAAACCCTTTAAAGCACGATGGTGTGCACTTTTATCAATTTATGTGTGCCTGCTGCACTTGGGCATGCAAGGACCATCAGCTTCTCCTTTGACTCCTTCATTCCGCATAACATCACCAGCTGCAAGTGTGCTACGAGGAAGACACCGCCTAAATTAGCCCTTTCTCGTTCACATTATAGATTTTCTTGGCAGTAAAGTTTTAATTCACAACGAACTTGAGGATTTCGTCAATATATTTCTCTGCCATACTGGAACCAGCACAGAGTTTTTCGCCAGAAACAGCTAATTTTAGTATACCATAACGAAGCTGGAATCGATATAGCAATCCTTGAGAATAATCGGACGCTTTGATAATTTTTAATTCATAATTAAACTTTTCCATTTGGTGTATTAGCATTAGGTCCGAAACATTCACACCTTCACTCCGTTGCAGAAACGATTGAAAAATTCTCTATCGACATCATTGACCTGTGTTTTACGGCTACTTATAGCTTTAGGTGTGTCACTGCCTATGTAAAATTTTAATAATTCTGTTTTTGCTTCTTTAAATGTATACAGTAGTACTAACTATGTCATATTATTCACTCAAGTGCTTTTTCCAAGCTTCCGCAATGATCAATGACTTTTTCATTCGCGAGATTTGTTTACGTTTCATAATACTATTCGAGGAGGAGTTTCCAACTTTTTTGTATTAACTTCAAAGTAAATTTGAACAAAAGTACTAATAACATTACCGAAAAACACACGTTATCGCTATAGATATAAAAAATTCACTGAATATTACCATGAGTGAGTGTAGCCTGAAGTAACGGAGTAATTGCTGGATTATTGAAATTTTTTCAAATCTAAAATTTTTAATAAGTGCCGGATTTTTGAGGTTTTATTGTATATAATTCACTATTGGAGGTATATTGTGTTTCGGATTTTATTAATTCCTATATACCTATTCATAAATAAAAAAGAGGCAAATATTGAATGAGAAATTATCAATTTGTTGAGGCAATACTCCTGAGATATGTTGCATTTATACTGAATTGAAAATGAATATGCTAAATGATGGTAAACTCCTCTGAACTATTATAAATATATATATATATATATATATATATATATATATATATATATATATATATATATACACACACACAATAATGATAAATACTAATAATTTCATTTAAAATAATATCTGATAGCTCCAACAACCTCTTGCCAAAAACAGACACCAATTTGGTAAAAGGAAATTTCAAATAGAAACATAGAAACATCCAGAACAAAAGTTTTTTTTCATGTAACATTTTATGTAATAGGCGATGAAGTATACATTAACATAATTTGGAAAAAATGCACTGATCTTATAAGGATTAACGTATCACCTTACCATTACTAAGTTCAGGAATTCCATTACAGCAAATGGTGGTTTAATCAAGAAAAAGCAAAAATCACCTATGCCTGGTATAAGGCCGCAGTACTGCCAGTATTTGTAAATCCAAAAACAAATGATGTTGGCTGGATTTATATCTAAAAGAGCTGTAAGTGTAATTGGAGGAATGTGACCAGCTACAGTACTGCAATATGGAGAGGAAGAGAGGAACTACTACATTACTATACCAAATATTGATTACATAGTTAAAAAATATGAGTTTTCATGAGATAAAAATTTTCAGGTGTAAATAGCCCATACTGATTTTCGAGGGGTGGAAATGCCTTGAGGAAAGCTTTTGTTGATGCTGATTTGGAATGTAAAATTGTGAGAATGGCAGGAAACTATAGAAGCTGAAAAAATGTGAGGAGAAACAGAATTAAGATTGTAAGATTGAATGAAGTAAGATGGGAAGGTGGACAGTTTGACTCAGAATATTTCAAAGTAGATTACTTTTAGAGAAATAGTGGTGAAAGCTGAGTAGCTCAGTTAAGTACGATACTATATGAAGCAAGACAGAGGTGATAGTCACAAACTATATAGGATAATAGCAATAAAACTGAAAGCAGTCACCATGAAAATGCCCATAATCCAGGTGTATAAAGAAGAATAAATAGAGGATATACAAGAATAAATAGAGGATATACATGAACAAATTAATGATATTTATGGAGAAGGTAAATGGCATAACAATGGAATACTGTAAGAATAGAGTTGCAGAAAAACAAGAAGAGGACTCATGATAAGAAACCAAGGAGGAGATATACTTGTGGAGTTCAGTTTTAATAATGATCTAGCTATAACTAATAAATGGTTCAAAAAACATAAATGAAGACTGCATACATAGAGAACCCCAAGAGACAGAACAATGTCAAATAGAATACATATAAATAAAACAATGATTTAGAAAAAGAATAAATGACGCAAAGACATTACCAGAAGAGGGCATAGATTCAGTTTTCTAGTGATGTATGTAGCTGCAAAGCTACATCTATTAAGTAAATAAGGAAAACAAGAAGAGAAACAGAGTTGTGACTTTGGCAAACTGAAAGAAATGCAGGATACACTCAGCATGAAGCTGGAAAAGTGTCTTAGAAAGTTGAAAAACAAACCCAAAACCATGGAGACAGAAGAGAAGGAAATTAAAGCCAGTGCCAAAGAAACTACAAATTAAGAGAAAAATAAAAAATTAGAAAACAATGAATCACTAAGGAAATGATTGGGAAAAGGGCTGAGAGGAGAAAGTGGAAAAAGGTCAGCAATGAAGAAGGTAGAATTAATTATAGACAAATAAACAGCAAGTTAAGATGGGGGCAGAAAAAGCTAGAGAATATTGGGTAAAGGAATACAGTGTGCCCTCGATGAACGTCATTAAATCATTCCTGAAAATAACGACATAAAAAGAAACAACATTAAATGAATCAATATTTCCCATACGAACCCATGCTATACAATGTAATTGGGTCCAAAACGTTGGGTTAAAAACCTCTTGAAACATAAAAAGACCTTATTATACTGTATTTTATGGAGCTTTATGGTGCCACGTATGATATGAATGATATCAGAACATAAATAAATCAATAAAACCATACATTAACATAGAAATGGTATAAAATAAACAAATAGTATGACAACTATATTTCAAGGAGGCCAAACTCTGAAAAAGTCAACATTTCATGACCTCTACTTACAAAAAAAGGAACTACATAATACCAATTCAGCAAAATGTAGTCATTTGAACAAAAGAAAATGATGAGTTTTTACTAGAAAATTGACAGTAAGTCATGAACACTTCTGTGAACACCAGTTTATGAGTTGACATTGCTAGACAAGAAATGCAACAAACAAGTTATTTCTTACAGCAGTTGCTGTATAATTAATGAAAATCTATCATAATACAGGTAAATGAAACCTTTATTTAGTTGTTTTTATTTAACTATGAGTTTCATTAGGTCCAAAGAAGGATAACCACTTTGTTGAGCCATAGCTGATACAAATGAAAATAAAATTGGGAGACATTAAACTCAAGTTATCCCAATAGCACAGAATAATCAAGTTTATAAATGGGGCACTCAGCAGATCTTCCTATCTGCAGAAGTCACAAAGCTTGTAAGGTTTTGTATTAAGAAGGATTAAGAGTATTTTAATGATTACTGGGGGAACTTAGAGAAGGGAGCCATTGCCACAGGCTATGTGCGTCAACCCCTCCCTCCACTCGCTCCAGATAGGAGGTAGCAATTTTCAGTAAAGTTGTTGAAAATGAGAAGTAATTGTGTATTTATTTACAGACCAACAATTCACTCACTAAACCTACTTGCAAACTGTTTTTATTTTTATTATTTTTAAACAGGTAAAAATGTTTCAGTGTGGTCGAAATGACCATGCGAGACTTGTGTAGCAAAATACCACGCAATCCCGTAAGGATTAAAGTCTGATGTGAACCATCAAACCATATGAGACAAAATTCAACCCTTTGAAACAACCATGACATTAAATGCGGTTCATCAAGGTACTCAGAAATACTAATGCAGTCCACCATTTGAAAGAAGTTGCATGCCACTGCCCTAAGGTTGCCCAAGCTATCCCTAACACTTCATCCACCTCAACTGCAGAAGCACTATGTAACAGATATGCAAGAGAGTCAGCTACACATTATTTTTTCTGTGCGATATTTCAGAGCTAAGTCAGATCGATGTTAACTTGAATCATTGACAACGTTAATTTGAACAGGGGCAGTAATTTTTGAATGATGATAATGCAAATCAAGGTTAATCGAGCAATGTTAAACTGATGATGCACTGCGTGTATACATATTATGCATCTGTCACTGAGAAAGGGCTCTAGTCCAAAAAGCTTATACATATTACTATGTTGTGTCTTCATATTTTGTGTGCTACTTCAACAAGGTAGCTTGCCAAAACCTGGCTTCCTCATACACCTTGTCACCAACATCTTCACTACCTTTTCTTTTCCTTAAGTAAATATATATATATACAGTCCAGGGTAGCCTGAGAATTTTTGGCACCCTGGACAAGATAGCACTCCAGCGCCTCCCCCTCCGTTAATGTTTGTTGAGATATTTACAAAGTACATGTTAATTTATTTATTGCTCTGTATACATATTTATACTGAAAAATAAAAAGGAATGCCATCAAGATTCTAACCTGTTCCCCAATATAAATTAGCATCCAATATTTATTCACTTGAAAGTAATGGATAGATAAATGATCGGGATAGCGCCCCCAAAACTTTGGCGCACCGGGCAGCCACCCGGCTTGCCCGTAGCTTGGACCAGACTTGCATACTGTGCTCTTTTCTGCCGGAATGCACTGGAATGAAGTTATTTGCAATGCAATGACGTTTTACTCATGTTGTACAATTAGACATATTCCTCCGCTGACAATTTACATTCACTTCCTATTTTTGCACCCACTCACCTCTTTTGCATTCTGCTATCTTGTGTGTTGGAAAAACAGCACTGTATATGCATGTATATATATGGAGAAATGCTAATGCAAGGAGTTATAGAAGACACAGGAGATTTCAAGTTTGAAGGAAGATTTATAAGAAAGGTAAAATATGCGAGTCATCAAGTACTTCTAACAAGAAAGGAAAATTAACTCCAGAAAATGATAAATAGAATGGTAATGACAGGTATAAAATATGGAATGGAAATAAATACAGAAAAATCCAAGGTCATGTGAATATCAGGAAAAGAAGAGAACTAACAAGTCTCAGACTATAAATACCTTGAAAGCAAGAGATGCAAATGCACTAATGAAATAAGGACTAGAATAGCAAAGGCAACAGTCACTTTCAGAAGGAAGAAACTTCTACTGGCAGGAAAAATAAAGGTAGATATAAGAAAGAAATGTGTGGAGTATTGCTATGAATGGAGCAAAAATATGGCCACTCAAGACATGATATAAAATGCTTGGAAAGCTTATAAATATGGGCATGGAGAAGAATGATGAAGATAAAATAGACAGGATGGAAAGTGAGGAAATACTAAGAAGAATAGGAGAAAGGCAAATTGTTATACAGACCATCAGAGAAATGAAGGTGAACTGGATTGGAAATAAACTGAGAAGGAGCATGATTAGAAGTTTAGAAGGAAAACTTGAAGGCAAAAGAAAAAAAGAAAGGAAATGGTATCAGACCCTAGAAGACTTGAGGAGCAAAGGGAGCTACCAAGAAATGATAAGGATTGCAGAGAGTAGGAGTATCTGGAGAATCAGGTTTAACCTATAATAATCATGGATCTATCTAAAGATTATCTATGGTGGTGACATGCTGATAATTGAGAACATCATTCATACAATTCAGTGTTGCATGTACAATTTTAGTCAAAAAATAAATATCTTTGAAATATATTTTTAGTTTAAATTTTAATTTGAAAAGAGCTTTTTCAAGTGATAAACCAATCTAATATTTGGTGTGTTAACTGAAAGTCTCCATTTCAATGCAATAAATCCTATTAATCGATAAACTGTCCCCAAAAATAGAAGTAAAAATATTGGCCACCATATGCCTCCCAAGAATTGACCATTATCTTCCAAATCCAGGTATCGTATTAAAGTGGTTGGATCCTTGTAGATGCAGAGCTGTTTCCTCTCAGAAGGACACTGTAGTTTGGCTCGGTCTGAACCATAGAGGGCTTGGATTAGACCCATGAAGCTTGGCCGCATGAAGCTTATATGAATAAGTAATTTCATGGGCAATCCAACTTGGCGGGCAAAATCCACACCATATATGGCGAAAAGCAGCATCATCGCCATACACATTGGTCCTATTGCAGCTCCATTCTGAATAAAACAGTGAGTGTTAGTTCTTTTATAAATCTTTTACCTTCAAAAATAAATAAGTCATCGTTTTCATGTTTGTAAAACAGACTAATACTAAGATAAGACAAAACATGATGCTCAAGTGCATTGAATAAATATTTTAAAACTTTTTTGAGCATTATCTATGCTAAATAACTGTTGCATGAACAAGAATATGTCGGAATATAATTAAAATATTATTTACCATTCCTAATTGAAAATATAGAAAATTTTTGTGAAACTTTACTACACCACCTTTTTGAACTTGCCATGCAGTTCGTGAATTTGCACTTTCGCAAAAAAATTTTTATGACCATTACTTGTTTCGCGCCGATTATTTGCATTTTGCATCATGCATTTGCGATGCTGACAAGTGGAACTCCCTCTACTTTTTTGTTTTGAAGTTTTTTAAAATTTGGCGCCCTAGAAAATGACATCATTATTATATTATATTTATAACTAGTAGGTGCTTGCATACTGCAAGCATTTCATCTCACCTTGAAAAAATATTAATTTTTCAGAGAAATATTTCTTCATGGGAAATATTTCTTTAATTCATAAGATCTCTCCTCTGGACAGGTTTTCGTTTTTCATTATGGAACAATAATGGAGTAAAACTATCGCTAATTTTTGCAATTTTAGGAATATTATACTTTTCCCACACTGAGTTAATAATGCCACACATTTCTGCAAAATTTGAAATTTATAGCACAATTAGAAGTGAAATAACATTTATCTACTTGTTTAAATTTAAATAATAACGGCCAAAATAACATTTTTATGGATAAATTGAAATGTTCATTCGTTTACACAGGTTAACCTCTAAATAATTTTAAAATTTCAGCTCCCCAACTTGTGCCGTAGTGTCTAAGCATCTACCAATTTGTTTAAACTTTAAGAATTTTTAACTGCCAAACAAATTAAAATATCAAAATTTGTATAATCCCTATTTCGTTTTTTTACAAATCCTACCTCTAAAAAAAATTTCAGCTCTGCAGCACATTCGGAAATACATAAACCTTGAAATTTTGTTTAAACAATTGCGAATTTTTAGCGGCCGCATTGTTGCAATTTTTTAAGATTTTCCTTTTTTCTAGTCGGTTTTGCCAAAATCCTACCTAAGAAAAAAATTTCGAATCTCCAGCTCATCTTGAAGTGCCTAAACATTAGTATCCTCCTATATCCTCCTCTATAAGAAACGTCTATATATATAACTAGTAGTTGGTGCTTGCATACTGCAAGCATTTCATCTCAACATAAAAAACCATTCATTTTTAATATTTCATCATTGCACTTATATTTCAACTCCGCAGCGATTTTCGTTTTTCCCACATGTAAAAATAATAGTTTAAAACAATCCCCAAATGTTGCTATTTTAAAAATTTTACACTTTCTTCATTATGGAGTACTGATGCTATACATTTTAGCCAAATTTTAAAGTTGTAGCACTTCTAGAAGTAAAATAATATTTTTCTAATTGTTTAAATTTAAATAATTTTTAACGGCCGCCGCAATTCATGTATGGTAAAATTGAAAAGTTTATTTATGCAAATTTACTATTCTGTAAATAATTTGAAAATTTCAGCTTCCTAGCTCATCCCGTAGTACCTAAACAGTTATCTATTTGTTTAAACTTTAAGAATTTTTAACTGCCAAACAAATTAAAATATCAAAATTTGTATAATCCCTATTTCGTTTTTTTTTAATCCTACCTCTAAAAAAAATTTCAGCTCCGTAACACATTCGGAAATACATAAACCTTGAAAATTTGTTTAAACAATTGCAAATTTTTAGCTGTCGCATTGTTGCACTTTTTCAAGATTTTCTTTTTTTCTAGTCGGTTTTGCACAAAATCCTACCTAAGAAAAAAATTTCGAATCTCCAGCTCGTCTGGAAGTGCCTAAACATTAGTATCCTCCTGTTATCATTATATATCGACGACTCTTACAGAGGAGGAGGAGATAACATATAACATACTAGTAGTTGGTGCTTGCATACTGCAAGCATTTCATATCACCTTGAAAAAACATTCATTTTTCAGACAGACATTTCATCATTACAAATATTCTTTTAATTCTAAAGATTTCACCTCCGCAGCGATTTCCGTTTTCCACAAATGTAAAAATAATAGTTTTAAACAATCCCCAAATGTTGAAATTTAAAAATTTTAACATTTTATCCATTACGGGGTACTAATGCTACACATTTTAGCCAAATTTTAAAGTTGTAGCACTTCTAGAAATAAAATGATATTTTTCTAATTGTTTAAATTTAAATAATTTTTAACGGCCGCCGCAATTCATGTATGGCAAAATTGAAAAGTTTATTTGTGCAAATTTACTATACTGTACATAATTTGAAAATTTCAGCTTCCTAGCTCATCCCATAATACCTAAACAGCTATTTGTTTAAACTTTAAGAATTTTTAACTGCCAAACAAATTAAAATATCAAAATTTGTATAATCCCTATTTCGTTTTTTAAAGAATTCTACTTATAAAAAAAATTTCAGCTTAGTAGCACATGCGGAAATACATAAACCTTGAAAATTTGTTTAAACAATTGCGAATTTTTAGCGGCCGCATTGTTGCACTTTTTCATGATTTTCGTTTTTTCTAGTCGGTTTTGCACAACCTCCTACCTAATAAAAAAATTTCGAATCTCCAGCACATCTGGAAGTGCCTAAACATTAGTATCCTCCTATCATTCTATATAGACGTTCCTTACAGAGGAGGAGGAGATAACATATAACAGGAGGAGTTTGTGCAAAACCGACTAGAAAAAACGAAAATCATGAAAAAGTGCAACAATGCGGCCACTAAAAATTCGCAATTGTTTAAACAAATTTTCAAGGTTTATATATTTCCGCATGTGCTACTAAGCTGAAATTTTTTTTATAAGTAGAATTCTTAAAAGAACGAAACAGGGATTATACAAATTTTGATATTTTAATTTGTTTGGCAGTTAAAAATTCTTAAAGTTTAAAAAAATAGATAACTGTTTAGGTACTACGGGATGAGTTAGGAAGCTGAAATTTTCAAATTATTTACAGAGTAGTGAATTTGCACAAATAAACATTTCAATTTTACCATATATAACTTGCGGCAGCCGTTAAAAATTATTTAAATTTAAACAATTGGAAAAATATTATTTTACTTATAGAAATACTACAACTTTAAAATTTGGCTAAAATGTGTAGCATTAGTAACTTATAATGAAGAAAGTTTAAAATTTTTAAAATTGCAACATTTGAGGATTGTTTTTAACTATTATTTTTACATGTGGGAAAAACGAAAATCGCCGCGGAGGTGAAATCTTTAGAATTTATAGAATATTTGTAATGATGAAATGTCTGTCTGAAAAATTAATGTTTTTTTCAAGGTGAGATGAAATGCTTGCAGCATGCAAGCACCAACTACTAGTATGTTATATCCTCCTCCTCCTCTGTAAAGAACGTCTATATAGAATGATGATGCTCATAATTAGCAGTTTTCAAAATAAAAAAACATGATAACTTTCGACTTAATTATTTTGTAGCTCACAATCAGTTTGAACTTCACTGCCCACACCCCTATTTTCAATGATAAAACTAGTTTAAAATTTAAAAAAACACCATCATTTTGGAATGTAAGGTTTTTATTTGGTATTATCTTTGTATTTTGAACATAATTTATGGAAATGTTATTTTGTATAGTTAGGTTTTCATTTTTTATTGCGAATTTTTAATGAAAGTCTATGAATTCCTAACATCTTGTGACGTAAGAATATGTGCAGCTTATTGTGAACGTGATTCCTAAAGAAATGTTACCACTTTAATGCATCATTTTTATTTTTGTGACGTATTTCGAACAATTAAAAGAAACGTTACCACTTTCTAATGCTAGGTTTCGATTTTGTTACGCATTTTGAACGTAATTAATAAAAGAAATGTTACCACTTCATAATGCTAGTGTTTTTAGTGGCTTGGAAATGTTTGTTCAGGGCCGTTCCTACCGGTTGTTGAAAGTGTGCAAAACACACGGGCGCCGTGATCAAGAGGCATCACCATCAAGGGGCACCGTAATCCAAGGACAGAAAAAATTAATTGAAATCACCTTTTCAACCCTGCAATATCTAATACAAACAGATCCTTAAATATTTTAGTCTCTGTTGAAATAAATGACATAAGTACAAGTGCCGAGTATTCAACAAATAAAGCATAAAATTTATTTATTTGGTATACGTATACTCAGTACCATTACTAGGGCATGGCAAGCGGGACAGCTGCCCCGGGCGCAACTAAATAAGGGGGGCTAAAACTGTTAATGGCAAGTTGTGAGAGATTGCATTGCACAAGGGGGTAGGGAAGATTTAAGTACACCACCTTTTTGAACTTTGCAAATAATTGGTTCAAAAAGTTCAAAAAGGTGGTGTACTATACGTGGTCCAGTCTGAGAAATTATTGTGAAAATAAAATACAAAGTTTCTACTAAAACTACTTTGTTGTTCAAAATAGTTGAGAAACAGCTTCCTCATAAGGAAGATGGAAGACTCTGAAAGATAATTAAAAATTAGGAGAAAGAAGGGTTAGTAAAGAGCAGTTTCTGGAAAGTACACTTCGACAGTAATTAATCTGAGATAAATTTTTAATTCACAAAGTTATACTTTGTGACAGAGTGTGCAGTAGGTCAAATGGCTAATTGCCTTGTCAACTGTTGCGACAGAATTGCGAAATGTATCAACCTATAAATTAACTTTTAGCCTACCCACAACACTATCGCCGTATTGCCTACATCGGGAATCACTGTTCTACATTAAATCACAAGTGAAGGCATCAAGGTTTCACATCATCTCGATAAATTTCGTTGATCATTTGACTTAGGAAAACCAAGGAGTTTTAGTGGAGCGACAGCTCGGGAGCTTGAAAATTTAGCAGGTAGATATTTCTATTTCTTCAAATACGATGTTTAGAGAAAGTGGGCTCATAATGGAAATGGCTGGAACTTATTCTGGGCCTGTTTCTTATGTAAGCAAACTCAAGTATGTCACTGCCCTCCTCTCTGATCTTTATACATTTGGCAATTTTGCCTCAGAACTGCTCTGAGCTAGATCTTCTTTGGTGCATTTAACAACAATCTAAGTCATTCAGTGATTTTTCGAGTGATTTTTATGAAAAATGCACAGATATAAATGATAATACTGTTTTATTACACGAGTTTATTTTAAGATATTTAGAATTTACACTGCATTAATAATTTAGATATACTGAAGAGGACGAGAAAATTGGGAGGCTAATATGCGCAGGAAGCATATTGGTCTTCAACAAAGAATATTAAACAAAAATCAAACTTGCATACTGGCGCAACAAACCCTAGGAACGGCCTTGTGTTTGTAGCAGGACATAAGAAAACATCCATGCATCCATTCCATTTCAGTAGTTCATCAATTGAAATTAAAGAATTTCCTTACAATGAACAAAAGAAGATCAAAAATCCCATGCGAAAATGTGCTTGAGATAAATTACACAAATGTCAAAAGAAGTGTTATCATTTTCTAATGCTGGGTTTTAATTTGCTATCACACATTTTGAAGATAATTAAAACAATTTTTTTCACTATGATTTTTCATTTTCTGTTACATTGCCGTAACATTTTCTTTTATTTTCTCTTAAACAGCATTATTTATGATAAAAATGTGAATTTTTTAGGTTGACTGGGAACCGTACTCCCAAAATAACATTGGGTCTTATGGGAAAATAAGACTTGCACTTTGTGAATTTACATTTCGCGACAGTTTTCCAGAACCAATTATTCGCGAAGTTCAAAAAGGTGGTGTATATGTATATGAATGATATTTTGCAGTCAATTTGCATATTGACTTTCAAGTGTTTCCTTGTGCATTTAATGCTATTTCCAGTTTCTATAGAGTTACTATTGCTCAAACTTGACTCTATTGTGCCTAACAATGCTATGACATGCAAATTAAAGCAGTTTTTTGAGAATGGTAAAACAAGAGATGAACCTGCATCTTGTTTAACATGTAGATGCATCATTAATAAGAATCGAATTTCCTAAAAAGTATCCAAGAGAAACATATTTCTCCAAAAACATGCAGAATATCAACTGAATCTCATGTGAAAACTAAATTTTTAAAAATATATGACTAAAGAGAACTTTTGGTATACAAAAGAGAAACATTTCAGAAAATTCATTTTTGAACCAATTTTTCCATTGAATTACAAAAAAAGGAATAAAACTAAAATGCAAATGAAAAGTATATTTTAAACAACTTTTAGAACGCACTAAAATACAAAAAAGTAAAAATTTAATACTAATGCTAACTATGCAAAAATTCTAAATTAGTAACAAACTGCCCTCTAAAAGTTCTATGGCTTAATTATTATCTTCTGGTGAAGCTCATATGGCTTAAGTTAGTTAGTTAGTTAGTTGGTAGTAGTAGTTAGTTGGAAGATGATTTTTAGATTTTTTGAAGACTATTTCTTAAAACTTCAGAATTTCTGAGTCATTAGAGCGATTCTTCAATTTTTAATTTAATTTTTTATCCTTTTAGTGATTCCTAAAAGTTGATTTTTAAAATATTTCATAGGTTTTTATTTTTTTCCTTTTTAGCTATACTTTTCTCTGATGAATATTTAAAAATATTTTTTCAATTCATATAATTGAATTTTATTGATGAACTTCACATAGCACTGCATTAATACTAATTCAAGAAACATCTTCAAATAGAATATTATTCTATGCAGAAGCATCTTTCTTGAAAACACATAATGAATACCTACATCTTGTTTTATGAGGAATGACTAGAGAGCATATTTAATTGAAATTCATTAAGGTTGAGATCAAATATCCAATGGAAAGATCTCATTGCCAGGAACAACTATTCTGAACAGAACTTCTAGCCTTTAAGTGTCACAGTTTTTTAATTAGACATTCTTTGGGGGAAGAGTACATATAAACTTATATATAAAGAAGAGTGTCTGTCCTCAGACATCCAAGAGCCAGCGCAACCAAATTTTGCAAAAAATCCACTTTCACTAATGGGAAGGTCTAGGGCTACGTTTGCATCCTGTTCCAAGGTCCCAAGTTTGATTCTAGGAGCTTTAATTTTTTCCCATTAGAATAGCATTTTTTCAGACACCACAATAGCCAATGCAACCAAATTTCAGTGTAATCCACTTTCATCCAGGAGAAGGCTGAGAGCTATGTTTGCATCTGATTCCAAGGCTTTAAGAGTAGTACGGGAATGAATAGTTTTCATTTGCATCTTAAAATTACTTATTATAATATAAGAAACTCTGAATTTGACCCAAAAATTGCCTAAAATAATACGTTTTTAGGCATTCTTTACCAGTGAAGCAGTAGTAGCAGAACACCTTATGTGCATGTCTCATTTGTCCGTCTCTCATAACTTTCATCTCCTAAAACACTGGACCGATTTCTATTAAATTAAGTAGGAATGGTCTTTATTAAAATTTATTGCCCAATTGTGATTTTGAATTGCATCTGTCAATTAGAACTTATACTTTACATAAATACTTATAAACTTATACTCGTATCTCATTAAATGGCATCTGTCAAGTAACAATTAAATACCATATTTTTCTCTCCTTAGCTCTTATATGACGTGAAATACCGATTAAAAATGTATCTGGATAGAAAACTTCATTTACCACAAATAAGTCCGCAAGGCCACATAATTATGAGTTATAGTTTCAGAGATAAAAATTCGAGAAAATCCCAAGCGAAACATCGCATATTTTGTTTACATTGACCGCTAAGACACTTCTCTCAGCAAACAACAATTAAAAATCCATATTTTTCCCTCCCACACTCTTATATGATCAGTGAGGTATAGATTTAAAAATGTATTCAGATAGATAACTTAATTTACCACAAAGATGTCTAAGAACTACATAATTACGAGTTATAGTGTCAGAAATAAAAATTCGATAATTGCAAAATCTTTCAATACCGTTTCATACATATTTCCCATAGATATTGGTTGAACCCAATAACCTATGATCCAACCAAATTTCAGGTCTGTAGCCCTTCTAGAACATTTATTTTCTCCTATATCCTATGTATGAAGCAGCTATTTATTCTAAAACATGAAATGAACACTCTTAGATTTAACCTATGCACTCTTTCCTCTGCACTTCTCATTATTCTCAAAACAGCAACAGCTGCTCTTTCTCGCCCATCACCTTTTCTCCTGTCCCAGCATGCAACTTTAATACTCACGCACCTGACATGCCTCCCTCTCTCAACCCTGAGGCAGCAGAATTCTTAGCATCCTCTATTGCACCCTCGACCCCACCTTTATCATTACCTGCTTTACCCACATCACAGGACAGAGATCTATAATAAATCCTTCCAGGTTACAACTTGCAGACTATGGAACAGCCCCACCTACTGACCTCCAAAATGCAACATCTCTCCACATTTTCAAACATAAATACTTGAATCTGCTGTTCTCTGTCCAAAGTTCACGCCAGTTTTAGCTTATTTTCCTTATCTTTTACGCGATGGATGCCTTCATATGAAGAAACACAGCATCACTTGAGTAAACAAGTATACCCTGTGATATGTGAAGGGCAACTGAAACAACAACTATAATTCTATGGGAAACGTACTTTTATGCTTATCAAGAGCAACATTACAGTTCCTTGGCATTGATTGATTTTCATTTAAAATTGTCAAGTTTTTGTGCTCAAAACAAATTCATGGAAATTCTCCATTCTGGGCAAAAAGGAGGGTTGGGGCTTGAAATATTTGAAAAAGGGGTTGGAGACCCAAGATAGGTGATTGATAGGAAATCATAAGAATAAAGTTCTCCTGTTTTACAGACATGAAGTATTGGATTAACCATGGCAATGATGGGTATTTAAGGTAGTTAGCATATATATAAGAATCCAGCCAAGTTAATGTAAAAGTTGATAAAAAAGGGAGGAAGGACTTGGTGGAAATATTGTCCCTGTGAGAGATATTCTATGACAAAGCGATACAGTGAAAAAAATCACCTTTGATTGGCCTTAGCAGTCACTGGAACATACTCGGAAAAAGTCACAGGGACACATAATACTCACAAAATGCAGAATTCATTGACACCTGTCTCTGGATGATGTTAAAATTCCTTACGCACATAGCAAGAATAGTGTAACTGTCTGAAAATGCCAGAAGTACATTGCTCCATCTTCTATATCTGAAGCGATTTATGGCCTTGAACAACTCTTACACAATGATAGTCAGTTTCAAATCAACATTTGAACTAATCATAATTGGGGACTCATCCGCTTTTACATTTTTTTCAATTTATGTGTTTCAGTTCGACAGATAAGTTTTAGAACATTTGTGGCAACAGAAATCAAATTTAAGAAGTTAACCAAGAATTGTTATATCATAAATATCATGTAAATTTTCTGTTGAAGTAGAATGGAATTTTTTAGTTTTTCATGAGATTCACACCGATTGAATCTTTCCACATGCAACGCAACAGCTTAATGATCTGCTTATCAATTCCTTTCCATTAAAAGGTCTCTTACAAGATGACTTTGAATAAAAAAGATGATTAAGCATTCAATGGCAGCCATCATGAAGAAGCAAGTGAGAGAAAGTATGCTTCCTTGGCATTCTTTGTATGAAGAAGCAAGTGAGAGGAAGTATGCTGTCTTTGCATGAAGAACTGCCATGGCTAGAGTGAAGAATAAACACAGATGACATGCAGTGAAGCAGAATTGACACTTGGATTGAAGCAAAACCAAGAATCGACAAGTTTTCTCTTGATATATGTAATGTAAATCAGATGTTAAAAATAATAAATTAGTCTGAGAATAACCTTCCTAAATTAAAAAATAGCATTATGACATATATCAACTACAAAGATAGGTGTATGTAACCATTTAAATACAATGAAGTTGAATAAATAATTATGAAAAACTGTTAATTACTGCGATCTTATATCACTTAATAATGAAATAAACAATCATGGTTAATGGCAACAAAGGAATTTGTAAATTAATTCCTTACCCAGCTGAAACCTATCTACTGAACAGAAATTTTGAAAATGAATGTCTTCAATTACACATATATTTTCTGAAACTCTTACCAAGACACTGAATAGAGATCCAATGGCCAGTCCAACTCCTTCTGCAGCCACAGATGTGCCAAGTCCAAGGATGCAGTAGTAGAAGAAGCGAGATGGTTCCATTGGCTGATCAGTTATTAGGTAGCAGAGCACAAGGAACAACAACCCCAAGGCAAACTGCAGATATATATTGAGACATTCTTTTTTTAATAATACTCTATTTATTTATTACTTAACTAGCTAAAAAGATATTCACAGCCTATTACAATGGGCACAATTACATAGATAAACACATCCAACAAAGCCCTTTGCAGAACTTGACACAGGATTTGACACTCTTACCACCCATCTGCCAAGGTCAGTGAATATAGTTCAAAATTATTAATATTTTGCACAATTTAATTGATACTCATAAATAACTTTATAAAATGGTATTTCTCTAAAAGATTTTAAAGGAAAACATGAGATATTACCTTAACACACAGCATTTGAATTGTACACTAACCTCAATAAATAGCTCAAAACAAATTAAATGCATGGAAGTCTCTTCTGTTAAAAAGGTTACCTCCATCAGAATGAAAGGGAATAGCTATTGTAGAAAGAAACCCTTCTTATTTCCTCAGCATTTTTGTGTATTTTCTTTATTCACTCCATTAAAAATATATTAATAACATGAAGTCTGGTCTAGTTGACTTCTGATACATATTAAACTATAATCACAATTAATTTTTTAAATAATATGAATTATTGTAAAATTTTAATTACATCTTTAGTAAAATGACATCCCTAATTCTCCCCAGGTGGCTTTACATGGAAGATGAATTTTGTATTTATTTAAATATTTTAAAGATGCTTTTTGAAAATAAGACAATTTTGATAATTTAATAAGTGTGGAATACAGTGGAATCCCCATTTAATGTTTGCCTGGGGGGCAGGTTTTTTATACATTAAATCGAGTAATATCTTAAATGGGGATAGTCTAACATTGAAAGATTAAACGGCAGTTTCTTAATATCACATTATTATTAATTAAAACACAAATAATACGAGTACAGATTAATTGAAATGTAAGCTTCCTGTCAAGTTACAGGCTTTTTATATGTAATATACAAGTATTGAAGATACTCCATGTCGGAGTACACAGTTTCCAAATGCGTTCTTTGAGTTAGACAAATTTTAGTAAAATTCCCAATACCAAATTTCATCAAAATACGTCCAACGGTTTCTTAGTTGAAAAAGAGGCACGTAAAATACATGTAGCTCTTCATGTCAAGTGGTCGTTATTATAATCCGATTTTAACCAAAATCGGAATCCGTCGACAAATTTTGGTAAAACTTCCCAATACCAAATTTCATCAAAATACGTCCAGCAGTTCCCGAGTTGAAACAAGTACATTGTAAGCTACGTGAAGGTCTTCATGTAAAGTGGTCGTTATTGTAATCCGATTTTAACCAAAATTGGAATCGGTCGACCAATTTTAGTCCAACTTCCCAATACCAAATTTCATCAAAATACGTCCAGCAGTTCCCGAGTTGAAACAAGTACATTGTAAGCTACATGAAGGTCTTCATGTAAAGTGGTCGTTATTGTAATCCGATTTTAACCAAAATTGGAATCGACCGACACATTTTAGTAAAACTCTCCAATACCAAATTTCATTAAAATATCTCCATAGGTTTCCGAGTTGTAAAATTTTTTTGAATAAACAAAAGAACATCGAAAATAGTAAAATTATGTGAACACGCTTATTTTCTTTTCTTTAAATTTATCGTAAACCTTACGTTTTATTAGTAAAGTTATTTTACAAAAATCTGTATTTAAGTATTTTATTGAACTTTTGTTCGCTCAGATGAGTATTTAACGAGATGCTTGCGAAATGCGTTGTAAAATACAAGTACTAAATCTACATGTAAATTGGTCGTTACTACGGTCTGATTTTAGCCAAAATTGGAGTAGGTCAACAGATTTTTGCAAAAAATCCGTTCACGTAATGACGTCACCGCAACTTTAGTAACGTACGTAACAGATGACTTAAGGGCTAAAGGTGGATTAAGAAAATACGGCACAACAAAATACTAAGTTCATTTAATGTAACATTGCCGGTATATGTTGCGTTGTTGATGGATAGTGTGAATTATTGCATTACAACTTCACTAAATAATATATTTTTGTGTCGCATATTGTAAACGCACCTTAAATCGAGGCTATGTCCGTCTAGAGAGGAGAATTTTGTCCCTTAAATGCTGGCAATTCACAAAATCGAGAAACACTAGGTAATATATATAATACAGTATTTTTATGGAGCTTTGGTCGGGGCCACAAAAAACAACCTTAAATGCGAGAAAACATTAAATCGGGATTCCACTGTAAATGTAAAACCTGGGCACTCATGTCACAGCTCAATGGAGCTTTGAATAGTACCAAAAACTGACAATATATGGCCAGTCTTTGAAAGAGGCATTTTAGACTGACTTTGTATTCACATTAAGTCACAATAAAATTTATCTATCAGTTGAAATTTGTTCTTCATTGAGAATCTTGTGCATCTTACATATAAGTACATATAGTTATATGGTGATCAGCGAGAGGAAACAATACCTGCAGGGGCAGACGTGAAACAGTAAGGGCTGCATAGTATGCTTTAAGTTCATACCATCCATTGAAGTGTTCCCGGCGTAGAAGGGCTACCTCTGAAGGAACTGAAATGCATATTTAGTAATGAGAATGAATGATTGTTAGAAATAGGCATTGTTACACAAATTATACTTTAATAATTGAACGCAATACAGATACTCCCTAAGAAGATAGAGGCTCATTTTCAGTTGCAAGAAAGCTTTTTATTAATGACATCACCCAGAAACATGGACCAGCTGTGCCAGAGCCAACATCAAGATGAAGTTAGATTTCAGCACTTATATAAGCTTTATTTTTAAAAGTCCCAATGATGTATTTCTTGGCATATGTAGGTACTTAAGTGCCTAATTTGTCAGCTTTCTGATAAAATGTTGATAATTAAATATAATTTTGGTTATGTTTAAAAAATCAAGAATTCTGACCAGACCATTTAAGCATAAATTTAACTTTTATAATAATTCATGTGTACCTAGACTATAGAATCTCAGTTGACTCATTCACTCTCTACTTGTAGCAACAGAATGCTGTGATTATCTTTTGTAATCAAAGCATGTGAATTTTAGCATTCTATTCTCTTTAAGCAATTTATGCATTTCCAATGTCAATTTTATTTGATGACTTCAGATATTGTTTCCGCAGTTTTCATTTTGCAGTTTATTCTAATGGGAGGGTTTTTTTTAAGGCAAACTGCACCTCCTACTGCCACCCATCTCACTAGCTGAATCAGAAGATCATTGCAAGATGCTGAACGTTTTTGAATGAATGACAATAAGAAGATATTTAGGTTAATGCTGGAAAATGGAATGCAGCAGATATCAAATGCCCACATGATCTACTCATAGTTTGGTAAGTCATCCATGCAATATAATTTTCCAAATACTTAAATGAACAGAGCATGCATAGAGGTTGGATGGGCAGCAATTCCGTTATTTTACTATGCAATTAAAAGAAGAAATTTGTCAAAGTTTGTAGTGACAACATTCATCATCATCCTTAACCCTTAGTTAGTCGCGTGAAAAAAAGTTCCGTAATTAGTCGCGTGGGGTCAATATGACCCCAAAATGATTTCTAAAGATAAGCAATAATATATTAATTTATTTATATTTTACTGGAAATAAAATCAATCTTACATTATAATACAACTATTTATTAATAGTTTTTACAATAAACATTGATTAAAATAAATTAAAACATTTTTTTGTATTTTCTAATCACTTTCTCTCTCCCCACATTCAATGCACTTCATTATCATATGGTCTTTGCAAGTAAAAGCTCCACAATTTCCACATCTAGTGGACACTTTACTGTCTATATTTCTTGGGCAATGTTCGCATCTTCCTCTTGATAGTCCCGATCCCGGTGATGGACCTTCCTCCGCAAGTCCCTGTTGAGTGCATATGCGCTTTCGGAGATGCCTAGATATAAACTGACTCTGAGACCTCAAAATCTGTAGATCCTTTATTAATTCCTTCGATAATGATTTCAAGAAATTTCGCCTTGTCATTTCATTTTGAACGTTTTGTTTATAAACAATAAAGGCATTTATGGCAGAAACGTTCAACAAATGAAAAAACACAGCTAACGGCCATCTTTTCGTTCTTCTGCCAACATTATAAGCAGCGCAGAGCTGATCACATGTATCTACGCCACCTTTTGTTGCATTGTCGCATGAAGGTCGCGTTGAGGGCTTTATTAGGGATAGGACTATTTTTGCGGAGATCACTCACACTTGTGGGTTAGACATCGGTCGCGGCACGGTCGCTTTCCGGCCCCCACCTACAGCATGAAGTAGTTTATGGCTGCCCCCAACTAGCAGTAAGATTCAAGCTCACTTCTGCTGTCACCGAGGATTGCCCTCGATGGGGCTTGGGACAAAAGTTGTCTCCTCGAGCGACCCAAGGGGTTCGTGCCAAGGTCCAACCGCGTCCTCCCCTATAAGTGTGAACGTACTTGGGACTTCTCCATAGAAACCCCATTGAAAATAGGATTTTCATATTTTGGTCTAAAACGTCCCAACCGTGACCGTCATGTGACCGGTAGGAGATCCAAAAACTTTGAAGATTGCCGATCTCATTCGTGTTCGTGCTTATTCCGAAAAATAAGGGAGAAACTCGTGCTAAAAAGGGTGAGCGGTAATAAAAGGCAAACAGCTTTCTTTTAGAGAGACCACGTGCGTTTGTTTGTGACTTTTATTGCGGGTAGAAAACTATGGGAAGAAAACGGTTGCATGTGTGCGGCCGAAGTAAGAAAACACCCGGAGAATTCCGAAAAGAGGGAAAAGGGTACATTGGATGGGGGAGAGGGGGGGGAGAGATGGGAGGAAGAGGGGTAACCAACCTATAGTGAAAATTAGTGAAGTAGAAATGTATCATAAGAGAACTAGTGTTAAAACAATGAAATACTGCTTATCAGGAAAATTATTTGTATTTCTGATGTGATAATAATAATCTATTGCGTTTAACCCTTCTAGACCAATAGAGAAAAAAGCAACAGGTAGAGAGATGTCAAAATAAAAGCAACTTTTTTAACCTCATATATACATAACAAATGGATACACACCAAAATAGCACATTAAAATAGTTTAATTTTCTCAATATTTACAATATTAATACTATATATATAAATATAAAAATATCAAAAATAACAAATTAATAAAAAAACAAAAATGCAAATTTCTCTTCTAGAATGTCAGTTTCGAAGGTAGAACAAGTTTGAGTTAGATTGTTAATACACTTCTTTAGATATTGACGAAAAAACATTGCTTGGGGTCATATTGACCCCACGCGACCAATTAAGGGTTAACTTTGTCTTCTACTAGTCACTTTTGCCCAAAACATTATAATAACTGAAGTTTTTGTTATCCATTTAACTTCCAATCAATTTTCATACAATGGAATGATTTTCATCAAACTTTTCAGCTGGTTTTGCCTTTTTTGGTAAGTATAAATTGATCCTGATTATTTTTTATATATTTTCTAAGTGAATATCAACAATTATGTTATCATCAATAAAGCAACAACTAGTTCAATGAAATTAAAGTAAACAATATAATAATATATTTAAATAATAAGCTATGTTTGTCCCTCACACTCGACCGAGATCTATTTGCAACTGACTTGAATGTTATTTTAACAAACTTTTCGAGTAGGTAGAAGATTGAAATTTGGTAGAAATGCTTGATTCATATTGTAAAAGCAATTTATTTTTAAATCCTCAAAAAAAGACCTGGGTTCGACTCCAGTAGAAAATTTCTATTTGCCATAAGATAACCCATAAAAATTGATTTTTCGACTAACAGGATTTTACTCTTTTGCAAATTAAAATTAGAAAGAATTGACCTTGCCGACCATGTCATTGTTAAACCTTGAGATTGTATTGTCACCTTAATCCTTATAGTCTATGTGTAAAGAAAGCATGCTTTGAATGTTGTAATACATGAGATAGAAGGAGAGAGAGGAAGAAAGAAGGAGAGAGGGAGGGAGTGAGAAAGGATAGAGAGGAAGGGAGACAGAGAAGGAGGGAGAGGAAGGGAAACAGAGAAAAGGGAAGAGAGAGACATAGATAATGTTCTTTATTAGGATGAGATTGAGAGACTAGGAAGTCTATTTTTCCAAAGAAGGAGAGGTAGAGAGAATGGGAGGGAGGAGGATGAGAGAGAGGAAGAGAGAAAAGTGGGAAGAATTGGAAGTGCCTTAAATTTGATACTTAATCTATCCATCATATTTGATGGGCAATTATGCTAGCAAGATAATATCATATAATTACAATACAATTAAAAAATAAAATTTTGAAAGAATACATATTGTTCGAGTCATGAAATGACCAACATTCCAGCAGTTATCCTCTTTGATACATTCAAAGAGCTGCAATAGATGTCCAATATCAGTTTTAAGGAACACTATTACTTGAAAAGAGAAATAATTGATGACACATACAACATATATTAGAAGAAAAACAATGGAAAGGTGTAATGTAATTTAATGCCAAATTCATTCCAAAAAGTGATGATAACTAACAACAATGAAAATCAGATCATTTTCTTTCAGATTACTAAAAAATAAATAATTTACTGACCAGGGCCAGTTCTAGGCATGTGCAATGTATGACACTGTACTCTGGCAGAGGCTTTTGAGGGCAGCCTTCAGGTTGCTAATAGATGTATTCCACTTATAAACTATTTAAATTTGTTTTAAAGCTAAATAATATTAAACAAACTGCCTCATATATGGGATAACACATAAACTGAACACATGTATATTGAAGAATATGTGTATTTGGTTATGCTAGAAGTTGGAGTGGCCAAATATTCCTTCGCATACCTCCATAAAAACCTTATGACCAGCCCTGTTACTGACACAAACTTCTTCAATACCCACTAAAGGTAACAATGGCAATTGGAGAGACTTATTGTAGAAATATGAATTCAGTCATTAAGTATGCTCAATAATTCTCTATTAAAATAATGAAGCTCTCATAAAATCAGATATTCTAGTATTAATCAGAAAACAAAAAAATATTTCAACAAAATTAATAAAATCTAACGTTCAATTCAATGGAGAGTGTACATGTATAGTTATATATTTTATAGTTATGAATAAATTGATAATTATTGTTGGTAAGTAATCATAACTCTGATTTTGATTATTTAAATCAAAATTCTGTTATTCAATAAATGTAATTTCTATGCATTAAAATTTTTTAGAATACTCACACACTAGAACTGGAACCATTATTTGCGTGTAAGTGAAAAAAACAGTGATTCCCAGACAAAATTTCAAGTTGAGGAACATTTGCCCAGCATCATTTAAGTGAGTTCCATATATGAGGGCCATCACCAGTCCAGTAAATGTGTAATGTGCTAGTTGCAGATAGATGCCAACCTGGAAGACAAAAATTAACTTGACTTATATACAGCATATTATATAAAGTGATTAAAATCCTTCTACATATATGTGCTATCATTTTTTTGCTTTCTCCATAAGCAGTATCGAGAAAGTATTGCTTCCATGAGAAAAATCGAATTTGAAATTTCAACAGAAATGCATTTTCACTATTTTGCTGTTGATGCATATGCATGATAGGAATTTTGTGCTTGTTCTACCTCAAAAATTACTTATTAGATAAGTTAGAAACTTCGTATTTAAGATTTTTATTAGAAACTTAAGATCAAATTAGATTTTTGCTTAAATTGGTCAACTGTAAGTGGAAGTTTACCCTTATCATTTTTTCCAATTTTGCAAAATATCTCCTATGAGACCTCATCAATGTAAATATTTGTCATCATTAAAGTTATAGATAATATACTTTTCTATAACTCTTGTTTGAAAGGTTTTTCATAAAATGGATTGATTTAGAGTCATCTGGATTGTCCATTCAGTACGTTGAATGTTTCTAGGTTTCCTTGGCTATGGTAAAATATTTGAATTGTTGATAGCAACGCCAGTGCTGCTAAGGGTGATTTTAATCATGATGAAAATGATCCCAATACCATATAGCAGAGGTTCTTAACGTGGTGTCCGCAGGCACCCTGGTGCCTGCCGAGGCATTTCTAGGTGCCCGCTTTCATCTGCTCACACGAAGGTGTTCATAATCCTTTATCAAGCGATGCAACTCACTGAAATTTTCATTATTAATATTTTCTTTTGCATTACATAAATCAGGAATAACTTTGAAACAGAAAAAATTCTGCTATGACTGGGAATTGAACCCGGGTCTTCCACTTGCTGGGCGGATATTCTACCACTGAACTAATGTAGCAGGTAATCTTTCCTGTTTCTGAACGCGGGTGTTTTTCTTAGTTGGTTACGGGCTAGCCAAGCTAGTATCAACCAGTCTGTTTTTTACGGCGATTCTATAGTTTCCTATTTATAGTATTAATAAATTATAGTTAACCTTTTACTTACTAACCTGTCCAAAACCGCCTGGTGTGAATTCTCCAAAAAATATAATATTTTTATAATGAATCAATGAAATATTTATGATTATGATTTTTTTAATTTAGTACGGAAAGGGTTAATAAAGATGTCAGACAAAAACGTACAATTTTAAAAATGAGTGGGAGGAAGAGTTTTGTTTTGTTGATAGTAAGGGAAAGTGCCCTTGCTTAATATGCTCTAATTTGACTGCTTTGCCAAAGAGGCACAATTGAAAGACATTTCAAGACTCGTCATTCATCATTTAAAGTGAATTGTCCATTGGGTTCAGAACTAAGGGAAAAGAAAATTTGTGACATGAAATGTAAATTATAAGCACAGCAATCAGTATTTACTAAGCCTGTCATAAAACCTAAAAATCTGATGTGGCCACCACATGACTTTCTCCATATCTCTAATATTTCTAAAAATTCCAAATAGGCTTATAACTAATAGCATAGCCATTGCGATCTTAATACACATAACGTTATTTATCCTAGATATGTATAAAATATTTATGACATCTACACAAATTCTACTGTTCTGTGGCATTAACCATGCTATTCAACGATCTCATTAGGAACTAAAACATCACAAAAACATTGAAATTGTAATTACTGCGAGCAAGACATGTATTAAAGTGTAATAATGAAAATGTGTCCTTAGAATTCACGTTGCATAAGGTATTACTGTATATATTAACAAATTTTTCACTATTAATTATTGATAATGTATATTTTATTGTTTTTGTGGTGAATGACTGTCAATTATTCCATTTTGGGGATGAGTGTTCTCATTAGTGTCAGTATTGAGAACAGTAATAATCTTACCTTCAGCTTATAAGATGCAGGCTGATTTTGGTGGTAATTTTTCTGGAAAAAAGTGTCTTATATGCCAAGAAATGCGGTATTTGAATGATGTAAATTTCCTAAAATGTATGATTTTATTTGATATTGTAAAACTGTTAATACTGTATGTACATAAATTTCAACATATACCTGGGAATATTCTTGTGAATATGAAATTTCCTAAAGTGTAATATAATTTTTTTATATGAATTTTTTTCTCACTTTATAATTTTATTTATTTGTAATTATAATGGAATGCCATGTACTTTTGATGGTCAATAAATTTATTTGATTTGTATTTACAATGTGAAAAGTGATTCAATTACTTTCCCCATATGCAGTATAGAGATAGTATTCTTTTTGTGAAAAAAATCAAATTCCAGATTTCAATACACATCCAGATCCACTGAATACATTTTTACTATTCCTTGATTGTCTGTGTGATAGAATTTTTTTGGGTGCGCCAACACAGAAACTATTAAGTAAATTAGCACAAAACTTCATATTTAAAGTATTTATTAGAAAATCAAGATTTAATTAGATTTTGATTAAAATTGGTCAACCAAAAGTGGAGGTTTTATCTGGTCATTTTTCCATCTTTTCCAAATATCTTCTTTAGAACTTAATTTATGTAAATATTTGTTAGTATTAAAGCTACAGACAATATGCTTTTCTACAACTTTAGTTTGAAATTGTTTCTCATGGAATGGACTGTTTACGAGGTGTTTCGATTATTCGTCTGAAATTATGGTAAACATGTTACTATGACAGCTTTGTTTCCATTGGAATAATAAAATTTTCTAATGGTTGATATTGATCCCAGCACTGCCAAGGGTAATTTTAATTGCGATCAAAATCATTCAATTACCATCTCATTTTGTAAATAAATTTTCTTGCTATATATTGGTAGTGCCACCAACAGTAATTTTAATCGTGCATCAATTTTTTGTTATCCACAACAACAAATACCAATTTTGTTTACTTACAGTTTTTTCAGTATGAACATTGGTTCAAAGTATTTTTCACTTTAATATTATTCTGTTTATAAATTATAAAGGATCAGAGATGGCTTGATAGTGGTGCCGACGATGCAACTGTACCAGACCCTGCACACTGCAAAAATATATTTATTGTACTTCTAAAGTACAACTATTTTTAAAAACCTAAAAAATATCAAATATTAGCATAGTGAGAGAAGTTGGATTATTTATTAAAATTTACTATAAAAATTTTTTATGCATAAAACCCCCGCATGCACACATTGTTCTGGATTCTGTAATTTTCTTATCCGACTGAGTGGCATTGTGAGAAGAGTGACACTCATCATTCTGGACTCGGACAAGTCGTTAGTCAGTCAGTCATCTTTCATCTATCTCGAGTGCTTCAGACAGGGAAAAATGTTACAAACAGTGGTATGCTACCAAGCTAATGTTAGTGCTAATAGTATGTAGTCACTATCGTTTTTGATAACACTGGGTCCCTTCTAGGTCCATTTTCTGTTGGGTCTCTCCTTAAAGAAGGAGTTGATTATGTCTAGGCTGGTACATTTGGCAAAGTCTACAGGCCGGTCTCCTCATTCATTTCTGTCTCCATAGCCCCATTTTCCAAATGCACTGTTGTCGTAGTGACATAGGGAGTGTCGAGTAATCGTAAGACGTTTTAGTGGGAGAAGGAATATATTGCCAACCGTTACATAGGATACAAAAGGAGATCAGTAATACCCAAACGTTACATAGAGTGCAACAGGTGATCAGTAATACCCAACATGCTTACTCGGCTAAATCCTGCAAGGGGAAGGTGGCGCCTTGGTGACCCTGGTCTCGTAGGAGCTGCTAGCCAGTCAGTTCCGGCACAAACGTAGCCCACGAAGGCGGACTAGCCGGTCGAGGTTTGACAGAAACGTAGCTGGACCAACGAACGAGGGACCGTGGAGGGGCGGGCGATCCTAGTCCCGTAGGAAGGGCTAGCTAGTCAAGGTTGACGCTAACACAGCCGATCCTACTGACAGAGGAGTCGCGAGGAAACACCGCCCAGCCTCAGTGATGACCCGCGCTTATATACTAACATGAGATACAAAGGTCAAGCGCTAGTCATCCCCTGAAGTGGGTGATTGAGCGAGCGGGGAATCACCCGAAGGGCGCATTGCCCTGAGATAGCGTGCCTTAAGGGCCTGATTCACCCATAGAGTAAATAATGAATGTGGCGCTGCGGCTGACTATACGATGTCTTTCGGCATCCTTACAACACTGTCATCTTCCTTTCATTTTCCTACCTTCTCATTGAAATCACCCATGACCACTTTTAGACAGCAGCTTTCTTTTTCATTTACTTCTCTGATTTCTTGGTAGAAACCTTCCACTTCCTCATCCGAGTATGCTGAAGTTGGCACAAAGACTTGGACTATTTGCAGTTGATACCTCTTGATGAGGGCTGCATGGCTTCCACCTTGCGGGTTGTCTTTTGTTGATGACAGTTTTGCCAGCATTCCAGCAGGCTTCTTCAGGTCTTCAAAACTGTCACCAACAAAAGACACCGCAAGTGGTGGAAATCAGAAAACTTTGAAGCCTTCATCATCCAAATGCACAAACTTGATAATTCTTCAACAGGAAACTTTTGAGCTCATTTAACGGTTCAAGAACAAGCATTTTAAAAATACATGTCTCTGGTATCTCCAATAACGACAACAAGATTGTAAAAAAAACAAGATGCGAATTTTAGCTACTAAGCCATCATTTTCAGTATAGATTCACAGAAAATAGATTCTCAATAATAACTAGTCTAGCTGCTCACTCAGATGAGCTTCTTATTTCCACGATGTTGATTTTCAATTTGTTGTTGATTATGAATCCAAATCCCGCTGTTCTTCCTGTGTCAGTTCCCCCATAATAAAAAAGATGTCGACTCTTCAGTTCCAGAGGGCATTCTCTTTTTCTTCTTACAAGCGCTAAAATATCCCACTTGAACCTCTCCAGTATCTTCTTGAAGCTTCTGAAGTTTGTCTTCGTTGGACAAAGTCCAGCAATTGAAGGTAGTTAGGTTTAGGTTAAAGGAATTGGGTAAGGAAGAGAAAGAGTGGTAGTGGGCATTTAACCTCTGGAGATTCTCAGCACCCTCTGCCTTCATGCCTTGATCCTGACCACAGCCACAGTCAGGAGCAATCCATCCTGTGGAGAATGAGGGCAGTTTCTTAAGATTGTATACCATAGGGAGTTTTGTGCCATAGAACACCATGCCAGACCAGAGCTGGTTGGTGAGTTCCTCTTTCATTTTTGCTGGAGATATTGCAGAAAGACTTCACAGTACCTACCAGTGTCCTAGGACACCATTAAACTTTGCCCTTTAGCCTCTGGTTGCATCCTTCCGCTGACTTTGAGGCAATGAACCGAGGCAGTTAGAAGAGTATGTATATATATATATATATATATATATATATATATATATATATATATATATATATATATATATATATATATATATTAACTTCAGGAAAAGGAAAGGTAGTGATGAGGGTGGCAACAAGGTTTTGAAGGAAACCCAGTGGACTCTTATCAAGTTGGCAGGCTACTGGGGACATCGAAGAGACACAAAACATGCACACAAAAACACGAAAGCTTTTCAGGCATATGCCCTTCATCAGCGATGGAGAGAGAGTAACATATATACACACACACATACACACATATATATCTTTATTTCTTTCTTTATTTATACATTTTTATTTATCCTATTCGAGTAACAAGGGGTAACAGGACACCACTGTATTGAACATATCGTAAATCTTCTATTGTTCAATGCTTTTAATTGAAATTTTAGATTTATGCTAATCAAAGATGCCAATATTTGTACCATGTGTATTACTACTGGAAGAATTTCTTTTTGAGCAATGAGAACAAGTTATCATTGAAATTATTTGTAAATTAATATTTAATGCCACAAAAGACTTAACGAAATATAAGTTTGCAAAAAATTATTCGATTATGAAGAGACATTTGCTCTGTCACTAGAAAATATGACTCTATGGAGCAATAGGAGGATATTTGAATGGAAAATAGTTGTGTCCCACACTAAAATCATTTTTATGGAATAATAGCTTTTACTAAGACCGAATTTGGAATTGAAAAAATAGATAAATACCAATAGATCGCTAGTTCGAATAATTAATTATTAAATGTGACCTCCAGACTCTCTGGATGGTCAAGTTTAATTGGTTTAATCTGATTATTGGAAGTGGATAATATCTCGAATTCCAAATCCACGTGGAGATTGAATAATGACCATGTTTTGGATGGTGCGATGAAAAGTGGAAAATACCCATTTACCTTGTTTCTCCTCATCTGCAGCAACATTCTCCCCAGAAGAATGGAGAACTGGTTCCAATCAGAGAGAGCCCCTTCCTCTTTCTGCGAGTTGTCCTCGGCCGGGGACTCACTGAGGGTCTTGCTAGGGTCCTCAGTAAGGGCCTCTCTAAGGGCTTCACTTCGTATCCTTATAGGTGAGATAGTAAGGGCTGTGGCTGAGAGATCCTCTCCACAATCCTCGAATGAACAGATTCTCTTCCCGTTGAGGATCTCCATGGTGAGAGGGATGACGTTGGACTCGAACGGCCCCTGAGTCATCTCAATCACTGCGACCAGAAAAGAACTTGGATTTTTCAAAAAGTTTTTAAACGATAGATATCAACGAAAAAACAGCATCAAAAAATAGTTTTTTTAAGCAACATATAAAAAAGCTCTCTTCATTTCGATCAAGAAATAATATGCACCAAATGGCACCAGGAATATTATGTATTAAAATACATATCCTCTCTACTCTGAGAGAAGTGTAACAATGGCTGCATCATCATTTAAATTCCAGTGAGTGCAATGAAGCAAAAATTGTCATCCTGAACTTCAATAAAAATATTGGATTACCCACCGGGTCATACACTGATGCAAAATATTTTTTTAAATGCACAGCACCTGTTCTATAGGCATCTTATACATCAATAATCTCTCATCATTTAGCTATTATTATTTACATATTATCAGGAAAAAATTTCCTTCATTTTTCTTATCATAAAAGTTATATAAATCGTCTTCTATTCAAGACAATGCCCAGAAACATGGAGATACTATGGAAAATCAGAAGAAAAATACTGCATTGACCGAGAATTGAATCAGAGTCTTAACCTTGCGGTGTGGATATTATACCAATGAAATATCAAGGCAGACATTCTCCTGTTTCATAAGTGACGCATGAGAAATAACTTACTCTTAAGGGAAGAATCACCTTGCCTAGATTATGGGCAAACACATCAATTTCTCCTGCATTACGGTTTAAGGAAAGGAGGGAGGGAGAGAGGGATTGATTGATTTGGTCTTTATTTATGGCAAGATTGAAACTAAGAAGTCCCATCTTCTACCTAACCTGTCATCATGAAACATATATAATCCTTATATAATAATTCTCAAGTGTAGATCTGTCTGTCTGTCCCGGTATTTTTGGAGATTTACGAATGGAATTAAGAGCTGAAACTTTCACAATCGTTAATACCCATTGAGGTTGTCTCTATAAAAATCAAACATTCCGGAAAAAGTACCGGATTCAACTCGGGACACAATTATATTTTCCCATAAGTTTACACGGGATTTTCGATTTTTCAAAGTGCAAGGTTTTATCCTTTATTCATTAAAATATGGACCGAATTTCTACATTTTTGTTTTATTCGACGGATAAAACTAAAAAATATCTTATACTGGTGATGATTAGATGTTATAAGGAAAAATTTGTCAGAAACACGCATTTCTTTTCGAAATTTTATCGCTTTTTTGTACTCTTTCCAGGTGTTGCCAAGGCGTCCCGCATTGTTTCCTCTGATTGAATTAGCGTCTATTAAACCTTCAAATAGACGAAAGAATTACGTTATTCGCTTCGCACAATGTCAAAATTAATAGATTGCAACGTTAATAATTGAAGAATATTATTATTCAGTAAAAAATGAAGAAGAAGAATAACGGAGCCAAAGAGTTCCAAATCAAGTCGCATATTGATGCCAGAATGTCATACATTTCAAGTGCTTCATTTTCTGGGAGAATTCAAATGATTGTCAGAAATTTATTAATTAATCAAACGATTACATTTACTCGAAAGGTACAATAATAAGACTATATATATATATATATATATATATATATATATATATATATATATATATATATATATATATATATATACACACACACACTAGTAGTTGGTGCTTGCATTCTGCAAGCATATCATCTCAACATAAAGAAATATTCATTTTTCATATTTCATCATTACAAATATTTTTTTAATTCTAAATATTTCACCTCCGGAGCGATTTTCGTTTTTCCCTTATGTAAAAATAATAAATTAAAACAATCCCAAAACTTTGCAATTTTAAGAATTTTATACATCCTCCATTATGGGGTACTAATGCTACACATTTCTGCCAAATTTTAAAGTTGTAGTACTTCTAGAAGTGAAATAATGTTTTTCCAATTGTTTAAATTTTAAACATTTTTAAAGGCCGCCGCAATATGTTTATGGAGAGATTCAAATGTTTATTTGTGCATATGCACTACTCTGTACATAACTTGAAAATTTCAGCTTTCTAGAATAAAAAAATAAGAAGTTAAACTCTATTTTGAAAGAACAATCTTCAGCAGCAAACAATAGAACACAACAGACGGCATATTATTTTATAAAACAAGAAAATGAAAACAATTCCGTTCTTCAGCCATGTAAGTAGTACTGAACATATTCGAAACAGTGCGCGTCATTAAATGCTTCTTATAACTCTCTCATAGGCAAAGACATGAATAAAGCATTCGCTACATTTAGCCACGTAAAATACATTATGCCTTCTAAAGTTAGATTACTACTAATTTTATTACGAGGTATACTTAGCTCATAGTACCAAATTTCATAAAAATCCACTCAATAGTTTCGGAGATGAAAAATGTGAACGGATGGACGGACACGAACTGGCCATAAGGTGTTAAATTTTTACATTTTGAAAAATGTTATGTGGCCAACACTTTACTTTCTCCATACCTGTAATATTTCTTCGAATTCCAAATAGGCTAAATGATATGATATGAATTAATAAATATTTTAAGGAACTGTGAGAAAAATTTAGACTTTACAAAGAACAGAAATAAACTAAAACCATAGCCTTCTGAGATTGGATTTAGCTCCGAAGCTCCAACAATTAAGAAAATAAAAAGAAGCGTAAAGTGTTTTAAATAGTCGCCGGTAGGTGGTGCAGTTGTGGCAGTTAAAAATTTATATTTTAAAATCTCTTCAACAATGCCATATATAGGAAAATGTTTTGAACAAAGGTTGCAGAAAATTAAATTTCCTACGATTTTAATTCCAGTACTGTTTTACATTCATCAAATATTAAAGCAAATATTAAATAAATAGAATATCTCCTTAACAATGCATTCTACGGAAAATGTTTCAAACACAAGTTATAGAGAATAACATTATCTATGAAGTTTATAATAAACAACATTTACATTTATGAAGCTTTTAAAGAGTTATTTGCTAAAAACCAAAATATGACAAGAGTAAACATCCACTTCCGGTTGAACGATTTTTGCGAAAACCTAATCAACACTTCATTATATAGTACTCTCTCTAAATATAAAATTTGGCAATGATACAAATGTAAGTTTTTGAGTTAGAGTGCCCACAATATCCTATCACATACAGACTGACAGACACAAGGACATCATCGAGAAAATAGTCAAAACATGTTCAGACCTTAAAACATGTATTTCCGTTAAAATCTCGATTTCGATTTTTTCATGAAAACAACACTTTCTCTACACCTCGTATATGGAGAAAGTAAAAAACGATTTGTAAATACCTACTTGTAACAATTTCACATGAAAAAATCACTTCAATCTGACCTAGGATTCGTTTCACTTGACCATCCTCAGGTATCAAATTAGACATTTTGTTTGTCTAATTATGTACATGATGATGTTGCAGTGCAATGAAGCATATTAAGGTGACTTTTCAAAGTGAAATTTTTAGTAAGTATTTTATTTTCTTCTAAGGCTCTCCTACACTGAATTCGTGTTTTGTTTCAACGCAATTTAGTGAATCTCATTTTTAAAGTATCGAAATTATTAATTCAAGTTGCAGATGAATTCTGAGGGAAAACATTTGGGTGACAGTATGAGAAACACTTTGACAAAATATGTTTCTTCATACATCAATATAAATGATAATATTCTATTTCCGATTAAAATAAATTTACTTCTGTTTTTTGTGAGAATAATCTTATTTAGAAACATTTAATTTTCTAACTATCTTAATATGTTGAAATGTATAAATATAATGTTGTTAGTATTCCTGAAAAGATTGGACAGCCACGTTTTAACCCCTCGAAAAATCTGATGTTAATATTTATTGAAAATTGAAGTATTTTCACATGGCTGGAGTTTTCAACCAGGATACACATTCCTCCAAGTGTAAATCCAGAGTTTGAAAGCAGTACTTATTAAATATTATATTTTTTTTGTCAGTTTTCCCGAATTATTTTGGAATCAAAGGTTATGATGTTAAAACTAAGAATAATGTTACAAAAACATCATAGGCAGGGTTTACCTCATAAAGGGACATTGGTACAGAAAAATGGTCACTCTATTTTTAATTGTCTCTACTAGGAAGCCTAACTAGCACCAATTAAATTATCAAGAGGGCGAAAGACGTTTTTATCAAAAGAGATCTCACACGGTAGTTTTGACCGTTTTGGAAAAAGTACTATAAACAAATTTGCCGCATTTTTTATTATTATATATATTTATAAACAAGAATTATCTATTTCAATACAATTGCTGCTTATTTCATTACCACTTTAAAACATAGTTTGGGGTACGCGACTATTAATAAATTTGCAAATGTTTAAGATCCATGGCACAGTGTGTCTGTCTATCCGTTTATCAGTCCTCATTTTTCATCTCATGAAACATTTCATGAAGTTATGTAAGATTTGGTGAAATGGAGATAAACACTAATTCTAAATTTATATCTAAAATTACGGGCCCGGGCCGGACCAGGCTTTAAAAATTGCTGGTTATATCAGGTTTGTTATAAAAATGTTCAGGCTTTGACAGGTCGAAATATTTTATGCATACGATTTGCATAAGTTTTTATTTAACGCATTCAGTACGGAAGATGAGTCACACTAGCCTTCTGTAATGAATGGTTTAAAGCGAAAAAGTTGCATAGGGTTTTTAGGTAAATTAACCCAGGGTTAGTGAAGAACGAGTGTGACTCGTCCTCTGTATAGAACTGGTTAATATATTTTTGCCTATAACATTATATTTGTGTATTTTGTATAGTAATTTATTTTGGTTGTGGTCTTCCAAGTCATAAAAATATGTGGATTTTTAAAAATCTTTTTCAAATCATTGAACAGTCCACAGATGTTGGTAGAAAATTTGGAATACAATAATTTCATTTTCCGAGCTGAGGGACTTTAATCGGGCCACGGACCTGGCCGGGCCTGGAATTTCTTCGACAACGTATTTGTATGGGCCGGGCCTAGAAAATCAGGCCTGTGCAGAGCTCTACTTTGTACTATTCTCTAAAGAGATATTTCTAGAGAAAATTAAGAGGCGCCGGAGTACTCACCGAAGTCGGCCGGGTTGTGCGATAAGGGGCAAGGGGGTTGCGGGTGCAAGGCATAGGAGAGGAACGGGGCAAGCGCCTGAGGAGTGCCTTGGTACACGCACTGGCCACGGACCAGCACATACAACAGATCCACCTTTCCTAGCAGGAGAGAGGCTGGTGGCTGATGTAGGGTGGTGACCACTGTCCTCCCTTGCTGGGCGAGCAGTTTCAGCAACGACACGCAATCTCTCACCGCCACGGAGTCTAAACCTCTGCAAATGACGACCAGAGGAGAGATGTTCATTAAGACCACGGTGACCTCTTACTATTGATTTCCATAACTTCTTAAGGATTGTAAATTCACGAAAACTGAAATATGTACAGGTAATAAAGGTATACCGGTGAATAGTTCTCACACAATGATAAAGTGCAGAATGAGAATCATAAAAAATGCAATTTTTCTAGGCTGAAAATAAGAATCAGGTCGTTGAGAGAGTAATCTAATTGAGTAGAAGGCATGGAGGTGAGTCGCTGGATGGCCACTCACGTGGTGGGCTCATCGAGGAAGAAGACAGAGGGATTGCTGACCAATTCGAGGGCAATGGACAGCCTCTTCCGCTGACCTCCTGAGAGCTCTTCCACCATCGTGTGTCTGCAACCCGAAAGTCCGAGAGTTTTCAAAATGCTGTTGACCTATAAAGAGGGAAGTCAGCGGTTAAAATGTTCCAGCGTCGACAAGCACTTGATTTCATTTCATAGGGCTCAATTTTTATTTCCTGTGGTCATGGAAATTATTTACCATCTTTAAAAACATAAATGGCTTGAACTTTTGAATGAATCATCCAACAACAATGGAAATTTACAACCTATAGAAGAACTTTGTCAATGTATGACTGTACTCCAAGTAATCATGCGCCACAGCTGCAATTCAGCACTTCAGTCTCTAATTTAGAATTAAGGTTAGCAGTCACAAGCAAAAACATGTAAACATTCTGCCTTGACCAGGAATCAAACCTGGGTCTCCTCCACTTGCCGGACGTATATTCTTCCACTGAACTACCTGTTTCAGAAGCGGGTATTTCTCACATGCTGAGGTCAGGCTAACCAAGGTAGATGAGAAGGAGAGAATAACAATGTAAAAATTCCACTTTATTCAGGAAAAACCAAAAACGACCGATTTCAACTATGATCTAGTCATCATCAGGTATGGAAGCAACGAGCAACACAAATATACACCTAACCCCCAACTTACACGATAGTTATGTTCCCAGCATTGGTCGTGTAACTCGAAATCGTATAATATTATAAATGAAGGTTACTTACCCAAATACATTCACTTTTTTGTATAAAATTGTCTCATTTCCAAGTGTTTTTGATTTATTAAATAACAAAAAAATTAAATAGAGGAATGAATAAATGAATGTCTATTTATTTTTGTTATAACACAATGAATTTAATAAATAAACATTTACACGAAAAAAAATGAGAAAATATTTTGGGTAAGTGCAAGTGAATAGGGTTGGGGGTGAATCGGGCCAAACTTAAGTTATGCCGCCTTAGAGACCCGATAGCTGAAACCAGAGAGCTGGTGCACTTTGTAGGCAACGAGTAGAACATTAGTAGCGTCATTCTGCAAGATAGAGATAGTTGCACTTGGTTTTCGTCATTCTACAGCTTGTTTTTAGGAAGAACAACCTATGCTTCACATGCAATTTTGCTGGATTCTTATTTTTGGAAGTTGTGATTCTGTAATAGAAACACCGTTCAACAGAGTAAAACAAACACATCTGCGTTAAGCACATCTTCCACTATTCTAACCTGTACTTGCAGTCTCGCAGTATTCACGCCAGTGTTTCCAACCTCGGATTTTACATTTCTCTGTAAAAGTGGTTGAATTGGGTTAGCTATTGTCAGGTGAAACGGGTCAACGATTTGAATTTAAAATAAGCAAGGGAAGTAATTTGTTTTATTTTTACTCTCTCATATACGGAATACTGAGCCTCGATGGCCAATCTTCTCACAATAGTCTTCAGGTTCTACTATTCTGTGAGCAATACTCCATTCACCTTGTTTGCCTTCCCAGTCACACCACTCATAGACTACAACCGTTGGACCGGTCGTTCTTCAAACCCTTAAAAGCTTATTACAATGAAGCCAGTAACAATTTTGTTCATAGCACTGTGGGTGAAAGGAAGATAACGAAACTAAATTTTGGCGCAATTTATAAAGCGGCAACACCAGCTATCGCCGAGAATGGATTTTCTTCGACTGGAATCTTCCCCCTGAATTCAAATGTTATTGAAGATCACATTCTTACCCTCACTATCATATCAAGTGTCAACAGCAACTAAGAGCCTTATGAAAAATCCTGAAGCCGATCTTACTTCCGTCCACTTCTTTTCAGAACTTGTTACCGACTCCCACATAAGTTACAAAAGGTGCCAAAAAGTGAAGACCAAAGCAAAAAGCTAGTGTTCTAACCTCTCCAGAATTTATTGCTGATTTGAAACGCAAGGCGGTGGACAAAGGAGAAGCTATGAAAGTGAAAACAGCCAGAAAATGGCACGTTAAGAAGATTATTATGGAAAGTGACAGCGATCATAGTGAATATGAGGACAAACCATCTGATGAGTAATAAATTAGTGAAGAAGATGATAAGTGCCAATTTTGCCAATTACACTATTCTGAACTAAAATCTGCGAAAAGAGGTGACTGGATACAGTGCCAGGGAAAAAACAGAATGGTATCATGAAGGTTGCGTTGGAGCAAAAGCCACGAAAACATTTATTTCCTTAAATGAGCACAATCCCTTGTCATTAGCATATGTATAAGTTAATTTTCTTATGTATTGCATTGTAATATGTATTTTGACACAATGTAACCTTCTTAAATAATTGCTCAGTGAGGCATTAATATATTTTTTCTTGTTTGCTTTCATTATCAGCTAATTTTCTGGCTAACCCTTTTCACACTTCGCCTGACCCGATTCACCCCCTCTCGTCGGGTGAATACGGTCATTTAATTAACAGCAAAAAATATCTTTTGATATCATACAGTTGCTTTTAAAATTAACTTTTGTGAACGCTGTTCTAATTGATTTTATAAATTTTGACCCGATTCATCTGCACTTACCTTATTGACTGTTTTGACGTTTAAAATTTTTTTTATAAGGACAGCTGATTAGCATGCTTAATTTCCTCTTTGTAGACCTCCTTATAGCAAGCCATGGTCAGTCATCATACAACGATTTTGCCTTTTACTGAATGATACCAGTGGATAAAGGCATTTTTACTCACTGATCAGGTAGCATCGGAATAAAATCCATAAAATAAAATTGTTAAAAAACTAAATAAAAAATAAGTCATATGAAATCGCGTTAACGCGAAATTCGGAGGAAGGTGGGAGGAGGATAGGTGTATATAGAAAAGGAGAGAAGTGGAGGAGGGAAAAATATAGAAGGGGCCAATGAATGACTAGATCATAGTTTAAACCTGTCGTTTTTGGCTTTTCCTGTAAAGTGGAATTTTTACATAGTTATTCTCTCCTCATTTATTATGGAGTTCCACAAAGCAAAGGTTTCATACGTAGATTTTAGACTAGGCAGTATCAACTTACCACTACAAATGTCTTCCATGAGGAACTCCCTAAAAGGAGGAAGACTCGGGTTCGATTCCCGGTCAAGGCAAAAATTTTCTCCTGCTTTTCCAGATTTCCTCCAGTAATTCCTTTAAATAGCGCTTTTTTTCTTCGATCATTATTTTGGAATAACACTTTAACGGACCGCAATATAGCAATTTAGCATACTTTTCAGTTCCTAAAATGTTTTAAAATATCGATTGTCCTTCTAAAGCCGTCTGCTGAAAATCCTGCGGCTTTTGTCAAATCGACACTTTTAAACTTGGGTGATTTTGACACGAGATTTATTTCTGGTCTTTTTGCTAATTCGTGCAATTTTTTTTATTATTTTTGATTTTCCTGCAATTATGTGGGTGATCATTTGTGAGAGTGTGGAAGTGATAGTAGGTAAAGGTATTGAGGAGTTCCGTTGTTAAAGATATTGTATAAGAGACTGGCATTCTCTGCGGGAATCCAATCAAAGCCACGGCAATTCACTCAAGTAAGGGGAGGTATATTCGCTCTTCCGTAAACTAAAAATAAATCCGATACAAAAATTGCGTGGTCTTTGTAATGCAATGGAGAGATCTTGCTATAAACCATGGCAAACCACATCGCCGTAGTCGAAGTGCGGACTAAGGAGAGAAACTAGGAAAATTTGTCTAAGATTTTGGGAGAGGATATTTCCTAAACTTTATAATGAGTGAAGTGAGATGTTGACGGATTACAAATTTTTAGCCTAGTTTCCAGCATGAAAATAAGCTTATTGTTTCTTCGTTGTGTGTGTTCGTCTGTCTGTCTGCCCCCACTTTTAACTTTTGAACCAATAGACCGATTTTCATTACACTTGGTGGAAATCTCTTGCTACATGGGCCGACCTCCCGAGAGCAGTTTTTGTTGCGAAGTTTTAAGTCCCGGGTTCGATTCCAGGAACTATCCTTCCCATTTGATTTACATGGGATATCTGAAATCCATCGTGCAGGGTAATTTTCTCTTGCACATTAAAATATCTTAAAATTATAATATCGGAGCGAGATTTATACTATTCTCCGAGGAAAGGAATGAAGATTCTATTTTTTATCGTAGAATTTTACTTATCGATTTTTTTCTTAGAATTTCGCGTAAATACTGGCGATTTTGCAGTTTTTATCACTCATTACGAGATTGTTACCATCGCAACGACTATTGTTGAACTCGGATTCGGTCTAGTCTAGTTATACATATAGTGTTATTTTTTCCACAAAAATTTAGTTTTCCGTTCGTGTGTATTTGTATTATTTTATAACGCTATATTACGAAATTTTGCAACACAAAGAGCAACTCCTTCGCGGTGATTTTAAAGCTATTAAAGCCAATATAAGTATTAAATAAATAATTATGTGGAAAGTATGCATCATAAGCTCCGTTTGGATCATCTTGTTTTAACATATTTGGTCCATGATAAAATTTTATTGAAATTCACTAGAAGATTTTTAAAGTTTCGAACGTAAGGAATTGGGAGCTATTTAATGCTAGCGGTTTCATTTGTAGATCACCGATGAAGGAGAGGATTTCTGAATTGCCAATTATAATTGCTTGTGATTTTGCTGGGTTTATGGGGGAGGAGGTGGATGGGGAGTTGGGAGAGGTGGATCGAGAGGCGGGTGAGAGGGAGGCGGGAGAGGTGGATCGAGAGGCGGGGGAGAGGGAGGCGGGAGAGGTGGATCGAGAGGCGGGGGAGAGGGAGGCGGGAGAGGTGGATCTGGAGGCGGGTGAGGTGGATCGGGATGCGGGAGAGGGCGTTGACGCAGAGGACAGGGTAGTAAGGAAGAGGGTTCTACGCCGCAGAACGACGTAAGAGGGTAACAGAGAAGCGACTATCCGAATAAGGAAGAGAAAAAACGTCTAAATTCCTCTCCTCCGCTTATACAAGAACCTCTTATAACAGTCGTAATAGCTTCGTTTACAACATCACGTAATCTTTCGAATTCACTTTCACTCGGTGCGGGAGCGCCCTGTGACGGCCCTTCTACCGGTAGAGCCAAGGAACGCGTAGGACGCTGCGCCCGCCTCCGATCCAAATGCGAAAGGCCTGCCGATGTTCCAGTGGAGCCTCACTCGTGCAATGGTGTCTCTCCCCGAGGGACCCTCTCGGGAAGTGGGCCCTCTCGGGAGTGGGGGCCTTCTTGGAGGGAAGGCCCCCTTGGGAGAAGGCTCTCTAAGGAGTGGGGGGCCTCTTTGGGAGGTTATCTTGCGGGAGAGCCCTCTTGGTAGGGAGGGGCTCCCTCGGTCAGGGCAATCGGATTTAGTAGGGCCCTCGCACGAGGGATAGACTTTGGCAGGGCAGATACTCACTATGGCCGACCGCCGTTCTCCGCATCGTCCTTTCCTCCCCATCTTGAGCCTGGCCGAGACGAGCATGGCCTCCTCCGCCGTCATCCTGGGCTGCAGCAAATCTTCCTGTGGCACGTGACACGACTGACGGTGAAACACGCTAGGTATCCGGATGCTACCGTTGCTCGTCAGCTTTCCGGAAACTCCGCCGTTCCTCCTGCAAAAGCGGTTTCCATCAGAGGGGCTGCTCTGGTTAGCTTTGCCGTTGCTATCGACTCAACATCGAATGCGAGTGTTTCCCGACGAAAGAATACGAAATGGACTTGGCGAAATAATCGTTTTCATCAGTTATAATCCATATTATTCTAAACTGTTAGCGCCGATGAGTAATGCTAGTTAGTTCCTTAAATGAAAAGGGATTCGGGATGAAAATTAATAAGAACAAAACGAATGTCATGAGATTTTCCTAGAGTGGGGATAGCCCGGTCAATGATGCAATGGATGGGGAAAGGATGGAATTATTTTAATTAATTATGTAATATTTTGTCATAGGATGGAAGAAATACGAAAGAGATCAGGAAAGGTATAGTAAGAGCGAAGGAGGCATTTACGAGACGGTGAGAGTTGTTGCCAGGCAGTATGAATAATGATATTAAAAAGAGGTTAGTGAAAACCCTGGAATGGAGTGTAGTAATATTTGAGTGCGAGACATGGACAATGAGAAAAGAAGATGTGAGCAAATTAGAGGCATTTGAGCTGTGGATGTGGCGTAGACTAGAGAAAATTAGGGTGTTTTGAAGACAGTGAGACAGTAGGGGAAGAGAGGACTTTAATTAGAGTAATAATGGAGAGACAAGAAACGGGTGGGTCAAAATTTGAAAGAAAATGTTCTTTTGAAAGAAGACATAGGAGGAATGTTAGGAAAGAGACAAAGAGGTAAGAAGAGGAAATGTATATTAAGCCTCGTTTCCATAGTCGTTGTGTTCAATGAACTCCGTCCCGCTGGGATTTGGTTCAGGAACACTGTCCGCGGACATAGTTCAATGTTTATACCGTGGCCTTTGGATCAGGGACTTCTCACCCAATTTCTGTTTGGTCATGATGGGAGATCGTTTTTCATGCTTCATTTATTTTGATTGCTGAAAGTTTTGAAAAACTGTTAGGAAACTTTTAAGTGAAATAAAATCACAATGTGCATACAATTCCATACTTAAGGATTTGAGAATTGAGGACAGAGAGGGGTTTTAAAAATGTTATGTGCATGGCTCCGGTCGATTTTGAAAATCTGTTAAACATGGTATCACCGACTGTTTCTCCACTTTTGAAACTTTTTTACTTTTAAATGTTCCCTGTCGAATAGCCTCCGCAATTTTCTAACTTTTCCTTTAGAACCTCAAAATTCACTCCAACTGTCTCAGCTGTACTAGTGCGAATGGTGGTAAGTTCAAGAACTACGCAAGGGGAAGGTTAGAAAATCCCCGTGCCGCGTCCCAAATACATAAAATTATCTCTACGGTTGTCTGTGAACTTAGTCCCGGGAAAAGATTTTGAACACAGAACACATAATGTCTGTTGACAAGTCTCCGGACCTATCCTTGGACTTGTTCCAGACAGAATGGAAATGAGGCTTTAGATGCATTAAAAGAAGAAATTGGGTATGAAAAGATTAAGAACTTGGGTAGCAGAGATTGAGAGGCGTGTGACTAAAACCTACCGAAAGGAAGAATGTAATATATATATATATATATATATATAATATATATATATATAATATATATATCTTAGATTATTCCTTTAATTCGTGGATAGAGAAAAGGAGAAATTATGCGGATTAAATGTAATTTTGCTGCGAGAATGCTGGTGTCCGTACGCAAGTCAATTTGTATTACTAAACGGGAAGAACATTTATTTTGTTATTATATCTACCTCCAATCATCCTTTTCATTTGTAAGTTATCTAGGGGCCATCGCCCCCACCCCCTCTTGCCTCCTCCCAATAAAGTGTCCCTGTTCTCACCTTAGTCCGGACAGGATGTCCATTAGCGTGCTCTTCCCTGCTCCTGACGGACCAAGTATGGCGGATAGTTTCCCGGATTGGAACTGCCCACTGACCGACTTGAGGACATTGGTGCCACCTAGAGGATGAATGAACCGACCGAAAAAAGAGCGATTAAAAGAGTGCCCTATAAAGTAGTAGTTATAGTTAAATACATAATGACTCTTGGTGGTGTTGCTACCTGGCTAGCAGCCAATTTAAATAACAATAAAGGCGGAGAGAACGAACAAGACTGAATAAAAGTACGGTTAGTCCCAGAAATGGATCTGGAATGCGTTCAACGCAATGGATTCCAAAACACGTTTTTTTTCAAAAATCACCATATTATGTTAGGGGATGAGTCCCAAGTGCAACATTTTAAACCCAAATTAATTAATTTATATAAGCTAAACTTTTTTATATATAGCATTTTAATCTTTAAAAAAACAGGTGATTATATTGATAGATATGTTTAAAGTTTGAGAAAAAACGGAATTTCTGTTGACAGGAAATACCACACACAGCTCTTCAACAAAGAAAGAGGCGTTTTAATGGAGGCGAGATACGTGAATTTCTCGCTCTAATTCCTAATTAACAATTACCCATTGCTAGAAATCCTTTTGTCGAAATAATGATCTAGACTACCAAGGAAAGAATGCTCTTATGAAAGTTGGCGATTAGTGAGTGGGAAATGAAAATGAAACTAAAGCAACGTAAGAATGAAACTTGCTCTCAGTACACCGAGTTTCCAAATGTGTTCTTTGAGATTTTACAATATTCTCAATATTTTTCGCGCAGAAGAGAATTTAACTAGAAGCAAGCAAGGTACGATGTAAAATACATGTAAGTCTTCATGCAAAGTAATCGTAATTATTGTCCGATTTTAAACAAAATTGGAATCAGTCAATTAATTTTAACAAAACTCCCCAATACCAAATTTCATCAAAATGCGCCCCGAGGTTTCCGAGTTGAAACAAAGGAACACTGTAGGTATTCATGTAAAGTGGTCATCATTGTTGTTCGATTTTGACCAAAATTTAAATCGGTCTACTAATTTTAGCAAAACTTCCCAATACCGAATTTCATCATAGTACGTACAGGGGTTTCCGAGTTTTATCATGCGGACGGACGGAAGCCTCCCCTATATGCGTTCACTTCGTGCAAAGAATGCATAAAATTGACCATGATCACAGCTACATCCAGGACTTGTTTTAAATCCTCCCCTATAGTTTTTGAAACAAGAACATTCCGGTGGAGGAAGCAGTGGGTCGTTATGAAATCAGAGTTTTTTCTTTGACGAGTGTAGCAAATACTTTTATCGAGCCAATTATTGAGGGGGCACCATCAGTGCAAATTCCAAAACAAACCACAGGATTCCTAATAAAAAGACAAGATGTTGAAAATATCTTGACCTTTGGCCGTTTCTGGCAGTTCTTTACAACAACAAAAAATTTCCGCGGAACCCAGGTTGGGAAACACTGCCCTAGAGCTAACCTATTTCTCGTCGCGAACCCCTTGGATTAACATTTTCTCTTCGTGAACCCCTTGAGTTGCAACAGTTTTGGCGGCGAAACCCCTTATAATGGAGAGTAAATTTTGCAAAAACTAATCTTTTTGAACGCGTTTAATTCATGAAAAATGAAAAGTTTATATAGCGCTTAGTATGTAAACGTTCAAAATAAAATCAGAACCTCTGATATTGTATTCAGTTTCTAGTAAGTACCCTGTAAAATTCAAATATAATTCTTGAAACAAGAAAAATCGAAAATAAATCCATGCAACTAATTTGAATGAAATTTAAATATTGGTAAGAATTGTAGGACCAAGAAAGTGAAAAAGACGCCATTACCAATTTTTTCTCGCGAACCTCTAGAGCAGGGGTGAGCAAACATTTTACGTGGCGGGCCGCATTAACAGTTGCAGCTTCTTAGGCGGGCCGCATAAACAGATGAAAATGCTTCGGCGGGCCACGTTAGGGTTCACATAGTAAGTAATGTGAGGTAATGCGAGGGATCCTGTTAGTGAAAATCAATAATAAATAATATGTTATCCCCATAACATCACTGGAGAAGGTTTTCCGGCATTAATTTAAACTACAAATATGAAATTATCTCTATTTTATATTACGGTTCGCTTTCATAATGGCATCGCGGGCCACATAAAATGCCCTCGCGGGACGCAGTTTGCTCTAGAGGCACGCGAGCCACCGGTTGGGAAACGCTGGTTTAAGAGATTAAAGATATTTGTTACATTGTAGACACATTATGGCGTACATTTTACATTGTACTTGAAAAGCGTCTGAGGAGAGAATAGATCGAGTTCAGTCGGCGGCTGAACCCCTCGATAGCCATTGCATTGCATTGAAGCTATCAGTGCGTCGAAGTATTCGAGGTATCTCATAAGCTTGCGGAAAAAACATAACTATCTGCTAGGCCAGATGTGGAGTGCAGATCAAACCCCATGTTTTGATATATTATACATGTACTGTTGTTCTATCTTATACTGTAATTTGGGTTATTACCCGTACTATTAAAATAAAAAACGAAATAAAAGATATGCCGTCAAACGTCACCGTCAACGAAAAAGGTAATCGGTGTTGTTAAAATCCACCAGAAATGAGAAATCAAGAATAACTGTTACCTTTGCAGTCACGGCCGACGGGCGAAAACTGACTCCTTACGTAATTTTAAATCGTAAAAGGATGCCAAAGGTAAAGTTATCGTCAGGTTTAATCTTTCGCGCACGGAAGAATGGATGGATGAACGAGGAACTTGTGTTAGATTGGCTGAAGGTTAATTGGGGTCGCGTCATATTCGAGGTTTAGTTTTTTCTCGAAAAACTTTCCAAAAATCTTAGGGTCGCGTTATATTCGAGGTCGCCTTATATTCGGGACAATACGGTTTTATTCCGTTAAACTTCGTGCGCATATTTGGTGAGTGAATTGAATATTCTTTCCTCTTCTCATTCATACGGTATATTGAATCCCTTTAACTTCTTTATATTCCGAATTCAACATGATGGAGAATCACGCAATTTTTTAAAAACTATTAATTACCAAATTTGCAATCATGACGCAATATTGATTTGCAAATTTATTCTTATCCTCTATGACTTCGCGGCTATATTTTACAAAGCAGAACTCCTTATAACTCCGAACCTAAAATTGCGAATGGAATTTTGTGCCACAACCTATCAAAACCAATCCAAATGAATTGGTTTTAACTAATTAGGAGATGCTTTTAAGTTTCTCTCACAATCGGTTCACCCGTCACAATCCACATTCGTTCTCTTTATCTTCGCGTTATGCGACCTGGTTATTTTCCGAACTCATGATCAAAAAAGCCTAGTTAAATTGGGCAACAACAAACGATGGCATTTGCGTCAGCTTTGAACAATTTGCGGAAATCGAGAAGGTTTCTTTGCAAAAGGAGCACGTGAAGGACACCTCGCGGGAAGGAAAATCGTATACTCCACGGACAATTTCTATCCATAAATCTTCCCAGAACAGACCTTCGATTTCAGCCATCGTCCCGACACGTCATCGATCCGCTTCTCATTTTCCCTCTTCCTGCATCTGGGAAGATTGAAGAAAGAAGTCATTTCGCAAACGATCCATTTGCGCACATTCATCTGTTCCCGAGGACGCCAATCGAGCTAAGGTCGATTCACGCTTAACGGCACCGCAAAGACACGGAACGACGACGACACGACGGCTTCGGATTGTTAGCGAGAGAACCAATGCACTCGTCCACACTAGGACGGCAACGACACGACGCGCCAGACACGACAACGACAATGCTTAAAAAGAATCCTCGGGCGTGTCGTGTCTTTGCCGTGTCGTTGCCGTCCTAGTGTGGACGGCTACATTGGTTTTCTCGCTAACAGACCAACAGAGACGGGTAATTGTCGTGTCGTTGCCGGCCCAGGTCTTTGCCGTGTCGTTAAGTGTGAATCAACCTTTCGGCGATTGATTGCAGAGCCGGCCCCTAGGGGCCAACAAGCGAAACGATCAGTTTTCTCATTTGCTGCCGAAAGCTCAAGTTCACCTTCTCCACGACCACCTTAGTCTGAGCGCTTTCTTCTAATGCTACAAACGCTTAAGACAAAGGATCTTTGTGAAATATTTTTATTAAAAAGAATTTATTATGCAGATTCCTTGTGCAAATATGAACAATTATGCGTAAGACAGAATTTTATTCAGTTATTTTATGAAATTACAGTCGCAATTATTCATTGCTGGTGGTGTTACCATATGGTCACGGTAAGCTCTTGCAGAAACAAATCTCATTCTAACCCAATGAGTTGCATTTTACGTAGCCTATATAATTTTCAACGTAAATTGATGGAAAGAATTGACCATAAGATTACTACACAGACAGACTCAAGATAGAATGTTAGGAATAATTTGGAAACGAGACAAAGTCTGTCATGATTGGGGATCGAACTCTGGCCTTCCACTTGCCGGGCGGACATTCCAGCACTGAATTATCGTAGCAGACTTTATCCCGTTTCAGAACGTGAATGTTTTCTGAAACGGAATACTGCTATTCTGCAAAGGAGAGGATGCTGTTGAATCTAATTAGATCAAACATTCTTAGTTTTGAATTGTCTCTCTAAATTCTATTACCGAACTAGTAATAACCTATCAGTATTTTTCAATAGCAAAACAAGGGTATTCAGAAAGCCGTGAATGTTCGTACAGGAGATGTTTACTTTTTTGCAGAAAATTTCTGAATGACTTGTAAATTATGAATGTAAAATTACGATATATTTTATTTAAATTTTATTATTCCAGAGCTCCTTAAGAGGAGTGGGACGCGACTGACCCACGGCCCGAAGAGTTATTAAAAATTGCTGAAAACAGTCTTGCATAAATCATCTCATTACGTGAAATTAAAATAAATTATGGGATGGTACAATAATTTACCCCCAATAACCAACGGGATGAAACTAAGGCGTGCAGTAGAGCCCGCAAAAAATAATATTTAGAAGAAGGGTTTCATTTATGTTTTCAGCAGCGAGAAAATTACTGAAGTTGCATTTGTTCATTATTCCACAATTTGACTGGAATTTAGACTAGCATAGAAAATAATAGTAAATAAAAAAGAAATATGAGACAAACGTAACAAATCTTAGCTTTAATAGTTCAGCTCGTCAATCTTTTCATTTTGTCGAAACTTAAGCCTTAACTGGTGAGCACGGACCAGATTGACCCAAGGGGCTTACTTGGTTTACATTGCACGGCTTAAATACTTGCGGTTAGCCATATAGGCACTCGAGACGCGTACACACAGACAAACATGACATGGGGAATACGAATTTTTTGACTCGGTGACACCTATTTCCGTCAAAATTTCGAGGTCGATTTTTTCGTGATTACAATAGTTTCTCAATATACTACGTATATGAGAAAGTAAAAAGAAGCGATTGAAGGAAGCCTTGAAGGAAGACGAGATAAGAACAATATTCCAAGCTATTAGGAAAGCAAAGGGAATTATACAGACAGAAGAAGGTTGCGAAAAAGAGGAGAATGTTACAACCCTAAATCACGTACCTATTTGCAGAAACATTGCCATTAATAACGACGGTGAATTCTATAAATGAAAAACTGTCAAAGTTATGAACAAATAAAGAAAAAACTCTGTTTCTGATTTAACATATAAAGGTATAAAACAGCGGAATAAATTCCGCTCTGTCTTTGATTTATCGATTTAAACTGCGTCGAAGGGTAGCAATGAGGGAACAATAATATTGCGATAAACCACGACGTAATACTGAAATATGTCTCGTTATAAATGAAACTTCGTGGAATTAAATAGAGAAAACGGCGATGAATTATATCAGAAATGATAAAAACTTTAGTGAATAATTGATAACTAGTAGTTCCGTTGGAGCAACGCTTACAATTAATTTTCAGTTAGAATTTACCAAGTAGTATTAGTGGACGAAAAGCAACCGAGTAACCGATTAGAATGTTGTCAGGTTGAAGGACATAATAGTATGAGAGGAGGGAAGAGACAAGGCCTGCGAGAAAATATTGCTTTTTCTTCGATAAACTAATCAATCACAAAGCTATGTATTTTGCCATTATAAAGTTAAGTAGTGTAAATTATTTTACCATTAAAGCAACAATCATTTAACGTCAATTTCGCCGTAGTCTCCACCTTTACCTATTTATTAAAAGGTGATGTAACGTAACACATACACAATTTTTCAAAATACATGACTGAAATTAATAACGTCATCAAGTAAAGAATCGATTTTGTAGCTATATATATTCAACTTTATCAACTAACCAAATATTAGAAGGGAGGAAAAGCGACCAGGGAGCTGAGGATAATTTCGTTAAATTGGAAAACTTTGTAGTGTGAGAGGAAGAGAGAGGAGACTGCGAGAAAGAATTGCTACAATTTTACTAAAAATAAGGAAATTTGTCACCATATATACGTGCAACTATCATTGTGCTCTAGTATTCTTTAAATATATGTATAAACTTTGTATCGGCACATAACATGAATCGTAGTTTTACTTTCAAAACTTGATGAACTTTATTTAACATAGAATACATTTTTGGAGCTAACTACATATTTCCACTTACTTTCGCTTCGATAAATAACCATTCTCAAAACAATGCGTGATCATTACAATATTTTGCATTGTAGCAAAACAATTCTTCAACAACATTAAATAACGACAATTTAATTACGATGTAATAATATCGCGATTTCCAATTTTTATACTGTTCTCATTATCATTTTTTATTTTGCTTATATTAAGAAATTATAATAAAAAATCGTTGCAACATTTTTTACAGAATAAGTATTAATCGATTTCATCCAATAAAATCCTACTACTATTTTAATAAGGCTTTGAATTTGGTACGTTATCAACTTTATTCAATATATAATTTCTTTAACAACGGCAACTTACGATTACGGAATTGTCAGTATTATATTAGCGAGGCGTTAAACTCAAGTAATGAGGATTTTCAATAAAACGAATGTTTTATTTTTTTAAATGGAACAGAAACGTTTACTCAGCTGACCACGTAATGATTCTTTTCGTTTTCTTCCTTTTTCCCAGTTTAACAGCTGATAATCATCTAGCAGTCTATTTCATAATAACATAGCATTTCTTAATACAACATGAATACGCTATATTGTTACCACAATTGAGATTATAACATATATTAATATTTTATCATGAATTGTTTCCTCGCTTGAGAATGCAAAACATATTCAACGTATTATATGAGGATTTCTTTTAAAACATTACTACTTTATAGGGAAAATTTCATATATAGTAAAACTCCGTTATAACGCGGGTTTCGGGAGACAGAGTGAACACCCGCGTTATCGGCAACCCGCGTTATTTCGGGAAATTTCCCAGAAAATATTTTTTTTAAAACGTGAAAGTACATATATGCTTTATAACAAATTTAATTGCAAAATACAATAAAACCTGATATCATACTTCGATTTAAATGCATAACTTATTTAATCGGTGTTTTAAAAATAGTCCGATATTTTCTTTTGGCGCGACAGCAGGTGGAGTTTCTTCGTCACATACGTCTTAATGGTTTGCAAATGTAAAAGATGAAGATGATCACAAACACTCTGTCTTTCCATTCAATTCATCACTTCACTGATGTTATCTAATAGTTTGCTAATTTTAGGGGTCTCAAGCTCACACATCTCTTCATTCTCGCTATCATCTTCCGATAAATGTTCTGCTCTTAGCCTGCTGCAGCGATGCACTTTGACCAGCAATTTTTAATTGTCACATGACTTATGTTTTTCCAGGCCAATCCGGTATTGAAGGTCATATTCTTAAGTGGGACTGTTTTCAGGAACTTTGGCACTTGCAGTTCCGAGTTTACGAGAGCAGTGAGCAATTCCTGCCGATAGTAGGCTTTAGGGCTCGGTGCCTTGGTTCAAGGGCTGGATAAGTGCAGTAGTATTTTTTGTTAAAAGTACTATTTTTCCATATCTTGAATTCAGAGAATCAAAAGGATGAGCAGGGCAGTTATCCAGCAGAAGTAGAGCCTTTTCATCCATTTTTCGTGAACGTAGGTTACTCTTTACCGATGGCACAAAATCGTCATTGAACCACGATATGAAAATATTGCAAGTTATCCAGGCATTCTTACTACTTTTATAAATTAGCAAATGATGTCATGTTAATATGCTTGAAACGTCAAGGATTTCTGTTTTTCCAATACACAGTGGTTTTAATTTGTGGTTTCCCGTTTTGTTTGTAAAATAAAGTCACCCTTTCTTTGCTCATTTCATATTTATTTTGCTGACTTATTCATATCCAGCGACTTAGTTGGAAGCATTCTGTAGTAGAGTGCAGTTTCGTCACAATTGTACAATCGCTCTTCATTGTAGTCATGCTCATCGATCACCTTACGTAAAGTCTCACAGAACTCTTTGACGAATTTTCCACCTCGACAACTAGCCATTAGATGCATTAAAATCATCAGCACTGCCAATTTGTTTATGAAATTGAACTGCCTGTGCTTGCAAAATTGGTCCAGATATTGGCACACCTTCACTACGTTTCTGTACAAACCATGTATACAAACATTCGTCAACATCACTTAGGTCACCGTTTTTTTCTGTCAATACCTATTTTATCATCCACTTGATCAATAAACAAGATTGGAAAGGTGTACCCCATGTCGGAGTACACAGAATTTCCAAATGCGTTCTTTGAGATTTCACAATGTTCTCAATATTTTTCGCTCAAATGAGAATTTAACGAGAAGCAAGGGAGGTACGTTGTAAAATACATGTAGGTCTTTATGTCAAGTAGTCGTAATTATTGTCCGATTTTAACCAAAATTGGAATAGGTCAATTAATTTTAACAAAACTCCCCAATAACAAATTTCATCACAATATTTCAAGCGGTTCCCGAGTTGAAACAGGAACATTGTAAACTACATGTAGGTCTTCATGTAAAGTGGTCGTCATGGTTGTCCGATTTTAACCAAAATTGGAATCAGTCGACCAATTTTAGCAAAACTTCCCAATACGAAATTTTATTAAAATACGTCAAGCGGTTCCCAAGTTCAATCAACAACATTGTAAACTACATGTGTCTTCATGTAAAGAGGTCGTAATTGTTGTCCGATTTAACCAAAATTGGAATCAGTCGACCAATTTAGCAAAACTCCCCAATACCAAATTTCATCAAAATACGTCCAACGGTCCCTGAGTTGAAACAAAGGAACATTGTAGGTATTCATGTAAAGTGGTCATCATTGTTGTCCGATTTTGACCAAAATTGAAATCGGTCGACCAATTTTAGCAAAACTACCCAATGCCAAATTTCATCATAATACGTCCAGCGGTTTTCGAGTTTTAACATGCGGACGGACGGAAACGACCTCCCCCATACGTGTTCACTTCGTGCACATAATGCAAAGAACGCATAATAATCGTAATTTGTCTTCTTTAATCCAACCACGAATTGTTTCTTCGGGAATGCCAAACTCCTGGAATAAACTAGCTTTCGAATAATCGCGTTTCACTCTGTCGATTTTGTTCAACTTTTCTTTTATTGTATACGTTTTCCTTTTGGTGGACATAATTAGTGTAGCCCTAAAATCGAAAAAAGTGAATATAGCTGTATAAGTAAGCAAGAGAAACAGTTGAAACCACACATTCTACAAAAAGCCCTGTGAAACGTGTATTTAATTACCTTAGCCTGGGCGCGGTATTTACAACACTGGAGGATTTTTCTCGAGCCCATACGAAATGCCGGTCAAAGACTGATTTTATTGAATAATACGATTTTGAGACAATGTAGAGAAGCATCGGTATCTCCTTAGCAAATCAAGTGCAAGGTCATACGGATTACGTCATAAATCGCCGTAAAATTTGAAACAAAGTTGTTTATGAAGAAAATAAATGGAATAATTTTGGGGGTACATGACTAGATCGGGGGTATATCCGAATCCGCGGCATTGTTCACGCGCGTTATAACGGATTTTTACTGTATTTATAAACAGTGGAACTGATATTGTAGCCTGTTGTTATGTCAGCGGAAGTGGAAATTTCACATGCAGCTACATTATATTTTTAATGCATAAGATTACCACTCATTTACTGTATTTAGATAAAATAGTGAAATAATATCCCTCTTCTCTCCCAACCCTCCTCCCTCTCTCTACACCCTCTCTCCCCAACCTCTCTCTCTTCATCCTCTTCCCACCCTCCTCCCTCTATCCTCCCTTTCTCCCGACCCTCTCCCCCATCCTCCCCTCCCTCCCCGTCCCCCTCCTTTCCCCATCCTCTCCTCTCACCCTCTTCCCTCACTTAATCCTTCTTCCCCTTCCCTTTTTTTACGTCTCCCCCCGCCCTTGTCTCTCTACGGTACGTAATTTATATTTTTAAAAATTCGCAGAAGAATATCGACGACCTTTATCAGCTCCCTCGGCGGCTATGAGCAGACAGACAATCGAAGTGCGACCTTTATTTTCGTAGGCGTTGCAGTATTTATCTGGAATGTTTCACAAAAAACTGTGGAACGGGGGGATTCAAGATTTTTTGAAAGATATCTAATTTCATAATTTCTTTTTTTTTATAATTTTAAAAATCTTATTGTTTCTCGGAAATATAATTAAGAGCCCTTTGTAATTAACAGAACAATTTTGTTAACTCCTAATTTGTTTTAGAGGAGTGCCAGTTTAACTTTTTCCCCAAAATTTTATAATTGGAGCTTGGTAAATTTAAGTACATTCAGCGTTGTATGCAAGGCTGACACGACAATCATTTCCGTGCAATTAAATATTACTAAATGAATGTGCATGAAAATAAGACACGTCCTGGTCGGTGTTCTGAAATTTATATAAGGTGAAGCAGCTAAATTTTCGGAATAAATTGGAAATAATTTTATTCTTGAAACAGCATCCAAATCAGACCGCTGCCCAGGAACCCGATTCCATTTTTTAACTTAGAGCAAAAAAGTAAAGATCGTTTTTTCCCGAGACCTGTCCTGGCTCTCGGCGGCCCTGCCTATACCTCCCGCTCTTGTACAGATTGCCCTCTCTTTATGCGGGTTCGCTTTATGCGAATTCGCTGTTATGCAACAAACTTGTTGCTGCTACCGGAATTTCTTTTTATGCGTCTTTGATTTGTTCTTATGTGGTTACGCGGCCAGTGCGATGCAAATGCAATAAAGTTCTCCACTACACCACCAGGCGACCATTCAGTCTCTCATTGTCTCTTATGCTTTGCGTATTAGTACTACAGTAAAAGAGATGAGAGTGGCGTGGATATTGTATAGTAAAGATGAGACGGAGATTTCGTGTGATACTGTTTGAGCACACTTGAGAGGTTATGTCTCCTTGCTCGTGGAACTTGCGTTGGACCAAGAAAACCCTCCAGCACTTTAAACCTCCACTATTATGTCACAACAGCCACCACTTGTGCTCGTCTGCTTCATTTTATTGGCTAGTATAATTTACAGTGTTAATTGTTTTAAGTTTGTATTTAGCGCATAAGAAGTAGTTATGGAGCGAAAGAAGGGCGTCTTGGAGGGGAGTTAGGATTGCTTGTGGAACGTATCCCTATCTTTTACATGTAAATATGGTTATGCGAATTCTCTTTATGCGTCACTTTCCTGGAACACAACCTCCGCATAATGAGAGGGAAACCTGTATTTCTACCAACGCCGTCTTCCCTATTCCGAGCAATTATCTGTATCTGACCGGCATTCAAACCTCACGCTTGAAGATTTGACCCTCAAAATTGATCGCGAAACACGGCAGTAATGAAAGATGAGGCCCCCTCTGTTACAGGCCGTTTACTTTACACCTGGGGCAAAAATCGTTGTTCCATCGCTCATGAATCATGCCACTCTCTCAGGCGTATCCTCCTTACTTCCCAAAAGCTTACAATACCGAATGACAATGATAATAATTACCTGATAATGATAATAATTATTCAATTTACGGATGCACAGAACTACACAGGTCATTAATATTTTACACTAGGCATTTGTCTTGTTGTGAGAATAAATTTCAGCAAGTAGTGTAGGCGAAAATGAAAACACTCGAAATTTTCGAGTTTTGTGAGTGATGTGTCTCCAGGGGGAGATAGCTTCCGCGGCCTTAGCAGAGGGAACTAAGTGGAACGAAGGGAGAAAAGGAGAGGGGATATTTGCGAAGGCCGCGAGAATGCAACGAGGTGGTGGAAGGAAGATGAGGAATGAGGAAGGAGAGGAGGAATGAGGAAGGGGGAGGAGGAATGAGAAAGGGGGAGGAGGAGGGGGGAGGGGGAGGGAGGGGGGAGGAGGAAGGTGGAGGAGAAGTGGAGGGGATGAGGAAGGTGGAGGAGGGATGGAGGGGAGGAGGAAGGTGGAGGAGGGTTGGAGGGGAGGTGGAGGAGGGATGGAGGGTAGGAGGAAGGTGGATGGGAGGAGGAAGGTGGAGGAGGGGTGGAGGGAAGGAGGATGGTGGAGGAGGAGTGGAGGGGAGGAGGAAGGTGGAAGAGGGGAGGATGAAGGTGGAGGAGGGGTGTAGGGGTGGTGGAAGGTGGAGGAGGGGGAAGGGGAGGTGGAAGGTGGGGGAGGGGGTGGAGGAAGGTGGAGGAATGGTGGAGGGGAGGAGAAAGGTGGAGGAAGGGTGGAGGGGAGGAGGAAGTAGCAGGCGGATAATGTGGCAAGGTCTGACAGTGAGAGGAGAATGGAGAGCTGGTCATCCTCAAAAGGACTGCGGGTGAGAAGAACGCTGCAACGTTCCCTATGCCCCTCTGTCGCTCCAGTGGGATGAGACGAGAACAGGGAACCCTATTTGACCGCCATTCACTACCCATGCCGTTTCAATCGCGGTCAAATCAATGGCACGCCCAAACATCACCTCGGAATTACATACGTGCGTCACTTGTGTGTTTGTGACGTTAGAGCTCGTTTTACTAATACAACCGATATAAAAATCTGAAGGACGTATAATTTAGAATAATCGAAAGCGATTCCATGAAAAATGCTGTGACCTCGGCAGGAGGGGGAAGTAGAGAGAGAGAGAGATGTAGGATAGGGTGACCAACCGTCCGAAATTTAGAGGGCCAGTCCCTCATTTTCATCACGCGTCCCTCTTTGCTAAATGTCTTAGCTTTTGTCCCGGTTTTTGAGAAATATAGTAATACCACCCACTCTCCTCATTTAACACGGGAGAAGAGTGCGAACGACTACGCTAGTGTCATCTAGCGGCAAGGAATGATTAGAGTGACGGCAATCGAAAAGTGCAGTATAAAAGGGGGGAAGGTGGAGAGGGAATGGGGAGAGGGAAGGGGAGAGGGAAGGGGGAGAGGGAATGGGGAGGGGGAAGAGGGAAGGGGGAGAGGGACGGGGGGAGGGAAGGGGGAGAGGGACGGGGGAGAAGGAAGGGGGGAGGGGGAAGGGGCGGGGAAGGGGGGAGGGGGAAGGGGCGGGGAAGGGGGAAGGGGAGGGGGATTGGGGATGGGGGAGGAGGAAGGGGGGGAGAGGGAAGGGGGTGGAAGGGGTGGGGGAGTGTGGGGGTACGGGAGTTTGGGGGTACGGGAATGTGGGGGCAGGGGAATGTGGGGGTGGAGCATTTTCGAGACCCCACTAGAGCGCGACGAACGCAAATGTCACGAGAAAATAATTGGCGTTCTGATCAGAGGAGTTTTCGACGCGACTCAAACGTGTACGGTTTCACACTCGCGTTCACAGAATATTATTATGTATACCGTTTTTCGTGTTTCTACTTATGTATATGGAAGAATGGACTGCTTAGTCTCAATCTCGCCAAATTGAAGACGAATATCAATCTATCTAATTCATTTATTCGGAAATATTGTCTCGTAGGAATAAGAATCCTTTCTGCAGGTCTATCATAAAGCGAGCGGATTTTTCGCACTTGAACTCCAAAGTATGCGTAGAATGCATTTCTTATATCGCAGTAATGGATGCTGAGAAGGGGAGTAAAAGGTTTTATGACAATTAGAAATGAAAAATATGAGGATAGGAGAGGTGGCTTAGAAATGGAGAATAGGAGTGGGTCCGTAGGAGAAGGGGCGTAGGAGAAAGGGTGTAGGAGAGGGGACGTAGCAGAGGGGGCGTAGGAGAGGGCGAGTAGGAGAGGCTGCAAAGGAGTGGGAGGAGGAGAGAGGTGAGGGAGGAGAGGGAGCGTTTTAGAGGGGGAAAATGAGTCGCGGAATCTCACGAGGTTATCGTCTGCCGCTCGTAGATCAATGGGTCTTCGCAATTTTCATTTCACTTTTAAGATCATCCGATTATTGTTATCTTTGCTCCATTTCCTTATTTCCTCTTGCTGCGATCGACATCGATCTCAAGAAGCTCATCCACTATATTGTTAATATAGATGCAAATAAATTATTAAGAATTTGATAGCTTGTTTTCTTTCATAAAAAATATCATCATCTGTCAAAATTCGCGAGTTAAGGGCCCCACAAACCACTTACCTTGCTCTTCATCGAAGAATTATTTTCTTTTTCTTATTTTTGAACATATTTCGTGAGTCCAGAGAAAATCATAGTGCTAAGTTCAATTTCATCAAATCTTTCGCACATATTTGACAAAAATTCAGTTAGTGAAGCGTGTAGTTGTGTAACCATGTTGAAGTATTTTCTAACTGCTCCGAATCTCTCCAGTATTATATTTCATAAATTACACAAGAAGGTTGTTTCCAGATTGTCTGACTTATCTCGCAATCCCGAAGCTTTACAACATGTAGTAGCTTTCTCTAATGAATCATTTGAGATTGTTTCTAAAGTTTGGATTATTTCGATCCAAGCCTCATGCAGACTTTTGCAGGCGTCCCTTCGGGCTGACCATCGCGTTAACGATATGCTCTTAACTACCTTAGTTTGCGTTCACACTGCAAAAAAATATAAATATCTTGTAAAATATCAAAGAATAAAGATGCATTTAGAATGCTCTCTGCGGCACTTGTTCCAACAAGATTAAGCGAATGAACTGAACATGGCACAAGCACAGCGAGATTATTTATCTGTTTAATTTTTGCTTGAAGTCCGGTGTACACTTCGGCCATATTCCTATCATTATCATAAGACTTCGCGACAATTACCAATATTAATTTCTCGTGATTTTTTAAAAATGGCTTCCGCTAATTCCTTAGATTTGTGGGCGGTATTTTGTATAAAACGCTCAACAGGAGTCCCATCTTCCATTACCTAATAATGAAAGCAAGCTGGTTTGTATGTGATATGTCTGACGTAGAATCAACACTAATAGAAAAATACTTTGCCATTAATACTTGACTAATTATCTCTTGTGTAACTCTCCTTGACATGACACCAATAAACTCGTCCCAAGTAGTGGAAGAAAGGTATGAAGTGCTACCACTACCTTTATTACATCACGAGATATGTGTTCAGCCAAGAAACTATCAAATGTTCCAATTAATTCCAAAGCCATCATATAATTTCAATTATTTAGAGACCCGAAAACTTTTTCATCTCCTCTAAAAGGTAATCCTCTAGAAGCTAATGAAAGTACAACTGCTACAACCCTATGCGATACTTTTTACCAGTACGTCATATCTTCTTGGAGATGCAAAATCAGATTACAATCGATCTGACTCAAATGACAACCTCTTTCCTTCAAATTAATTGCGCACACCTTGTGGCATGTGAATTTTCGTGCTCACTAACTTTTCTTGCCGAATTTTTCCAATCATTGTATCCTTCTTTAGAAAACACCGCCAAATAGTCTACATGGTCCACAAAAAACTTTACCTCTGCTAACAGAATATTTTAACCAGCTACGTGGCTGTTTTTCTTTATTTAACAATTGCTGTTCAAATAAATGTTTTGTTAAAAAGCAAACGCAGTGTTGTCTCTTTGAATTATTGAAATTGGCCTCTAAATTCTGAACGCCATTTTTAGCCACAAAATCCCTAATAAAATCGTTTATCTCCCAGAAGACAGGATCGCTACTTGCAATAGAGGTTTTAGCAGGTTGCATGCCTAATTCTTGTCCTTCGTTATTATCTTCCTCAGTAAGCATTTCAAATTGGGTTGCTTCATCACTTTTGTAGAATTTATCAGATTCACAGAACAAATTCTAAGTTGAGCAATTCTGATTACAATATTGCAGAAGATACAGTAAAAGAGAGCGAGCTACACTGGCAAATATATAAAATATAAGCGAAGGAAATTCTCCAAAGCCAGTAAAACTGATAAAACCCGGTTAAAAGGCCGGATAAAAACAGATGAACCCGGATAAAAACCCAATACGTATTTCGGCTACAAAGTAACCATCATCAGGGATTAAAAAAAGGGGGAGGGAGACTTGAGAGAGGGCGACTGAAACCAAGACCAGTGGCACGCTCTCAACTTGAGAATTTCCTTCGCTTATATATTGCAGAAGATGATGAATAAGAAGACGGGACAGGCTTATAAAAGAATTTCTCTAAAGCACCTTCCTGTTTTAGGCTGGTTTCCAAAGGAAACATAGCCTTATGAAATGGTTCTGTGTATATGTGCTCCCTAATAACAGCTTTCGCATCATTGGACCGATTTTCATGAAACTTGGTATGAGGCTCGTGCTGCCAGGGCCCACATCCAGGCTATATTTTATTTTGTGATGACTGAAGTCCCGGGTTCGATTCCAAGAACTTTTTTCCCTATTTGTTTGACATAGGAAGGCTCAAATCCATCGTGCAGGGATGTTTTCTTTAATACATTAAAATATCTTAAAATTGTGAGCGAGGTTTGTACTGCTCTAAGGGGAAAAGAATGTAAATTCTAATTATTATCAACGAATTTGAATAATTGATCGTATTTTCTGAAATTTCTACTAAAACAGCGTTTTTGCGTTTTAAATCGCATTTTATCGGGTTGTTGCAATGGAGACGATTATTAACGAACTCGACTTGAGCCTAGATGAGTGAACAAATAGGTTGGTTATTTTCTTTTCCACTCGACTACCCTTCAGCAATGGACAGTTGATCCATACAAACTAGCGTATAAACAGTAACATTTATTAAATTCGTTATTTAAAAAATACATGCAAAACATAATGTCAAAAAGAGATTTTGACGTTGTTTTTAGTCTTTTCAACCTGATAATGCTCTATTTATTTCTTTTCCAATTTTTCTCTATCATTGCTACACTATGAATTTATGAGAATTCTTTGGAATGACTAACACATACTGAAACATTTCCTTTCAATATAAGTAATCAATTCGGGACGTCAACTTCGGGAAACCAGCCTGCATTAGTCCTGGTTTGGAATTCTTGTTTTAATGAATCCAATCGTACTTCCTTCCTCTTCTTGCTTTACCAACCGCAAAGTTTTTTCTTGGGCACCATTATTATATTAAGGGATAAAAACTTAAAACATAAGGGGGTATTAGTTCACAAGTCGCTAAATAAACTTAGTAAAATATAAAATCGCTGGTAGGATAAAAATGACGAAACACAGAAATATGAAAAGCTGCTTTACAACTGATTAACTAACATATATTAAATACTTTGAGTGGTTAAATGACGGCTGCCTTACAAAACGCTCGGAAGGAGGCAAACGTTGATTGATATACCACCAGGATCGTGTTTATACACCAGGGGTGTATCGATCGATCGATCGCCAAACCATTTTTGGTCGATCTCCACCGAAGTAATAAATAATTCGTTTGCAATGTAAAAACCAACAATTATACGAAATTTCTGATAATAATCTTTAAAAAATATATATAAGTTAAAAATTAAAGCCTTCCATTGCAAAAAACTAATAATATAGATTCCCAGCCTCCAGGGTCGGCTTGAGGCAAGTGTCAAACAAAAAAACGGGCCAAATATGGTTTGGCCGCAGTTACAAATTACTATGGTAGGTATGCCATTAAAAATATCAGTTTGATTTTTTGTTTAATTAACGTTTATTAAAAGTTCTTCTTGTGTATATCATTTATTTTTTAAATTGCTGGAAAAAATACATCTCGGCTGGGTAAGCGCAAGAATAGTAAATCTTGACTGGGTAACCATAAAAAAAGTAGATCTTATACCCAAAAAGTGGGCACCCCTGTTATACACTGTCGCTCGAAGCGAGATATTTAAGCGTCTTGAATTTTGTAGCAAAGTAATTTAGATTACGTGAGTTAGCTTAAAGATGCTACCATTAATCCCAAGGTCAACTCCGCATAAAACTTATAAAGACGTATAGTTGCAACATTGTTTAAAAAATAATACACGATATTAAAAAGTGGTGAAAAACTTTTCCACTGTAGTAAAATTCTGGTGTCCCCTAAATATTTTACACCATTTATCATTAGACGCATTTCATAATTTGATACATTAAATAACTTTCATAATTTGGCGGCCTAGGCAGTTGCCTATTTTGCCTATGCGTAAATCCTGCACTGCTTAGGGGTGCCACGAAAAACTTTGTTAAGTAAATACAGCAACGATTAAGAGATGTCATTAAAGCGATAACATTTCCTCTAATCAATTTCTCTGTAGTGGAATAATGACCTATGGATGCGTCCAAACGCTTTGATACAGGTACACATCTACAAATATAACTTTGTTTCAAGGTGGAGGTGCCACGAAATTGTTTATTTTGGAAAAGGTGCTGCATCTACAAAATGTTTGATAACCACTGCTTTAAATATTAAAATAGAGAAAAGGCTTTATTGCAAATGGCAGCCTGCCTAAGGGACATGCGTTCATTAGAACGTTTTGAATCAATCCACAACACTGGAATTTTATTCAAATTTTCTAATAAAATACTACGTGATAGTGCGAGTTTCTTCAGCGTTACTGCAGAGGCAGATTCAATACCATTTTTGTTTTGTCTTTATTTAACAGAATTGTACGAATTGTAAAAACTGTGAAGTTAAACTTACGTGCAATATCGCTCTGACGCTCACCTTTAACACAACACTGAATCACTTGAAGCTTTTCCTAAATATTTCTGATTTCCTTTCTATTACACAATTATTTCCTGCAATTTTATTGCCTTCACTCAATTATCTCTTTTCTGCCATCAATTAAGTTCATCATATGTCCCTATTCACTATTAAATATTTAGTTTTTGCGCTAGAAGTGAAGCAAAATCATTATGGCGCATGTCAATTGAACTGAGGATGACGAAACTGAAGTTCTCGTATGGTTATTTCCCAGCGCAAAAGTAAACAATAACAGAAAACAACAAGTGAGGGAAATATTGCAGAGAAAATTATGCAAGGATTTTAGGATGACGACTTCATCATAATAATACAGCTGTGTTTGAGATCGATAACCTCATAATTTAGTCTATAAATTCCCTTTAAAAGCATTATATCAATGCGATGTAATAATATGTTTCCCATGTAAAAGCAGTAGACTCGTTGTCATGGCAGGTGAGATTTACCATTGTTAAAAACCGGAAAATTTGCCCTTTTTAGGCGTTCTTTACCAGCGAAGCGGTAACAGCGGAACGCCTTATGGGCACGTCTGGTGCGTCCGACCATCCGTCGTAACTTTCATCTCCTAAACCGCTGGACGGATTTTTATTTAATTAAGTATGAGTGATTGTTATTAAAATTTATCGCCCAAAAGTGATTTTAAACTGAAACCGTCTATTAGAACTTACACTTTACATCATTACTTTAATAAACTTATGCTCGTATCTCGTTAAATAGCAACCGCCAAGTAACAATTAAATACCAAACTTTTCTCTTATATTATCTGTAAGGTATAGATTAAAAAATTTATTCAGATAGAGAACAACATTTACTACAAGAAAGTCCGCGAGGCCACATAATTACGAGTTATGATTTCGGAGATAAAAATTGGAGAAAATTCCGAGCAAACCATGGAATATTTAGTTTACATCGATCGCTAAGAAGACTCTCTCAGCAAACAACAATTAAAAATCCATATATTTCTCTCCCATGCTCTTATATGATCTCTGAGGTATAGATTTAAAAATTTATTTGGATAGAGAACAACATTTAATACAAGATAGTTCCCGAGACCATATAATTAAGACTTATACGAGGGTGGTTCAAATGAAAACAGTGAGTCCAAACGTCGGGGACTCACCCGAAAAGGAGTTTGTTTGCAACAAGGCAATGCCCGTCCTCATAGTGCCCGTGCGACTCTTGATCTGCATTGATATTCCATCCCCCTTATTCCCCAGACTTGGCTCCAAGTGATTTTCATCTCTTTGGCCCACTCAAAGAGGCATTACGAGGGAAACACTTTCGTTCCGACTGCGATCTTAAAAATGCGGTGCATGATTGGCTGAGCTAGCAACCAAAAAAGTTCTTCTCCGGCGGAATCCATGCGTTGGTTTCGAGATGGCAAACGTGCATTGCAAGAGGGGACTATGTTGAAAAGTAAATGAGTATTTTGTCAAAGGTTTTAATAAAAAAAATTTCTTTTCACTTTTGCTGTTTTCATTTGAACCACCCTCGTAGTTTCGGGGATAAAAATTCGAGAATCACCTAATATTTCGATACCGTTCATAGGTATTTCTCATAAAGAACGCCTTTAAAATATCTGTGTATCCCATTTATGGAGTATACTTTTCATCTTGTTTGGATTAAAAACAATTTGTCGCTCTCATTCGACATGGATTTGAATTCTGATTTCAAAAACTATAAATTTCGGTCTTTTAGCTACAGAAATTTTTATATCCTGAGCTCCTGTCTTAATTTAACCTATTTAAGAATGCAAATTTATAATGCCATTGATCGATTTCATGCTTTTTATACGGGGGTAGAAATGAAACTAAGGGGTTGGAAAAAGACACCGATTACTCTCCACTACGTGGTTCTAGATCCACAAAATGTATGCAGCCTGCAAAATGCGTGCGGTATTATATAGTATAGTATTTTAATTTTCCAGCACACTCAGTTCCCGCTTTTACGTAAGATTACGTTTCTGGAAACCGTGACGAAAAGCGGATTGCTATTTTCCATAGACACAATATTAAAATGACGGTTTTCATTCCTGACCAAGAACACATGACTAAATAATTCTCTGAAATATAATACCAATTTTAAAATATTATAAGATAAGCGTACAAAGAAATAGCCAAAACATGATTACGGTAAGCTTGGGTAAATCGGGTCATCGGGTGATTCGGGCCGTTTTCCTATTCATCGTCGATAGAGATCAGCAAACAATGGAAAGGGGCATAATTTTACCCTGATGGCAAAGTAGGGAATTTCACCTGTCTGTAAAAGTGCAAATAATTACTGTCAAGTTATGTGTCCGCCAAGGAAGAGAGTTTTTGTGAAGGTCAGCTCAGTAAGAACTGGCTAAAATGAGCACGTTTCAATTATGTTGATGTCACGAAATCGCATATTATCTACTCTGTTACTAACTTTCTAATTCATCTGCTTCTTATTATGGTAGTTAACCAATGCTTTCTTCTTCATGTGCTCAGTTTTAGGAATGATTTTTAGCCATCTCAGGGGCACCAACCTGTAAAACATCGGGTGAATCGGGCCACTTAGTGGCCGCCACTATTACATCTTTCGTCACCATAGGCAGCAAATAACGAAGGACACCTCGTGTATAGCTATAGTTATTTCGCTCTGTTGATAATTTTGTGAACGGATTCTGTCTGAGTGCCAAGAACCTGGTTAGTCTTCAGTGAAGAACTTTTGTTACGGTTTGCATGGTAAAAGAATTCTAAATTTAGCAGTTTTCATTTATTTTATGTTACGAAATCTCTTAATACTCTCTTAATAATATGCTAGTCCTGATTTTGGCCATACTAGTTAACTATAGTTGTTGTGTCCTCGTGCAAAGCATTCAGGCTGACTCACAGCCATCCCAGGGAAACCAACCGATCCAAAATTTACCTATTCCGTTTTAGGTGAATGGTGTCTGAGATTTTTCGTTTAGGATAAATGCAGGTTTTCTAAGCAAATTAGAAGCAAAATCTATAAATACAAAACATTTAATTGCTGTTAAATAGAATTAACTCCTTAACCGTAAAATTCAAAATTAGAGACACACAATGAAAAAGGGGGAGGAAAGGCAGGAAAAGGCAAAAGACAATAAAAATTATAAACTTACAGGTTTAGGGGTTGTTACTCCACGCCAGGGACCTGATGTCACTCACACATTCTCTCACTAAATCGCACAAGCACTAATCCTAAAGGTGGAAAGGAAACGGGAGCGGGTTTGCGAGAAATTACTCTGCGCCAGGGACCCAAAAAATCACACCGTTGCTAGAAGGTTTGTGAGTCAGTACTGACTGAAAAAAGTAATTGTTATTAAAGCCATCGTTCATATCTACTGCAATATTTCAATCTAATTCAGTAGTAAGCACTGACAGAAATACTTTTGTTAGATAACTGGCTAAAGTGCGTAAATACTTGCCGTTAAAAAACACAAATGCCATAGGATTCTGTGTTGTTTCAGATGGGCAAATACACCCAAATAACTGGTCCGAATCACCCTAAACACTTTGGGTGAATGGGGCCATGCAACTTCTAGAAAGAAATCATAACCGAAAAAGTATTGCACTAAAATGTGCGAACGCGATGCAAAAAATATAGCCAAATGAGCATGTTATTACTCCTGAAAATTTTTTACTAGTCATAGTACTCATGCAACTTTGATTTTCCTTTTCTGGCCCTTTTCACCCAAGCTTACCCTACTACAGAAGCAATCATTACTTCATATATAATATAACAAAATTTTTACAAGAATCACCTCAGTCGATGGCACATTTTCAATCTTGACAACCTTTACTGGAGACGAATTATTAAATCAACACAGACACAAATGAATAGTTATGAAAAATCAAACGGTATTTGATAAAAAGTTAGACCATGAAGATAACTAAGCACCATCCAAACTGTCAACAGGGTACCAACCGAAAGCGGAAGAGCGAAAAGCAGGGACTGCCCGTATAGTATTTTTTTATTTTTTTAAAATAAAAATTCCATTCCCGAGATGATTTTTGCGCTAAGAAAAGTGCGCTGAGCGAGGCATTCCTGTACTGACATCAGATAATGAAGCGTCTGGTTGCATTAGTGAGAGTACTCGGTTGTAAAAATCTGACACTTCGCGGGACAAATGAAAAATTATACAGCGCAGGCAATGGAAACTTTTTAAAATTTATTGAATACTTGACTTTGTTTCATCCAGTCATGCGTAAAATAAATGACCGTGAAACACATGTTCATTTCCTTGGGAGAATGCTGCAGAATGAACTGATTCATCACCTATCAAATGCTAACGAAAAGAAAATCTTAGAAGTTGTCCATTTTCAACATACTTTTCCATAATTTGGTTGCGTTTTTTCCCATAAGAAAAGCATTGCGCCATTTTTGTAAATTAATTATGGGCACTTGCCGGTAAGATAGAAAGATGTAATTTTCAGTGTTGCTAGATGGCCACAATATCTATTAGAAATTATTGTCACTTTTACTTACAGTTTCTTGGGTTCGACTCCCGAGACCCCGGAATATCTCCCATAAGTTAGCATGGGAAAAGGTTTTCCCAGTGTGTAGACCAATCTAATAGGTTTAGGAAGCTGAAATTTTGCAGGTTTATAGAACATTTGTCATAACCAATTATAAAAGTCGAAATTTTTAAAATTGTAAATTTAAGGGGTTGTTTTTACCCCATTCGAACATTAAATTTTAATAATTTTTTATGTACTACGGGATGAGCTAGGAAGCTGTTATTTTCAAATTATTTACAGAACAGTGCATTTCCACAAATAAACATTTCAATCTCTCCATTTATATATTGCGGCAACCGTTAAAAATGTATAAATTTTAAACAATTAGTAAAATATTATTTTACTTCTAGAAGTGCTACAACTTTAAAATTTGGCTGAAATGTGTAGCATTAGTACCCCATAATTGAGAAAGTGTAAAATGTATAATATTGCAACATTTGGGGATTGTTTTAAACTATTATTTTTACGTGGGAAAAACTAAAATCGCTGCGGAGGTGAAATCTTTAGAATTAATAGAATATTTGTAATGATGAAATATCAGTCTGAAAAAGTAATGTTTTTTCAAGGTGAGATGAAATGCTTGCAGTATGCAAGCACCTTCTACTAGTCATTATATATCGACGACTCTTACAGAGGAGGAGGATATAACATACAAGTACTTGGTGCTTGCATACTGCAAGAATTTCATCTCACTTTGAAAAAACATTAATTTTTAGAGAGACATTTCATCATTACAAATAGTCTTTTAATTCTAAAGGTTTCACCTGCGCAGTGACTTTAGTTTTTCCCAGATGTAAAAATAATAGTTTAAAACAATCTCCAAATGTTGCAATTTTAAAAATTTCACACTGTCTTCATTATAAAGTACTAATGTTACACATTTTAGCCAAATTTTAAAGTTCTAGAAGTAAAATAATATTTTTCAAATTGTTTAAATTTAAATAATTTTTATCGGCCGCCGCAATTCATATATGGTAAAATTGAAATGTTTATTTATGCAATTTTCCTACTCTGTAAATAATTTGAAAATTTTAGCTTCCTAGCTTATCCCGTAGCACCAAAAAAGATATCTATTTGTTTAAATTTGAAGAATTTTTAACTGCCAAACAAATAAAAATATCAAAATTTGTATAATCCCTATTTCGTTTTTTTTTAAGAATTCTACTTATTAAAAAAAATTCAGCTCCGTAGCACATTTGAAAATCCCTTAACCTTGAAAATTTGTTTAAACAATTGCGAATTTTTAGCGGCCGCATTGTTGCACTTTTTCAAGATTTTCGTTTTTTCTATTCGGTTTTGCAAAAAATCCTAACTAAGAAAAAAATTTCAAATCTCCAGCACATCTGGAAGTGCCTAAACATTAGTATCCTCCTGTTATCATTATATATCAACGAATCTTACAGAGGATATAACATACTAGTAGTTGGTGCTTGCATACTGCAAGCATTTCATCTCACCTTGAAAAAACGTTCATTTTTCAGACAGACTTTTCATCATTACAAATAGTCTTTTAATTCTAAAGATTTCACCTCCGCAGGGATTTCCGTTTTTCCCACATGTAAAAATAATATCTTAAAACAATCCCCAAATGTAGCAATTTTAAAATTTTACACTATCTTCATTATGGGGTACTAATGCTACACATTTTAGCCAAATTTTAAAGTTGTAGCACTTCTAGAAGTAAAATAATATTTTTCAAATTGTTTAAAATTAAATAATTTTTAACGGCCGCCGCAATTCATATATGGTAAAATTGAAATGTTTATTTGTGCAAATTCACTAAACTGTAAATAATTTGAAAATTTCAGCTTTCTAGCTTATCCCGTAGTACCTAAACAGTTATCTATTTTTTTTAACTTTAAGAATTTTTAACTGCCAAACAAATTAAAATATCAAAATTTGTATAATCCATATTTCGTTGTTTGAATAATTCTACTTATAAAAAAAATTTCAACTCCGTAGCACATTCGGAAATACATAAACCATGAAAATTTGTTTAAACAATTGCGAATTTTTAGCGGCCGCATTGCTGCACTTTTTCAAAATTTTCGTTTTTTCTAGTCGGTTTTGCAAAAAATCCTACCTATGAAAAAAATTTCGAATCTCCATCACATCTGGAAGTGCCTAAACATTAGTATCCTCCTGTTATCATTATATATCGACGAATCTAACAGAGGAGGATATAACAGGAGGATACTAATGTCCAGCCCAAACTACAAGAGCTAGAGAGCTGAAAGTTTTGGTTTTTGTAGATATAATGGAGAAACCTTCAGATAAAATGAGACTTCTTACCTAAGTGACATGAGTTCGACTCCAGAAATTCCGAAAGTTGCGTTTTTTCCCATAAGAAAAGCATTGCGCCATTTTTGTAAATTAATTATGGGCACTTGCCGGTAAGATAGAAAGATGAAATTTCCAGTGTTGCTAGATGGTCGCAATATCTATTAGGAATTATTGTCACTTTTGCTTGCAGTGTCTTGGGTTCGACTCCAGAGACCCCGGAATATCTCCCATAAGTTAGCATGGGAAAACGCAATCCAGTGTGTAGACCAGTCTAATAAGTTTAGGAAGCTGAAATTTTCCAAGATTATAGAACTTTTCTCATAACCAACTATAAAAATCTAAAATTTTGAAATTGTAAATTTTAGGGGTTGTTTTAACCCCATTTGAACATTAAAGTTTAATAATATTTTAGGTACTACAGGATGAGCTAGGAAGCTGCAATTTTCAAATTATTTACAGAACAGTGCATTTCCACAAATAAACATTTCAATCTCTCCATTTATATATTGCGGCAACCGTTAAAAATGTATAAATTTTAAACAATTAGTAAAATATTATTTTACTTCTAGAAGTGCTACAACTTTAAAATTTGGCTGAAATGTGTTGCATTAGTACCCCATAATTGAGAAAGTGTAAAATGTATAATATTGCAACATTTGGGGATTGTTTTAAACTATTATTTTTACATGTGGGAAAAACGAAAATCGCTGCGGAGGTGAAATCTTTAGAATTAATAGAATATTTGTAATGATGAAATATCTGTCTGAAAAATTAATGTTTTTTTCAAGGTGAGATGAAATGCTTGCAGTATGCATGCACCTTCTACTAAATTTTCGTTTTTTCTAGTCGGTTTTGCACAAAATCCTACCTATGAAAAAAATTTCGAATCTCCATCACATCTGGAAGTGCCTAAACATTAGTATCCTCCTGTTATCATTATATATCGACGAATCTAACAGAGGAGGATATAACAGGAGGATACTAATGTCCAGCCCAAACTACAAGAGCTAGAGAGCTGAAAGTTTTGGTTTTTGTAGATATAATGGAGAAACCTTCAAATAAAATGAGACTTCTTACCTAAGTGACATGAGTTCGACTCCAGAAATTCCGAAAGTTGCGTTTTTTCCCATAAGAAAAGCATTGCGCCATTTTTGTAAATTAATTATGGGCACTTGCCGGTAAGATAGAAAGATGAAATTTCCAGTGTTGCTAGATGGTCGCAATATCTATTAGGAATTATTGTCACTTTTGCTTGCAGTGTCTTGGGTTCGACTCCAGAGACCCCGGAATATCTCCCATAAGTTAGCATGGGAAAACGCAATCCAGTGTGTAGACCAGTCTAATAAGTTTAGGAAGCTGAAATTTTCCAAGATTATAGAACTTTTCTCATAACCAACTATAAAAATCTAAAATTTTGAAATTGTAAATTTTAGGGGTTGTTTTAACCCCATTTGAACATTAAAGTTTAATAATATTTTAGGTACTACGGGATGAGCTAGGAAGCTGCAATTTTCAAATTATTTACAGAACAGTGCATTTCCACAAATAAACATTTCAATCTCTCCATTTATATATTGCGGCAACCGTTAAAAATGTATAAATTTTAAACAATTAGTAAAATATTATTTTACTTCTAGAAGTGCTACAACTTTAAAATTTGGCTGAAATGTGTAGCATTAGTACCCCATAATTGAGAAAGTGTAAAATGTATAATATTGCAACATTTGGGGATTGTTTTAAACTATTATTTTTACATGTGGGAAAAACGAAAATCGCTGCGGAGGTGAAATCTTTAGAATTAATAGAATATTTGTAATGATGAAATATCTGTCTTAAAAATTAATGTTTTTTCTAGGTGAGATGAAATGCTTGCAGTATGCAAGCACCTTCTACTAGTATGTTATATCTAGACCGCGGATCTTTAGGTAAAAACCTATTTATTTCCTGAGTGGATATCTGAATATACCATTGTATATATACGTTTCATGAATAATTAACCCCGAAAACGTATATTTTATAGTGCCTAAAAATGCCTATTTTGACATTAATGCCTAAAAATGCCTATTTCGACGTTAATGCTTATTTTTTCATTTTGATGCAAAAAAGCCTAAAAAGGGCTAATTTTGTAGAAAAAATCGACAATAAAAGCAGATTTTGGTACTAGTTATATTTTTTAAACTGGCTGTACAATGTTCAGTTGATGGTTGGGAATATGTCCTTCACACCACGGTCATGATCAGGTGGCGAACACCAGATCAGACCTGTCACGCATCCGGTGGTGCTATTCTGTTTCCTGTGTCGCGCGATGCGACAATGGAACAATGGGTTTAATCTGATGTTGCGTTAATTTCTCGTCGTTACATTGTCATATTGTGTGACACGGGAAAACTAGAATAACCCTGCTGTCCATCTCCAGACCGCAGAGGGTGAAGGTGAGAAGTGTGAACGTAAAAATTGTGAATGTGCAATGCATAAAATAGAAGGTTCGAAAGCTTATTTAATACGTCAGTAGCTACAACAGTTTCCGTACTTCACAACGGATGGAAAAATTATCTTCTGTCAAGCATGCAACAAGGAGGTAAGTACATTATAATGCTGGCTTGTAACGTATTATTAGCCGTGAATTGCTTGTCATCTTTGAGGCAAAAACCATCTACATTTTTTGTTTATACGAGCCATTCTGTGGTAACTATAGACGTAGTTATTCAAAATGTTCAGTAATCCAGCTGCGGACCTTCGTATCTCTAAAGTAAATTTTAAATTTTTGCCCCATTTCCATATTTATTAGATTATTTCCGTATTTTTACGGTTAATTATTTCTTCATAATTTTTCTTTATAGGTTTCGAGTTATAAAAAAGCCCACCTAACTCAGCATGTCCAAGGAGTGCTACATAAGGCAAATGTTGAACGCAAATCGAAGATGAAACAAACGCTTTTAACAAAAACTTCTGAGGGAACCAGCAAGAATAATCAGTTTTTTGCAGATTTGTGTCATGCAATTTTGGCAGCCAACATTCCATTCAGAACACTAGAAAATCCAACATTCAAGGGGTTCCTAGAACGATACTGCCGTCAGTCGGTACCTTCCGAGTCAACGCTAGGCAAGAATTACGTGCAACCCACGTACGATGATGCAATTTGCAGGATACGGGAGGACATTGGAGATTTACATATTTGGATATCAGTCAACGAAACCACTGACGCTCTCAACAGACACATGGCCAACTTGGTTGTTGGGAAATTTGACCCAGATGTGCCATCCAGAGCCTACCTCATCTACACGAAGCAACTTGCCAAAACAAATCAGGAAACAATAGCACACTCTGTGAACAATGGACTGAAAGTGCTGTATCCCAACAATCTAGACGAAGAGAAAGCGCTGCTCCTATGCACAGATGCTGCGTCGTACATGGTTGCTGCCATGCAGTTGCTCAAGGTGTTCTATCTCTCCCTTGTGCATGTGATATGCCTTGCTCGTGGTTTGAACCGCGTAGCAGAGCAAATAAGACTGAAAATCTCCAAGATGAACAAATTGATCTCCACCGTGAAGAAGGTTTTCGTCAAGGCACCAACAAGAAAACAGGCTTTTTGAGAAAAACTGCCCGATGTCCCTCTGCCACCTGAGCCTGTGCTCACCCGCTGGGGCACATGGCTGAAAGCAGCTGAATATTACAGTGAGCATATACTTCATGTCAAGGAAGTTGTGACAAACCTAACCGAGGATACTGCCTGTGTCACTTCTGCAAAAACGTTGCTGGATGATCCCTCCATTCCTAAGAATTTGGTGTATATTAGATCCCTCTATACATCCCTTGTGTGGATTATTGCTGAATTGGAGTGCTCATGAAAACCCATCTACGAAAATACTGCTTTGCTGAATGAAGAGAAACAATAAATCAAGTAAGCGCCAGGTGAGGTGGGGAAAAAGTAAGAGCAAAACTAGAAAAAGTGCTACAAAAGAACTCAGGTCTGCGGATCCTATGTACAGCAGCAGATATACTGGCAGGAAAATCCAGTGAAGTTGAATGCAAAATTCCATTTCAACATGTACCTAAGTTGAAGTTTGACCCCCTCACATCAGTTGATGTCGAACGTTCTTTTTCTGCTTACAAGATGATATTAACTGACAAATGCCATAGTTTTGTGGTAGAAAACTTAGAAAAGGTGCTTGTTATTTAATGTGAGGCCAACTACGGGAAATTTGTGGAATAAACACAAAGAGGTGACAAATTCGTTATGGGAATTTCGAATGAAAAAGTTTGTCAAACATTCTGCATAGTACTTAAATATATATATTTGAATAGTGTTTTCAGTCAGTATTACTATATGTAATGTAGATATTATTTTCTCTGTAATGCATGGTAAATTAACCATAATAATAAGTTTCAATGCATAGTAGTAAAATATTTTTGTTCTTTGAAAACACAAATCAATAATGTTTCGTTGACTGGTAATTTTTGCGTGCGTGCATGTTTCAGTCCTTTTTCGTGAATTAAAGTAGATAGTTGACAGAGATGATGTTGTTGTTTTTTACTGGACACAGTTTTTGGAAGTAGTTTTTAGAGCCTATTTTACGTTTTATAAAGCCTAATTAAGCTACTTACAGAGCCTATTTTAGTCACCTAAAACTTAATTTTTAGAACCTAAAAATCCGTGGTCTAGTTATATCCTCCTCCTCTGTAAGAGTCGTCGATATATAATGATAGGAGGGTACTAATGTTTTAGGCACTTTTAGATGAGCTGGACATTCTAAATTTTTTCTTAGGTAGGATTTGTTGCAAAACCGACTAGAAAAAACGAAAATCATGAAAAAGTGCAACTATGCGGACGCTAAAAATTCGCAATTGTTTAAACAAATTTTCAAGGTTTATGTATTTCCGCATGTGCTACGGAGTTGAAATTTTTTTATAAGTAGAATTCGTAAAAAAACGAAAAAGGGATTATACAAATTTTGATATTATAATTTGTTTGGCAGTTAAAAATTATTAAAGTTTAAAAAAATAGATAACTGTTTAGAAATTACGGGATAAGCTAGGAAACTGAAATTTTCAAATTATGTACAGAGTAGCGCATTTGCACAAATACACATTTGAAACTTTCCATTAACATATTGCGGCGGCCGTTAAAAATGTTTAAAATTTAAACAATTGAAAAAATATTATTTCACTTCTAGAAGTACTACAGCTTTAAAATTTGGCAGAAATGTGTTGCATTAGTACCCCATTATAAAGAAAGTATAAAATTCTTAAAGTTGCAAAGTTTAGGGATTGTTTTAATCTATTATTTTTACATAAGGGAAAAACGAAAATTGCTCCGGCGGTAAAATATTTAGAATTAAAAAAATATTTGTAATGATCAAATATGAAAAATGAATGTTTTTTTATGTTGAGATGATATGCTTGCAGAATGTAAGCACCAACTACTAGTATGTTATATCCTCCTCTGTAAGAAACGTCTATATATAATGATGCGTAAGGAAAGTGACCTTTGAATGCTTTAGTACGAGAGTGAGAAGGCGCTCTAATTGTTTATAATTAAATCCTGTTTTCATTAATTTTTTTTCAGTTAACTTCCTATTGAAATTTTTGTTAATTAACTATTTTTATAGTTATTTTCATAGATTTTTTGCAGTGCATCCTATAATTAACCCGAGTTATAAATTCGCATCGCATATATAAATCAAGAAAAAAGCCATGCAAACCTTATTCGTTTACATTTTAGAATATTTCAAGGTTATGCGAAGAGAAGAATTGAAATCCCATTCGTAAATCTCCAAAAATTACATTTTAGTCCGATTTTACACGTTTCACGCATTTTGTTTATATTGGTCCACTGTTGTCCCAATTGTTGAATTCTATTCTTGGCCTCATAATAAATGCACCAATTTAGTGCTTTAACACGGGCCAGGCTTTTATACATGGGTATAACTTATCTATTGAATCAATTAAGTAATTAGACGGAGGAAGGAAAAGAGAATGGGGAATGAGCAGAAATGGAGAAAGAGGAAGATGACGTAGCATTTGTATAGGATTAAAAGGAGCTACAGTATAAAAATAACAAAAATAAATTATAATTGATTATAAAACATTTTATACTATCGAATCATGCGCCTTTGCCAAATGGTGGGAAATCATAAAACTAAATATAACGTAATTTTCAATGGATTTCTTTAAATGATAATACAGCAAATATTTCGAACCGAATTTCTAATAGGATTGAAAAAATAACATTTTATGACTTTTATTTAAATCTCTTTAAATAAAGCCAATTTTCAGAAAAAAATTCAAAACTACTATATGTAGTTAAAAGAAAATTGCGGTCTTAAAATATAGTTAAAAATCATTGCAGTTCATGCATTTAGTTACTACACTTTTTTTCTTTGATGGTAAATTGACTTCATTCACGTTTTATGCTGTTTTTACTTGTTAAAAAGAGTAAGTAAAATAATTCAATTATTAAGTTATGTTCAATAAGTTTTAAATAGCTTATAATTTGCTAAAATTTTTCAAGTAAATTTCTGCTGGTTGTCCATACATTATATCTTATTATTTCAACTATTCCTCTTATTCTCAGCAAATATTTGGGTAATCATTTTGCCTCTCTGATAAAAAATATTCAAACAATATAATAAAACGAAGATTACTTTCAAAAATACTGATTTGATTGTGCCTGAAAGCCAAACCAGATCATAGCATACCTTACGATTTTTAATATCGAAATCAAGTATATTAGGAATACTTTTATGATAAACCCGTCATATTTGACGGACAATTACGCTAGTAAATTATAAAAATCGTTTGCAACTTAAAAGAAAACACTTTCCCGAGCGAAGCCGGGCGTTTCTGCTAGTAACCATATAAATATGGCCCACAACACTCCTCCTCACAACCTCATTACACATCAGCTACTGATGATGAGAGCATTGCTCTCGAAATGCGTATTTAGTACGTTTACCTCAATATTAGAGATCTTGTGTGCGTGTATTCGAGTGCTTGTGTACTTGATTGCTTCGTCTGATAGGTCCCTGTCGCTGCCGGACGGCACATAAACCTACAGGTAGCCGCGTGAGATACTAGGTCCCTGGCGCGGTTTAATTTCCCGTCAACCTAATATTATTTAGCCCTTTTTCCTTTTATTTCCCCTTACCTTTTGGTGTGTACGCGTGCGCGTGTTTGTGGTTGCCTAGTAGGCCTCTGTCGCGGTCGTACAGACTCACAAACCTAGCAACGGTGTGATTTTCGGGTCCCTGGCGCAGATTAATCTCTCACAAACCCGGCCCCTTTTTTATCCTTTTTCCATCTTTAGGATTAGTGCTTGTGCGATTGAGTGAGTGACTTCAGGTCCCTGGTATGGAGTAACACCCCCTAAACCTGTAAGTTTGCATTTTTTATTTTCTTTTACTTTTCACCTCCTTTTCCCCCCTTTTTTCCTCTCTCTAATTTTTGAACTTTACGGTTAAGGAGTTAGATTTCTCATTTAACATAAAGAAACCATTTTTGGGTTTGTACCATTACAGGAGACGATTGGTGCTCATACGACTGAAAGTATTTTACAAAAGCTAAAAGGAATTATCTGCTGAAAAATTACGTGGCCAAGGCTATGATAATGGAAGTTATAGAAGGATAAAGACAATGTTGTAGAAAGGAAAATTGTATAAATTAATCTTCAGGCCGTTTTTGTTCCATGCAGTACACAATCTCTGAATTTGGTTTTCAAGGATGCTAATAGATATTGTTTGGAGGCAAGTAGTTTCTTTGAAATGGTGCAAAACGCTAATGTGTTTTCTCAGGATCGTTGGGAAGTTCTTAATCGCCATTTGAGTTTCCTGACTCCAAAACATTTTACTAAAAAAGACGAGAGGATCGAATTCATGCCTTTAAGGCTCTTCGCTATGAACTTCGAAATATCTTTGATGCATTAATTGAAAAATTTCTGACGATTCTATACTCACAGTATCATCTGCCAATATGGCACGTGCAGATGCAGAAATGTTTGTAAATGTCCTATCCGAGTTCAAATTTGTGATTTCACCCATTTTGTCGAATAAAATCCTAGTTGTGATTAACGTTACTCTTAAACAACTTAAGGCAGAATACTTAGACATATATTCTGCAGTCCAACAACTGTAATAAAGCAAAGAGTTTCTGGAGGAATGAAGCAGTGATAAAGGGTTTGAAATGATACTGGTAGCTGCTCGTGAGCTTGCTACCAAATATTTTGAATCAGAACCAGAACGTATTCGGAGAAAGAAGCAGCAGTTCACATATGAAGCAAAAGACAAACTAGTTATGGAATCAAAAGAATAATTCCAAGTAAACTTCTCCTTGGCAGTCCTCGATACTACAAAACAATCAGTGAACGAGCGGTTTGAACAGATGCAGCAGCTTGATTCAGTCTTGTCCACATTTTACAAAATAAGACATCAAAACAGATAATAGTACATTACTTGAAGCTAGGGTAGGTAATGCAGCATGGCAATTGCATATATATTGATGTGGCATATTTGTGTAATGAACTGCAGACTATTTCAGGACGACTTCCAAAGTCTCCTAAACCTCAATATGTGCTGAAGTTTATTTCTGAAAATAAACTGACAGGCATTTTTCCCAAAACCCTCATTACTTCCCGCATTCTCTTGACTCTCCCAGTTTCTGTTGATAGTAAGGAGCGTAGCTTCTCAAAGCTAAAATTTATAAATGCATCTTCGTTCTTCCATGGTGCAAGAGAGACTTCTTGGATTGGCCACCGAGTCGATAGAAAGTTAAATAGCTGGAAGACTGCCTCAGAAAACTTTTTGCTGAATTTTCATAACTAAAAGCACAAAAAGCAAAGTTCTAATTTTTTTTACACAAATGTTCATAAGGACTTTCTTTTAGTTTTAACATATACAGTATCACTGTGTTAGGGTTAATGAAGAGTAAGAAAAAGTCGATTACAAATCTCTTTTTATTGTTATATTGTTAATTTCGAATATCAAATTAATACACGCAAAAGTTAATTTTACAATTTTTATTTTCCTCGAAATTAGATGTGATGGGTAGTTCGCTCAGGGCGCTCGCGAGCACCGCTGTGCTCTTCGGCAGCACTTCTGCGTTGCTTAAATCGCGTTTCCAGCATCATTCATTTAACATGATCAGTTGCTTTATATCTAAACGTATGTAAGAACCAAATGACATGAACAATACTAGATAGTATTTTTTAATTATATTAAACTTTTGCTAATTTCCACTGAATATATGTTAAATACGACCCGTTTCGGTGAGTAATCTCCATCATCGTGATGATTAATTAAAAATATTATCTAGTATTGTTCATGTCATTTGATTATGGAATTCCACGAAGTCTTGGCCTCGTCCATTAAATTTAAATGTATGTAAGAACATTACTAATAACATTCACGTTGGTTTGATGTTGGTATTTATGATCATTATTTTTTAGCAAAGGTATAGTGGTGCTCGTTTAATATACAATACAACTTGGTGCTCGCCACATTGAAAAGATTGGGAACCCCTGGTCTAGGGCGCCGCTTACCCTTGCGTAGGTCCTCGTAGGTAATCACCCGAAATAGAGGCCATGGCCAAATGATTCACGACGCATAACAATAAGGAGTTGTTTATTCGTGTTATTCACGCAAAACATCGATAATATCAAAAATTGCTCCATTTATTTTCATTTAAATTCATTCATTTATTGCGTTGAACATCATAAACAACTTTATATAAGCTGTATATCTCGAAAAATAAGTTTTAAGGTATCGAATTTCACGCCCAGCTACCGTCAACCTCTCCCCCACAGCACTGCTTATCCGAGTAAAACTGCGAGAAAACATTTTTCGCGCGTAAATAATTATTTATATAACAAGCACACTTTTAGCGCTTATTTATTAACCGCTCATGTTTTCACCTAGCCCGTCCGTCCGGGCGGGAAATTTATTCCGTGCGTACAATTTTGTAGCAACAAGAAGAGCTGCGATGCTAAGATTTTCAGAATAGTTTTGGATGGTGAAATCAGTAGGAGGAGTTTAAGGTCCATCCGTTTGTCCTTTTGCCTTTTGGCAGATATTAGCAAACCACTTATGAAATATCTGTACGGATCAGTTATTATGATTAAATTTTATTTTGTTTACGTAGCTACAATGAAAGAGAAGCGTAAATGCGTTCAATTTACTTTCAAAATCGGATAAGGATTACATAAGAGCAGAACTTCGATATGTCTTAAGTAACTTAGTTTTAGGTTTTACGTTTTTTTAATAACGCTAAAGTTTTAAAGAAAATATATTAAATTATAAAAAAACGCTTTTGGAATCTGTTTTTGTAAATTTTTCTTAACTTATTTCAATTTAAGTTAATTCTATATTTACCAATGAAGCAAAAAAAATTGGAATATGACCTTTGTATCGCTTTCTGTGCTACTCATTTTTCAGTCTTGATTTTTCAAATAGACATTTTAATTTATACTATTAGTTTATTTATTCATAGACGATCGGCATGTAGCTTGAGACAGGTGACTGATTTACGAGATATAAATGAAGCATTGGACGAAACACGATAAACTAAAAATAAAATAATAATAAAAATGACAATAAATTATTGCTTCTCTCTTTAAGGAGGAAATGGTCAAATTAGTTTTAGATAAAAAATACGTTGCTGACATCTCCATTTGTCGCGTTTCTTTGTTTGCCGTCGCTTCTATCGTCCCGCTCATAAACCTGAATATCAGATTAACGATAATACCCTTCGCGACCTTCAGAGACCAGACGAAGGTCACGACCCACTGCACCGACGTATTCAAATGAAAGGCATATACAGCCACTGAAACATCTTTATTCATCGCGTAAACATTGGATCTTTATCGAAACTAGATGGCCAGCATCTTAAACATATGCCACAGTGCGATCTCGATTTCACTCGGCCCTCGCCGAAGATGTCATTCCACGACCTTTCTCTCTACATGCGCAGTCATTCTAATGCCCATGCGGATTAAATTTTGTCTGTATCTCCTATGAAAACAAGTGGGAAAAGAATACTCCACATATGGAATACGCAGGGATTTCAAAGGCGATCTTTATGGGAAAGGCGTATAAAACTGTTTCGAAAGATTGGGCGGTTCTCGAATTTCTATTTCCGAAACTATAAGTCGTAATTATATGGCCTCGCGGACTTCTTTGTAAAAAAATATGCTCTTTATCCGAATAATTTTTTTAATCTATACCTCACAGATCATGTAAGAGCATGGGAAAGAAAATATCGATTTTTAATTGTTGTTTGCCGATAGAATTGTCGTATCGACTGATGTAAACAAATAATGAGACGTTTTGCTTAGGATTTTTTCGAATTTTTATCTCCGAAGCTATAAGTCGTAATTATGTGGTCCAGTGGACGTTTTTGGTAAATCCGAATATTTTTTTAATCGATACCTTAGTGATCATATAAGATCTAGGGAGGGAAAAGTTTGTTTTTATACTTTCTCCATATGAGAAAGTATTGTTTTCATGAAAAAATCGAACTCGAGATTTCAACGGTAATATATGTTTTAAGGTTCGCTGAACACGTTCTGACTAGTTTCACGATGATGTCTGTGTGCCTGTCTGTCGGTCTGTATGTGATAGATTTTTGTGGGCGCTCTAACTCAAAAACTTAATCAGGTCAACGCCAAATTTTACATTTAACATTTTTATAAAAGTTAGAAGATCTGATTAGTATTTGGTAAAAATCGGTTGACCGGAAGTGGGTGTTTACTCTTGTCACTTATCTGTTATTTTGAAATATTTGCTTTAATATTTGATAAATGTAAACATGTATTGGAATAAAGTTGTAGAAAATTTTATTTTCTACGACCTTTGTTAGAAACATTTTTCCATATAATGCATTGTTTAAGAGATATCTTATATTTTTAGCTGCCACCACCACGCCACCAACCGAAGACTATTGTTAACAATTGACGCTTAGTTACGTCTTAGTAACGCTCCTCTTCCTTTTCTTAATTTTCAACCGGAAGTAAATATTGACAACGATCCCAGAACTAACAACATGTAATTTGCCATATAAATATGGAGAAAGTCATGTGTTGCAAACATCAGTTTATTTTATTGTAACTTGACGGATGCCATTTAACGAGATACGAGTATAAGTTTATTTAAGTTCTTATATAAATTAGAAGTTTAAATTCACGGATGCAGTTCGAAATCATAATTCAGCGATAAATGTTAATAAGGATCACTAGCAGCTAATTTAATTAAAATCCGCCCAGTAGTTTCGAAGATCGAACATGAGAACGGACGGAAGGAGGGGACGTGCCCATACGGCGTTCCGCTACGACCGCTTCGCTGGTAAATGACGCCTGATAATTCACGAATTGTTTTAAGAACGGATCATAAAAATATTTTACAACTTTTCTGACCATCGCAATAATATCCACCGCTACGGAAGTCCTGTTCCCCAATAAAGCGAAAATGATTTCCATTGCGACTAATTTAGGTTCGGAAATACGTTTTTAAGGAAAAGGGAGAAAATTAGCATATACGCATTATGCTCATGCGATATTCGTCGATAGATTCTAAAGATGAACGGATCAACATCACAATACTTAATAAATGCAAAACGACTCGTCCAAATGTGAATGCGTGTACAGATTACCTATTATGTGCGGTTGTGTATATATAGTAAACTTGTATATTATTATATATTTATCCGTTAAGCTTAGTGCTTCGTATGAAGCCACCGAAATAAACTTTAAGGGAGGTACGTTAAATAGAAGCAGTGCAGCATCATTTTCAATTGCATTATAAAATCACTTAAACCATCGAAAGAATGTGAGATTTGAATGAAACAGCGCCTGAAAGGATAAAAATTCATTTTCCTACCGTCGAATTGAATCGGTCCAAAAATTTGTTTGAACTTGAAAAGTCCGCATTTTTTTGTATAAATCTTTCGTTGTCAAGGAAAACCGGATTGTTGCTCATTTCAGCATTTAGTGCATCATGTAGATCATGGGTTCCCAAACCCAGGGTCGCGAAGGCCTTATGATGGGTCGCGGATGACCTCCAGTCCCAAAGTAAAAACTGTAAATTTTCGATACCGCAAGAATAAAAGGAAATAAATACCACCAAGGCAGGCAAAAATTATGAAAAAAGGTTGCATAGCGATATTTTGCTTCTAAACTTTGCTTGATCTTACAGTGATATGCCCTCTAATAAATCTACGACGATTTGCTGGGGTACTGAGTAGGTGCCGGTACCATTTGGGTCGCAAGCCGAATGTGATTTCAAAATTTGGGTCGTAGACAAAAAAGTCTGGGAACCACTGATCTAGACATTTTCCTCCTCTCCATCCTCCGACGCCGTCAATCTAACTACCGTTCAATTTTCGAACTAAAACATGCAATGGCGGATACTATTATCCTGTAATTTAATTAACGTTGTTATTTACTTCCATTGTTGAAAAATTGTTTGCGTGTTACGTTGCTTAGAATTTCAATGGTACACTACGGGTCGCATTGCTGTGAGATTGCTTAATACATCACAGTGAAAGCAAGTGAAAACATAAAGGTCTGCAAAATTTATTCCGTGAAAGAATATGTCAAGTTTGTAAGTAAATTTAGAAATTGTTCTTTTCCGATAAAAATGTATGCATTTGTTTAAAGAATACGGGAACAAGACCATAGGTATATTTATGTGCGGTGATTAATTTCATTATTTTCAGTAAAATCTTCTCACAGGCCAATCCCCTCTCACAATATAAAGTGACGAAATCACAGGACGCCCTCAAGATCAAACGTGGGGCCTCTTGCGATTGCATTCCATTAAGTAGGACTCTGAACTCCTATTTTGTTTTCTATAACATCTCTCCTTTAAAGCTTCCAGATAAAAAAGTAGGCGAAAAATATCAACTCTTTGATAGGAAATAAAATCTTAGTTTGCCAGAAGTTACAGCCGCCTATCGTCTGTATGTTTTGTTATTGCACATTTGAAGTGGTTTCCATGCCAAAGTCCGCACCGCGATTCGATCGTTTACACGGCGCGTCTCTCTTCCTCAAAAGATTTCTTCTCTCTCCATAGCGGATAAAAGTGTGTGCAACGTAACCCGTTATAAGTGCGGCCTGTCCCACAGACATTCGCCCCGCGTCCCGTTGTTCTCATCCTGAGCTCCAGAGGGAGCACTCCACGAGGGAGCCATTCGTCCTCCTTCCCCCTTCCACCCATCTATCCCTCCCTCCCCTTCCTCCCTCATCCTCATTCATTCCCCTTCCCCCTTCATTCCTCTCGCTTGCTCCTTCCCCTCCCTCTCTCCCTCCTACCCCCCTCACCTTTCTTCATCCCTCCCCACCTCCTTGCTTTTCTCTCTCTCTCCATTCTCTCTCCCTTCCATTCTCCCTCCTTCCCCTTCCTCTCAACTTCGCTTGTCCCATTCTCTCACTCTCCTTTGCCTTCCTCCCTCACCTACCTACCTCCTTCCACTTCCTTCCTCCCTCCCCAAGTTAGATAATTTAGAACAATTAGAGATTATTCACCATCTAGATCAAGGCCAGATAACCCAAATCAAGCGCAGAGCCACTTGAAAAAATATTTTTTTTTCAAGGAGCCGCAGAAAAAATTCACCAAAAAAATAAATACATAGACTTGCTAATGAGAAATTTCGTTCTCATTACTTCTGCTGGGGTATTTCAGGTTGGCATCAATTTTGGATTTCGCATTTCTGAATTGTTTTTTTTCAGATTTGTGTCGGTTACGGAAGTTCTTGTTTTATTATTTTTTTGCAAATTTAACGTTATTATAGATCAATGGTTACGGAGACTACGATAAAGATGATGTTAAAAGTTGTGAAAACACTTATTAACCGTAAAAAATCAAATATTTAGAGAGAGACAATAGAAATTTTGATAAAAAGGTGATAGGACAGACTGAAAAAAGGCAAAAAGGAAAAAGCAACTGACGGCATTTTTCCATTTATTCAATTCGTTCTTCACTTTTTTACCAATTTTTCCTATTGCGTGTCTCTAAATATTTGATTTTGTACGCTTGAGGAGTGTTTTCAAAACTTTTAGCAACGTCATTATAGTTATTCGTCTTTATTAAGAGAAGCGTATAGCATTAGTATTTCCAGTTTCGTCAAATCACATTTCAATTCTCTCTTTCATTTCATTCAATAAAAGAGAAAAGAGTAAAAAATTTCTCGAAAAACTATGAAACACGAGATTAAAATACTTTTCAAGTTTTGTTAAAATTTTATGAATTGCGATTAGAATGTCGTCATAAGTTACGGCGTGAAAGGAGTAATGTATTTCTTTTAATGCGATAGATCGTGTTTTCAAATGATGACGTTATCATGCGTATGTCTTTAGTTGAAACAAATGGGAATATAAGTAGCCTATCAATTCCCAATTAGAAAACATTGAATCGATGTTTTTACTGTGCAGATTGTCAATTCCAATTTAAAAATATTGTAGTCGTTGCCATTGTAGTTGATATATTTTATTGTTGAAAATGTCACTTTTTTCCGATTAAAAACAAATTTCTACGTCAATTCGGCACCAATTTGTTTTTATTCTTCAAAAATAATAAACCTCATTCTCTTCGCTATGGAGTTTTTTCAGTGCCGAATTTCTATCTTAATTTTAGCCTACTTTCCAGAATGGAAATAGGCTTATAGTTTTGTCGTCGTGTCTGTCTTTTGAACCAATACACCGATTTACATGAAACATGGTGGAAATCTCTTGCTACGTGTGCCGAGCTCCCGAGGATAGTTTTTGTTGCGAAGATTGAAGTTCCGGGTTCGATTCCAGGAACTATCCTTCCCATTTCATTTACATGGGAAATCTGAAATCCATCGTGCAGGGTAATTTTCTCTTGCACATTAAAATATCTTAGAATTGTAATATCGGAGCGAATTTTGTACTATTCTCCGAGGAAAGAAATGAAGATTCTAATTTTTATCGTAGAATTTTGCTTATCGATTTTATTTCTTAGAATTTCGCGTAAATACTAGCGATTTTGCAGTTTTTATCACTCATTACGAGTGTTCCCATAGCAACAACTATTGTTGGACTCAGATTCGGTATAGTCTAATGTGTACACGTGTTATTTTTGCAAATACGCGTGATCAATTTAATATTCCGTTCGAATGTATTTGTAGTATTTTATAACGCTAAATTATAAAATTTGGGAACACTACGAGCTACATACCCGCGATGACTTTAAAGCTATAAAAGCCAATATAAGTAATAAATAAATGATTAAATGGAAAGTAGGCATCATAAGTTTTGTTTGAATCTTCTTGTTATTAATATAAAAATGGAATTCAATAAAGCCCCTCGCCGATTTCCGTGCTTTTCTCATGGGATATTGAAATGGCACAATGGACTCGAAAATAAACCCCTAAAAACTAAATATTTTGGAATTTTCGATTTTTCCATTTGGTTGTACCCAGGGTCCCGCGCCTATGACGAGCTATAGTAGAAATTGTATTCGAGGAATTGTCTCGAGAAGAGGAGATAGGTGCTCGTTTACTCGTATACTGTTTATATATACTCGTATACTTTTCTCATTAATTTCCAATTACTAAATATAGAAAAATAAATATGTAATATATAATTTCCATTTCCTAGATATACTTACCTTTTAAGGTCGGAACCTTCACCAAAACTGCCAAAACAACACTTTCCGCCAAATCTCAAAATTCAAGTACACATGTTTATCTTCAGATGGCACGTCTATCGCCAAGTGAATTCTCATTGGATATCCGGGTACGTGAAGCGTAAAGAGATGAAAGTTGACCATCAAATGGATTTTGTTGGTGACACATCATTATATACTTAGTCTGAGAGAGTTTATGTATTTTGTGAACTGAACACTGGATAATTAGTGTGAAAATTCCTAAGCTCAATCACAAATTCTTTATTATTTATTACTGTTCTCTGTTTGATGACCAGATTTGAAATTTATTATCATTGTTTCTGTACAGACTAACATAAACTTGAAAACAATAATAAAATTGTAATTAAATGAGAAATTTGATTTGTATAAATAGGGGGCCCCGCGGCAACCCTCTCGCCCGGGGCCCCGCGGGTCTTAGAGACGGCTCTGGTTGTACCTAATGACCTGCCAAATTTCTAGAAGTACCTCTTCTAAAAGTACCTTAACATTTATGTCCTCCTATATCCTATGTAAGAAGCGGCTATTTATAATAGATGGAGAAATTTCTCCAAATTTCGCGAAGGAGAATGTTTAAGTTACTGTAATACAGTGTATTTAATCGTTCTGACGTTCCCTTCTTTTCGTTTATTATCATTGCTATTATTGTTTGTTCTTCATTTTGGTTGATTTTTTAATGCATGACTTTGGATTTTGTTTTATTTTTGAAATCAAAAGTGCCACATCATAAGGCAAAATAAAAATAACGTAAAAAGTCACGAAAAATTATAAAAAGAGCCACAAGTCGCCAAGGTCTGATGCAGATAATAAGATCTGTTCCCTCACACTCCTCGCTGCTCTCCACCATTTACCTCGTCCGCTCCCCCTTCCTCTAATCTCCAACCCAACAATTCTCCTTCTTATTTTCTTTACATAATGGTGTTCAGGGCCACGTCTTGCCCAAGGCAAACTAGGCGCGTCCCCAGGGCCCGTAATTTCGGGGGTCCGGTGCGGTCTGCCCGAAGGGCCAGGACTCTCGAGTACTTAGCAGTTCTATGTATTTAATTTTAACGAATTCAAACACATAAAATGTTGCATACCAACTTAAAATGTTGGCGTACGAATATATAGCTTCCAAACTCGAAACAGTTTTACAATGAAAAGAAACATGTGGGGTATGGTATTTACGCCAACCCTTAAACAAAGAAAAGGCACATATGGCTAAAATAAGTATTGTACAACCATCTGAACATTTAAAATTTCACGCAACTAGTTGTCTGTGGATCATAAAAAGACAATAAATGCATCTGAACCTAAAAAATACCCTTACTAAAAACGAAACAGTTAGAAAAATATCTCGAAGAAAGTAGGCCTTCGTTTTTAAATCCTCGATGGCATTGTTTCAGTAGTACTTGTTTCATTAGAATAACTAGGAGCAAAATTCCTGAGTGCGTGTTTGATGTGAACTTTTGTGTTTTATATGTACATACGTGAAAAGCGATTTGATTGAAATCTGTAGGCTAAATCCATACATTAATATATAGGTTCACAGAATAATCTTGGTACGTACTCGTATATGGAACAAAATTATATGCCTAATTATTGTGGTTATATATTAACTCTTAATAATATTCAATGTTCAACATTTTATTATGGAATGCCGACATTTCTCCGCGCTACGCATTTTAGCCCCGACTTCAGGGCGAACACGCGCGCTATAATGCTGCGAATGTTGTGTCTGATCGATATAATGCTCTACAAAATCTTACTAGACAACACGGCTCTTTAGCAGAATTTATTCCTTGTGCAAGTCATTCTTTAAATTTAGTTGGCAATGCCGCTGCTGAGAGGTCTGGAAGTAATAAACTTCTTCAATGAGGTTCAAGAACTTTGCGCTTATTTTCTGCATCAATTTATCGGTAGAACGTTCTGGAAAGCTGCTTCAAAAATAATCATTTAACCATAAAACCAATCTCAAATACAGGATGGTCTGCAATAGCTGATGTAATAAAGGCATTAATTACAGTAAGATAAAAGAAGTCGATAGCTAATTTAAGCCTTAAAATTATTAATTTTTGTCTCGAGTGAATCGTGTGGGATTTCATATGAATTCTTTATTTATAACATCAATCGCTTTCATGCGGCCCTTCTCTAACATTCATCACTTTAATGCGGCCCGGACGCCTCTTAGAGTTTTGACATATCTGGGTTAAACTATATTCCTTTAAAACTCTTTTTTCAATTACAAAGCGCTTTGTGCGCACGGAAGGACAATTGACGCATTTACGTTCATTTCTTCGCCGTAGTTAATCCATCTCCTTTCATTTACTATGCTCTGTGAACACACGAAAGGAAATTAAACAAATTCAAGTATTTTTAGTAGATCTTGTTTAATTTAATTGCTACGAAGATTGTTTTCGTTGACAACAATTAATAAAATCACGTAAGAAATTTTCTAAGATCAAAATAAATCATGACTTTCTTGTGGAATTTCTCTCCAAGTTTTCAAGAACAAGTGGTATTAATGTGGAAATGTACGCTCGAAATTTCAGGTTACAATTTTAGGATATATAAACAACAGCATTTTAAATGGGCTCCAATCTGAACTTTTATGTTTTTCAAAACTCAAATCTAAAGAAAAACAAACGGCAGCAGTACATAAATCTACCCTCCAAGTTTCAGCCTTTTATCGTTTACGGTTTCGTCACAATTTCAATTTAAGCAAGTGCACAGACAGACTCCAAAATGAATCTACGTCCAAGCGCGTTAAAAAAGTCCTTAAAACCAAACTACTGATGATTACAATATACTTCTCTAATTGCACTTTTTCTGGTTTCCATTAAAGAGTTCGCTCGTGCATGTGTGCGCTCACGTGTGACCGATTGTTTATTTCTGTTTTCTCTTATTTGCGTCGAGTGCATGCGTGCGGAAAACTAGGTACATTAGAGAAGCCATCATGACGCGGATGTCAATCTGAATAATTGTTCATTTTCTAGTTATATCCCATCTCGTAATTATCATCTCGTTTGAATGAGTGATCTCTAAATTCCTCAATACACGCGGAAAGGTTTTCATGTCTTCAATGGAACCTCGCAGCAGTCGCCCCTCTTTAAAACATTTATAATAGCATTCGTAAACATATTCATCCGAGCGATCAATGTGATATCAATTAATATATACGTTCCTTAATTAATTTTTGGTAGGATAGAGAGAAATCAGTTATCAATAGCGAGTGTTTTCTCGACACAGACCCCAATAAAATGGCAAAAACTTATAAATACCATGGTATCCAATTAACGAACGCTTTATCTTGGAAGGAGCATATTTGATGGAAAGTAGGAGCAGCATTTGCCCGTAGAATATTAGGGGTGTGTGATGTTATGTTATCTTTCCTTGACTAGATCGCTAATTGATTATGCGTTTAGCGTATGGGACTCTTATTAGATAGGCCTTATTCATGAGTTATCATTATATATCGACGACTCTTACAGAGGAGGATATATATATTCATATATATAGGAGGATACTAATGTCCAGCCCAAACTACAAGAGCTAGAGAGCTGAAAGTTTTAGTTTTTGTAGATATGATGAAGAAACCTACAGATAAAATGAGATTTCTTACCTAAGTGACATGAGTTCGACTCAAGAAATTCCGAAATTTGCGTTTTTTCCCATAAGAAAAGCATTGCGCCATTTTTGTAAATTAATTATGGGCACTTGCCGGTAAGCTAGAAAAATGAAACTTTCAGTGTTGCTAGATGGCTGCAATATCTATTAGGAATTATTGTCACTTTTGCTTACAGTGTCTTGGGTTCGACTCCAGAGACCCCGGAATATCTCCCATAATTTAGCATGGGAAAACGCAATCCAGTGTGTAGACCAATCTAATAAGTTTAGGAAGCTGAAATTTTGCAAGATTATAGGACATTTCTCATAACCAACTATAAATATCGAAAATTTTAAAATTGTAAATTTTAGGGGTTGTTTTAACCCCATTTGAACATTAAAGTTTAATAATTTTTTAGGTACTACGGGATAAGCTAGGAAGCTGCGATTTTCAAATTATTTACAGAACAGTGCATTTGCACAAATAAACATTTCAATCTCTCCATATATATATTGCGGCAACCGTTAAAAATTATTTAAATTTTAAACAATTAGAAAAATATTATTTTACTTCTAGAAGTGCTACAACTTAAAAAATTTGGCTCAAATGTGTAGCATTAGTACCCCATAATGGAGAAAGTGTAAAATGTTTAAAATTTCAACATTTGGGGATTGTTTTAAACTATTATTTTTACATGTGGGAAAAACGAAAATCGCTGCGGAGGTGAAATATTTAGAATTAATAGAACATTTGTAATGATGAAATATCTGTCTTAAAAATCAATGTTTTTTCTAGGTGAGATGAAATGCTTGCAGTATGCAAGCACCTTCTACTAGTAGGAAATACAACTAAAGTGAGCGCGTTTCGCGTAACGCCGGTATGATAGGCAAATAGAGTCTAATAGATGAGCTTGGATGGGAGTCTCTGATGAAACGTCGATGAAAAGTCGAAGCATCTACTAGTGAAGAGATTTAGATAAGAAGAATTTAAAGATGAATTATCAGACGTAATTAAGAGCCCATCTTGCATAGGACTCCACGGCCACACTGACAAGATACGAGAAATTTATTTTAGGACGGAATGATACAAGGGATCCTTTTTCCCTAAGACAATAAGAGAGCATAACAGGAGAATAGAATGGCAGGTGGTGGCAGGGTATTTACTTAAAATCAGATATCCATTTATTATTTTTTAAATTAAAATTTAATATAAATGTTAATTTGTTTCAAAAATGAATATCTGAATCGTTTCCCATTTAACATTAACATATTTAGTTATTTTTAATAAACTGAGTATCAATTGTTGTCGTTTTTTATTGTGAAACTTTGTTCGCGTGTCCAATCCAAGCACGAACGCAAGTCTCCACAATTCATGCGTGGTGTCGCCGCGACTTCCATGTCATTTTAAGAATACGTCCTTACCATACTTTGGAATGATTCCCTTACTTCTGCAACGGATACGGGAAAAAGCACGCCCCTTGAAATTATTTTTTTTTAAACTTACGGACATTTTTCTTCGACTTAACACCAGACCAAAATGAGACGCACTTGCGTAATTTTTTGCAACACACAATAGTATAGAAATAAAACAGTAGAATAACGAAGCCCCCCTCTCCTCCTCTCTCTATTTCTCCCTCCCTCACCCTTCCTCTCCTCTCCCCCCCTCTCCATTGTCCCTCTCTCCCTCCCCCCCCCATTCCCTTTCTTTCTCCCTTCTTCCTCCAAAATGGTCGCGTTCGAAGGAGCACCTTTCCCATCATGCTTCACTGACATTGCTCTCTGCCTTCAACGAAATGGGTCTTTCTCGGCTTCTCAACCGCACTGACGCTTTCCAGTTGGTTGCCATGGCAACCGACATTTTCGGCAGTGAATGGAAGCAATCGCACTGCGTTTCATTGCCTTTTTTTTAACATAACGTATTTGCATTTTATAGCATAACCATCCCGAAATTGACCACGTGGAAATGGTACCGCCGACGATCATTGCAATCGAATCTAAATTTTTATGACGCGATATTCATCATTACGTTGTATAGTTTAGAGCGTATTTAATCACACTGTTTTATGGGCAGATCACATACTTGCGATCTATGTTATTAAAGCAGTGAAGTTGTAAGATGCAATTATTGCAATCGTTCGAGGTCAATGCCAAGCGAACGGCTTTCGAATAGCGCTCCTTCCGGTTGTCGCCACCTGTCTCTCCCGGAGCGCCGCTCAAAAGAGACGCACGTCCCAAAGGAATAGCACGAACACCTTTCTCTCGCTCCCAAATGAAAAATTTCGCTTCTGCACCATCCCATTCTCTGGAATAAAAACCGCGGTTTCCTGTAACTGATAGGTTGCGGCGCAACTACGTTTGAAGCTTATCTAAGTGATTATCGATATAATTCCTGTCGCAATTGACGTTTGATTGTTGCGGTAATCTTGATCATTGATTGGATTCTGATGCTAAGTTGAGCGCGAAAATTCCTGTTCAATATTATCTATTTTACACAGATATAATGATGACGTCAGAAAATGACGCAAAAAGTTATCGAGTGAAGCAAAGATTCCGAAAGTGTGCTGGAATAGTGTGTCATTCCGAATAATTCGAAACCATAGCGAGAGAGAGAGAGAGAGCGAGTCGCTTGTACGTAAGAAGAAAACACGGAATTTCTTCGGGAAATAAAATCCGAAGACTGTGTTTGGAGTGCGCGGCTGCATTGTGGAAGGACTTCGAACATAAAAATGAATTCCTCGTTAAACTTGCATTCTGGTCGCTTTAGGACAGGGGTTCTCAACCTGTGGTACGCGTACCACAAGTGGTACGCGAGCTAGCGCAAAGTGGCACGCGAAAAAAATAAAAACATGGTTTTTGCCTATAGCTGAAAATATTGCTATATCATATTTACTTAATTCAATTACAAATTTACATGCACGATTGTTGGCAAATAATATTATTATAATATTTTAATATAAATTGATTTAAATTGCCTTTAATCTCACTCCGGTGGTACGCGAACATTTTCGTTTTCGATTTGGTGGTACAAAAATAAAAAAGTAAGAAGGTTGAGAACCCCTGCTTTAGGAGATGAAACGTCCCGATGTGGTACTATCATTGAAACTCCGCGGACGGATGATCTAGCGGACCAATGCGCTAACGGCATAAATGTTTCCGAGGCCACGAGGAGTCCAACGCCACTGTCACGAATGATTTGCAGAAAAAAGAAAAGAAACGTAACGTAAAATTGAGAGTTGCGTAGAATGGACTCAAGAATTATCGACGCCAAATTAGGAAGATATACTTTTCCAAGGTTCCAGATATGGAGGTATATTTTGTAAACACCATACTATCGGCCGGCTTAAAAGCCGAGCTGTGTGCGTGCGTTCTCTGGCGAATCAGCCTCTTGGACTATTCGCCATAACTTTACTTACCCGACTCTACACACAAGGGAGGAGGGAAACCCGGTGCCTGCATTAGCCTACTCTTTACAAGAGCACCAAGAGGGCCAACTGATTAACGTCCCTTCCAAAGGACGGAGGGCTGACTTGCGAAAATCCGCACCGATATTTATAAACAGTGGAAATGAATAGTCTTCTTAGCAATTGCAAAATTACTCGGTCCATATGCCTGGATTGTACAACTGGAAATAAGGAAAGTATATCTTTCTAACGTAGGATTTGATGAGGAGGCGGATACTTAGTGGTGCTCCATTACAGGAAAGGACACGAGCGATTTTTAACACTTTGTTTCTGTGGAAACAATTCATCATCATCATCATCATGCTGCTGTCCAAAGACAGGTTTCAGCTGAATCGCTGCCTCCATTTCTCTCTCTCCCCGGAAGCCTCTTTTATACCTCTATAAGCACTGATATAATTATTTCTGGTTTTTTATTCCCCGCACGTCTCCTTCCCTTTCGTAAAAAGTCTAGTTCTGTTTCTCTGCTTCATTCTTAGCGTCCGCATACACGCTATACCTCTTCTCTCCGAATCTTTCTATCTCTGGCGCACATGCATTTTCCTCCCCCACCACACCCTACCATCCAGTGACGTAGCCAGGATTTGACCAAGGGGAGGGTTCAGGTTTAGAGATATTCAGAGGTATTCCGCCGGAGACTAACAATGCTTACTTTATATAATGATTTATTCACGTGCTCCGTAAACCCCCATACAAACTCTTAGAGGTTTTTTGTTACAAATAAATAAATTGTGTTGGATCACCGAAATTAAGCATTTTCTTAAAAAAATGAAATTCGTGGGATTTACAATTAATAAATTTAAGTATTTTAAAAGCAATATTTTTAAATATTTTAAAATAAGTTTTCCTTTATAAGAGACGTTGCAAACAAAAAATGATTTCCAAACTTTCGTAACAACAATTTTTCTAGTTTACAATTATTTCAGCGCTTTTTAGTTAATGATATTATATTTGTATTAAGTTATATATATATATATATATATATATAATATTGAAAATTTATATATACATGACTCCATATGAGACATAAATTAATGCTGCAAAGATATATTCTCTGTTAGTAAGTTTACCTAGATATGAATAAAACTTGAATTTATTATTTTTAAATTACTATTAAAAACATAGGTCTTTTGACATCAAACAATAAGCTAATTTATAGTGATGAAAAATATAGCCCTAATTTATTTTGTTTTCTATAACATATAAGAAAAAAGTTCAATAAAAATTGAAAATATTCTACGTTTTCTTGGTATTCAGAACACAATATTGAATCTTCTATTTTTCTTGGCTGATCAATTATTTCATCTTCTGCAAGAATTAAATTTCTATATAGGCGTATTAAAGCAAGGTCATTCAAACGGGCATCGCCTGTAGAGTTTCGCAAATAGGATTTTAGGTTTTTTAGAGTTGAGAATGATCGCTCGGGTTTAGCGGTAGAGACAGGTAACGTACATAGTATTGCAATTAATATAAATATATTAGGATGTAGACTAGATTCAAAGATTTCTAAGGCATCCATGACAGTTTTAGGGAGATTCTTCGTTTGTCGGGCTAAATACCGATACCACACTTTTAACTCAACAGATGCTGCCTCAGCATCACAGTTTACGTCATTGTGGTAAAACCGTACCAATAGTGTCATACTATTCAATTTTACTTCATTGGGGCCAGCTTCAGGGTTCTTAGGCATTAAGCAGATAAAATAAAAAAATATTTTTATGCTTAAGAAAACGTTCTTCCAGATTTGTTTCACTTTACTGAATAGCAAGGCCGTGTATTATAGGTATGCCGCAAAAATAAAAACGAGCGGATTTCGGCCGCGCACTGAGGGGAAGTTCCTCCGTCACGGAGAGGAAGTTCCCTCGGTAATCTTGACTTCCCCACCCCACTACTAGCCCATCCTTCTCCTCCTTAGGTAGTCAGTTCTCACTATTAACAGTTGCTGCCTAGACGAAGTTTGGCGATTAATTGCCAACAGTGTAGTTAGAAAAGGACCGAAACAGCGATAGCCCGTGCGGTAAGGAAGGGCGAGAGGGGGGGGGTGCCAAGTGGAGTGAGGGATTAAGATTCTTTTGATCGCCGTAGACCTATAGTAAGGTTATGACAGCTTCGCTCGGCCGCCATGTCGTGTCCCGGAGCAGACGACTACTACATAAAACTATACGGCGAACTGGTATGAAAGGTTCCCTTTTTTAAGAAAGTAAAATATGAAAACTTCGTGAGGGTCGAGGTTTGTCGATTATTTTTAAATAGTCATTGGTGCGATACCAGTCGCAGTAGTTAATCATTCAGAAACTCATTATAATAAGTGCATAGCGTATTTAACCTTTGAAATACTAAGGTCCAAAACTACCATTAAGTACCAAGGGGGGACCATTTTGGTCCATACTTCACTTGTATGTTTTCACTACATATTATAGACATTAATGAAATAAAACAATTATTATCTATTTATGGCTCACAAAACATTCATTTTATTTCAAAATTGCTCAGGCAGACTCCCTGTATATCAATAAAGGCGCATCCCGGGGTTTTGCTGCTCGGCAATCCCAATTGGCAAAGCCAAAGCAATGTGGACATATATTAATCACAGTTTACCGATAATTGTCAGTAAATATCAAAAGAATGGAGGTGGCCTACCCAAGGAAGAGAGTGTTTTCTTGGGAAAATTAAAGCCTGCCTCACTATTCCTTCTTCATTTTTGAAAACTTCATTTTCTAAAAGACTAAGTTCTTATAGAAATTTACCGCAACACACACGTACTACAATCGTCACCTTAGGGGTGACGAAAGTACAATTAAAAGCCATGACCGTATGAGAGAGGTGAGAGAAGGGGTTCACTATTACGTAAATATCTAAAGTACCTCCCTTCTACCTATGAAAGTACCCCAGAGGAACTCGTCTGAAAAATCCTGATCCGAAACAAAAAAACATTTACTTTAAGTTAATACACGAATGATATGCATGTCAAGTCTAATAAATATTCTGTGTTATCACTCGATGTTTCGGAAAGCAAAAAACCACAAAAAGAAAAAATATATGTTGCCAGTTTTAAAATATTGTGACAAGTAAGATCAACGTTGACCTATCTATGAATATGGGTACTTAAGGAAAAAATCTGAGTATATATATGAGAAAAAGATATTTATTTGTAAAATATAATGTATAAAAGTCAGTTATAAAAAAAGAGTATCTATGACTTCGATATCCCAAAAAAAGTCCTAAACTGATGCTTGGACCAAAACGGTCACCCCTTTGTATTTCAAGGGTTAAAGAGATCTTATTCCGAGTACTGACTAGTGGGATCCCTCTAGCCCGGAGGTTCCCAGACTGTGGGTCTCAGGGGGTTCACGGAAAAAAAATCCGTAATGGCGTTTGCCCAACGTTTTTCATTGCACGGTTTATGTATGCAGTAACGGGACTGGTTCAATTGAAGGAGTATTTCTCTCATACATTTGTTTGACATAGAATTGAGAGTAAAATATATTTAAATTTCATTTTACGATTTCTTAAATTAAACAACAAAATTGAGACACACTTCTACGCGTAAAAAAAAAACAAATTTATTTCTGTCGAAGCGAGAAATCGAATCTGTGACGAATTAGCAAGAAATTGTTTTTCGACTCATGTCAGTCCCAGAATTTTCAGGTTTTTAACGATGAGAAAGTGTAACTACGTATAACGTATAACGACAATTGCATTATCGCCGCATTTACGTGACCATGTCTCTCGTTAGTCTGGCGCGATTTTTTGCTTTGATTATCTAGCAACACGTAAGTTGCTCAGCGAACGATTACATTATTAAAGCAAAGTGATAACTTGACATGCCTAAACTTTTATTCTACGACGTTATCTAGGACAAAATTTTATTGAGAAAGTATTTTAATGTTCATAGCTGAAGAGGAATGTTTAAGCGCGTAAACACCCACCCTCGGTTACGCCACTGATATTCAGGTATGGATATATTTATTTTTAAGTGAGGGTTCGCCACTGCTCTAGTTCAATGATAGGTCGCGCTTGTCGGCATTCTCACCCTTCAAAGGACGTGTGACACCTTGCGAATGCACGGCCTTGCTGCATAGACCGGCGGCGCCCAAACTTTTCTAATGACGGGCCACATCAGTGGTTGCGAATCCCTTGGCGGGCCGCACTGGAAGTTGCCAATTCATCGGCGGGTCGGATTAGAGTTTAAATCGGAAGGTTTCTATATATTCTGAGGTGCCATATAAGTGAAACTCGAGTCTAAATCAGGTTTACATGGCTAACATTTCAATATTTAAAGTTTTACTATCAAAATTTTCAAAAAATGTATGAATTTGTGTGGTAAATTTTTCGAATTGCTTTTTCGCCATAGCTTCGCGGACCGCACAAAAACCCTTCGCGGGCCGCATTTGGCACCACTGGCATAGATGAACAACGCGCTGTTTTTGTCTCATATTTACACGGCTTTCTTTGTTAATTTCGTTAATTAATTTTACTAATAAGTTCAATTTTTCCTTACTGGATGTCATAGTTGCAATAAAAACAGGCAAAAAAATAATAATAACAAATAGTTTTTTTCTTTCGATTCAAATTTAAAATTTTCATATTTTTGAATAATCAATAACAAAAAAGTTAAAAATAATAAATAAGTAGTAATAAAAATAATTTTTCGATTTTCTCATGAGGGGGTTTTGAACCCGAAAAACCCCCCTCTTGGCTACGCCTCTGCTACCATCTTCTCTCTCTATCATCTCCCCCACTCACCCATCACCTTCCCCTCCCCACTACCCTCTCCCCATACCTCCACCCCTTCCTGCCATCTTCTCCACCCCTACCCTCTCCCCCTCCCTACCCCGCCTGTGTCATTAACAACAACCCTCTCGTCCTCGAGACATTGGGCCAGCCATGATGGGAACAAGCGCTAATTAGAATCAATTGCACTTTTCACGACGGGGGCATGCACGCGATAGAACGGCCGTGGACAAGTACGGAGCGCCGTCGATTGAAGGGCACCCGCGGCCTCCAATAATTTCAAGGTCGGCGCGGAAAATTAGCAGCCTCGGACGCACTTCCCAATTCCGAAAAATATTCGCAATGCGGTTATTTTGTCAGAGAAGATAAAATATATGGGAATCGAATCCGTGCCAGAAATTGACGCATAGCACCAATTCGTCCAAGAATTTTCGTCTAATTCTCGTCATTGGATTTCGCGCTATGATAACTCGACGAACGAAAGAAATAATAAAAGAGAAGGGTTGAAAGAATCTGTCGTCCGGATAGCGAAGGCCGACTCCTCCGAGGTGCGATCAGGGGCGGCGGGGGCGAGGGGCAGAGGCGGCGCCCCCGGCCACGCCCACCCAGCCTGCCCCGTCAAACGGTCCTCCGAAATCTTCTCAAATAACGAGACATGGAGAGACACGCTCGGTTCGAGGGCCGTATTTCGCCTCTGACGCGGCAGCTTAAAAAAAAAAAAACCGCATGAGCTGGCGAGAGAAAGAAATAGGCTGATCTCGAGGCGCGCAGCTTCCTGTATACCCCTCGGTGTGCCCTCACCCTCTAGTTCTCGGCAGTGACCTCCCTCCCCACTCTTCCCCCCCCGTTCTACCGTTCCCCCATTCTACCCCACTCTTCCCCTCCCGTCTTCCTCGCATGTTGCCGCAGACTTCCACGCGGAAACGACCCTTCGTGGTTATCACTTCCTCCTCTTCTCATTTTCCTTCGTTCCTATTCCATAATTTCGCTAAGTCCTGGGTTCGCATTCTTCTTTCGAATGCCCTCGCGCGAGCGCAACGGCGAATGTCTCTCACTTGTCATCGCTCGTCGCCATGGTTCCGTTCGATGGCTCGCGAGAGGTGGCCGTCAAGAGGCGGAGCGTGGGTCGCGCTTCGGTGATGCCGATCGCATCCCCCTCCCACCGCAATTTATCCATGAATTCGAACGGGTCGTTACCGAGAGAATAAACCCGGAGCGCCCCCTTATACCCCCTTACCGCTGTTACGCCAGCTGCGGGCCGTGAAGCTGAGGTCCTCGAACCCGACGTCCACGCGTGGAGGCCGGCGTCCGCTGCCGCAGTCGAAGAGCGAGCTCTCGTCCATCCGAGCGAGGTTCGGGGAGACCACTGCGCTCTCGGGCATCGGGAGCAAAGCGTTGGGGCGTTGGAGAAGGTTGGGAGAGAGAGGATTGGGTTGGAAGGGGAAGGGGGAGAGGATTGGGGTGGAATGGGAGGAGGGAGGGTGGACGGTGAGAGGCTACGGAAAGCGTGTCTCGTTCCGCAGCCGTCCCTCTGGCGGGGATGGAGCGAAACGAAGATTCCGTTGGGACTTTTTTCGCAATGCTGCGATGCGAGGAGTAAGGTTCGCCGAAGTGCTCGCAAGGATTGTTTATTATTTCCTTGGAGTAATCGAAATCTCTCTTTTTCAGGTTGCACTTAGTGACGGAAATGACTTTGATGAAATGTTACCCTTTTAACGTAGTACTACATGCTATAAAATCCACAAGAAAATCCATCAAATTTTTCGCCAACTTATCATTTGCTCTATTAGAGAGAAATTCTATTTTCTTGTGAATTTCAAATCTTAAAAAATGCGTTTTCCATATTATTTCTATAAAAGTACTGCATCCTTATATAATAATTCTCAAGTGTCCGTCTATCTGCCTGTCCCGGTATTTTTGGACATTTCCCAATGGATTAAAAGAGCTGAAACTTTCACAATCGTCAAACCCCCATGAGGTGGTCTCTAGAAAAATCAAACATCCCGGAAAAAGTCCCGGATTCGACTCCGGGAGACAATTATATTTTCCCATATGTTTACACGGGATTTTCGATTTTTTAAGGTGCAAGGTTTATTTCCTTCATTCATTAAAATATGTAAATATGGACCGAAGTTCTCCATTTTTTTTATTCGACGGCTAAAACTATAAAATTACTTATTCTTGCGATGTTTAGATGTTGCACGTAAGACTTTGTCAGAAACACACATTTCTTTTCGAAATTTTATCGCTTTTTCGTACTCTTTCCGGGTGTTGCCAAGGCGTCCCGCATTGTTTCCTCCGATTGAATTAGCTTCTATTAAACCTTCAAATAGACGAAAGAATTACGTTATTCGCTTCTCGCAATGTCAAACTTAATAGATTGCAACGTTAATAATTGAAGAATATTATTATTCAGTAAACATACGAAGAAGAAGAATAACGGTGCCAAAGAGTGGCAAATCAAGTCGCATATTAATGCCAGAATGTAATACATTTCAAGTGCTTCATTTTCTGGGAGAATTCAAATGATTGTCAGAAATTTATTAATTAATCAAACGATTACATTTACTCGAAACGTACAATAATAAGACACACCTCAGAAGTTATACGTATTTTAATCACACCACAAAGTCCCGTTGATGCTCAACGGGTAGTTCCGCTAGTTTTTTATCAATATTTGTCTATGTGGCGACAATGAAAGCACAAAACGATTCATTAAAAAAATATGTATATATGTGTGTATATATATATATATATATATATATATATATATATATATATATATATATATATATATATATATATATACACGCCATACCTATGCTACAAAATTAAAAAGACTAGAAGTTAATTTATTTAATGTCTTGAGTTTCTGCATTACTTCTTACCATTAAAATGTTCGTCTTTCCTTTTCATTGATATGGAGTGAGCCAACTATCCATTTTAGATAAAAGTTATGAATACTGAATCTCAGTCAAATACTTTCTAAGGTGAGAGCTTTTTTCAATTTCTCAGGCCACGTGAAGCCCTTACATCATTCGGAAACTCGGCATTCTATCATTCAATTAAGAGCTCTTTCAAATAAAAAATCCTATTGAAACATGCCACTTATTTTGAAATAGTCTACTTAGACATCGATGAAGAATAAAATGATTCGAAAAACACCGAGGGACTCTTCTTTACCAGAAAATTTCCAAAAATGGAATTCCACACAATTGTAAAATGCATCAAACGATTCGTTAAATATTACATATAGATTGGTCACGATAACGGCCGGCAGAGTTTCCACCGCAAGTACATTGAGAAATAACACCAGGCAATGGAATGCGCATCAGATCTGTAATCATTCGAGCAAATTGTACTCGAAAGTGTACAAAAGGGTGCGAAGGGTGTCGCCCCGGGCGCCGCTCCTTAGCGCCAGCCTCTCTTCACCACGGCTCGCCAGAAAACGGCGCCTCGCACCAAATCCCGGATGCGACGTCTCTATCCTCGCTTTGCCTCGTGCATCGCGTGAAGCACGTGACGCCATTCGAGTGTGCTTTTAGCATTGTCATCCTATAACAGGTAATATAGAGTCGTGGGTTGCAAGGCAAGTCGAGCGTTGTGGTCACTCGTTTGATGGAAAACTAATTTTCCGGGAAAGAAGAGGAAGGAAGATGGGGGAAATGGGAGAGATAGAGAAAAGGAAGGTACGAGAGGGAGAGAGAGAGGTGGGATATGAGTGGGAGAGAAGGAGAGGAGGGAAGGAGAGAAGAGGGAGGGAGAGAGGAAGGGAGAGAGGAAGGAAGAGAGGGAGGTAAAGAGAGAGAGAGAAATAGAGGAGGAAAGGACGTATCCTACGTGATACGTGCAGGACACGCGCGAGGCCTTTCAAGGATGAATTTAAATGCGGTTTAAAAATTACGAACGTCATTGGAAAAACATGTGAGAGAACGTGAGATTGCTGGAATGGAACGTGCTATAGATGCAACTGAAGTTCTCCGAATCAGAATATGTTTATGTTATTACTTGCGATGTGGAGATGCGAATTTCGGCGATACGAGTAGCCAAATTTATATCCAGGTTCCGAAAAAACTCGCGATTTGAAAGATTCCGGAATGTCAGAGGAACGCTACCTAATAGAGACGGATTTTTATGGCATGACTACGTAACCACAGATAAATGTTTAAGCAGATAAAATCTGCATTAGAGCCAATTTTGTTTAGCACGCAGTCATATGGTAATGTCGCTCTAAAAATACAGATTTTTCTGCTGTCAGTAATGCTTCCAATTTTGAGGTTGATGCAAGAACATAGCAGATGCAATGGTACGAGACTTGAGTCTTTGTCATTACAATTTTAAACTACTTCTCCCGACGTTCTTCCGAATAGTAAGGTTTTAAATAGGAGTCAGTGTTTTTCTCGATACTTTTGATAGAACGATCGATCGATCTAAAATAATGTCATAAAATTACAACACAAGTTAACAGAAAGATGGTCTAAAAAGATAATTATCATTAATAAATGTTTTATAAGAATCGAGAAGTTACTAAAAGTTTAATTGACTAAAAGCATAACAGACTTCGAAAGAACCAATTTGAAACCTCTTCATGAGCAAATTGGTAATAATTAATCAACAGAAAGTAACAAAATTCGCGGAAAATTATGCTCGCTTAAAAGCATAAAACCACAAAAGAAACCGCATCAACTAAGCGATCTGACGAAACGTTCACAACGACTAACTCACACTACACGAAGACCGCCTCCCATACAGAGACGAATGCCTCTGGTATTCTTCTAAGTCGAGTTATTTCAAGGTCACCACACAAATCGTTTCATGTCTATACGATTGTATAGATATATTTGAGTAATTTATATCTGAGGGAGGTATCGAGCGCGCGTTTCTACGATTAGCGTCAGGGGCGTTTACATATACCTGAAACGGGTGTCCGGGATTCTCACAATTCGGGGTTTCATGTTCTCGCCACTGTAATGAGTGCATCTTTTCACACGTACCATCGTCGTGAACCCAAAGTAGCATCGGAAAGACTTCCTTAAATATAGCTATGCTCTTTTTCACACGTGAAATTCGAATCGGTCTCTTACTAAATTAATTAATTTAATACATTGGAAGAATACTTTCCATTGCACTAACATCGCCATTATGATTCCTCTTCCTCTTAATAGTTTTATTTATTTTGGAAGTACTTGAATTTGAGGACCTTTTGAAATTATTTTTCGTAAAAGCTTCTGTAGCCGTTAGATCGTATATTCAGCGGTTGCTAGTTTCGTCTGCTTGGGCTACCGCCAGAAGTCTGCCCCCCGTGGTTCCACGTACTTCCGGCATTAAGGATTTAAGGGGGAACGGGTGTAATTTGAACTAAAAATGAAACATAAAATTTCCATAATTTCCACATATATAAGAAGTACGACCATTTCGTTGAATGATAGTCATCATCAGGCGTCGGATTCTCCGGCCGCAATGGCTATAAGCTCGAGACTCAGGGGTAGGAGAAGGAAAGGTGGGGGAGTGGTAGGCGATGGTCTTAGCGGGGAATGAGATGGGGTGAAGTCATCGGCGTCACGTGTACTGAGAAGGGTTAATGTTATGTTGGAATGAGGATGGGGAAATACCCAAGGAGAGGTGAGGTTTGGAAAGGGTGGAGAGGGAAAGGGTGCGGTAAGGGTGGAAGGAAGGAGAGGGGAGGGAATAAACTGGAATCATCAAACGGGCGAACGTAAAAAAGGACGAACGTAAAATGGGCGAATTCTGTCATTCTGCCAGTTAGATGTTAGCATCTAATGCCTATAAAATATCTATTTATAAGATATAAAACATAGATTAAAATATAAAAAAACCTCTAATTTAAATTGTTTTTCTACTTATATATATATATATCCAAATACAGGTATTTACGTCGAGGATGCGCTCCTGAAAAGTGCGACGTAAATCGAATCGACATAAATCAAAGCAATTTTCCCATAAGAACCAATGGTATGAGAGTGGGATGCGAGGGGGTGTTTAGGACGGTTCGGCACAACCGATTCGGCGCGGGACAATTCGGCGTTTTTTCCATCCGTGTTCGGACAAGGAAAAACGCAGAAATGGATCAATTGCAAACAGTGTTAGATGGCCAAACGGACGAGAATTCTCCGTCTTAGTTATCTGAAGCGCTGCGTCTCAGGGTCATCCGCGAACGGATCGCAACACTACTGCGTTATTAATCCGAATTTCGGACGTAGTTGCCTGGCCACACGAGGCAATTTTTGTTATCGTTATTTTGTTATCAGGAAACATATACGTCTAATTTTCAGTCAAGTAGAAAGTGCTTATTTTTTATATTATTATCTTATAACTTCACTGTACACTGGCCTATCGTGTAGTATGCGAAATATGTTTAAATAAATATCATTGTTTAAAAATATAATTACAAATAATAAAGTAAATTAGAATTATTAATATTGTTTCCCAAACTTCAGCACATATATAAAAAATATTCTTTGTAAACTTAAGAAATGATCTGTCAATCCGCATCATGAGAACTAAATATGTTATTGGAATGGAGTCTATTCTAAAATTAAATCTCAACATTTCTGCATATTTTGTTAGCTTAATGCTCTCCTCTAAGTCAATTAGGGGTAATGTTTTCCACAAAACTACTTCTTCATATCTACAGAAAAAAAACAATATTTTTTAAATGCGTTCGATTAATATTATACATTTATCATTTATTTAATCGTTATTCACAATCTTTCAAGAGGCTTAACAAAACAATTTGTCATTATTGGATCCCTAGAAGCCGAGATATGACGTTGTACGTTTAGAAAGAGATAAAAAACTTAGGCTGCGGAAATTTTTAATTTCTCTAATTACTAGCTGCCCGTGGTGCGAAAAATTTGCGCGCTATTAACCTCACGATATGGTTATACCTGGATCTAGCATAAAAAGAAAGTACATTGTATGCAACATACATATATTAAAATAACGGTATAGCTAAAAAAACCGTAATATTTAAATAGAAAATTGCAGTTCTTTCTACAGCACACAAAGAAGTAAACTTCACGGCACATTTGGTCTTTATTACGTGGAACCATCCCCATGAAGACTATAACCACCGAAGAAAAAATGTAAACATTGGAAAAAAGAATGAGCATCATTTGCTATATATTAAAATAAACGAAAGAAATAATTAGAAACCCTCCTTAAAGATTATATTATTTGTTCGACTTTCAATTTCCACTGGATGGCAAATCGAATGTTCTTTAGATGACAGACACGGGAAGCAGCCAGTAAATACTGACTGGGCCAAATAAACACCAACACGGCGCTAAGCTCGTCCTTGGGCCTTGCTAATTATCATTCGAATTCATTTGCTTATATTAATTTCTTATTCCTTATCACGAAAGAAACGAAAATGCTTAATTTAATTATTCTATACGTAGAAGTATACTCCATAGTTGTATTATTATATGTTCCCGAGTATATTAGTCCATAATTTAAAAAAACAGAATTGTGAACTTAAAAGTTAAATACAAGTTATTAGAATATCATTTTCAAGCTTTGCGTTATTCAAAAATGTACATTAAAGCTAGTAAAATTATCAAAGACAGAGATTAATGGAAAAATGATTGGTTTTGATTTTAATTTGATGATATTAATTACATTTGTATGCGTTCATCTATAAATGTTATATACTTGGAAAGCTAATAGAAAGGAGAATCTTATTCTTGATATCTTTTTTTTACTTTGACCCTATATTTTATAGAATTTGTGCAAAATCTTGGCTTATGTTTCCTTTTAATTAAGTTCAACAATGTTAAAATTACCATTAGCAACCAATTCCCATTTATACCCATGGAAGGCTTCCCACTGACACTACATTTTTAATATGAGTTGGTAGTAGTTGACTACTACAAGCTATTAAAAAAATCAACACACCGAGATCTAAAATAGTAAACAAACCAACGCGGTCTCAAGGGCAACAGTACTTGAGCCACACGGAGACCTTATGCAGTAGATAATAAATTCCGTGGGTTCTCGCAGAATATTTCTCAAGTTTATGGGAAAATTAGGATATTTTGTGTTAGGATTATTTCATCACCGTCTGTGTATTTAGCATGTATTCGTATAAAAAATCGCGAAATAGGCCATTATGTTTAATAATTGGAAATATAAATTTCTCGAAAAACTACGAAACACGACAAAAATACTTTTAACGTTTTGCTCAAGTTCGTGTTTTAGTATAATGAAGTCATCATAAGTTTACGTCGTGGTTTCTTTGTGATTAATAACTTGAAAAGATTTCGTTGGTAGGTATCAATGATCATTCATGACTTCGAAGTCATCACTTTTCTTCTTCGACCACCATAATTTTGAAAAATACACTGAAAATCCTTTTTAAATACTTCCTCATAGCCTATGTTGATGGTCTAAACACTTGGCGAGAAATAAAACAAACTATTTTGATTACTTACTCTTGCATATGCTACCTAAAACTGACCATGAGAAAACCAATGTGCATGTAAGTGGACCCGATAGCTTTTAGCGATTGACCTTGGGCATTATCAAGAGTCATTGCAAAACAAACCTTTATTGCAAATTGAAGACGTTTGAAGTGAAAAGGGTAGTTGCTAGGAGTCATAGGTACAGTTTTATCCCGGGAATAAGAATGTTTTAGCATTTTTAATATTTAATACACCATTTTTCATTTAAACATGATATTTATTATTGATACAACGTAAATACATAAGTCTTTAATAAATCCCGATGACATGTGATACATTATAATGAAAAAATAACTTTGTTGTTTCCACAATTTTTAATTTGAACACGACCGGTTTCACTACGATCATCAACTGTTAGCAGATTCAATATTCTTTGACTTGCGCAACCGATCTTTCCTCGATGTTGACTATGTGGAGATACAAGAGACCATTTACTAATGCATCCTATATTGCAATTCCGTCAAAGTTAAAATTGAGGGTAGAAAATGTATGAAAGAGATTTAAAAACAATCTAACAAATATAAAAGGCTACTTCTGTCCCTTTGTGGCTCCCTCTGTCACACTATAAAAATGCGAAGAACTCGATAAAAGATAGAGATATATTTTTAAAATTTGGCAGAAATGCTAAATTCTCATATTTTAAGGCAATGACGAAAAAAATCTCGAAAAAAGTCCTTGGTTAGACTCCAAGGACATTGCCATTTCTCATAAGATAACACGTAAAAATCGACTTTTCGACGTGCAGGCTTTTATTCTTTTTGGGATATAAATTAGAAAGAATTAATCTACGATCTTCGATTTATATCATTTTAAAAAAATATATAATATTTCTTATTCTGTTCACCTTTTTCCGCCTACATTTCGAAATTCCTCATGTTAAACGTTTAATTAGCATATTTTGGGGAAATCTTGCCATTTTAACGGAGTGTTGCCTTGCAAACCAATTACATTGTTAAACCTCGAAATCCTATAATAATTTCATTCCTTATGGGTGAAAGCGTGCTTTGAATGCTTTTCATACGATAGAGAAGGAAGGAGAGGCAAATGATATTCATTGCAACCAACGTAAGCAACATTCGTTGCTTTATATGCGAGAAGGAATGCATTTGGATGTAGAACATTAGAATCATCGTATGAGTTCTAGACTTGAAACAATGAACGCTACTAGAACGAACGTTTGTTTTCCTGCCAGATTTTCGAATACGCGTCGAATCGATCAACAGATCAGTTTTTAATGCGAGAATTTGACGCATTCTTAGTGATTTGCATTGTTTCCGGTTTCGTGTAATTGGCCACCATTGATTTGGATAATAGCCTCGCGTCGCATCTATTCAAGAAATTTCATAAAAAACTTTCTCGTTGAATTTTAACGGGCATCTTCCTTGTTTATATATAATTCACTTGGTTAGAGTGGCTAATTTGGTCGATTAGGGTACGAGGGAGGGGGAAGGAAGAAAAATAGGAGGGGGAGGTATTTTACTTCAGCGCCTAGTTTCAGATGCATGCAACCATTACTTTTGGACCATTTTTAGCTAATGACATCACGGGCGCGAGAAGAAGCCATTTTGACATTGTATTAGCGCTCCATTAAAATTGAATTAATAGCAAAAAACGCAACCTGATCCTTAATCTCAAACTCCTAATAACTATGTTATTAAATAGCATTCCCTGAAAAAGTATTTAGTATTCATCAGAAATTCTATTGGCACAATACACATAAAATAAAAACTAATTTGATTTGACGTGGTATAAAACACTCTCTTATCGCACATTCTGTCAAACTAACTGCTTCAATAGCATGGGGATATAAAGTTTGAACCTGCAAACAGGCTCCATTATAAAGTTTTGGAGCCTCTAAACTCCGAAGTAATAGAATCGGTGCACCTACTTTTAAAACCGGTTTATGAGGCATTCCTGGAGGGTTCTGCGAATTTTAAAAAATCAACCACTTAATTTACTGCTTTGTCCACATTTGTTTCGGTATCCACAGAGTTATAAACTATTTCTTCAGCAAAATACTGATTCATAAGAATCTCAGTGAGTGAAGCCACCGTTTCATATTTGGGGCGAGAATAGATCTTTCACATAACCATGAAACTGAATTTTAACTCAAATGAGAAATGTTGGACAAACTTTTGATTCCAGCTCATCAGTCTATTTCACCACATCACTTAAGTTTTTCTGGTATTTCAAATTCCCCGATTATATCTGGAATATTTCCATGAGCTTGCCACAATAGTTCCGTGAATTCACCAGCTGCATTGTTCCCTTTTAAATATACTCACATGTTTGTTGAGAGGCATAATTTTACTGTTTTCCTCCGTTTAAATGACGATATTATAAAAAGCTTCTTAGAGGAGAAAAATTTGAAATCATATGTACAAAACTTTTTTACTTAGCTGTTTAAAATTTAGCTAACATTGTTTATAAACAGTATGTAACATACACATATAATATAGAATTTAAAAAATTAGGCCGTTTCCAATGGCGATATAAATATCAATCATAACTATAATTCTGATATGATGTCTTTTAATGTTCTAAACTCAATAAATAATATTTCACGCCATACTGTATGTATTTAGGTAATTAATAAGTGTATATTCCATCTCTATGCAATTTGGATTAATACTGTATTCTTAAATTGGCAACAATTGGGTTGCCATGTCAGCTATCTTGAGTGTCGCAAAATGCTCGCGGACCCCTTTTCCGTTTTTATCGACATTGTTTTGTTTTAAGAATTTATAGTTATTATAATGTTTGCTATTACCTTTTCTGTTTCATTAGTTATGGAAGGATCGTTTGCATAGGAATCCAGTTTTCAATGAGATGCTTTTCCTTTCACGCTATTACGCAATTATTTTGTTATTGCAAATCTGACTTACACACGACGTTTTATTTTTCACATCATGGGCAAAAAAAGATTCTCTTCAGTTCCAACTCTTGAACACACAGCTATATTACTCTCGGACGCCCTCCTTGGGGGGCGCCCCCTCGTTTTTCTCGGGACACCTCGGTCTGGTAGGCCATATTCCCGCCACAGCTGCAAGCAGCTGCGGTGTGTTTAAACTCGCTTTCGAGGGCCATTTAAGGCAGGTCCACACGCTGGCCCAGCGAATCTGTGCCCCGCTGGCGACCCAGACTACCGGGATGAACGAACCGCGCGGTCTAGCTTCCGCTCGCTCGAGGGCGTACCACAGCCACTACGAATCCATCCCATCAACCAAGTGGCCGACGCTTGGTTACCGTAGTACCAATCTTTCGTCTAGCGTTTCCGCTGGGCACCGTCATTGGTGAGACGGGCGCCGTCCCTGTAGGAACGGCTACTTCTTTTTCGGCACCGGCGGCCGGGGGTTCGAGTGACCCGATCTTGAACACACAACACCAAGTTGTGAAAAGTAAGCCAGGAACAGGAAATTTCCACACATTTGTTTTGAAAATCAATCGACGCCAAGGAATTGCAATATTATACTCGATACGTCTCCCTTAGAATTTCAGCCGTCTCGATTGCTCCGCACGTATTACAGGGAATCTGTGTTCACTCAAATGCCGCTGCCACGAAGGCATTTCTGAGGAAAATGATAAAGGTCGCAGGATAAGACGTTATTACAAGTGCAGTCCTCGAGGATGCGTGAATGATAAGTGCGATGGAACGAAACATTTTTTCCTGTAAGAATTAACGAAATAGAGGCGGGGTATGCCCGCGGATTGGGGCATAAAATTATAATACGCAGTTTTAAGGCAAAGGGACAGAACATCGCAACATAAAATCTTTCCGTTTCATAACCCTTTAACACTTCCCAAAAAAATTAGTAAGCATTTTTTTACATAAAATATCAAGTTTTTCCATCTTGCATAAGTTTTTAAGTGCAACACAAAATCATTCTCATTCATATCCTAACAACATTCCGAAAGCATTTTTTTAATATAATGTACGTTAAGAAATATTTAAAAACTATATAATGCCACAGATATTTAACGATTATATTCACAAATCGCGATAGAATCGGATGCGAGATCTAAACGGTACGAACGCAGAACAAAGACAATAGAGAAGCCGCTGCGCCACGCCAAGGTGCTCCGCTTCTCTACTAACGTTGGTGTAAATTGATGGAATGAAATTATCATAAGACGGGCATAAGCTGTAAAGTTGGGAATAATTTTTTCTCGTTTCAAACTATTCCCTGCGTTGGTGTGATACGTAAATAATATATTATTGAAATATTTAAAATGTTGTACTTTACCGTCTATGTATTCTCAGATTTTATTTTAAAATAGATATTAGAGTGAAAACAAGAAATACAGTCACCAAAATATAGGTAAAACCATAAATACAGTGCAGTGCATACTCACGGGTAATCCGCGACTTAAATTAGTTCCATGGGACTCTTATCAACACCTGGATCCGCCGATGCCGTCTTACACGTGCTATTATGTACTTTGGGAACAAATTAAATCGAACCAGCGGCATTTGAGACTTCTTTCGAAGCGTTGGAAGGGACCGTCTAAATACGGCCGGTATTCGCTATATTTGCCAAGGGTTTTACACGCGTTGGAAATTTCAGACATTTTTCTAATAAAATACACATTGAAGTTAAGGTGCGCGCGTCACAACCGTCTGCAGTGTTAGACCCAGAGAGTTATTTTTAATTCATTATTTGGCTTAGTTTAGATCAGTGGTGGAAAACTCCTTCAGCCAAAAATTATAGGATAAGCCCTATGCATTTCGCCCACTTAGTGGCTGAAGGAGTTTTCCACCACTGATCAACTTGGAGCCAAAGTGTTCATGAGCTATCATCTACTGGCTTAGTTTGGTTTATTAATATTTTATAATCTCTCGGAAACACGGAATTTGTACGAAACCCTTGATGAATAGAGCATATGATATTAACTGCAGCTCTTTGATGACGTTACTGATGGAATTTTTGACGGATGGGCGGCGGAAGGACGAAGCGCGGTCGTCTCGGAAGACAAAAATATGGAAAAAGACGTCTAGCGGGACGGCATTAAATAATCAACGACGTTACTCTGAAAGGACGTAAAAAAGGATCGACGTATAGCGGGGGTACCCGTATTTAATGTGGTTTCGACATCGGCGGCACGGAGAAGGACAAGTTACACGTGCCAGTGAATCGTTGTCATCCCGAGTTCCTCTCCGTCAAACTGGAACGCGGCATAAACGACAGCAACGTCGTCGAAACCGAGTTGCGTCGTTTAGTGGACATCTGACGTAAAACAGCAGCAGTAAGACTTGTTGGACGAAGCGGTCAGTATTGTTTACGTGTTAGGATTTTTTATGCTTATGCATTCTGCTCGTGCGAAAACTTTGAGAGGAAATCTCATTCAGATATTCCTAAATTTTAAAAATGTTCGTCATGCGTACTTTTTCGTAGGATATGTAAATACGACATTCGTTCGATGCAGCCCTGAAGAACCAGCTTAAGACGGAAGTGGTGCTAAATATCACCGAAAAGAATGTATTTAAATTATTTTATATACAAAGCGTTGTTACTTCGATGTTAAGGAATTTGGAGGGTGTAGAAGGTGTTTGGTATGATGCTTTAACAACAGAAAAAAAATAAAAATATGAATGACTGCCCAGTTAAATTTTAATACGAAAAAGGATTTGCAAAAGTACGAGGAATGTGAAAGAAAAAAGGCTATCCAATACGGAATCGAACTCGAGTCATCACGTTTCGGACGCACCCACTATACGATCACCGCCAACAATTACTTGATGTAGTTGGCGTGCATTACGAAATTTACAATTGTGCATTGGTGACAGATCGTGATTGGGTCTGGAAGTGGAGATGTTGCATAAATTCCTGGAGTTGAGCTTAACTCCCCTGACGATAAATAGCTGCCGCTCATCCTTCCCGTAAAACAGGCATTTGCTATGACTATTAACAAGTCGCAGGGTCAAATACTTGACCTCTGAGGACTTAATATTAACTGTCCGAAGGCACTATCACGTTGTTACCGATCAACAAGGAATACGATTTCTGGCGGAAAGGAAGCAAATAGAATACATGGTTTTCCAAGGCATTTCTCGAGGTTGAAATGAAGAAATCTGAAGAAGCGAGACTTACTGAGCAAGTGAATTGACGAAGAATTTACGACCTACTATTCCCTCTTCTCTATGCGCAATGGGTATCTAAGAGGTAGTGAAACGAATAGCTGGTCCATCTTCTGGATGGATAGTGGATTGAATCAACCTATGTTACTACAATACAGCAATACCTCGCTTTACGCGACAGGTTCCTGAAAATTTTGTGCTAAATAAAAAAATCGCGCAAAACAGGGCCTATATGTCAACGAGGGTAGGTTACATGGTCGCGAAAACTAAAGTGTAATATTAATAAAAATAAGCCTTTAACCTGAAAAATCACCTTCTTGTCGGCTTCCATCCATCAACGCCAGAGGCAAATCTTTATATTTTTCAGTAACTTCTCTTCGTCAGTACTATTCAAATGGTATACAAAACTAAAAACTTCCTTATATTCCGGCAAAAATGTCATTATTTCCTATATGAATGAAATCTCAAAACAAATCAGCGAGGAAGTCGTATTCGGAAAGTCGCCTCTCTTGAAAAACAATGCCAAAATAGTCTTCGATCGAAAGATAAAAACGGTGTGCCCCGTTCTCAAGATTTTGTTTGTAGTATCACATTCTGACCCTAAGTGGGTAGCCATAGACGATCTTACTAACATCCACAAGCCTGTAAAATTGGAATTTCTAATACATTTATGGTTAGGCTGCCTTAGTAGCCTGCCGCCTTTTTTTAACACCCGGTAGGCGCGGGACTGCCTCGCGCTATAACGAATCCGCTTAAAACGGGGTCACGCAAAGAGAGGTATGCCTGTATAAACAGATGTGATCTATAAAGAAATATTGTTAGATTAGCGCACCATTTATGCAATCCTTTTACTATTGCATAAAGATTATAATTATAAGCTAAAAACTAACCAATTGGGACCGAAGGCCTCCAAGCTCTCCGAAGGAGCTAGGAGTTGATGGCGCATAGGCCCGAAATATACTAGTAACTACCCATGTAAAACCTATAAAAGCCTTCTTCTGTCCCTTTGTGGCTTCCTCTGTCACGCTATAAAAATGCGAATAACTCGATCAAGGACCAAGATACATTTTTGAAATTTACCATGAATGCTCGATTCACATATTTTAAGGCGACGAGGAAAATGAATCTCGAAAAAAGTCCTGGGTTCAAATCCACGGAAGACATTTCCATTTCCTAAAAAATAACACGTAAACATTGACTTTTCGAACGTGTAGGCTTTTATTCTTTTGGAGATATAAGTTACCAAGAAATAACCTAGGATCTTCGGACCTGAACCACTTTAAACAAAAAATTATGAAGTTTCTTATTTTGTTTATCTTTTTCCGCCCACAGTTCGAAATTCCTCATGTTCAACGTTTAATTAACATATTTTGGGGAAATCTTGCCATTTGAACGGGATGGTATGTTGCTTTGCCAACCAATTACATTGTTAAACCTCGAAATCCTAGTTATTTTAACCCTTATAGATGAAAGCATGCTTTGAATGCTTTTATTCGAGAGAGAGAGAGAGAGAGATAGAGAGAGAGAGAGAGAGAGAAAAGAAAGGAGAGGAAACTATTTTCGTAGCAATCAATGTAAACAACATTCTTTGCGTTATTTACTAAAAGGAGTACATTTGAATGTAGAAAATTAACCATTCGCATATTAAAATTACTTAAAATCATCGTAGGAGTTCGAGACAACGAACACCTAAAAGAATGAAAGTTTGTTTTCTTGCCATCCAAAAAAGTAAGATATATTTTTGTTCATTTTTTATTTCATAAAAAATTTTCCTGTTGAATTTCAAAAGACATCTCCCAATCCTCCAAATGTTAGTTCAAGGGGTTTTCATTGATAATTTGAAAATTCCGAACTGATATAATCAAAAAGATAATAAGAACGCACAATCAGAAGTTACATTATTCTGAGCTCTCTTTAAGTCTTTGTTCAGTCAGAGTCCGATTTAGCATCACCATTTGTCCGTCACTGACATTGGTGCTGAAGCAGGGTTGGTGCTACGTAATCATAAGACGAAAGTTCTGTTCACAATGATTCATGAGCAGTATGCAGGGGTGGCATTATATTGGGGCTGCTTAATCAGGATCTTAGTGTAGTGTTTTTTTTGGTTGTCCTGTGCTATATCACCTCATTCACGCAGAAATATTTTCAAGGTTATTCCTTCAATCTAACTTTGGGAACAAGAAACAAACTCTTAACCCTTCAGAGGAAACCACACTATAAATCTAACCTAATATATTGCCTATATAATACAAGAAATGATCACTATCTTTTGTTTTATTAAGGTTTATTTAGTATTGTCAACTTAATATTATAATTTTGAAGCACCCCCTCACGTCCACCGATTTTTTAAAAACATTTCTTCTGCAGTTATAGATGGCATTAAAGTTCATACAAATACTGAAAGATTTAACTTTCTATCTATAATCATTTGCTTGGAATCTTAATCTGAAAATTTTGTAGGAACCCTCTGATTTCTCCAATAAATTTCTTTGGCAGCATAATAAATGGAATCATAGTCCATATACACCCTGCAAATATCACTCATCTATCATCCCTTACTGTTTACTTGCTATTTTAATTTAACCGATTGCACAGACAGATGGACAGAAAACCTAAATGCGTTCATAAAATGGAACATGCTTAAAAGATGTTTAACCAGCTGCTTACAGTGGTATAAATTTATGAAGCAACTTTTTTCAGTTATTCAGACCATGCCTCATAGCGGCAAACATCCATTTATCACTTTGACATACAAACTGATTCATAAGTAAAACAATCAGATAAACTTCAGTGTCCATAAATGTCAGTGGCCTGCTACTAATCTTTGAAAACATTAACCTACAATGCAAGCAAAAAATGACAGAGCTTGTTATTCTGGAGATTCTTACATCCCCAAAAAAGTCTTAAAATACCTTGCTAATAGTTATGTTAAATAAACATGTAGGTAATGTATATTAATATAAAATACATTTATTAAAAGGCATGATTGTGTAATCTTGTGTCTTTTTTATATATTAAATGTCTAAAATAACAGGTTAAGTCCAGCAACCTTCTAGAGTACAATTATTAAGTGGTTAGACTCCAACAGAATTGTGATTCCTTAACACCAACATTCTTTCAGACATGCAATGAAATAACCAAATATCACTTGAGTTTAAAAAGGAAAGGACAACTATCTCACATGAAATATTAACGACATTCTTAAGATTCTCAAAGAATTTTTATATGCAAACATTAAAATATACATAGTTAAAGTTTTTGGTGCAGAAAATTTTTCAAATTTGATATGACAATTTAAAACTTTTTAAATTTAATCAGACTGTCTTTAAATAAAATTGAATACTCTATCAACCAAATTGACATAATACAAAGGGACTTAGATGTACTTGAAACTCACCATCAACTTTAAAGCATACTTTTTTAATTAAACTACATTTCTCCTATTATTCACCTTCTATCAGGTTACACAAGTATTTTGTTACATTAAACACTGACAAAAGTTCTAAGCAGATTTCTTTTTATGCTAATTGATCTTAGCAAAAAGTTCAGTGCTGCTTAGCAACGATAACAGCAAAATGACAGTCACACATTCCCAATCGTCCACTCATTCCATAATTCAAAATGCACTCAGGGGATGCACTACATCTGTGTGGACATATCCCCTTTTATGAGACATCAAAGTGTAATCACATGTTTTGCACAAATACAAATACGTAAAACCTATTGGTAACTAGAAACCTACAAGAGGAATTTTTTCTATGAATCAACAATTGTATCACACATTAATTAAGATTTAATAAGACCTCAGGAGTCATAACTAAAACTAAATTATAGAAATGCAAAACAAGATTTATATCATTAAATACAAAATTCCAAGCACATAAAAATTCTCTTAAACTGAATTACTAGAGTGAATAAAATATATATCTAATTATAAGAACTGCTTAAAGTTAAATACAAATGGCACATTTCCCAACAATGCAGATGGAAGAGAAGTATTCTTTCATAAATAAAGCCTTCTTTCTTCCATCTTTGCTTGCAAGAAATATTTTAAATATTTTTCATGGCAGTGCATCATAACAATTTACTTCTAGTAAAAAAAATAACTTCAAAATGTAGTTAATTAAAATACACATGTAGAATAATAAGGGAGTTATTGGTCATAAAAGAAATTGCATAACAATTCAGGGGCACAAGAGTGCTTTGTAAGCCCACAAATCTAAGCAGCTCCTGTGGGAAGACTTGGAATTGTCCAGGGAGATCCGTTTCATCATTTTCCCAGCGCAATTTCCAAAGCAAACAATTATCACCAACATAATGTCACACTGTCTCATTCACCACAGCCATGCTTCAAAAATACATACAAGATCTCCCATCATAATCTTTGGTCCAATATAAAAAGTAATTATTGTGCCAGGCACCATTGAGGCCCTTAGTGCCTTTGGTTTAAAAAAAAGCTGAATGGTAAAGATTTATTAGAATGTCAATCCTTGGTTTTTTGAATTAACCCCATTACGACAAAGTTCTGACAAAATGATTAGGAAAGAAATGGAAATTGAAAGTTTATGATCGTTGACATGAGAACGCATGTATACCACATACTAAACCACTCACACATTATACTTGGAGTGTTTTTCTTTTCTCTAAGCAGCTTAGCAAGTTGCCATTTGTTGCGAAGTAACAGTGAGATGGTACATTGAAGGCACCCAGTGATTGTACAAATTGAAAAAGATAACATAAATCGAATGTATTATGAGAATTACTATATTTAATTTCCTGGTATTGTAATACATTAAATAGCCCTTTATATTGTCGGTCCACTCAAAATACGAGAACTTTCATACACATGATGCAAAAATTTTCGGTATGGTTTTAGATGACTTGAATAAAATTTATCACGCAACACTACAGGTAATCCAATTCTATATATTTAGTGGTTTTTAATTAGAATATCTAGATTGAAAGATTCATGATGGCCACACACATTTTTAGAAACTTCGACACATGCTATGTTATGAATTTTTATGAGGTGAGATAAGATAAACCCACCAAGAAAAATGAGGTTAAAACAAGAATAATTTCCTCAGTGGTACTTTTTTCTTAAGTACAAAATGCTAACGTGCTGGCTGTGAGAGGGCATGTTTTTCACTAACTTCAGACAATGAAGAGTTTTATATCTTCTATTTTCTTGAATTTTTAGTTGATTTCCTTCATCACCATTTAAGTCTTTATTATTCCTGTAATTAGGCTATGTTCCATTATGCACACCCACTGATTCCTGAGCATATGATAAAAACTAGTACAAAGTAACCATAACAAAATCTATGCTTAAGAAGTTTTTGTGCCATTTCCATTCAATGTTATCCTATTTAAATATAAATATATATTTACCCTAGGCTACATTCACTCATATATTATTCATCTGTGCCCAACAAGAAAAAAATAACACCTTAGTCATCAGCAATAATTCAAAATATAGTACACACCAGTAAAAATATGAAAGAATTATTATTGCAATACTTTTCATTAAGTAATCAAAAGTTAAACTAAAAGTGATAGTATTAATTGGTGCATGGCTCATCTTGATGAGATTTCTCCATCAGGTTATTGAGTTTTTCCTCAAGAAATGTTTTAATACGGTCAGTCAGGATTACCAGAATATAAAAATGATCATTGGGATACTTATGTTTGCCCACCCTGAGCAAAAACAAACAAAAATTTCCACAATTGAAGATTGCCATCATACTGCCTTGAGAACCATTCTTTTCCATTCGAAGGTCATCCAGTTTCACATTGCGTATTATGTCACGACACTTAAAAAATCACCTCAGGCTAAGGAGGGTCAAGAACCTTAAGGAGGCACATAAGGCGGTGGTTTGCGGTACGTGGGAGTCGGCTTTGGTCTGGAGCCTCGGCCAGAATCACGATTGGTAGTGAAAGGGGGAGGTGGATGGTATGGTGGCGAGGATGCTCCACCCACTGTCATCACCTGCTCTCCCTCCTCCTCGGGCTCGTCATCCCCTCTGATAGGCCGACCCCCCCCCCACCAAAGCCCCCCTCTCCTCTTCTTCCACTGCTTCCTCCCTCCTCCCCCTGCGCCTTGGACCTCCACTACCGTGCCTTGGACCTTGAGAGAGGAGTGGCGTGCCTGTGTGAGGCTCGCCCTGCATGCTGCCCATGTTGCCACCACCGCCCCCATTGGGAGCCATCTGGTAGTCGGGAGGAGGCAGAGGGAGTGGTGGCTTCTCATCCTTCATTATCACTGGGGACTTGGCTGGATCTGGAGGCCTCTCTTCAAGCTCGTCCTGGAAGATGACTGGTATGCCCCTATTGGCACCTGCCAAGAGTGGCCCTCCCCCAACCCCACTGCCTGCCCGTTTTTCTGCCACACTAAGTTTCCCACGCCTTCGGCGACGATAAAGACCACAAGCGATGAGTCCAGCAAGCAACAACATTGCTGCTATGACAACAGCTGGGACAATAAAAGTAATGAGATATTCATCAGATGAAGATGATGTAGTGCTGGAAGGTCCATTGTCACTGGCTTCTTCTTCGTGATCATCTCGAATGCCACCAGAGGATGATTCTGGGAAGTGAATGATGGTGAGTTCTCCTTGGCAAATGTTTATAGGAACAATGTCGATGCTGCGGATTGGTAACTCATGACCAAAAGTTGCCCGTACGCGTGGACTAAGGGACATTCCAGTTGAACCTGGTACACCATTCTCGTATACTGTTTAGTAAGGGATAATAAAAAACTTTTAGTTTGAATTAAAAAGGTCAACATGCAATACTGAGACATGAAAAATATTTTTAATACATAAGGCAGTGAGTAGCACCTATTTGTGTCATATAAAAGTTAACAATTAAAACCTGACATGATGTCAATGTGGCTTCCATGCACTTTAAAATTGCATAACAATACCTTTAAATACTTCATCCTAAATTGTTCCCTAAATTCCCTAACATGTTCATGCAGATAAATATATGAGATTTCATTTTCTGTTAAGAATGTTGACATATTTTGCATATTTACTGGAAAATTCCTTTTCCTGCATGGGCTAGACCAGAGATACCTGATTAGATTTATCTAGACTACTTCTCATTATGAGATGGCAATCACACTCCATTTATCCAAAGGCATTAATGAGACATGTCTTTCCCTTTTCTATGGTACTATCTGATAATCTTCCAAATGTATATGCCCAGTCTTCATTTTTTTAAAAAACAATCACACCTTTTTGAAGTCTATGCTTTTTGTTGTTTATTTGACCAGACCATCAGATTTTGCCATCCAAAATATCCTGTCATCCTTTCTTAAACCTATTTCCTCCAAAAGTATACAATCACATTTCAAGTACGTTAGAAATTATTATTTACTATTATTATTAATTTATTAATTAATTATTAATTAATATATCTTCTCTTGAGTTTTCATTAAAATATTTCCCTTGAGAATCATTTCCAATCATTTAAGAATATGAATTGGTGAAGACAGTCCTAGATATATCCATTCTTTTTCCTGATCCTTTGCTTATATTGTTCGTCATGCTTTCGTGATGATTTGCTTTGGATTCTTATGAGTGGACTGCGAAATTTGAGTTACAGAGCAGAAGTGAGGAACAGGGACCATACACTCGTGCTGGTTAATACATATTTAAAATATTTATTTTCTTTGTGAATCTCTCAGAAATACAGTGGATTGATTAATTGCAAAATAGAAATAATCAATAGCCACCAATCATCACTGGAACCATAAACAGGGTAGGTAGTAGGGGAAAGGAAGAGTTTCCTGTGAACATACAACACTCGACAATTTATGAACTATTTTTAGTTATGGATTTCACGTTTGTGGATGGTAGGAATCAAAGTAGCATTGAAAACAGTAAAAAAATTTTACACCATGAACATCTAGCAAAGCATTGCCCTCTGCAGCTGCAGGTGGAATTTACAATCTCGTCGGGGAAAATTACCTGTTTCACAGTAAAAAATACCTCACGGTACCAGATAGTTTGGATGCAAACCACACATACCTAATCAAGTCTTTAAAAACTGGAGCCGATATCTGATTTTGTATTAAAGTGTGGATTTTTATGGTATCCATTCGGCTCATTATTTCCCTCCGTTCACGAACCAATTGCGCTGCATTATGAAATCGTGAAATAATTATTTTTACCTGACGGTAAAAGTAGACATCGCAAGGCTGGCACATGGAGGTAAATTTAGGAGGTATAACCTTAACGTTACAGGTAGGGTCGTTATTTTCATCTATGAATCGTTCATCATACAGGGCCTGGCTTGTCTGCCCTGACCACAAATCTATCAGCAGCAGGAACTTCCTGTCTTTGACATACGGCTTCAAGACTTTCTCCAAGTACCTTTTGTATGTGCTTGTCTGTAATTTTCCCGATTTCGTACAAGTCACGAATATATTCTCAAAACCTCTGATTGCGCTCTCAACCTCCTGCTGCACTTTTGGCCCAAACCTCCCCATAGCTTCCTGCAGACAAATGAAAACATTGGGCAAAAGTTCTCCCGATAGCGTTATTGCATATTGAGCTGTATATAAATGGGTCATTTTGTTCATTTGAGCAATATACACCTCGGTTGCATTTTCTCCTCGATGTGACAAGTGCGCTTGATGGGTGAGCGATACTCGCACCCTGTTTGATCTGTGTTGATCACCAAACTAGGCTCATAGAGCAGAATCAACTTTTGTGCTTGCCCTTGAAAAAAAAAAGCGCTGCTTCCATCGTCTCCTCAGCAGACATTTTTTTCTCTGCGGGTGATATATCTCGTGGCCTGCCTTTGAAAGATCTTGTGTCTGTTTTTAAATTTTATTACCCAAGATTGGGATGCCTCAAATTTAAATCTCCCGGTGCAAATTGAAAGGCAGTCGCCATTCCCCATTGTCGTAGCATCTTCCTCGTAACATGGTCTCCATTTGCCCGGGATTCTCAGAACCGATCATACACTTACCGGCCAATGACTTTATGCTTATCCTGACAAGTTCCTCCAGAGAGAATATCTTTTTTCCATGACTTTACTCTGTCCATCCTAGTTATTTGGGATTTTATGGTCCAAGTCGGATGCAGTCTCACCACCATGACTGCATTAATTTTGGTTTCCAGTGGAATTTCTCGAAATTTCTTTGGTGATGGCTCATATGTAGCAGATGTAGCTTCACTTGGGCTGGGACTAGTGCTATAATCTTCCTCAGCAGACGACACTAGCAAACAATGTTCATCCATTTCGGGGTCATTTTCACTCAGCAGATAATTGACATCAATGATGACCATATTGTCCATCAACTATTCGATCGTACATTTCTCATCCAACTGTGACTGCATGACCGGAACTTATGCAATCAGAAATGAGATCACTGCCTCGAAGAAGTCCAGCACGATAATGCAAAGCATCAGCAAACAAATTGGGCTTTTCCAGATACTCTTCACCAGAGGATGAAATATATCCCACAGTAAATGGGCCAGGTAAGTATTCCATCATGAAATGTTCAATATCTGTAATTTGATCGTGAAATTACTTTTTCAACATAGCGAATAAGGTTGAGAAATAGACAGAGTCATTCATAATATACAGGAAAAAAACAAAATACTTACTTGATCGTATATTCCAAATATAACGATTTTTTTTAAAACTTCTGATAAGAAAAACTTGTGCAAGCATGCAGGGTACCAATTGGTTCTGTTGAATAGCTCGTACTGACTGCACAGCCATTCCCAGCTACTATCCCCTTCCCTCGCAAGGGAAGACAATAAATAACAGGACAGTGGTGATCCCTCAAGACTAATGTAAAACTCGGTATTGTAAACCGTTTGACAGATGTATCATGTAGAGTTTTCTTCAAAGCGTTTCTACAGGGAAGAATATTTTAATACACCGACGGCACTTGTTAATGTTTCAATAACCAAAGGTTTACTAATCAATCATACCTTGTGGGCATAAAAAGATGTAGAGCATGGAGAGCATTAATGCTTGTCTTGAAGATACAATAAAAATACGAGTGTATGGTCCCTGTTCCTCGCTTCTGTTCCGTAACTCCGATTTCGCAGTCCACTCCATGGCAGATCATCACAAAAGCATGACGAACAATGTGAGCCAAGGATCAGGAAAAAGAATGGATATATCTAGGACTGTCTTCATCAATTCATATTCTTAAAAGATTGGCAATGATTCTATGGCTGATATTTTTTTCGCCAATTACGGATCTTTAAAAGCATCGATTACAGTGTTCGCAAAAATATTTTATGGATTTTTTACCATGTACTATGAATATAAATAATAGTTAGAACGTATACAGAGATCATGAAAGAATATCTGATCTGACAGTAAATTCTAGCATGTCTGCCGTGCGGTGAACAAGAGAAGATGTGAAAAATTCCGAGAACGAAAATGTAGTGAAGAAAAAAATTAAAAAGTGATTGTGAATATCGAGTAAAACTTCACCACGAAAAAGGAAAACAGGAATAATACAAAAAACGAGGGAAAAAAGTAACCAAAAATGGGAGCAAACTTCGGACCTTGGAATTGCTAGACCAGCTCCCTAGCACCATGCCACGGATAATGATGAAGAACCCTGCCGTCGTTATAGAATTTATTGTGCGCCCCACAAAATTGCAAAATTTTAATGCAATTTGCAGAAAAACTACTGATCATATATGCCCATAAGGGGGGGGGGGGGTTAGTTGTGATCCTGGCATCTAGCGCTACGTATCTACCAAGTTTCAGCAAAATCCATGACCCCACGTACGGGTCCTCCCCTTCTAAGTATATCCAATAACCACCACAGAATCATCTTTTTCAGCTTTGTTTATGATTCTCATTTCTCCTCAAAAGCAAGGAAATGCTGTTTTTATATTTTGCACTTTAATTTCTCTTATCACTCACTATGATTAAAAATTTGTTAAAAATATGAAAGCACAAGCAAAATCTAAGCAGCCAAGATTGCAAACCATATATTGCACAGCCACACTGTAAATGTGGCAACATATCAGAGAATATAGTCTGCCTGAGAACAATGTACATATCGAAATGAAATGAAAAACTATGTCACTCCCACAGTTTATAAACTGTGGAAGTGACAAAGGTTTTTCTTTTCATTTCGATGAGTAAACTCCACAAAGTAGAGCCTGACTTTATTAATTATAAATGTAGATATCAGTGGACAGTACGTATGTATGGACATAGTGTACCAATTTATAATGTATGTATCGATGGCTATATGTTAACCATATTTACATTAAGCAGACACTGCCTGTAATTATGTTTTAGAAGCAAGAGGTAAACTAACACTTTTAGATATGCTAAATTCAACCATCTATTCAGATACCTACACCAAAACGTGCATTGAAGTTTAAGAAATGCCCATCCCTATCAAAATGATACAAAATGCTCTCAGCCCAAAAATGCAAAGAAGTTATGAAATTCCTTTCAGGTTTATATACTTTGCAGAATATTACTAGACTAATTTATAATGAAAAGTGCTGATCTCAAATTCCATGCATGCTAGCATATGCTAGGCTGTAAAAATTTCTGGAAAGCAGGAAAAATTCTTTCATGGCCGGGAATGGAAGCAGGGTCTTCCACTCACTAGATGGGTACTCTACATTTAAAATACTGAGACAGACTTTCTAGAAATTCTTATAGGCCAGCATATGCCAAGCTGCATAGAATTTAAGATCAATACGTTTCAATGTATTTATCTGACCATCTCACATTTGGATTATCTTTGGACATGGCTCATAGAGGATATCTGTTGGAAAAGGTAAATACTACTGAGGCCAGCCCGACCTCAACAAAAGAAATACCATATTCTGATATGGGATATTGTATGCCTTTTTACCAATATATATATATATATGATATATATATATATATATATATATATATATATATATATATATATATATATATATATATATATCCAGTTTGTCGGGAACCTTCGGGAAGAACTCCCGCCTACCCATCAAGAACATTCCGGGTGATTCACCAGGGGGATAAAATGGAAGGGCGAACATTGAGAAGGTGTTCACAATGCGGGAGGCACGAGGAGTGCGGAAGAGAAGAAAAAGAGAGAGCATGGCAAGACGGAAGCAGGGCTAAGGAATATCGGAGTGTCGACCTTTTGCTATTTCATTCCTTTGTTTTTTTTATTTAATAAATGCTGATTCCGGCTTGGAGTTCTGACCTGGCCAGTTTTTTTTTGGAGTCGAGAGATCCCTACACGTGGTACACACGACAATATATATGTTTTGGACCCCGTCTAATCTGAAAAAAAATCCAAAGCTGTTTGCGGAGTTCGAACCACCTCACCTCACCATCGCGTAAGACCAGATCCTTGCATTGGCTCTGCGATAAATGTGTATTTGAATTCACGTGGGAAGATAGACAAGGGTTCATCATAGCAACAAGATTAAACAAACTATTGTCATTGTTAATGCTGTAATCTTTTAATATGTCTCTTTATTTTAATTGGTATTGATACAAGCATTCCTACCTTTTTTGAAGGGATATTTCTGCTAATAATTGTAAGTTTTTATTTATCATATTTGTTATTGATAGTAAGTTTTTATTTATCTTAAAAACTTTTTGTCTTTATTAACTATTTAAAATAGGTAATACCGTTGTAAAGGATGTTAATTTGAACAAATTTAAATGAAACATTTTAAAGTGTTGTGTTGTAGCTTAGCAATTCTTCAGCTAACTATATTTATACAGTGTTTTATAAGGATGGTTGATGTGATGTTAGGAAAAGAACAATTTATTATTTTTGTCATTTAAGTTAGGTGGCTAAAATATGAAATAATCAAGCTTCACTCGTACTAGTATCTAAAGCTGAATTACTCTGAACTAGCAATATATTTTCATTGGTTTTAAGGAATATAAATGTATTTCTATTAATGAAACAAAAGATACTATCACACTTCTTACTACTTATATACTAAACATTCTTACATTTGCCACTGAGTTCTCTACTTCTGCCTGCCATTTCCTCAACTGTAAAAAGATTAAATAGAGAGGCCCCCACATCACTCAACAGCTGGTAGACACTTTTACAAATTTTTATGCCCATGCAAGCAGAAAGGTTATCATAATTATATTATAAAGTTTATTCATATTAAAGTTGATTATAAAAATTCATTTTTATACCTTTACTTGTTATTAGTTCTGTGGTAAAATATTTGCCTAGCAAGTTGAAAACACAGGTTTGATTTCAACTTAGGGAAAAATTTTTCCTCCACTCTCCAGAAATTCTATAACTTCAGGATGATAAATTCGCATTTCCTTTCAAAATATATGCCATACTGCTTACTATATCCTGCATGAATTCACCCAAAATCACACTAGATATGAAAAATAATATTACAGAGTTTTTTTAGGGAAGCATATGAGTGTAAGTCTCCATGCTTTGGATTGCATGGGCACTTTCACTGACTGGATCTGGATTTCTTTCATTTCAATGGTGCCCTAAAGTATTCAGCATGTTGCAGACATCTCAAGGGAAATACATTAAGGAAAACTCAAGAGAAGATATAGTTTGCAGCAGAAAATGTGTAATTGCATAAAAGGTCATAGTTGGTTTAAAATGTTGTTATTATTAGAGCAAAGATAAAATTTACATTTAAAAAAATAAACTTTAAGCTATACATATAAACCACAATCACTCCACTGAGGGCTTCTAAAGCAATAACTCTCACCCTTTAATATACAAGAAGACATTAAAATAAAAATTTTGTTCAAAAAATCTTACCCAGTATCCTACGGAGGCGAGTGACTTCTTTCTCTGGGCATCTGTCCACTGGCAAAGAAGTGTTGAACCATGTAATCACAGTTGAATCTGCTTCATCATCACGTCCATCATCTCCTCCTGGTGTTACTGAATGAAGCAATATTGCTGAAGTGTCTCGGTCACCAAAAAGTTGTGCAAGACGTTCTATAAATTTGCGCTTCAATGTCGCACTTGATTCAAGTGGTTCATGTGCTGTTGAAAGTGTTGCAACAAATTCAACACTGTGAAATGGTTGTGCTGAAGGTGGTTGTTGATGTGAAGGTAGAGGCCGTCGCCTTGTACTTGGAATCATAGATGGAATATCATGAACAGCTACCACAAGGCCATCATGCGCTGTAAGCCCACCACTGTCCTCGCACACCTTTTTTATAAAATGAGGAACATTATAATCATCCAAGTATTCACAGAAAAGTTTATAAAATACTTCTGTACTTAATTGAGTGATACTTATAATTAATGATACGCAGATTATCCATTTTATGCATGAAAGAACAGAATTATATCCCTAGAATTTTCACAAAATATTTTTTTAATGTCACTATTCCATGCCCACATATTGAATGCAAACAGAAACATTGAACCTGGTCATATAGAATATACTCCATGGCTTCACCCAAATTTTACTGAATTATACACAAAATATTATCTTGAAGCAAGCAAAAGGGCCTTAGCAAATTTTCAACTTAAAAGGTAAATGAAACATAAAAACCAAAACCAACGCATTAGTTAATTATTTTATGAGTTATACATGATCATATGACAAGAAGATGTTTATATATCATTCAACTAAATTGAATAAAAGATCATGTTTTATTGAATGCTGATGTAAAATCAATAGAAATAATGTAAAAATATTGTGTTTTTTGTCGCATATTTTTAATAAAATGCTTCAAATTTGTTAGTATAGCTATTTTTTTGTTTATGATATGCTCATCATCATCTTGGAATTTATACGTGTAAGTTTTCAGTCTTTTGATTTCAGGAGAATTATGCACGTTTGCATGACCTGCCCCATTCTTGATCCCTAAAACACTTGGAAAAAAATGCATTTATGGTAATTCATTCGAGACAAAAACCTGATCTTAACAAAAATTTTGCAATATTTTTCTTATAAAAAAAGACAAAGATTAGAGCCAACATTAGAATGATGATTCACTAAATTCTCAAAAGCAGAATTTTCTACAGGAACTTCTGTTCAATATAATGATGCAGTAAACAATAATTTACCAGTTGGTATTCCTTAAGGCCTTTGTCTGTAAGAAATGGAACACCAAAGAATTCTTGATTTCGGGGATCAAACTGTAGCCAGTGATTTAAAGGAATGGCTGTTCTATCCATAGTAAGTAATGACAGCTTAAGACTTCTTGTACTCCCATCTTCTTCATCATAAAATGTGTCCTGTTCAAAATATATATAAAATGAATTAAAATTTGACATACCAAGTAATACAATGAAATTCATCTCACTGGTACTTTTTTATGACTACTAGTACACTCACTAAGATAAAAAAAAGAAAATTTTCCATGAATTACCTGGGAAGTGACTACATGTGAAAACTAATAATTCTTCAATACTAAAGCAAGAAAGGATTGAGACATACTGTATTGACCCGAAAGGAAAACGAGGATTTTTCGAAAAATTTCTGCAAAAAATTAGGGATCGCCTTAAAATCGAATTTCATGTTTTAAGTGCTGCACAGATCACCCTGATGCCAATTCTATGGCCATGAAAATGCATTTATTCATAATCTTGAAGTTCACAATGTGCAAACGAGTGGCTTTCTAGCTCATAGGTACTGGTAGAAGGGGAGTGTTGACTAAACTACATCAGAGCTTGTAATAGGAAATAGGAAGAGGAAATTTGATACATATAGCATTGAAAATGGCTACACTAAGATTGCCAGCGTTTCATGCATGTCTTGTTACAATTTAAACATTTGTTACTTTTCAATTGGTGTGCCAGTGACAGACGACAAGTACACCTGCAGTTTGAAGAGCAGTGGTGTAGGGACCACGGTTCCGATGGTTCGGTCGAACCAGGGCCCGGAGCTCAGGGGCCCCAAGACTCCATGTGACAAGTCTTCGACCCGCACAATAACCTTAATTGAAAGCTCAGGCAGTAAGTTTTATGCCTGGCAGTGCAAGAGGGAAGGGGAACGGGCCCTTGGTCTAATTGTAAGCCTGGTGTAACAGGAGGCCAGCATGCTCTCTCGGTATGAATATAGCATATCATCCCCAAACGGGCAAGCAAAGGTCAAAATTCTCACAATATGTATTTGAAGGACCCATTGCAGTGTCCAAAGCCACGTCTACAAAAGAAAACAATACACCTGCTTTATTGCATCTTTCCTCTACCCTCAAACAGATCTGCGCACCATGGGTCGTTTTTACGATACCACCAGCCAACATCTAACAACATGGTAGATGTCTCTTTTTTCTTTCACACTAAAGATCTGCCGACCTCCTCCAATATCCGAAAAGAAGGGGTTTCTAGAGTGCAAGTGTCTCACTGCACTTTTTGTACTTTTCCACAGATTTTTGCAATTCGTTTGTCTTTACATCTAAATATCCAACCTGTCTTGCTAATTGATAAAAAATTATTTAAGGTGCTCAATGGGGCAGAAGCACCTTGGTGGACTTGCAATGATTTCTATTGAATGATCCCGTGCTATTAAAATTGACACTTCTGCAATTGTAACAATTTTTGCGGAAAGTAAAGCTTGCAAGAATAATTTTGCTAAGTAGCACATTAATAATGTGTTATGTGATAGATGCTATTTCCATATGGGTTACAGATTATTTGTATAAAAATTGTTGTTATTTACAGCTTCATAATCCTGCAACCTGATTTCTGTAATATTTGTTCTCTGAAATAATAAAATTATGAAACAATTTCATTATATTTTGTTTATAAAACACCCAAGTATTAATAAATTGATATAATTAAAATTATTCCCTATAAAAAAAAGATTAACAATATATATTGGATTAGAGTGAGACCCCGTAAAGAATTCTCGAACCAGAGCCCGGCTTCATCTTGCTACGCCACTGTGTATGAGAGCATGAGATTGGTAGAAACTTTGCTAAATTTTAATGTGAAGTAAGGACTAGTTATTATTTTTAGCAGCTTTAAATAAGTTACCCAAAATCTTAGGACTGAAATGACAGATCATGTAGAGAAGAAAGACACTTCTGTAAAATCACAAGGTATAAGACGAAGTTTTCTTAGAAACTTTAAGCTAATGGTGATGTATTATGCTGAAGAAACTAAAAATTGAGGCCAGGAGAAAATATAATGTGGCAGAGCAAAATGTGCAAAGGTGGTAGCAAGCACAACATAAACTTGAAGGTGGTATCTCAATACAGAAATCATTTAGTGGACCTAAACGAAATCAATTTCATGAATTAGAAGAAGAAACTATAAAATTTGTGCATACTCAAAGAACAGATGGAAAACCAGTGTTGCAGGAAATCACTAAGCTGAAAGCTCAAGAATTAGCACAATCACTAAACATCCCATGGCAAGAATTCAAGGCTAGCAATGGTTGGTGCATACGGTCGTAATGGTTTTCACCTGTGACGAAGAACTACTCATTGCCAATCTTCTGACTACATGGACAAACTTATTGCTTTCCAGAAGCATATAATTGCATTGCGGAAAATTCACGATTACCTTCTGGATGATGCAGATGAGACACACATTTCATTCGACAAGCCATTCAATTACACAGTTAATGAAAAAGGCGCAAAAAATGTCATTATGAAAACTTCAGAGATTGAAAAAAATGCGCATTACTGTAATGTTGGCAGTGTTAGCAGATCTCACAAAGTTACCACTGTATGTTATTTAAAAAACTGGTATTACAAAGTTGTTTCCTGAATAGACATTAGTTTTTATTGTGGTCATCTTAAATTCAAAGTTGTCTTCCTTTCGGGTTAATACAGTATATGCCAAAAGACATTTTCATCAGAGATGAAATTGGTTCATTCTACAGCTTGCATCCAGACCAGACACTTGCTTTTACTACAGAAGGAAAAAAATATATGCCAAGCTTGTCATGTGGATGATAGTTAAAAAATAAAATCCCACATTGCAGGCAATTATGTTACACCTTTGTTTTAACAAGCTTGTCCATCTTCTGTCAGACTATAAAGTCAACAAGAATGCCTGGATGACAGAAAAACTCCACAGGGAGTGGGGTGGTCTAACTTGAGAGACAAATCGCTTCCTCAAAACGGAAAGATCATTCATTCCACTCATAGTTTTTTGCACACAATTAAATGGGTGTGTAATTGAAGTAAATGCATACTTAGGGAACTAGGAATCATCAACTGCCTCAAAATATCAGGTTAAAAGTGATTTGTATGATATTAATGTAGGTACCCATTTAATTCAAAGCAATGGATTCTGGGTTTGAATTAAGATGATTTTCCTGCATAAGATTGTTAAAATACTTTTAACATTTTAATAAATTTAACATTTTCATCACGTTTTTCATAGACACATGAAGAAACTTACATAATCTGGCTGAGAAAAAAGAATACATCGATAAAAAGAATGCTTTTGTGATAAAAAGAAATTAACAGCAAAATACAAATCCAAACTAAGTTTATTAAAATGGTTTACCTCAGGCACCCTGAAAACAAGAAGTTTCCCAACAGTGGCATTTATGTGATCCACTTGATTCCTCAAAATGGGTGCCGTGTTTGTGGTAGAAGGGGGAGGGATGGGAGGCACATGTGATGTTTCCTTTCCTCTCTCAATGCTCCCTTTACCTGGCTGCACACCACCTACGGGAGGTACCTCCTCTCCTGCTCCTATACCCTCACACTGTCCATTTCCTTTGTAAGATACACGTTTCACCTTGAATTCTGGAGAAAGCACATCTTTTAATGCTGAAGAAGGCTCTCCAACATCATTTAATGCCAAAATCTGGAAGAAAAAAGACAAGATTCATAATTTACAGCCAAAACTCATAAAAATATGAACAAGCATTAGAAATCATACAGTCAAATCAATGGAAATATTGTAAAATGCAAATTATATTACAATGATTAAAAGATGCATTTATATGTGGATCAATAAGAGTATTTCTGCTATGTAATTCAAAATTATTGATAAATACACCTCTGGCAGAATTCAGGAAACATGTAATTTAGAGAAAGATTCTTCTCCTTGAAAACAGTAAGAATTGACATCAATTATTCATATAAATGACCTGACCTTGTATTAACAGCTCAAGCTGCTATTTTAATGCAAGACTGTAAGGGAAATTATTCTGATGATCAATTTAAATATAGGCACACATTTGATAGTCATAGATTGATTCCAACACACTAATTCCTGGATCAAATTCAAAACTTCCCTCAATGACGACAACACATTTTTCAGTCACATGGCAGACCACAGAACTTTCATCAATAAAGAATTCACATGTCGAATGGAATAATTTCTTGCTATTATTTAGTGAGAATTCAGTGTCTCTGAGATCAGTGAAGTTCAAATGAAAAACATTTGAACCTTCAAAGATTACCTTTTAACTGACAAAATATTCATACCACACAAGCAAGATATATGCAAGCTCATGGTGGCCATCTTTATTAACCTTTCTGTGATATCAAATAAATGAACTATAAACAGCATAACCTTTGATCTCTTGGAGAATATCCATTCAGGTTGGTAGATACAAGCTTGGCTAGCCCAGCTCAAAATAACAAAACATCCGCTTTCTGAAATGGGAGAATTGGTCTGCAATGATTGCTCACTGGTAGAATATTCACCCAGCAAGTGGAAGACTGGGTGTGATTCCCGGTCATGGCACAGTTTTTCTCCCAATTTCAAATGGTTAGCATAACTTTTGCGTATGATGCTAACTTTCAGCACCCAATACTACTTTACTTTAAGTAGAAAGTCAAAGCATTCTTAGTAATATGAAAAATTGGAGCCAAATGAATACATTATCTCACACAGCAAAATTCAGATGGTTATTCACCAGGACACAACTTGAAAGTGCTAAAAAAATTAACAATAAGCAACAAGCATCAGAACAACATCGAATATCAAATTCCTGTATACATATATCTTCTTCCCCTTACTGCTCACACAGTGATATAGTAGGCAGCCTAGGCAAATGTCTAGAGTGCTGAATAAGGTGGGGCATCAAAAAAAGGGCCATCATTGATGGGCCATTGCAGTGAGTAGTGATAAGCTCTCAAGTACACATATTTGCCTACCAAATGATGCTGTATCATATAATATTTCATTCAAAAGCATCAAGTTACTTAGTTTTAATATTGTGTAAATAGCTGCACATGAATCCAATATGGAATAATGAAATTACAGTAAAACCTCGATTGTCTGACCTATAGAGGGGTACTGTTGAAACAACTGAAAAGTCAGATAATTCATAAATAATGGAAATAATGCTCATTTAGGAACAGTATGTATTTATTTAAGTATTTCACATAATCTCAGGATATTTTAGAGTGAAATTTAAAATAAAAAATATAGTAAAATATTAACAAAAATATTAAAATTAAATTATGTGGTCTCCAGAGCGAATCAACTGCCAGTAGGTTTGACACCTTGTAAGAAGTTAACTTGGGGAGATTTTCTTCTAGATAAAAAATACTTCTGTGAACTATGAAACTTGTTTTATTTATTGATTAGAATATTAATGAATATTTAATTCTAATTTTATTTTAACTAGAAAAAATAATTAGTGGTAATGATCTCCCATGTGAATCATCTGTCGGGCAACCTCTCATGTGAACCGACTCCTGAGGATCTCCTGCCTGAACCATCTTTCGGTGGATGCAACCGACATATACTTTCCGACTATGGTTAGATAGCTCATCTGTTTTTTGGTTGATTAAACCAAATGTCAGATAAACGAGGGTCAGATTATCAAAGTTTTACTGCATTAGATATTAACAAATTGGTTGACATCTATCTAGCAAAACAACTCGATGAATATAATTTTTATTCTGATAATGTTGTCAAAAATGCTGTTTCAAATTGAATAAATTCATATTCTTTTTATTTATATAAACTATAATAAATAAAGTATTTTGTCATTATTTAGGGTTTACATGAAATTGTACATTTGCTCAAGTTGCCTTGGGCACTAAAAACACTCAAAACAGATCTGTCCTCACCTTCCTTTCACCATCCACCAACCTTCCCCTCCATCTTACCCCTCACCCTCAATCCACCTCCCACCTACCTTCCACCTCACCCTCCCTTCATTTATCCCATCCTTGTCGGCCTAGGTAGGCAGGTGGTTCGAGTATTTGCCAACAGATACTAAGGTCATAGGTTCAAATCTTGCCTAGGACATGGGTGTTTGTGATTATCATATCAGAGTTATATGTAAGAATGGACATGGCTGTCCAAATATTGCCATCAATCAAGATGGATTATTATTATTCCCTTACCTTGTCTCATCTTCACTTCACCTCCCACTAACCTTCTCCTCCATTTTATTCATACCTTACCCACTACCTTGCCTCTTAAAGTTAATCACATAATATTCCACATCTCCTCCTTAGTATGCCTAAACACAAAAATATGATTCATAATATAATCAACAAATTATTGGTTTTTATGTAAAAAAGACTAAATTTTGTACAATGAAAGTACGATGAATAACTCCTATATGAATGTATTGGTCTTGCCAGTGGCTGAACTTCGAATTGGGGGTCTCTAAGCAAAAATATTTAGGGGATTTCCTCAGTTCATCTGAAAAAGTCATATGAGTGGTAGCTATTGGACCAAGAGCACGACGTGACAAAAACATTTTAAAGCCCAACAAACAGTTGAAGGATTATTATAATAAAATATTAATTTTATGGATGTAAATTAAATATAAAACCTATAATGATTAAACAAAACAATGGTTAGCGAAGGACGTCAGCACTCAAATGTGACAATTACTTTTAGGAAACAGTAATAAACTTACGTTTTATTCCAGTTATGCTCACTACTGCTACTGGTGCACACTAATATTGCATACTATTCCAGTTATTGCAAATGAGAATGAAAGAAGTATGAAGCAAATCAAAACATTTGAATTACGTGTTGTATCTAAACATCGAACTTCTCATTTCGCTGCACTTACATGCGACTAGCAGCTATTATCTAGCAATATAAGCAAAAGGTTTAGTACATATAATGATTTAACTATTTATCAAACAAAGTAATCAACTTGAATGTAGGTAAATTACCAACTTCGCTTGACATTGTAGTAAAGTGCTGAGATGAAATATTGTCTATTTTCTTAATTTCCCTTTCTTCTTCAGTATTACGGCACAAAAGGAAAATTTTAAACGATACCCTCTTTCCAAATATAATCTGGTGAAGTTTATTGTTAGGGGACACAGGCCCACTGGGCCTTCCCCTCATTATGCCAATAGTGCCAACATTTTAAATCAAAACTCTCGAATGAAATTCACCAAACAGATATATCGTATTTACCCGAAAGGAGACGAGGTTTTTTTACAAAAATGCCATTAAAAATATTAGGTATCATCTTAGAATGGAGTATGAGGATTTAAGGTCAGAATACACCCCTATTTTAAATGCACCATAAAACACACAGATGTCAAGTATATGTCCATTAAAATGTTTATTATTGCATAAAGTAATACATCGTATTTAATTAATTACTACAATATTTTAAAAATTTAAGGTCAAATTTCTTAAAATTGCTCCCACGGACCAATGGTTCCACTTCAGCAGTAGGGAAGTGTTTAGAGCTGGGTACATAATCGTGTGACAAGTTGAAAAAAAATGACTACAGCTGGGTGGCTCCATGCGTAATATGAAACACAAAGTCATGTAGGCACCAATTAAGGTGTCTAGTAATACAATGTAAACAAGACACAATTAAAATGTATCTACTACAATTTAAACATGATGCTTTGCGTGTGGTATGCCAATGGCAGATGTAAAGTGGGCGTGAGTTTCAGAGTGTAGAAGATTTACGAGAGCACTTGACTAGTACACACTTTGCTGAGTTTTAAAGTGAAATTGTGAAAAGTTATTATTTATAACTTTTAAATAAGATACCCCAAACAAATGGCAGATCACGTAGAGAAAAAAGGAACTGCGGTAAAAGGGAATGTATCAAAAGGAATTACAAGAAGTTACGACAGAAATTTAATGTTAATGGTGGTACGCTATGCTAAAGAAACAAATAATTGTGTGGCAGGGAGGAAATACAATGTGACTGAAGCAAATGTGCGGAGGTGGAAGCAAGCAAAAGAGAAACTTGTAGGTGCTAACTCAACACGGAGATCATTTAGTGGACCAAAACAAGGGTGATTTCATGCATTAGAAGAGGAAATTGCAAACTTTGTGGGTATTCAAAGAATGGACAGTAAACCGGTGACACGGGATATCATTAAATTGAAAGCCCAAGAATTAGCACGATCGCAAAACATTCCATACCAAGAATTTAAGGCTAGTAATGGATGGTGTGTGCATATGATGCGTTATGATGGTTTTAGCCTGCAACGAAGAACTTCACTTTGCCAGCATCTCCTTCCGACTTCATGGACAAACTAATAACTTTCCAGAGGCATATAATTCGGCTGCGGAAAAGTCACAATTACCTTCTGAGCCAAATGGGTAATGCAGATGAAACACCCATTTACTTCGACATGCCATCCAATTACACAGTCAATGAAAAAGTTGCAAAAAATGTCATCATAAAAACTTCCAGGAATGAAAAACTGCACATTACTGTAATGCTGACTGTATTAGCGGATGGAACAAAGTTGCTGCCGTATGTTATTTTAAAATGCAAAACAGTGCCTAAGGAAGTATTACCAAATGGAATAATTGTTAAATGTCAAGGCCAAGGATGGATGTCAGCTGATTTAATGAAGGTCTGGCTAAGCATAGTGTGGAATAGACAACCTGGGGCACTTTTAAGGCAGACAGCAATGCTCGTCTTAGATGCATTCAAAGGCCACCTTACAGAGGAAGTTCAAAATACCCTCCATGGTATGAATACTGACCTTGTAGTTATACCAGGATGTATGACATCACAAATTCAAGTGCTAGATGTTGTAGTGATGAAGCCCATTAAGGATTACATAAAGTCATTTTATTCAGAATGGCTTTTGGCAGGGGACCATGCATTAACTCCTACAGGGAAAATTAAGAAGCTCAGTATACCACTTCTCTGTAATTGGATCATTGGAGCATGGAAAAAATAGATCCCAATAGTAACTCAAGAAAGTTCAAGAAATGCTGCACATCAAATTCCATGGACGGTATGGAAGATGACTTGTTCGAATTTGAATAAGCTGTGATGAATGAACAGGACAGCAAGAATAAGGGAAGGAAACAGAGGAGATGGAGATGTAAGTAGTAAGTTTACTTTTTTATTCATCCTCTTAATGTTAGCTTGTTATACATATATGTAACATTTTTTTTAAGTGAACTTAATTTTTTTAGGTGTCGTCTTAAATTCAAGGTCGTCTTCCTTTCGGATAAATACGGTACTCATAAGCCCGAATGTAAAAATGAAATGAATTGAAAATGAATGAATTCATGACTGCTAAGTGGTTTGAAATAATATAATTGCTATAGTTAAAGTTATGATAGGTTAATTCTAATTTTTTATGAAATTATTGAAAGAAAATATTTTTCATGTACTATTTGGGGGCCTCTAAGCATTGGTTTGCTGGTTTATACTAAGTTTCACCGCTGGGTCTTGCAACAGAGTCTAGTATGTGGGTTGCCATGGAAGTGATAATTTCTTATTGCTGGAAATGTGCATAATCCCTTCTTTTTGGATTCTCAAGTAATTATTGGACAAAATAGGAATGCATTTGAATTCTCTCAGCAAGACTAATATACCTCATTCTGTTCTCTGTTAAAAGGTTTAAGTATCAAGCTCATATCTCAAATCTAACCTAATTTAAAACGCAAATAAAAAATATCCTTCACTTTTTCAAATGATATTAAAATGAAGAAAAGAACGGATGGTAAACCCAAAACCAGGTGATTGCTTTGTTGCCCTTCAGCTTGAAAAATTAATAAAACAGTACCAAACTTCTGTCTATTTGGTGGATGCTGTAGGCATGTAAAACATTCTTCCTGCCAGCCTTGGTATATTACACACATACACAGGCACACTATAAAATTAATACAGTAAAACCTCAATCTTATGAACCTCCCTATAATTAAAACCTCTGTATAATGAACTCGGATCTTGGTCCCACCCCTGAAACATGTAAAATGCATAGAAGAAGCCTCCCTATAACGAACCTCCATAACAACGAAACTCCCGTAGAACGAATGCTGAACCTGGTCCCGAAAATTTAATCCACCTCTGCACAACGAAAATAAAATCATAAACATTGGCTGTCGCTGGATCATCTCGGTGCAAAAACCATCGCCCTAATGCCGCATGCCTATCTCTCCACTCCTGACGAATCACCATCCCTAGTTGGGAACGGCCGAATGAGAGAATGGATCATGCTTGCCAATTACTCTTTAAGCTAACGCCACCGCAAAGTACAGTCATTGGATTATTATCGTACTTAAAATGCTCATCCATATCTATCGCCATCGCTTATGTGTCAAGTTCTTTCCGGCTGTTTTCACTCAAATGAATAACAATTATCTTAACTGAGAGAATTAGAATGAGGTGTTTGGACGTGATACCGTAAGAAAAAATAAGGAGAATGAATAAAATCAATACCTCAGTACATCACTTCTGTGTAGTGGTATCTCAATATCGACTCTTTCTGAGCTGCTGCACTCACTATTTAAGAGACCGCTGACTTATAGACTGCTCACAAATTCTGTGATACAAAGGGGAGGATGGTGTTGGACAGTGTTACTTTGTGCTACAGTAGGTAACAGGGTTGCCAAACGTCCGTATATTTATGGACAGTCCATAAAAAAGAGCAAAAATTGGGCGTGTCCATAAAAATATTTAGATTTCCATAAAAATGCTAAAAAATTTCCAGAGGTTTAAAACAGTGATAGTCAACCTTTTTAGTCGGCGTACCCCTTAAATTTTTTTACAAAATTCATGTCCTCTGGTATATTTTAAAGTTAACAAATTCGGTTATTATTGGGTCGAGTCTACAAATATATATGTACTTTCTAATGATATGATTTACGTATATTTTATCCGTGAGATAATTATTAGATGTTGCTTCCCTATTTTTTTACATTAGATATCCTTAATATTGTATCTCTTTGAAAGATCTTGCATACCACCAGGGATATGCATACTTTAGGTTGAATACCGCTATTTAAAAAATATGTTTATGTTAGATGTTCTCATTTTAGTAATATTTTTAAAAGTAGAGCAACCTTTCTTATTCAATAGGCATAAATTAAAAATATGAAACAAAATGCTCTGAATGAAAAGTCAGGTAGTATTTGTGTTCCGAGAATTTTTGCTGAACACATTCGAAATTTCCTGTTTCCTTAAGCCAGATAAGAGCGCTCAAGTAACGTAAATATCATTTCTGTTGCGATGTATGAATGACCAAAATATCCTCTCAGTATGAATGCCTCTCTGGCAGTGTTATGTGAAGAGTGTGGAGGGCCTTCGGATCATATCTTTCCCTCCCACTTGTGATCATGAAAAACGAAGAGCCGGCCCCTACCTCCGTCTCCCACTGCTTTGCGGGGATTTTTCAGGTATCTGAGCCAACATTTATTGCATCTACATAACATTTTTTTCTCTAGTGGAGTTGGTCGATGATTAACTGGTAACATTTTACCAGCCAGTCCTGTATGACATACATGTTTTGATTCAAAATATTTAATTTTGCCTTACCCTCTCGTTTTCTGTACCCACACTGATTGAAAAATAGGACGCGGAATGTATTCGCTATTTTCTGATAATCGGGTGTTCCCAGATTAATTTTACACTAACAACATTCATGTTCTGTCAGTGAGAATACTTCTGAAATCCGCAATTATTTAAAGCTAAATAAAATAACTGTATTCCCGAGAATGCGATACGCACTATAAATTTTGGTCTATATTTCACGAGAAATTGTAATATGTATGGTACATTTTATAGTGAATTAATAACTTGAGATACTTTATGCTCTCGTTCACAAATACTCTGCCCTGCTATCAGAGTGCATAAATGAATCAAATGCATATTAAGATAAAAATCATCTCATCTTGCACTTTTATTAGTAGCGAGATATTAATATTAACTTTTTGTTTTCATAGAATGCACTATTATGATAATGAACATATTGTTTACGTATTGTTAAGAATATATTCATTGGTTTGGCAGTGCCTTGCTTGATTAATCCCTCAGCACCGGTCTGTGCGTGATACAGACCTGTTTCTTAACATATCGCCGGCCTCTGTGCATGATATGTACCCATGCTACACTGCTTTTAATTTGCTATATAGAGATGATTTTAATTTTTTTCGATTGGCTTTCACAATATTATACAGCAAGGTTTTTACCTTAAGAAGACGTTGAATACAATATTTTTCTAATCGTTTTGGTTATGCAAAACTAAATTACATCTGCTCCGCTGGTTGATGCGAGTAAAAATGATTTGCTGTATTTCTTCACCTTTAATATCTTTCAGTTACTAAAAAATTTTTAATGTCTCCAAATCACTTTCAGAAATTAACTCATTCTTTATGGAAGGAAATCATTTTTTAAAAAGTCTATAATTTTCATCAGAAAATCTCGTTTTCAGAAAGAATACGATCAAAGATACAGAACAAAAGGCGAGTGTTCTCAATCAATAGGAATTAGTAGTGTTCAAGGTCGATAAGGCACCGTGAGAAGGGGAATAGGTGACAGCTAGAGATGATTCATTCTCATTTTCATAAATTGTACCGTTATTCGTAAACAGTTCTCGAGTGCCACAACGTCTGTGTTTGGAAGAGATAAAGTGGGAAGAGACTCTCAGCTACTGCATTGTAAGAAGAACAAAGCGGCAAGCTGAATATTTACAGAGAACTCGACTGCGTTATTTGAATGGAGTTGAAGTTCATGGGAACTATTCTAGCACTAAAAGCAGTGATTAAGAGTTAAACATTTGTGGGGCATAAACCATTATTACGTCATCATGCAATAATGCATATACTTACTGAAATAGAATTATGTAAAAAAAACAACTATATAACGCACGATGGTGTAGATATTCCGAAATTTTCACGTAAATCCGATTAAAATGTTATAAATGTTTATAATGAACTACATCAAAATTGGCCATTTCAATTAAATGTCTGCCAGATTTATGGTACCGTGGTAATGAAATCTAGCCTGTTTCTGAGGGGTTAAGCCTGACGTACCTGTGCAGGGATGGTCTGCCCCTGTGTGTATGCAACCCCCGTGACCTCCGTACAATGAACATGCCCTTTTTTCGGTCCCACAAATTTCGTTATATAGAGGTTTTACTGTATATAGAATGTATATATATATATATAAACTATTAACTATAGATAAAATTTATATATATATTTCATATATATATATATATTCATTCATTCGTGTTCTGTCTTGCGACAGGTCCTACCAATTAATTAATTAATTGGTTTTGACTAGGGAATATACATACACGGTGTGGTGGTTTCCCGTTGCCTTCCACACTGGACTCACACACAGAAGGGAGGAGGGAAACCCGGTGCCGGCATTTGCCTGCTCTTACGAAGAACACCAGGGGGGCCAACGGCTTAACGTCCCTTCCGAAGGACGGAACAGCTGAATTTGCGCGGTCTCCTCAAACCACGCAAACAGGGGGCCGGGAGACCTTGAGAAAAATCCTACTCGCGCAGGATTCGTACCCGATGACTTTTTCAAGCATCGGACGAGTAGCAGCCAGCATCCTAACCACTACACCACCGTCACCCCATATATATATATATATATATATATATATATATATATATATATATATATATATATATATATATATATATATATATATATATATGAAATATATATATAAATTTTATCTATAAAAATGTCCTGTGCAATCAAAGCGCTGGATTATTAGTTATATACCTTCAATTTAGGAATGGCATGAGTTAACAATTCAATCAGTACAAATATTTCTCTACATATATGAGAATACAGGCTGAAGAAACTTTCTAATATGAAATTTATTATTAATTAACTTTATGATTTTACCTCATAGAGTTTTTCAATGTCACCCTTAGGACAGTCAGTTCTTGGAAGAGTGTCATTTGTCCATGAGAATACTAGTGTGTCTTGATGTGATGCTGATTGTGATGAAGATTTCTGTTGATGTCCCACTGCAGTCACAACAATGGAGTCATTATCAAACAATCTCCGTAGGCCATCTAGCACCCTAAGTTGCCAATCAACATCTGATGGGAAGTCAAATTTCTTCTCTAAATGCAGGACAAGGGAGAACTCATGGTGGAATGTCCGTCTTCCCTATTTAAAAAAGAGGAGTTAACTAGATTATAAGTTCTTAGTTAATCACACTAGTTCTTTAAACTATATAGTTTATTACACTGTGATTTTCAGAAATTGTCTTTAACATAAAATAAATGGAAAAAATCCAAGTAATAAACTTTTTGAAATGGGATTTCTTTCTTAAGAATTAAAAAATAGAATTCCTACAAATCAAATTAACTAAAGAATAACAATTACCTTATGATGTTGAACCAATAATTCCAAAGTATCGGAGACTGAGGAACCTTCTCGATCCAAAGCTTCAACAATAAAATCCCACTTAGATACATGCTCTTCCAGAGGTCTATAAAATAAAATGAAGACTGTATACCAAAATGTTCATTTGGTTGCCAACCCTAACAATATGTAAACCAAATAAACATTGAGTTTAACTTACAGGGCATACACTTCCCGTGTCTCTGGGTTGAATTGAACCCAAGAAGATTGAGAAACTGTCTTTCCTTCAGCTGTCTTAAATATTAGCCTCAAATTCTTAGTGTTTCCATCCTCAAAATCAATGAAGATATCTTCTGGGATGATGTACCTAATAAAAAGTTATAGATTATAAAACTTTCATTTTTTTATGAGATCTAAATACATGGAATCAATATCCATTCAATCACCTGGAAAACAAAAACTTCAATGATAAACATAAGGTGATCTTTTTCATGGTCATTGTTAAACAGAGAAGTTATTTGGGAGTATAATTTGATTAATGATACCTCAGTACAGACATTTCCAATAATAAAGAAAGAGGCTCCTTGAACACTCAGTATTGAAACTTGCATCTAAAAAACTTGTATTTTCATCCTCTGCTCTGAAGTACTCCCTATGCATAAAAGATAGTATTTATCTAAATAACTCAAACTCAAAATTTCACTTTCCTACATATTTAAAATTAAGATTTGAAGCAAATGTCCCTAATTATAGCTTCATTTAAACTGACCTAAGAGGTTTCCCAGCAGTCACAGGAATTTTGCGTAAACGATGATGAATTGTGGGAGCAAAGTTTTTGGTATCGATCACAACTTCTTCTTCACCTCCCATTCGGGTAGGAGCAGTTGACTTAGGTGTCTCATAATCTTCTGAAGAGACAAGTGCAGGCTCCTCTGTGCTGGATGGAGTCGAGCTGGAACCTCCATCATCCACTGCATCCTTAGATGTGGTAGGCTGAAGAGGTTCTGTCACCTATTCATAAAAGAAATTTTTAAGATGCTCTTATTTCATATTAAAGTATTAATTGCATCTATGATTGCCAACAATATTGCCTCGAGTGCAGAAACCTACCACCGGAGACATCTCGTTCATGTCAACAGTAGCAGAGGGAGTTGTAGGCCACTGCGTGGGGCTTGGTGCAAGAGAAGGAGACATTAAGGATGAAGCAATATGAGAGGAAGATGCAATGGAGAGGGATGGTGTGGCATCTGGAATACCTCCCAATTCATCAAAATGGCTAGACTCAATGGTGCCATCTTCATCAAGGCTGGGAAAACGAGTAGGTCTTGCTGGAATCTGTATTGAATAAGATATGCAAAATTAATAATCCTGCAAAAAGTATATGCTTAGAATGAACTAACATGAAAATCCAACTCCAAAATAAGATAACATGTCAAAGTATCACCTAACTGCTTAGTTTGAGATGCTATGTTAAGATTCAATCATGCAATCTTCAAATTCAACTTAATTTTGTGCATGCTAATTACTTGAAAATCAAAAGAAAATAACTATTTGAGATATTCTGCTTTAACCTTTAAAGAGAACAGACTAGGGAATGCAACCCGGCAGAATTTTTCAATCCCACGATTTCAGGATACAAAATTTCCAATGTCAGGGTCTCAATCTCATTTTATTAACATTTAATGAATAGTTAAATAAATGATTTTTTTTATTCAAAAACAGTATTTTTTTAATGTACCATTTCTATACCATACATATCCACTGTAATGAGTGAAGGTAGAAACCAGCAATCTTGGTGAAATAATAATAATAATCAAACACCAAATAAAATATTACAGAGATTTTCATTCTAAACCATGCATTAAAAATTCATTTATAAAAGAGATAACTACAAAAAACATGTTTGCCCAAGTATATGAAACATTGATTTAATAAATTATCTTTGGTTTTAAAGTGTTTATGCTGCAATCATAACATTAATAATAATAACAATAAGGATAAATTAGTGTAATTGTTGCAAGAATTTATGATGGAGCACTAACACTATTAGAATATAGTTATTTGCATGTTTTTAAAGTAAGTTCTTAAAAAACAAAGTGAATCTTAAGTATTTTTGCTCATTCTTGATCTTAATTTTGTATATAAAATACCAGCAGATTGTAGTGTATTCAACATGGCACCTGTGCGCACTAAGACATTTGCTCACAAGCACAAGTATGTTTTCACTTGTCTGGACCAATAAACAGCAATAAAGCACCATCTGCATCAGTGGCATGCTGGAGCTCACAGGAATGGTTTTGACTGTAAGCAACATCACATTGGCAACAAGGATGGTGAATTTCATGGATAAATTCTCAGCAGGAGAGGACAATTGGGAATCATACAAGAAAAGATGTTGCAGATTTATATTGTGAATTATCTGGGCAATGACGAACTCACCAAATTGAGAAAAAGACCATCTTGCTCTCGTCAATCACCATAGAAGCATATTAAGTGCTGTGTGATATCTGTGACCAAGGCAAAATAATAGCCACATTCCACATGCTTTTTCTCAGAAATGATTGGTTATTGTGGAGAGACACAAATTCAATCAACATGTCCAAAAGTGAGAGAAGTCTGTGTTAGAATTTTCAATGGGTCTGAGGAAGAACTCATGATTTTGCAAATTGCTAACTAGTCCAGGTCCTTCAGGATCAATAACTAGTATTAGGCATACAGGACAAAGTGATGATACAAGCTCTGTATCTGGATAGTGATATGCATATGTAAGTGTTAGAGAAAGCAGTGGAGATTGTCACAGCTAGGAAGAAAGCATCCCAAAACACAGAGATGATCAGTTAGATGGCAGAACATAAAGAGACCAAAAGCCTAGTTGGAGGGTATGTCATCCATTTTGTTAATAGGGAAGGAGCACATGGGGCAGGAAGCCATCAATTGCGAACCAGAATTCAAACAGGATGAAAGCAAAGAAGAACTGGAGAGACAGATAACAGAATCCAGAGGCATCAAGAGGCCTCAACTCAGGTGAAAGGAGCATCTGTTGTGGGCATGAAGGCAATGGCAGATATAAAGGTGGGGTGATAGGTTAATTACCTCTCCTAAGGGAGATGATCAGTCTTCATTAAAATATTATCTCAATTAATTTACTTTGTATTGTAGGCATTCTAGTAATATTTGTCTTTTTATTACCCCTATGCACCTAGATCCGCCCATGTTAAGAGCATAGGAGTAGTGGTTGCAGATTCAGGTCCTACAAGTGTGACATCTGCAAGCAAACTGGTCATCTTGAGACAATGTGCAAAAGAAGAGGTAAAAACTCGGGTAAGAATGTTTTTCACTATGTGGTTTCTGAAAGCATTCCCGATGAATGCGTAAGAATGAGCTGGCTTGTGATAACCAAAAGTCTTGAGTTAGCGGAGCAGAATTTCCTGCCACTATCTTTTGTAAAAAGCTTGTGGATTGGCAATTAGGGTCCATGGTTGGTAAATGTTACAGTCTAAGATAAGAGAATAAAAATGGATATTTATGCTGGTTCAGTCATTTCTCCAGTGTCGAAGAACTTTTACCTAAAGGAATTTAAATAGTCACATTCAGAGAACCCATTTCAAACTAAAATCAAATGCTAACACTGGTTCATCCTAGGGTGATTGTGTGGGTAAAAGTGGATCACAATTACGATATCTTCAAGTTACGACCCTTCATCATCAATAATAGGGAAACACCGCTACTTGGAAGGGATTGGTTCAGAAAGATAAATTTTACCCAACCAGTAAATCACATTCAGTTGTCAACAATTTGGAAAGTCAATGTTTGTGAGAAAGGTTCAAGGAGATATAGGATGAAGGACTTGGATCATTTGACAAAAGAAATTCAAATAACATTTAAGGGATTAATACAAGACCAATCTTTTGCCATCTTGGCAATTGCAGTGAAAAGTAAGGTAGAGAGAGAACTGGACAGACTGGTGCAATTGGGAATAGTTTATCCAGTAGAATTTAGCAACAGAGCAACTCCCATAGTTTCTGTGGCTAAGAGAGATGATAGCATCAAAATATGTGGGGACTTTAAAATTATAATCAACCATCAGTTAGAAATAGATAATTACCCACAAACCACCAAATTGCAAGGTGGAGAGAAATACTCAACAATAGATTTATCCCAACCATACCAGCAATTGACTTTATGACCAAAATCCCAACAGAATTAATCAATTCCCAAAGAGGACTTTTCAGATAATTAGACTTCGATTTGGAAAAGCATCTGTCCCTGCAATCTTTCAGAGAGTAATGGATCAAGTAGTACAAGACTTAGAAGGGCTAGGTCAGTGGTCTTCAAACTGGGGTTATGTGAGGATTTTCCGGTATGCGGAGAGTTCAAGGGTCAGTTTCCCAATCTTGCTATCGGCTGTGGAAACATTTATTGCAAGCTGCCCTCGCATTTCAGGTTCGTAGCACCTACTTAAGAAAATGGAAAGGGGTAACTGGGAAAATTAGTGCAACAGAAATATTTCCTACCGCACACCCACTGACATGGGTATCCACAAGTGGTTAATCCCTTTTCTGGGACAAATTGTTGAGAGTAATCAAACAAATAAGAGGTGTTGGAGCAATACAGTAATGCTGGCCTATGGCATCCATGCAGTCTCCTTTGGTCAATATTTCATTGCTAGTTTTTGGAGATAGATCGTCACGTTCTTGTGTTTCGGACTCTGCGTTTATTATTGTACAGGTATGGATTTTTTTTCAGAAAATTACATATATCCAGTGGTGTCACCCTAGGGGTTCGCACCGGTTGTTAAAAAGGTACACTTCCAGCGAACCAGTTGTTATAACCCAGCAAATTTTGTTAATTTCTTTAAAAAACCGCTCTATATGCTTTCGCGAGTATGCCATACCCGCAACAAAAAATTTTATTTCGAACGAATGAAAATGCCTAGGGAATTGGGAAGAGAGCTGGATAACCAATTTTTAATCGTATGAGAAACAACAGCAAGAAAAGGCTTTGTTTGGATTAGCCACAGGAAGAGTTCCCATACATTCCTTGAACACTCCACCCATAGCTTTGGTAGGGGGAGTTGTATATATGAGTTTTCTCTGTGATGATTCAAGCACGGAATAAAAGGGCTTTTGTTTCTCGTACATGCACTATATCGGACAAGAGAGGGTGAGGAAGGAAATAAAATCCCAGGTCTTCCTACGGTAAGAAGTGACAAAAAACCTAATAAACTTTCCAGTTTAGCGCCGCTCACTTCTCAGTCTTCGTGTCCAAAAAGATCTCCTCTTATCACTGGTTGAGTGTTCCACAATACGTTTCTCAATTGTGACATGAAGAATTTTCTTACAAAATAATCACTTAATTAAAGTTCTAAGAAAGTTCCATGGATTAATTCGTTAAGAGGATTTTTTATGGTGCAAAATTTAAAAGGCCAGAATACTCTCTTTGTGCAATTTTAAATGAATAAATAATCATAAATAATGAAGCCAAAGGAATAAAAAATTATAAAGATAACTTACATTTACTAAATATTTTGAGCAATCAAAAATCAACAATGCTAGCGGTTTTCTGAACGTACGTTATTACGTAGGACGACAACAAACAAAATTTTCACTCGTCACACACTAATAAGACAAGGCGAGCTATACTTTGGAACTCTGGAGAGAAGTGAAGATCTGGTGAATATATGATGGCTTAATGAGGGTCCAGGTTTATATTGAAAAATTCTCGGGGCCATATGTTATTTCTCCATAGGCATTTCCCCAGGCAAAAACATGATGATTTAAAGGTTCGTTCATATGGAAAGTTCACGCATCTTCGAGAATAAGCATAAACTGACGTATGTTTGTTCAAACATCCATAATAGCACTGCCTCCTATATCTAACGAGCCGTGCTGCTTGAAATCTGGTAACATTGAGGTAGTCAGATTTCCAGCTTAGAGTCCAACAATTTATTTGTAATGTTGATCCTTTGTGTAAGTGTGGAATTAATGTAATGTCATTTTTAGTACAGTAGTATCTATATTTGCCAATATTTTGCTAAATAATTACACAAAATATTTTAATGATTGCAGCAACCAAAACAAGAAAAGTAAAAAAAAAGAAAACTAAAACCACTGAAAATGTAAAATAAAAATGTGAAGGCCTACTTATATTTTGTGTTTATAATAAAATACTTTTATATGGATATTGTATTATTTTTCATTCGTTTGTTATAATAGTGTATTATCAGTATCCCCGATATTTTGACGATATTAAGATAGAGGAGGCGCAATATAGTATTATATGACAGAACTACCCAGGACCAAAAGATAGGACTACCTCGCAGCCATATTGCAATGTTGCCAAGTCTTACAGCATGGCTCGTTAGATATAGGAGGCAGTGATAATAGTCTAACGATATTTGAAATGGCAATCTGGACCAAAGCTGTGATAATTAGTTCAGGATCCCTGGAAAACATTTCTCGCCCTTATGACTAGTCGGGTAGAAGTCTTTACACCGGAAGGTAGTCGACAGTATTAATCTATTTTGTGATATTAAAAAACATTAAGTTTAGTGAATATTATTACAATGTATATGTGCATAGACTGAATTGTGTTGCTATTTTCAACATTCTCCACCACCTGTGTGTTAGGAGTGTTGTGCTCTTTTAAAAGGGATCTAAAAGAAAAAGTGAAGGTAAACTGGAGAGAAATAATCAAGAACTAAGTGAGTCTCTTACCTATTTTTATCAAAATAAATTAATAACTTAACCCAACTATCGTAATAAACTGTCTTTTTGTACAGAAATGTCTAATTTTGTGGTTTACTTTCATTAGGTTTAGGATAACATTGGTCAATCAAATTTTATTTATTCGTTTTTGTAATTATGCATTTTAATTTTTTTTATTATGAACATTTTTAATACATTGTCCTCATTAAGCATGGATCCAATGTATATACTTAGTCCCTGTTTCTTCAGGATATGAGACACTGACTTATTTACTCATTGTCGGCCTACTTGAAATAAGTCACACTCACTGTATTTAACTTAAATTGCTATAATTTCTTTATTTACTTAAATGTTTTTTTCCCATTTTAACAACATCGATTTTCATATATTCTTATAAAATGTGAATTGTTCTTTTTATATGCTTTTGCTAAATTTTTTAATGAAAAAAAATAAATCCTTTTCAGAATTCATAATCAGAGATGAAAAGGCAGAATGACATTACAGTTTTTTTGGAAAATCTAGGAAAATTAGTAATAGTGATGAAATAAATAAAGTGAATGATGCAAATCAAGTCAATGTGAATATTTATGGAAATGTGAAAGATCAATCAAAGCCATCATCATCTCAAAGCAACAGAAGGAACTACCACGAGAGTTGAAATTACCAGCGCGCAAGGGGAAAGGCGATCAGAGTAATGGCGGAACGTATCAAAATTGCGGTGTCCGTCATAAAGAAGGCAGTTGTGTGAGTGGAAAAAAGAAGAGAATTATTGAAAGCTGTCCGTACCGTGGAGGTGAGGTCTGTGACTCCTTCGGAAGAACTGTAATGGTACCCTTGATACAACGATTTTGGCGGCGCGTGTTTGCGAATTGGCTGAGAGGATGCGAGTTTCTGTGGTGATCATTCGTAGCTGTTATAGTGACCATTATGTTTAAAACTTCCAAGGCAAGTCTTACTTCAAATGGACTAGCAAGATTAGTAGTGCAAAAAGTGACTTGGAGAAAATCCTGCCAAAAGAGAACATCGGCTGTGGAAGACAAACCGGCGGAGTGACCTTGAGCATGTGAGAGAGAAACTTGCATGGCAACAGAGGTAGAGAGAAAGAGCAAACCGGCAGAGTGACCTTGAGTGTGTGAGAGAGTTACACTCATACTGAGAGAGAGGCCTTGGCTATTATTTTCCGAGTCAAGAAGTTTTATCAATTCTTATATTCTTCATTTTAATGATTGACCACAAACCCCTTATCTACATTTTCGGAGAAAAGAAGGGCAGTCCTCATATGGCAGCTAACAGTTTGCAGTAATGGTAGGTTATTATGCAAGTTTACAATTATAGAATACATTATATCAGGGCAGAATAGGATAGCTTATGGGTAGTCTAGGCGAACATTGTCAGTAGAAGGAATTCTCATACTTAAGATTTAGAGGAAAAGGTATTCCTACCAGTCACTGCAAACACTGCCAGCCAGGAGTCTAGGGTAGACAGTGAAATAAGCAGAGTTATAGACTTCTGCATGTTTGGGAGGCCAAAAGTAGCAGATGAGGAATTAAAATTTTTTTAGGAGAAAGAATGAACACACCATTGAGCAGGGTTGTGTGTTATGGGAAAAAAATAATGATCTCAAAGCCATTAAGGGTACCATCACAATTATAATGGACTGCTCCTAATACAACAAAGAAGCTCTCTACCAACTATCCACACAAGTTCCTCCCTCCCTCTCAATTTCAACCTCACCAACTTCCACTACACTGAAGTTTCTTCATATTTGAGTTTCATGGGAAAACAAGAAGGCCTTCCTGATTGAAACACTGCCCGTATGATCCTCAATGAATCTCACATCCAATTCTAGTTTCTCCTGAAACTCCACAAACCCAATAACCCTGGCTGCCCCACTGTTGCTAGTTACAACTCTCCCATCAAACACATCTCTGCCTTTGTGGAGTCTCACCTACAACCCCTTGTTAATCAAATCCTGTCTTTTATTAAGGATACTAACCACTTTCTTCAACATCTCTAATCCCTCACTTTTCCTCTTCCACCTAACACAATCATGACCACAGTATAAGATGTGACCATAAAGTTCCAGGAATGCATATTTAAAAAATGGCACAGTGTCATTGTAAAGAATCCATGAGTTGTTGACACAAACTTCTCTTCATTTGTTGCACACAGAATCCAGTAGCCAGTTTAAAATTTCTAAAACACAATGTTGGTTTCAGTTTGACCCTGAACCTGAATTCCGCATGCACAACCCCCTGTCCACCTTGAGTCACTTACTTGACACAAGACTATTTTTTAACAAAGCTGGTAGAAATGGTACTCTAAAAAAATTTTTCCTTCAGAGTGTCACTAGCTCCAAATAAAAGGTAATGCAATGGGCACTCACATGGTACCCTCCTATGCCAACTGCTTTCGAGGTGAATGAGAGGAATGCTTTTTTGGCATACATTCCAGACCACTCCTACGGCTAAGGTATATCAAAAACATAGTTCTTCTTTGGATGCGTGGACCTGACTCCATCCTCCATCTGCAATACCTCTCTTCCCATCCCATGCTCTCCTTCACTCACCACTCCTCTGCCTCCAACATCACCTGTCTTCATCAAGGACAAAAGAATCCACACCAAGATATCCTCCAACCACCTTCATTACCTCCACTATAACAGCTACCATCCCCACAAAAATTCAATTACCTATGTCCTTGTCTATGAAGGGCAGAGAATATACTCGGACAATGAGTCACTTTCCAAGTATTGGTCTATCTTCAAGCAAGCAATCCTCCAACCCGCTAGACCTGATTCATGACCAAATCTGGCAGGCAGTCATACCCACCACCCCTAACTCCCACCCTCACAATCCCTGATTCTGTCCTCCAACTCACCCTAACCATTCTTTTCTATCCCAGCATCCACAATAACCACAAAACCATCATATAAGCTGCCCACCCAATCCTCACCTCATCTCCTCACCAGGTCCCCTTTCTTACACCCCCAATCCTATCTTTATGCTGACCTCCATGACCTTGCTAATAATTTGTGGAAGAAAGAACCTCCAATGATAGATCCTTTGCATCCTGCTAGATCTCATCCCTCCAGCAGACCCTACTGCCTCACATGCCCCATAAGCCCACTCTCCAGCTCCTTCTCCAGCCCCACCACTAACATCATCTACCTCATAATCTCTCTAATCAATTTCACCACCTGCAACATTATTTATCTTCTCATCTGCACCCAAGGTCCCACTTTCTATGTTGGCCTCACCAGTAACCCTCTCAACATCTGCATGAACAGGGATCGCAACAGTGTTAACTTTAAATGCTCCCTACCCATGGCTGTTCATGCTAATCATCATAACAATAAGTTCAATGACTTGTTTCATGGTGAGGGCCATCCGTGCCCTCTCCAAAGATGCCTCTGCCTCCCAACTTTGACAGTGAAGACTTGACTAAATCTACCTCCTAACTCTTTTTTTCCTGCCGGCCTTAACCTCTGCTAATATGTCATTCCTTGTCCACTTTCCCCCTACCCCTCCTCATCCTCAAATACCCAACCTTCTTACACTAATCTTCCACCCCCATACTTCCAGCACAGTATGCCAAAGCCATTAAGTTGTCTTCTCTTGTTGGCTGATGAAGGGTAAATTCTGAAAGCTCCCATCCAAAGTCTCTTCAGAAGGGTCTCTCCGACACCCTTGTTTCCCAAAGGAGACCGAAGGCTTTGACTAAATGACAACACTTTTTAACTGTCATGAGCTGTAGAGTTGTCAGACTGCAGTAATGTACTCTGAAGCAGAGCTCCACTGCCTGACTCTTATACAAGTGAATGCATGCAATGCATTTAAGAGCCTAAGTCAGGATCCCCATCAGGATGGCAGAATCCAAATAACCAGAGAGACCCATTGCCTGGGATGTATTAATATGCTGGTATGGTAATTTTTCAAGTATGAATAGAAAGTTAATATCCACCCATGACAGGAACTAATGACACAACAGTTGATATGCCTTAAAAATGACACCTACCAACCAACACAAGACAGAGAAAATTATCATAAAATTGGAAGGAACCATTGCTATGTTTCCGGAAATGAAAGTCCAATGGCTGAATATTTAAAATACACTAGTGGTACCTGCAAAAACTTTTGCAAAGTCAGTCAGAAATCTGCATGTTTAAAAGTAATAATAGCCAATTTCTCCTTATAAAATTAGACAACTGATATTTTGAATGCCTAGTTTGTTTTTGTAATTTATATGTGCAATTTTAATTGTCTCTCTCATATGAAAAAGGTCACATTCCAATATTGAAATAAAGAAAGATTTTTTCTTTTGGCCAATCGTTAAAAATGCCCACAGCCCACATGCAGTTTACTGAATAATAATAATCTATAGTTATTAACGTTGCAATCTATTAAGTTTGACATTACTACGCTTATAATTTCGAGGCTTCATAAACAGCGTGAAGTGGATAACGCAATTATTTTGGCTATTTGAAGGCTTAATGGACACTAATTCAATCGCAGGCAACAATGTGGGTCGCCTTGGCAACACCCGAAAAGAGTATGAAAAAGCCATAAAATTTCGAAAATAAATGCGTTTCTAAGAAATTATTCCGTCCAACATCAAAACTTCACAAGAATAAGATATTTTATAGTTTTAGCCGTCAAATAAAGCAAAAACAGGGAAATTCGGTCCATATTTACGTTTTTAATGAATGAAAGAAATATATTTGCACCTTGAAAAATCAAAACTCCTCTGTAAACATATGGAAAAATATAATCATCTCCCAGAGTCGAATCTGGGAGAGTTATGTAAACGAAAATAGTTTTCCTGGGGTCTCCTAGTTGGCAGAAACAAAATGGCGTTTACAACATTTCTCTATGACAAACTGTTCAAAAGATAAAAGGGGGGATGGATGGGTTGGGATGGACGGACGGATAGACAGACAGATGGACAGACATTGAGTAATTATATATTAAGATTTTAAGTAACTTGAATTACTTCTTTTATTATTTGTTCATATTTTTCCCTAACCCTGAAGACATACTTGCACAACTGTTAGAGCAATATCTCTTTTGCTTAGACTCTTTATATTTTAAATTTTGAGGACATAATTCTAGCATTTTATCCCAGCTAAGATAACTAAACATCATAATTGTAATAAAAGTTGTGCAGAGAAACTTACCAATACAGGAGTTGGTAAAATAGTTCCATAAACCGGCACTGGGCTAGTGACTAAAACATTCCTCCCAGATGCAATTGCTGGATATGGATCATAATCTTCTTCTTCCTCATCTTCATCTCCCTCACCATGATGATGCCTATGAGGATGACCGCTGTCACCCATACTCCCCACAGACACTGCTGTTGGCTCGGCAAATACTGGAGATGCCATTGTGGGGATAATCCTCGTTTCAGGCACTCTTTCCACTGTTTTCTCCTCAATCCCATAGTCTCCATCCCACGTGTCTGTATCCCACGTATTTGGTATCTCATCGTCACCTTCCTCATCTTCTTCATCATCACCATTTTCAAAATCTCCAGAACCCGACTCTCTCCGAATTCTAACAATGGGTCTTGCATTTCGAACTTCTCTCAGAGCAGAGCCCTTGCCCACTCCTGCTGTCCTCACTCGCCAACCGAGCACAGGTAGGCCTAACACATCACTCAATGAACCATCACGTGCACGGTGTCTTAACTCTCCAACTGAATCTCCATTCACTTCTGCTTCATTCCATCTTCCATCTTTATTTTCCATGTCAACTCTCAAATCCTTGGTTAATTTCTCCTGCTCTTTCCATTTCCAAATTTGTCCATTACAGCCAATCTATAATAGAAAAAAATAATGTTATACTTTTCAATAAGAAAAATCTGCAATTGAATATCATATCATATCTAATTTATAAAAATGAATGTGTGAATATATGTATGTTTGTATGCCCCTTATATGTTTTTACACCATTGAAGCTATCGAATTCAAAAGTTTCATGGGTCATCCTATGAACAAAAGGAAGAACTTGGTCTAGGCTTGCAGCCCGTGGGAGTCTCTCATACTTCATGAAGTCAACAAAACACTATTTCCATAAGAATGCATGGGAAATGGTGTGGAGAAACCCCAAAATGCCATGCAGCCCTTCACTGTTGTGGATATAAATATACCTAAATATTAACTTACAATCATGGGAAATGGCTTATTTTACACACAAAAGACTATATATTTTAATTCTGTTCATGTTTAATCATATTACATGTTAAATTGCTCGAAATTATCCTTTAGGCGCTAAATTTATTAACATTTTCCAGGTGGTAACAAAGCTAAATTTCTTAATTGTTGTCCTCCTCAAAGGGAGATAGCCACGTAAAGATTAATGCAAGGAAAATCCACATTGTGGTGCGCCATAGAGGAAGAATAGCCAAATCCAAGATAAAGGGTACAAATGGATTAAATATAGTCTATGAATACTTTTAAAGAGAGTCAAATGATTTTTAAGGAATATTATAACATTGTTATCTTTTATCACTAACACTGAAAGATATATCACAACATAAATTGATATATCTACTTACATTTGTTCGGTAGCCAAGTTGTTGTTTATTTTTTACGTTTTGGCTAATAGTATCGACATAATCCACATAATTTTATTGCTGCTTTAAAGGCTTCGGTGCATCTATCCATGTGAATATTAATTAAGCCGTTAATACGTAATTATATTAATGGTAAAACTTTGCAATACAATACATAAAATAGTAAATGTTAATGTAAACATCGCTTGCGTAATTAAGGAATGGGGAACAAAAATTCAGGGCTTATGGTGCACTCGGAGTAATTCCTATTTTATTACTGCTCGATTACGCCAAATATTCTTGAAAAAGCAGTCTGCCTTGATTATATGATGGATTCGCCATTGAGGTACACCCACGAGCACAAGCCTGACTAAAATTTTTCAATGGTTTCTTTAGGTGGTAGTTAAAATTCTGTGTGAACCTCTTCTCTGAATAACACATTTCAGAAATTTTGGGGCACCGACAGCGCAGGGCCCCAAGAAATAAAAATCATTTGCTACTTAAAAGAAAATTCCTTCCCGAGAGAAGCCAGTTAACTCCAGTTAGTAACATATAAAAGCAATTATGTTGGTAGTCAGAAGGCCAACCTTCAACTCATGATAATAACATGTAGTATTATTTATATTATAATTTACAGATTTTCTCAATTTTCTCTTAATGCTTACAGCATCACTCATTTATTTGGATTCTCTTCCAAAAGACTTTCAATTGCTCATAAAGACAATCATTGATTATAGTAAGTCCTCAACATATGACTTATGAATTTAAATGACACCTAAAGCTAAAGTCCAAAAGAAAAGGAATTTATAAACAGGATTATTTGCATTCTTAAACTGTTACTTAAAAACTTTCATCATTTCAATTTATATCAAAGATATTGCACTCAGAAACTAAATAATAAAGACAAAAATTAAGTGATATGCATTCAAAAGATAAATTTCATAAATATAACAAAATCTCTCTGCTGTCCATAATAAACAAATAATTCTAACCTGCCATTCAAGTACAGTGCCTCGTTTGTAACTACTGCCCATGACAACAGCATCACCTGGACCGGCAGCTAAAACAGAGCCATCCCCAGGATCTGGTCTATCTTCCTTTAGTTGTGGCCTCAACATTAAGGACCCAGGTGCTACGCCAAGGAATGAGCTTGCTGCTGCCCCAACCACACGAGCACGGCTCTGGGCTCCTAGATGACTGAAATCAGCATCCAGCAGCACAGACACCATCAATGGGTTCACACAGATACCCTTAAAGAAAGGTTTGATTGCAATTTGGACTTAGGATATAAAAACAAACCCATAGATGGTATGTAAAATGAGCTAAATCTTATAACTTCATTAATTATAAACTCAATGGGAAAAATTCGTGTAGCTCCTAAGCATGTAAGCCACACAGTGCCACTGACAGAAGGCCAGCATCTAATATTGACATTTGTTTAGTTTTGACATCACAACTCAGATTGAGTAAGCTATATTTATATCCTGAATAAAAATATATATTGAAATTTGTTTATGTGTACCACTACTCTAATACACAAACATTCTTTCTTGCAAGTAATTATATCAATTTTTCATTAATAACAAACAGGGGCAGTCATTTACTGATGCTGAAAGTGAACTCCTGAAACTAACCTTCCCATTTGAAGATGAAGGCCAGGGAGGCATTGGTAGTACCTCAATGACAAAAACATCCTTAGCCATTTCTGGAGCCACTTCAAATTCCATTTTTTTCTTGGAGGATGCTACAGCCTTTAAAGTCACGTAAAGTTCACCAACATCACTTGGCCCGGGAACTCCCTCAAGTCGTCCATGCTTAGGATCTGTGAGAGCCAACCAGGAAGGCAGTGGAGAATTTCCAGGACTATATGCCTAGTGATAAGATAAAACAGCAGATGTTGTGACTAAGGAATTGTAAATGCCCAAACACATTTAATAGGAATGGAGAAAATATAATGAAAACTTACATGAGAAAGATAAAATTCACATGAACTAATTCAAAAACAAAGGTGATACTAAAAAAAAAATAAAAGGAATAAATATAGATAAAACATGAGTAATGATTGGATTTTGTGCTAATATAATTTCATTCATTTCAATTCATTCTTTCATGGATGTCAAAGAGAAATATTTACTTGTTTTGGGAATTAGAATTCAAATAGATAAGGTAAAGTAAAAAACGATGAAATGATGAGCATTGATATTTTTATTTTAAATAAGTTGAAAAAAAATACGTTAACTATTGTAAGCAAAAAATACGACGGCAGCAGGTCCATCATCAAAACAAATAGAGGCGTCAAACCCCTGATCCAGGGCCGCGTACTTGAGATGCCCAGGCGAAGGACATCTCTACCACCCCTTCGTGCAGGGCAAAAGATAAAATGTCGACTTGCGACTGTCTAGACTAATCCCCGACCGAGGAGTAGCACTTGGCACCCTGGATTTGCGCGACCCTAGTTCGATCGAGGAGAGAATATTTTTCCGAAAGCGACTTCGGATATAGAGAGAGGGCGAGCTCACTTCGTATCTGTCGACGTCACCCGCAAAGGCATCCTCGGGCACGTCCACCCTGAAGGGTCTCCCGACCACCGCCACCGTGTCCGACACTCCCCACATACGCTTCACCGTGCCCCCCTCTCTGCCCCAGGGCGGAGCCGATGCCTCCGCTCCGCCCCCATCGACCGCCACCGCCGCCGGCCCCCTCTCGTCGGGGGCGAACCCGAAGTCGGAGTCGGAAGAAGGGAAGTGGTTCGCCTCGCCGACGAGAGCCCCGCTCGCGACGGCTGCGACCAATAGGGCGAGGGCGGCGCCACACCAGGAGGCGAGGCGGCGCCGCGGGTGCGGGTCGGCGACCATGTCGACGGAGGGCTAAGAAAGGGCCACGGAGGCGGCCCGCTTCATGAACGTCCGAGAGGATGCAGGGGGCCGCGGATCCGCACGGGGGAGAGAGGTGGGGAGGGCGCAGAGCACCGCTGAGCCGCGTCACCGCTCCATTTCCAAAGGAGACCTGAAAGAGGGAAAGAAGAACGGTGTCAAGACAACGGGTCACTCGCTGTAGTCCAAGAATACGCTTTCACACAAATGATCGTGAACCGAGAACACCGGCCACTGCCACGCTGGGGTGTTGCGGGAGGAGCAACCGCCCCGGGGCGAACGCGCCGCCGGTCGACGAAGGAAGTGTCCGAGGTCGGGCATTGACTAAAAGTGAGCGGCGAGAACAAAAGAGGCAGGAGCAGGGGAAGTTGACTGGACGCCGATTCTCATGCTTCGAGAATAAGGAACGGATTCCAAATTTCACCCTCTTCACCGCGATCGTTTTTAAAGCAACCTCTCCACACAAAATCGCTGAGCGAATTCCGATTTACAAAAAAGCATTTTTTAAAGGCGTTAACAGTTGACGCGTTCGAGAGACAGATGTCACTGCGAAGGTCAAATTCATCGATAATTAATTTTTAGATCCCTAATTGGAATGACGCTCCCATCCTTTCCTCCTTCCCTCCGCTCTTCCTCTCTAGTTCAGCCACTGTTGTATTGCAGAACGTATCATTAGCGATTTATTATTATATAAGCTTTTATAACCATTACCGCATGTGTGTTTGTGTGTACACATTCATACAGACACACTAGCTGAAGTACTCTGCGTTGCCCGGGTAAATCCAGTACTGTATTACAGACCGGAGAGCTTTATTCTTATGATTTCCTATAAGTCACCTACCTTGTGTTTTAAAATAATTATCTTGGTTTTTGGAACTTGGATTTTTTTTGTGTTGCTCTCGACAAGCCGAAAAGTGCGTATCCCTTACATTTTTAGTCGTTTTAATCGCTCAGCACGCATTTCAGGGAATTTTCGTTTACTCAAGTGCTGGTTTGTTTCTTCATTTCATCCATTATTCTCATTTGTTTAATTCCTTTCAGAAGTGCATATTTTCATTTCAAGGGCGTTATTTTTCATTGTTTAGAACTAGAGCCCTGCACGGGTATGATATTTTCCACACGTACCCGCAGACTACTAACCCGTACCCGCAGACTACTAACCCGTACCCGACCAGTACCCGCAGAATATAAATCCGCACCCGACCCGTACCCGCAGACTCGCATCCGCACAGAAGGCCTACTTGTCCGACCCGACCCATATTTTTTAACTGTCTGGTCCTCGAGACACAAATCCGTAGCAAGAAATCGTAAAACAATGAAAATATTATTTCTGAGTCACGGTCATTTATATTGTATAAATTAAAATAAAATGCAATTGTACACAAACATTAATTTTTATATCGAAAAAATGTATTTAAAGTATCTACGATTTATTTTTACAAAAATTACAAATTTTACAAAATAATTTAATTGAAAAAAGGAAACATTAATTAACAGTACCCTGAGATTTAAAATGAATATTAAAAAATAGGACATCATCCACGTTTGCGGGACCTAAACTGCTTCTTCTTTCACTAACAACATGTCCCACCAATTAAAAACACCTCTCTGATGGAGCACTGGTCGCCGGTATTGCAAAAAATACAATTCGCTAAAATACTTAAATTTGGCAAACAATTCTTTTGCTTATCCCACCAATTCATCAAATCAAAATTATTAGTAATGTCGTCAGATAGTTTTAAGGCAATATATGCAGTGAATTAATCTGGAGAAATGTGATCATTTACTGTCTGTATCCATAAACTGAACTAAGGTGCCTGACATTTTATACCTTTTCATCGGTTGCTCTACAAGCGTACACGTGTTAGATGTTAGATTCTGCTGAACCTATTTCTAAATGATCGTTTATTTTCCAATGCCACAAGTGAACTAAAAATATTGTTGGATATTGTTCTCTTTCCAATTCAATCAATGCTTTCTGGAATGGATTGAGGTATTCTACCAAATCTAATAAATCTTTCTTTTCAACCTCACAAATCATATCACTCATGTTTTTTCAATTAAATATTGTAAATAACCTCCCAATTTTCAAGTAAAGAGATCATACGAAGAATTGTATTCCAACGTGTCTTGACGTCTCCTTTCAAAGTACGTAGATTACAGCGCACCTTGTAAGCCTGATTTTTTAAAATATTTCACAATTTTTCTACACTTCTGAATTAAAGCAAGTGGTGTTTCATTAGAAGAAATAGAAATATATACAACATTATTTATTAAGTTTGCTGCACAATTGATTTTATTGAAAATTTTCAAAGCAGCTTTAATATTTGCTCCACGGTCATTGACAAAAATAAAATTCTTCAAGTTACTATAGACACCGTATTGTTTTAAAATTAGCAACAATTCATTCCTTATATACCAGTTTTCTTTTCGTCAGGATCAACATATTTAGTGCACAGAACACGATTGCATAACATGACATTCTTTACATAGTGTAATGTGTTAAAAAAATAACTGACATTTTTGTAATTATCTGTCCACAAGTCCAACGTGATCTCACCCCCTTTTGTGCCTATGTAGGATTTTATTTCTTGAATTAGCTCTTCTCGAGCTTTCTGAGCCACTGAATTAAGATTTCTCGAGATAGTTGTTGGATGTGGTAGCGCATCTTCTAAGTCAAAATAACATTTTTGATTTGCACTCATTTTCATCATTATTTCTAATAAATTTATAAACCCATCTCCTGATGCTATCTCAAAAGGTCTCATACCTCTAACTACAAGTTCGACACAGCCATCTAAAACCTTTTTTTTCTTTTCAACAGATAATTTTGGTAAATCGCATTGTTTCGGCACAAGAAAATTTGTAATTTTAGGCACGCCTTCTTTGTTATTTTCACACTTGTATCGCAATAAACTTGATGTTCCCAGCTTCCTATTATCATAATGCTAAACATTTTTACAACTACTGCAAGCGATTGTCATCGAAATCACAGCTGACAATCTAGCCTAAAATAATCAGTGCAGTTTTTCATATATTGTTTCTACGTATGATAAATTCGTCTGCACATCTGTTATTGAGGTGACAAATTGGCATTTGAATACATCAATACAAGACATATCATCTAAATAGTTAAAAAAGAAATGAAAATATATTAAAGCGGGTAAATTGGACAGAATTGAGCTAAAATCAATAATAAATACAATAAAGACGTTATAACTTCGTTAGTAAAGGTTTTCTGGCTCTAACTAGGCTTGGTAGGATTCGATTTAAATCGATCGAACTTAAGGAAATCGGCCTATAATTTTCTGGGTTCTCCTTGTCGCCGCCCTTATGAATTGGAGTAACGCGCGCTAACTCCCAGTCGTTAGGGACCTCTCCACGGGAAATAGATTTCTCGAATATTAAGGTGCGATTTCTTTTACTGATTTTATACATATTTATCGCAAATTCGACATAGATTCGACATTTCTACAGAAATAAACTTGGTTCTTTCAAGTGTAGGACCGTTCAAATCCCGAATACGTACCATGCCTCTAAGTCGGTGGTACGCAAACATTTACAGTCGCGCCCCCCTTTTCATCGCTAAAAACGGTGGTTCCCCCATTTTAATTGAATATTATCTCATGTTTGTGTTGTTTGTAATAAATTCGATATTCTCTGATAAAGAAAACTAAATAGCCAACAGGTCGGTCCCGGTCTAGAAAAACTGCCGAGAATCGCGTTCCACTTTGACAGAATAACCGACTGCGCCCCCCGTAAAATATTTCGCACCCCCCAGTTTGCGAACCTCTGCTATAAGTAATATAAAATGCAAATGATTAATATGCTACACTCTCCCGTGTTAATCGAATGGAAAAAATGAAAGTTCCTGGAATCGAACTCATGATCTTCTGAAGGACGATGACATGTCTAAAAGATGCGAGTATATTGCGAAAAAATCGTCTAAATCGTACTTCCCGTTCTCGAGTTATTCGCGTCAACATAATTCGCCACCTGAGGCGCCAGTACGGTAACTTACTAACAAAAGATATCGTCCATAACTATTCGCCATTTCTGATGGGTAATTAATTATAATAGAATCCATTGAATGGCATTTGGATTTCGGTTACAAGTGAGCCTTCTTCGGTGGATATTCTCCGAGCGTTTTAGCACTCCGGAAATAATAGCTGACCATGACTTCGTAGGTCTGCTCCATCAATCTCTTTTATGGCTAAAAGGACTGCGCGCATCTATAATTCTAATATTTATTGAGTAATTGCAATTCAAGCGACAAGCATTGAGGCGAGGGAAATCACGACGACTACGTGTCATGGGATACATAGAGAAGTAACTTTGCCTCACTTGTGCTGCATTTATTCTCATTTACTTCATTTTTCTTTTGAGGGACTAACTGTTTCATACATCATTCCCATCACTATAATCTCCCTTTCACTCCCGCCCTCCTCCCCTATCTATTCCTACTAATCATTCCCTTTTCCATTCTACTCTCACTCTCTCCTTTACCCATTCTCTGTATCCCAATTCTACTCTTTCCCTTCCCACACTCTTCTCATTCAATCCAGGGCCGACAGCTCCGCTGGAAAACCAGTGATCGATACCTTAGTGTTGGTCGATAGTTGCTGGAGAATATGAGGGGAGAGCGGTATGAGTTTGGACGGAGGGAAATAAGGTAAGGTTGAGGGGCAAAGAGATAGAAGATGAATGGGATGCAGGTAGAGGAAAATAATGGGAAGAGAGATAGATGGGGAAGGATGGGAGAAAGATAGAGGGGAAGAATGGGATAGGAGAAAGGGAGGGATGAGAGGGAGAGGTGAAGAATGAGAGAGATGGTTGGTTTAATTTTTAGATAACTACTATTCGACTATCCTAGTAGGTAGAGGACCGATTGTCGTGGACATTTTTTTTTTTCAATTTTAGAATTGACATATTCAAATCACTACCGATTCGTTGGATGAGAATTGAACCTGAAGGGCTTTCTCTCTCTTTTTCGCTTCCAAATTAGGACGGCCAAACATGCAATCTCACACACTTCGGGTTTAGGGGAAACTACTAAAGGCCAGAAACATTTTTTTCTCACACACGTACAAATCACGCAATCAATCAACCGCACACGTGTATTTCCTTTTTAAAAATGCCTTAATACGCATTTCGGAATCAACGATTCCATCTTCAATAGGCCGATCATAAACACGAAGAAATTCGGTAAGTGGAGCGTATACACACAAACGGGAAAAAGTGAGAGGGAAAGAAAGGTAGGGGAGGTGGAAAAACAAATAAAATGATATTTACATTGTCGCGATGGGAAAGTTAGGAGGTCCATTGGAATGACAAAATTTATACTGGTGAAATAAAAAGAAAAATCGCTACTAGGTTCCAAGAATATCTATCGTAATTAAACATGGGAAATTTGACAAATCATACGTAGCAACCCACATATTGCACACTCAATACTCCAATTCCTTGGATAAACTTACACTAGTAATGAAACCCATTTCCAATCACTACCTTCTATATGCGGCTGAAAGTTTAGCCATTCATAAAAACAAGATGATCCAAACGAAACTTACGAGGCCTACTTTCCTCATAATTACATTAAATTAAATAAGGTGGAGAAATTACTTATATAAATAGCTTTAAAATCACTGTGGATCAGTTGCTGTTTGTGGTCCCAAAATTCATAACGTAATAACGTAATAAAATATTACAAATACATTCTAACGGAAAACTAAATTGATCACGCGTATTTGTGTGGCAAAAATAACGTGTATGTACTAGACTATACCGAATCCGAGTCCAACAATAGTAGTTGTAATGGCAACACTCTCGTAATGAATGATAAATAGAAGAGGGGACTACGGCGAGTTGTTTCTCGTAATGAGTGATAAACACTGCGAGGAAGTCAGTATTTACGCGAAATTCGAAGAAATACGACCGATAAGCAAAATTATACGATAAAAATTAGAATCTCCATTCCTTTCCTGAGAGAATAGTACAAATCCCGCTCCGATATTACAATTGTAAGATATTATAATGTGCAAGAGAAAATTACCCTGCACGATGGATTTCAGATTTCTCATGCAAATCAAATTGGAAAGATAGTTCCTGGGATCGAGCCCGGGACTATCAATCATCGCAACAAAAACTATATTTGGGAGCTCGGCTTCATTAGCAAAAGATTTCCACTAAGTTTCATGAAAATCGGTCAATTGGTTCAAAAGTTAATAGTGGGGGATGGACAGGCGAGCAGACGGACACAACGAAGAAACTATAAGCCTATTTCCATTCTGGAAATTAGGCTAAAAAGATGCTACCCTCAATCAAGACACGGGTCCAATACTAGGCACTACACTGCTTCCCCTTTCTAATAACAATTATTCAACGGACTTCCTAACTCCCCCATCACGGCAATGTAACTATTTTATTATGAATAGGCCTATTTCAATTGTGTTAATATTTAATTTGCAATATTTCTTTATATAAAATTTAGTGTTCGAATTCTTGAATACCCCACATATTTCCATGTGTAAACCAAGGTTCGGGCGTAAAAATTGCAACTTTGGCTTTATTGTCATGGCATAAGACAGTTTGATCGTGAATTGTCTGCAATGCATGTTAAAAGGAATTGCTGGATCATTTGGCGTATCAATTTACTAGTAGGAGGTGCTTGCATAATCAATCACTCTTAATTCTCTCTCACATTTTACAATCATAACCCACGCCACTAATTTACGTTAAATAATGGTACATTCGGTTCCCGAGTTAAATCATAATGTTCTCTCTCAGATTCAATGTATAGCAACTTTAATTGGAATAAAATCGAAATTAAATATAAATACCGATAATCAAATGAAACTTACACGTATACAGCATCTATATTAATTTCATTTAACATTATAACATAAGACTTTCATTCAAATACTAACTGAAATTAATATAGCGTGTTGTATACATTGAAGCTTTCTGTTCTTTTCGATGCATTAAAGAAATTCCTATTTTAATTCTTACCGATACGTAAGTGAAGCTTCAATGTGTAAACTGTTAAATGAAGCGACTATCGTTACTATGAAAGTTTATTTACTAACATTACTAACTATATACTGTTGTTAGTAACCATACAAATTCTGTAGCACTCTGTAGCTTAAAAGGAATTGCTGGACCATTTGGAGTGTCAATTTCCAATCATAATCAACGCTATGTGCCTCTTATTTACGTTAAATAATGGTACATTCGGTTCTCTAGTTAAATCATAATGTTCTCTTTCAGATTCAATAAACTTTATTGTATTGTAACTTTAATTGGAATAAAATCGAAATTAAATATAATTACCGATAATCAAATGAAACTTATACGTATACAGCATCTATATTAATTTCATTTAACATTATAAAGTAAGACTCATTTAAATACTAACTGAAATTTATATAGCGTGTTGTATACATTGAAGCTTTCTGTACTTTTCGATGTATTAAAGAAATTCCGATTTTAATTCTTACCGATACGTAAGTGAAGCTTCAAAGTGTAAACTGTTAAACGAAGCGAATATGAAAGTTTATTTACTAATATTACTGACTATATACTGTTGTTAGTAACCATACAAAATCTGTAGCTGAACATGGTTGACCACGACTACCGATCTAACTGTTTGGAAACAAAGGTCCTCATTTATTAAATTAACAACTAAAGTAGGAAGCAGAGCGTAAGTGTAGAAAATGTCTAACGAAATATTACATTCGAAACGTAAATTATAAATAAGTAATAAATGCAGCTATTACTCCCAGCGTGATATAAATAAAACTTAAATACAGAATGTCATTAGAAGAAACCATTACGATCTATAAATGCACACACAAAGTAAGCATAGATACAAACGAGGTGATGCATTTTTATTATATTAAGATAAATAAATGGATGATGAAGAAATGAGGGGTTCAAATTTAGGAAGGACTGCAGGAGGATGTCATAAGATTAATTTATATTTCTTAGTTTGATACAATTATATTTTAATCCGAATAATCACTGTTATTAGCAGATATTAATACTTCTTTAGATAAAATTGATAGCATATGTATTAGTATCAAATAGTATTAACAGGGTTAGGGAAACCTGCTGATATGTAAGTGAAACGCGTATCTTGTTTTCTCAACTTTTTCACGGCAATTGGAGATGCAAATCCATTTAAGTCATTTGCCCAGCTTGTAAATTCTCCATTGAATTGTTTAATCCTCCAGTACACGGGCCTATTTTTTCTTCCTACAGTGCACGCAGCGGGCCTGACAGATCCATCGTTATTTTTAAGTGAAATTCCTAGTTAATCAGGATAAAATAAGACAAGTTTGATTATTTTATAAAGACATATTTGTAGTAAACATAAAACAAAATAATCAGCATTACAATGGTTTTTCTGTTAAAAAATGAATGTTTATTATAGAAGCAACCAAAATGTTCTTCCTTCAGTTTCACACTTAACAATATATTCACTTAGTTTTTTAATTATCAGTGGAAATTACAGGATTAATCTTCGATATTTTCGTAACACTGACTGCACACTGTATTAAAATGTTCCAAAGAAATTAATTTCTTGCACTTTTTGCAAAAATACCTACTTTTTCTGTTCCTCCCTACGCAGTCTCCGCATCAACCACGTGAGGTCGTAGGTGGTTCTTGCGCTGTCATCTGCAGGTCTGACCCAATAATATTTCAAATTCTCCTTATTTCATTAGGAATGGATTTATTGATTGATTTCCGTGTTAGGTGTTCATTTACTAAGGCAAGTAACAGTTCACTCAAAAGTCTCTTCGAGATTTTTGTTCTTGTCCATTACCATGGTAAATTACTCTCGCATTTATAGCTCCGGTATTCAATAGGCTGTAGAATATAACCATCGGCCATCTCCTTGTGTTTCGTGCAACATTGTAAGTTGCACTCATTTTGTCAACAACTTCACTCCACCTTTTGTCGTTATAGAAAGTAATAATTTCGGTTTTTTTTCATTTCCGGTGTCAACAGCGATTTTTTTCTTCATGGTGCATAGTTGAAAGCAATAAAACATTTTTCACCTTCTTAGGAATGTACGAGACCAAGGTGAAATTCTCTTGAAAGTCAAACATTGAGGATTTCTCTTGGGTCCCTCGTATAAAGAAATTCGATAAGAATTTACTTCGTTTTTTCTTACAGTGACAACCAGCATTGTTTACTTTTATTATCTCCGAGAAATCTAATACATTTTCCTGGTACGAATAACAACCATTAAATTTGCAAAACAAAACTATAAAACTAATATATAACGAAAACAATTGGATCGAGGATTAGAGACGCAAGTGCACACAGGGGGTCTGTCAGACCACCAAACAGTTTTTGACCTAAGTACACAAGGAAGGAGAGCTAGACACAGACTGACCTTGATGTAAAACAGCAAACAAGGAATTATAGAAAGGTACTGAGTCACACAAGACAGTGATGCCAACACACAAAATTTTCGGTTCGATATAAGGCGGGCTTGGTCTCACAGACCAAGCGCGTGTATTGGAGGGTTAAATGAAACGATTTGAACTCTCTCAAAAGCATGTAAATGTAAAAGAACTGTTTAAACATTCGTATAAACAAATCATATCCTTGAGAACACCTATACAAATATTTTCTATAAAACGATTTAGTGATATTTTAATATGTAAATTTTATTAGCCATAAGTAGCTTGCACCATGACCATGAGAGGCATATACATTATAATAATTATCTTTGTCTCAAATATTCATTCGTGTTCTGTCTTACGACAGGTCCTACCCATTCATTGATTGGTTTTGACTAGGGAATGTACATACACGGTGTGGTGGTTTCCGTTGCCTTCCATACCGGACACACACGGAAGGGAGGAGGGAAACCCGATGCCGGCATTTGCCTACTCTTTGCGAAGAGCACCAAGGACGGAACGCTGAATTTGCGCGATCTCCTCAAACGACACAAACGGGGCCGAGCGACCTTGGACAAAATCCTGCTTGCGCAGGATTCGTGCCCGCTGTCTTTTCAAGCAGCAGGCGAATAGCAGCCAGCGTCCTAACCACTACGCCACATGCACTCAAATATATGTAGTAAAAAATCACGCCGATGCAATTTTGAAAATTTTCCATACCAATTCGGCGATTTTTTAAGAAGCAAAACTGATAATTCAATGCGGAACAAATTTTAATTGCGAATTAAATGATCCCAAAGAGTGGCGGTGCTGGGAGACGAAATTAAATAAATTACTTGATTTTCCGAAATAAAACATTATTTTCTTCGCCGTCGTATAATTTCTGCAAATATTTTTCTGAAAATACAGGGGCAGTACGAATAAAATACGAAGGAAAACATGTTAATTTTTCCTCCAAATCCCACATTTTCTGTGGCCCCAGCAAATATAAAAACGTAGCGTGCGTGCCCCAGGATAAGGAATCTCCGGAAAATGGATGAGGGACGAACGACAAGGGGGCGAAGGGAGGAAAGTGGATGATGAGGGGCATAGGGAAAAAGGTGGATGAGGGTTGAGGGAGAAGAAGGGAGGAGAGGGGAGGGAGAGGGATGAAAGGGGAGGGAGAGGGATGAAAGGGGAGGGAGAGGGATGAAAGGGGAGGGAGAGGGATGAAAGGGGAGGGAGAGGGAGGAACGGGGAGGGAGAGGGATGAAAGGGGAGGGAGAGGGAGGAACGGGGAGGGAGAGGGAGGAACGGGGAGGGAGAGGGAGGAACGGGGAGGGAGAGGGAGGAACGGGGAGGGAGAGGGAGGAAAGGGGAGGGAGAGGGAGGAACGGGGAGGGAGAGGGATGAAAGGGGAGGGAGAGGGATGAAAGGGGAGGGAGAGGGATGAAAGGGGAGGGAGAGGGATGAAAGGGGAGGGAGAGGGAGGAACGGGGAGGGAGAGGGATGAAAGGGGAGGGAGAGGGAGGAACGGGGAGGGAGAGGGATGAAAGGGGAGGGAGAGGGAGGAACGGGGAGGGAGAGGGAGGAAAGGGGAGGGAGGAAAGGAGAGGGAGGAAAGGAGAGGGAGGAAAGGAGAGGGGGGAAAGGAGAGGGAGGAAAGGAGAGGGAGGAAAGGAGAGGGGGAAAGGAGAGGGGGGGAAAGGAGAGGGGGGAAAGGAGAGGGGGGAAAGGAGAGGGAGGAAAGGAGAGGGAGGAAAGGAGAGGGAGGAAAGGAGAGGGAGGATAGGAGAGGGAGGAAAGGAGAGGGAGGGAAAGTAGAGAGAAAGGGGAAAGAGAGGAAAAATAGAAGAGATAGAGAGATGGAGGAGGGAAGCGCAGTCGAAGTATGCGAAAAATGATGGGCTGCGAGAATTCCAAGAAGAGGAATTTGGCCGATTCAGATGGTTCATGTGCGTAGGAGTGAAAATGAAAACAAATGAGTGAAGATGAGATAGAAGGGGGAGAAGAAGTAGGAGATGGATTTGCTTACGACCAAGGGAAGAAAGGACTTCTCTTATAAATACGAGACCGTAGTAAAAGGCGGTATAGAGTGGATTAGGGGAGGTAAAGGGGGGAGAAAGGGGGAGATAGGGGGGAGAAAGGAGGAGATAGGGGGAGAAAGGGTAGGGTGGAGATTGGGGGAGAAAGGGTAGGGTGGAGATTGGGGGAGAAAGGGTAGGGGGGAGAAAGGGGTAGGGGGGGAGAAAGGGGGGAAGATGTGAGAAATGAGGAGAAAAGAGGAATAGGGGAGAAAGGGGAAGAGGGGAGGAAGGGGAAAAGGGGAGGAAGGGGAAGAGGGGAGGAAGGGGGAGAGGGGAGGAAGGGGGAGAGGGGAGAAAGGGGAAGAGGGTAGAAAGGGGAAGAGGGGAGAAAGGGGAAGAGGGGAGAAAGGGGAAGAGGGGAGGAAGGGGAAGAGGGGAGAAAGGGGAAGAGGGGAGAAAGGGGAAGAGGGGAGGAAGGGGAAGAGGGGAGGAAGGGGAAGAGGGGAGAAAGGGGAAGAGGGAGGAAGGAGAAGAGGGGAGAAAGGGGGAAGAGGGGAGAAATGGGAAGAGGGGAGAAAGGGGAAGAGGGGAGAAAGAGGGGAGAGGGGAGGAAGGGGAAGAGGGGAGGAAGGGGAAGAGGGGAGGAAGGGGAATAGGGGAGAAAGGGGAAGAGGGGAGGAAGGGGAAGAGGGGAGGAAGGGGAAGAGGGGAGGAAGGGGAAGAGGGGAGGAAGGGGAAGAGGGGAGAAAGGGGAAGAGGGGAGAAAGGGGGAGAGGGGAGAAAGGGGGAGAGGGGAGAAAGGGGGAGAGAGGAGGAAGGGGAAGAGGGGAGGAAGGGGGAGAGGGGAGGAAGGGGAAGAGGGGAGAAAGGGGAAGAGGGGAGGAAGGGGAAGAGGGGAGGAAGGGGAAGAGGGGAGAAAGGGGAAGAGGGAGGAAGGAGAAGAGGGGAGAAAGGGGAAGAGGGGAGAAATGGGAAGAGGGGAGAAAGGGGAAGAGGGGAGAAAGGGGGGAGGAAGGGGAAGAGGGGAGGAAGGGGAAGAGGGGAGGAAGGGGAAGAGGGGAGGAAGGGGAATAGGGAGAAAGGGGAAGAGGGGAGGAAGGGGAAGAGGGGAGGAAGGGGAAGAGGGGAGGAAGGGGAAGAGGGGAGAAGGGGAAGAGGGGAGGAAGGGGAAGAGGGGAGAAAGGGGAAGAGGGGAGAAAGGGGGAGAGGGAGAAAGGGGGAAGAGGGGAGGAAGGAGAAGAGGGGAGAAAGGGGAAGAGGGGAGAATGGGAAGAGGGGAGAAAGGGGAAGAGGGGAGAAAGAGGGGAGAGGGGAGGAAGGGGAAGAGGGGGAGGAAGGGGAAGAGGGGAGGAAGGGGAATAGGGGAGAGAAGGGGAAGAGGGGAGGAAGGGGAAGAGGGGAGGAAGGGGAAGAGGGGAGGAAGGGGGAAGAGGGGAGGAAGGGGAAGAGGGGGAGAAAGGGGAAGAGGGGAGAAAGGGGGAGAGGGGAGAAAGGGGGAGAGGGGAGAAGGGGAAGGGGAGAGGAAGGGGAGAGAGGAGGAAGGGGAAGAGGGGAGGAAGGGGGAGAGGGGAGGAAGGGGAAGAGGGGGAGAAAGGGGGAAGAGGGGAGGAAGGGGAAGAGGGGGAGGAAGGGGAAGAGGGGAGAAAGGGGAAGAGGGAGGAAGGAGAAGAGGGGAGAAAGGGGGAAGAGGGGAGAAATGGGAAGAGGGGAGAAAAGGGGAAGAGAGGGAGTAAAGGGGGGAGAGGGAGGAAGGGGGAAGAGGGGAGGAAGGGGAAGAGGGGAGGAAGGGGAAGAGGGGAGGAAGGGGAATAGGGGAGAAAGGGGAAGAGGGGAGGAAGGGGAAGAGGGGAGGAAGGGGAAGAGGGGAGGAAGGGGAAGAGGGGAGAAAGGGGAAGAGGGGAGAAAGGGGGAGAGGGGAGAAAGGGGGAGAGGGGAGAAAGGGGGAGAGAGGAGGAAGGGGAAGAGGGGAGGAAGGGGGAGAGGGGAGGAAGGGGAAGAGGGGAGTCGGGTAGAAGAGAGGAGAAATGGAAAGGAGAAGTGGGGAAGAGGGGTACAAAGGGTGAAGATAGGAGAAAGGGAAAGAGGGGAGTAGGGTTGAAGAGAGGAGAAATGGAGAGAAAGGAGAAGGGAAGGAGAAGGGGAGAAGAGGGGGACAAAGGGGGAAGAGGGGTAGAAAGGCATCTCCTTAACGACATACTTTCCTCTCTTAAGATAATGGGTAACTTAGTTATTCATAACCTGAGTTCGCAGGAGATCCTTTGTCACCAAAGGTTGTCTTATCGGGCACCGTTCCAAGGGGGTTCAAAAAGACAAACTCGGATTGACTCATTTGTTTCGGGAAGGATGGAAAGGGAGCAGTAGAGGGTTGAAAGTCGGAGGGAGAAGGGAATAAAAAGGGAGCCGACGCAAATGGCGCCAAGATCGCCGACTCGCGGTGAAGACGAGCCGTCGGATTCGACGTCTCGGTTACCAATTCGAGGGAAAAGACTCCGAGAACCTCGAGTTATAGCAGAGGCATCGTGGGGTGTGAGAAGAGAATTTCGATCGGAGAGCGCGATTGCGCATGCGCAAATAGGAGCGAATCCTCGGTCCAAACGACCGCAAGAAAACATTCCACTTGGACGCAGGGAATCGAGTCGCTTTACAGCGTAACGGCAACAATTGGGTGCTTTGTATTATTTGCGCGTATCCAGGCGATGATTCGGATCTCCCTCCGGATTTGACGACAGCGAAATTATTAGAGAGCGCAATTATATGGACGGATGGCAGGTCTTAATTTAGGAGAAGGAAACATTTTAAATAAACTCTGACGTACGAAGAAAGTGCATCTTTTTCAATAATCAAGCTTTTACTGAAGCTTCAGGGTGTTAACAAACAGGGAAAATATATAAAATTATCTGTAAAGGAAAATTCTTTAAATTTCGCAGAAACTTACTTTTGCCTACAAAAAATTCACGACTTTCCCCAGTGTATTTACTAGCGCAGACTATCCGGGAACGCACTAATTAAATTCTCCTTGACGATGAAAATGGGCGAGTTCTAAGTTAATTACCGGACTTCTTAAAATCGGATGAAGATACCTTTGGAAATTGAAATGAATATTGCCCGAAATAAAGTTCAAGTGCAGGATACGCACGCGCCAGTTCTCTGCGGCACGTAACAACAGATATATGAAACGGAAAAATAAAGCAAATTATGAAATGCTTCCAATTAAAGCGGGGCGAGTTGGAGAGGTTGAGTTACGAGGATGAATTGGGGGAGTTGAGTTGGAAGGAGAGTGAGTTGGGAGAGTGAGTTGGGAGGGTGAGTTGGGAGGGTGAGTTGGGAGGGTGAGTTGGGAGGGTGAGTTGGGAGGGTGAGTTGGGAGGGTGAGTTGGGAGGGTGAGTTGGGTGGGTGAGTTGGGAGGGTGAGTTGGTGGTTGGTTGAGTTAGGGGAGGGTGAGTTGGTGGTTGGTTGAGTTAGGGGAGGGTGAGTTGGTGGTTGGTTGAGTTAGGGGAGGGTGACTTGGAGGGAGGGTGAGTTTGGAGAATGTTGGGGAGGGTGAATTGGGGAGATTCAATTGGGGGGAGGTGAATTGGGGGGAGGTGAGTTGGAGGAGGTGAGTTGGAGGAGGTGAGTTGGAGGAGGTGAGTTGGGGGAGGTGAGTTGGGAGAGTGAGTTGGGGGAGAGTGTGTTGGAAGTGTGAGTAGGGGTGGTGTGATACAGAGCTGATTTGATGAGATAATTAAAGGTGAAACCATTTTGAAGACTATACCCCCGTCATAAGACTAAAAGACAACGACTGCCGTCTAGAAACTAAGCACATAAGGTTCACACCAGGCGGACGCATATATGTTCACAATTTGCAGAACTGGGAAAATTCGCATAGTCAAAGGGTTAAACGAATTTAAAGGCTCATAGCATGGAAAAATCGCATTTTCGGGCGGAGGATCGCCATTTGGCACCTCGATCGTCACCTATTCTAACATGCGACATTTGCGACGTCATCTGTCGATTATTCGCGTCGTCCTCACCCGCAAGTGGGCGGGCAAGAACATGTAGAGGGCGTTAGGCCGCCGAAGGAAGCCAGAAGGCGCAAGCAGCGGTCGAAGGATCGGCAAACGATTCAGGGAAAGAGGGTGTCGAGCGAAGTCAAGGAAGGCCAAAAGGAATAAACATAAGGGAAGAAGATTAAAATACATCGCGAATAATTTCAAACGCAGACGCGTAAACATTAGAATGAGTAGCGGCAATCGGGAGTCTAGATATTAATGTCTTACCGGATGAGGAGAGAGATGAGGAAGAGAAGAGCGAACGACGAAAGCCAACTGCCACGGTCAAGAAACCCACCGAGTGGCGAGTGGGAGAGGGAAAGGAGGAGAGGGAGAGAGAGGGGGGCACGAGTCACACACAAGGGAGCTCCTTATAATTCGTAGGAGAGGAAGGGAGATCGTCTGAGAGGATGAGATCATCACGGTCTGCTCGGAGAGCGGCGCGCATTTGGAGTCCTACGAGGAATATAAAACCTCTTTTAAGTGTAGGGTTTGGCCGAAACGGCGAGGAAAGGATGCGGTGAGGAGGGGAAAGAAGGGAAGAAAGAGGGAGGAGGAAGGTAAGAAAGAGGGAGGAGGAAGGGGAGAAAGCGGCAGGAGGGGAAGAAGGGAGGGGAAGGAGGAAGGGGAGAAAGCGGCAGGAGGGGAAGAAGGGAGGGAAGGAGGAAGGAGAGGGGGAGGGGGACAGAGTGGGGAGGGAGGGAGTAGGGAGGACAGACAGACAGACAAACGACTTTATTAGGGCGAAATTGAGACTATGTAGTCCCTTCTTGCATTTAACCCTTTCGTCATATAAATAATTACAATATTTACAAAATAAGATAAATTAATTACATAAAGATTTCAACAAAATACATATTAATTACAAGTTAATATATTTGTTAGTAGATAACAGAGCATTACCAAAGAATGTTAGTTTTGTGGGTCATAAAAAACTGTGTATCAGTTATGTTTTAACACAGAAAAAATTCCCACTGCGGAAAACACCTACAAAGAGAAGAGAGGTGTAAAAAACCGCGAAAATTTCTAAAATAGTTCAGGGGAAGGAAAAAAAATACAATAATATGAGAAACAGAGAAAAAAAACATTCATAAATACAAACAAATGTACATACATTTATATCCATATAAGGGAGGGAGGGGTGAGAGGGAAATAGGGATTGTAGGGTGGGAGTAGGGAGGAGGGAGTAGGGAGGAGGGAGTAGGGAGGAGGGAGTAGGGAGGAGGGAGGAGGGAGTAGGGAGGGAGTAGGGAGAGAGTAGGGAGGAGAGAGTAGGGAGGCGAAAGAGAGAGGAGAAAGAGGGAGGAGAAAGGGAGGAGAAAGAGGGAGGAGAAAGAGGGAGGAGAAAGAGGGAGGAGAAAGAGGGAGGAGAAAGATGGAGGAGAAAGATGGAGGAGAAAGAGGGAGGAGGGGTAAGAAAGAGGGACGGTGGGCAGAAATAGAGGAGGGGGAGAAAGAGAGAATAGGGAAGGAGGTAGAAGGGGAGAAAAGGGAATATGGGAGGAAGGAGAGGGAGAAATATGGTCAGATCGAGAGGCGTCCATTCATTCGCGAGAATTACTGTTAAGCAAATTGAGTGGGAGTATGAAGCATGAGGGAAGAGGTTTAACTAAGTGAGGAAATGGAGGGATATGGAGGGGAAGGGCTAGATGAAGGGACGGGAGGGAGAGAGAGGAGAGATGAAGGGACGGGGTGGGGGAAAAGGGGAGCGATTCACGCGCCTGGTATGTCTAGGCGCACTCCCGCCGCAGAATGTGTGTGGTGTGTGGGAGAGGCTCTAACTTTCGGCCTCATCGCGGGAAGTGAGAGAAAAGAGGTTTTTCTGTCCGAAGTTATTTCTCCCGGGAGACACGTCGACTTGAGTGATTGTTTCTGGATTCTGTATTCATGTTAGTCGCATAAATTATAATTTCTCTTGGAGCTCGGTTCGCCAAGATTTACAGGGGTGAATATACATCATTTCTCCTCGGAGAACATGTTCAGTTTCTCTTTTTATATAAACATTTTTTACATGAAATTAAATGTTTATCTTTCTTACGTGGATATGCACACACCTTTAGTAAGTGAAAAGAAATGTAATTTACGACAAAGAAATGAACGTGAAAGTAAGGCTTACTACTACTCAGTTCAAGTGAGGGAGGTTTTAAATAATTTTCGATTGTTTAATTAACTAATTACTACTGATTAAAAATAACGCTAAATCACAAATTCAATATTTCCTTGACATCGCTTCAGGTATACCGTTTTGAAGTGCTAAGACAATAGATTAAGCCATTAATATTTATATTTTATGATAGGATAACATAAGTTGTAAAGGACGCCTTTGGAAACTCTTATGTACTCCGATATGGAGCCCAGCTTTCCAATTCTGTCTACGTTATGTGCGAATGTTTAGGGAAAATAAATAGTTAAATAGTGAAAATTTAGCTATTTCTTACCTCAAGGTAACGCAGGCAAGATAAATATTTCATGTCGGTTGCATAATTATTTGGCCAATCCTACTTTTTACATAGCTCAAAACATGATCGGAAAACGCCGCAGTTGAGAAATACAATGCATCGCCCTTGAGATGTTCTTCAATGTTGATGGAATAGAGAAGTTTCTCAAACTATGAGGCGAGGCTCTCAGGGGGCGCAAAATTATTTCGGATGTAAGGTGAAATGCGAAGAATCACGACTAATAAATTTTTATCAGGGAATTTTACAAAATATGATGTTATCAAAATCATCAATAGTAATGTATATAAAATGAAAAACTGTATTTAATTTTCTTATTTTTACAATTTTCAATTCAAAGGATGTCGCATAATATTCAAGGGGGCGCGACAATTTGATGTTTAAGAACCACTAGAATAGAGCGACCTTGTGATCCTATGCAGACAGGCATGTACGTACCCAGAAATTTACTTCGGGGAGGGGGACTGAGGCCGAAAACAAATTTCCAGCACTTGATTTAATAAAAGTCTTATTCAATTAATATAAACTTTTATAACGTCTTTAGTTCCCATAACTCAACGCAGCAAGTGGCAGCGTAGCAAGAGGCAACGTAGGAAGTTTATAGTGTGGTTATCGCAGATTCCACAAATGTCTGTAAATTGTGGGGGCGGGGGGAGGGGTTCGGACTCCCCCCCCCCTCCGGGTACGTCCTTGCAGACAGACATAAGCTGTAAAGTTGGGAATGTTTCTGAAACGAGAAAAAATTCTGCTGTGACCGGGAGGAGGTTGAAGTGGTAGAATATCCGCCCGGCAAGTGGAAGATCCGGGTTCGATTTCACCGATGTATCTCTTGGTGGATTTCCATTGGGGCTAGCTCGGACCAAACGAAGAATAACACCCGCATTCAAAGACGGGAGAATTAGTCTGCTACGATAGTTCAGTGGTAGAATATCCGCCCGGTAAGTGGAAGGCTTAGGTTACATTCCCGATCATAGCAGAATTTTTTTCCCATGTTCTTCAATAACAATATTTATAGTTCCTTTCTAATTTCTCCCATATCCAAACTACGCACTAACATCACTATTACCAGACGGCAACAAAAGAAATACGACATAATATTCAGCCTCTTCTTCTTCGAGTAAAGCAACACAAAACGGTGATCACGTTCGAAGGAATGCAGTGACGCAGCGATGTTATCCACCAAGTTCGGTAAAATTCAATTCGTGCGTATCACAAGTATGGTGGCATGTATGGTACAAACTGAAGTTTTCACGATTGTTTGGACTAGATCCCAAATTCCTTGAGAGTTCCATATTGACCGGGGTTTCCCGTATTTTCAATATTTGTCCCGTATCCAGAAGGAACTCAATACGGGACGCTATTTTCCGGTATTTTAAAATTTGCTGTTATTTTTAACTAGCGCGTGATATTACAAAAAATGTTTCTAAAACCATTCTTGATTGATGCAGCTGAAACAATAACAATTCCAGTCACTGGACATATCTACTACTGAGTAAATACTGCAGTTCTTGGAAAACATTAATATGTCGTGCAGTGAGGGAGGGAGGGGGAGGAGGTAGTAGGGAGGAGGGAGGGGGAAGGGAAGGACAAAGGACCCTCCGAATGGCCAAACGAACCGAAATATTGACTTGACGTCCTCATAATTGCAGAAGTTCACTTCTTCGGGACATTTTCAATTAAATTCTTTGAAAAATTGTCTTCGCAGTGTGCAGTGCAAATATATTATTTAAACTACGCTGGACTAATCAAAAACCTGTCACTGTTTTGTTATGTATTTCTTTGATCGCGAATACAAGGCGACCCCTGATTTTTGGTTGAAAAAGTTATGAAAGTGTACAATGTATAACAAATTGGCCCATTTCGCGCGATGGAGTATTTGAAACTAAACGATATAATTTGAACGACTGCACACCATAAAACAGCAAAACCCCACGATCCGATTATATGTCAACTAAGATTTTTTTCTCTAGGCTAAGTTGGTGCATTAATAAACGTCTTTACCAAATTTTAATATAATAACGATATATCGGAAATTATACCAGAGAAATAATAAATTTATATATACCCATTTATATACTAATCAGTTGTAATCAATTAAACAATCGAAAATTAATTAAAACAACCTCATTTCAGATAAGTAGTTGCAATATTTACGTTCTTCGTCGTAGATAATCCATTTCCTTCCACTTACATACTTCCGCATGCACACGCAAGGAAATGAAACGCATTTTCACAACTATAGCAGATCTTATTTACTTACTGCAAAGATTGTTTACGTTGAAAACAATTACTTATCTAGCATGATTTTTTCTAACTTCAAAACGAATTACGACTTTCTTATTTTATATTCTTGGAAACGGCTACTCCTACGGTAAAAATGCATTTGGCAAGAAATATTTTATTGGCTGATATTACAAATTTTGTTTGAAACTTTTTCAATATGACTACTATTTTACGAGATATGAGGATAAAGTTCGTTTTTTGTTTTCAGTCAAGTGGTACCGCTGATTGGGTTATGTAAAACATTTGTGTCATTATCTTGTTTTGGCCGTAAGTCCTTAATATAAATTTTCATGAAAATCCATTACGTGGAGAACGATCATGCGTACGGACGGACAGAACGAAGCTCATAGGCGCTTACGTTGGGAAAGAAACGCGCTTAAAAAGGAAAAAAACCTCATCTTAGAGACGAGTAAATATGGATATTGCACGAGCGTCGCGGCATTTGCGATTCCATCCTTCATTATCCAATCACATTTCCAAGTGAAGTTAACGAACACTGCAGTGTGGGATCGTACCCTCGCCCCTTCCACCCTTTCCTCTTCCTCTCTCCCCTCAACCCTATGCCCTCTCCCCTCCCCTCTACCATCTTCTCCCCATCGGAAGCCTCCACCTACACACCGCACCGCGTCTCTTCTTAGGCCGAATCCCAAGCACGGCCACAAAACGCATCCTCGCCCCTTCCATTCATTTCCTCTCGACGCCTACGAGATCCGAACTGCTTCCACCACGCATGTTCCCTTCCTCACCCAAAGAGCGGCAAGGAGGAGATTGCGTGGAAAAGCCAACTACCCTGGAACAACTTGTCGCGCTAACAATATTACTGGAAAGCAAAGACGAAACGCGACGGGGGACAGAGAGAGAAATGGAATGAGATGTGCATCGAGAAGCCGCCATATGTAGGGAAGTTGATTAATACGGCCTACGTGCGTCGACGGCGCCAACATCCGACGACCACAAACGCGGGGCTCGGAATATGCGAGGAAAGCGGATGCTCAAAAAGATCGATCGTTGTTCGGGAGCGCCATTTGACGATCGAGGCGCCAAAAAGGGCAACGCGCACCGAGCGGCCGTTGCCTGCACCGAACTCTCTGGACAGAGACGGTCGGTTAAAATGCGATTACGAAGGACCCGCAACGGTCTTCACGAATTCGTTCGGAAAATTAATGCGCATGCGCGGTTTTAGCCGAACGCAAATCGTTTCTGAACACGCGAAAACGAATCTTGCATCGACAAATGAAGTCAACCACACAAGAGTGAGAAATTACAGACTATTGCCGCACGGTGATATTCAACCGCTTTGTTCCGAAACACATTACCTACTGTCCATCACTTCTGAATCAAGGGTGTTTGAAACATTGAACAGGCGAACGGTATTTGTCGGACGCACGCCACTTGTAGAGAGGACAGCCTATGGGACCCGGTTGCTAATTGCCCTCTTTCTTTGCCATTTGTTAGAATCTCGCATCTTCAGGAAGGGGATAAAATTCAGATGGAGAAGTGGCTGAAATAGTCGGAAAACATGGCGGGACTTTTACGAGAAGCAGTAAACGCCAAAAAGTAGAACTTAGAACGAGGAAAAACATTGAAGTGTCAACTAAATTACTAATGCGGACGGTAGGTAGCGTATATGGTTCCAAGAAATTTCGGCCATTTCGTGCCAGAGCCAACGATGAAATGGCGAGAGAGAGAGAGAGAGGATTGAAAGGAACGAGGAAAGCGAAGAGGGGACATGAAATGCGGTGCCCAGGTGATATACAAGGATTCAAACCCTTCCGCCTTCTTGCCACCTCAAACCCCTCCCCAATCCCTCGCTTACCTCATCTGAACGTCGGGCGAGAAATTCATATCACTCAAACACTCATATCTCCCTTTCACCTCAGACGTTATTAAATGTAAAGAATACTCGCCGCCGCAAGCATTAAAAAGATATTTTTGGAACGCTATAGAGCAGCGTTTCTCAATCGAAAGATGACCGCCGATATTAGCTGAATACCCCACCAATGACCGGAAAAATCAATTTAGAAACAAAAATTATTCGACGATTTCACATTTTGAAAACTGAAAAAACAAACCTTTCATTCCGCTTCCCGATGAGTGCTAATGGAGTGATTTCAAAGAGCGGCAGCACAGTGCTAGAAGACGCAGACGGTACGCACGCGTTGCCATGTTACAGAGAGCGCAATCAACGATTAATGCGGCGCCCACGGTGACATCGAGGGAAGCGATACAGTTCGATCGCCCTGTAGGGGTTATTTTTTAAAATCAAAATCTTGGGGGTGGTGCTCTAGAGGGCGGACCCGCCTCCCTCCTCCACACTCTTCCTTGCCCTCCTCTCTCCACTCCTCCCTACACTCCTCCTCCTCGCCACTCCTCCACTCCAGCCCTCCTCTCCTCCACCCCGGCCCTCCTCCTCTCCTCCACCCCAGCTCTCCTCCTCTCCTCCACCCCGCCCCTCCTCCCATGCACTCCCCCACCCTTCCTTCCCTCCCTCCCCACCTCTCCTCTCCTACCTACCTCCCCTCCTCCCCTTCCCCACCCTTCTTCCCCTCCCTCCATCCGACACATCCAGGCTTTTCCAGAGAAATCGGACGGCGTGGAAGCACGACGTCTCTCGAGGTCGTTCGGCGAATGCATGGACGGCGACTGAAATTCACAGAGATGATAGAGCGAGGGCGTCTCGCCACGCCAGATGCGAGACGACAAACGCGAACGCCCATGGAAGAGATGAGAACCGAATAATAAATTGAGATGTTTATCAGAAATGGAGCATTGCCGGTGGAATAAAAAGGCGATTGATTCCCCCCCCCCCCCCCCCCCATCTCATCTCCGCCGTCCTAATGGTTGGCAACAAAATTCGACGTCCCGTCCGAATCGCCAGAAAGGCTCTATTTACATTTTCGATGATTTGCGTCACCTCTTACTTATTTGAGTTTTTTTGATTTTCTCATAGATAGAAACGACCGTGAGAATACGAAGTCACAATAGGAAAGCCGATATTTTTTAGGTCTTGTGCAGTGCATCCTCTGCCACACAAGTTTGGTGAATTGCTGAGTGACATAGGTGTATCGGACATCTTTTCACTGCCCACCTCCATTTATGTGACTCGAAAAACGGCGTAGGCGCGCGGAAAACGCCTCTTCCCTTCCCAAGCTATAAAGCTATACACCATCATCATACTATAATGGGGCAAGTGTTTTTCTGTCCGGAATCTGATTGGCTGCCGAGAAGCGACAGCCTTTCCTCTGGTAACAAGGAAAAAAAATACGTCATAATCGCAATTTTAAAAGTTTATATATTATTATCTGAACTGAATCAATTTTGTATGAATTTCTAAGTCAGTCTTGGAACATATCCTTACGTCATTGCAAAATCGAAGATTAAACGTGCGATGGGAAGGAACCAACCAAAATTAACGCTACGGAGGATTTCCACAGGCTATCTCACGACAAACTAACACTTAACGATACACAACACAAAAATCATGAATGCTTCCGGCGGACATTGTTTCTAGCTGTCCAATCTACAAGCTCGCATAAATCTGCTTGCAATGTGTTGCGGTCGTCTTCGCTTTTTACTAATCTGTGTAAGAGACAGTCATCAGTAAATAATCTTACGCTAGATTTAAGGGTTTTCGGAAAGTGTTTGATGAAATTAAAGAAAAGGTCACGTTTTACCCTCATAGCCACATAGGATAACCTTCCGAAGATCTCCGCACAAAAATGTACGTGCCGTAAACATAACCTGTATTCGAAACAATACAGAGAGAATGCGTGACCCAAGGCATCTCCAACGCGTCTTATGCGGTATCGCATTCTGACGTGATAAACCTTGATACGCCCCAGAGGATAATGTGTAAGAGCCGCAAGTAAAGTTAAAAGAGCCACTTTCGCCTCGCGAGCCGCGGTTTGGCCACACATCTCTTTTCCTCTATCCAATGCCTCGGAAATACCTTGTGCCAATACGGTCATCTGACTTTCGCGCGAGTAACCACTACGAAAACCGTGTTGTCTCCCACATAAAAATTTGTTAAACTGCTAGAATTTTTTCATATAATTCTCGATTATGTGTTCCATCTTCTTACAAATTACACATGTCAAGCAGATTGGGCGGTAATTATATAAATTTGCACGCGTGCCTCCTTTATGTATAGGGATGACAATTGCTCTTTACCAATAATACACGAAGATATGGAACTTTCGTTTCCTACTCAGTGATAAATGACTAGGTAAACCAGTCGTTAAACGCTTCGGCCTTCGAAGCAGCGCTCTCAATTTCAAGTCCATTTAGTTTTGCTCCTTCTACGTATATATTTAAGTAGATTTCCGCAGCAATGATTATTTATGGAGTTGCATATAAATTTCTCTTTTGCCATCTTCTTTCCTTGATATGAAAGGAAAAGTAGTTCAATGAAAGTTGTATTGCAATGCAAACGAAGCATCTCTAACTGAGGGACGGAAAAAAGACAATCGAAATTATAAATTTAAAATATACTATAAAACGGGAAACGAGTCCGAGAGAATTATGCGACGCACAGGACAGGCGATTAGCAGGAAATCATAAGGATGAAAGTCTCCGGGTGTCATACATGAGGTATTTTGGATTTACCCTGGCAACGCCGGGTACTTCAGCTAATCTTCATATATTTGAGACTGCATTACTGCGAGTTGACCCAAGGCATCAGAATCTGATTTTAAAATAGTCCCAAAAAATAACCGACTTTTAAAGTTCCCTAAACGGTAATCTTTGTACGTTTCGAAAACGATAACGTTTGGCTTTCCAGGTGAGTGAGATAGATATCACTCGACCCAAACTTCTCCCTATCCCTCCCTCGCCCCGTTCGCTCTCCGACACCTCTGACTTGAGCCGAAGGGGAAAGGAGGGTGAGGGGGCAGGAGAGAGGAAGGAGGGTGCAGGAGGGAGGAAGGAGGGTGCAGGAGGGGAAAGGAGGGGGCAGGAGATGGGAAGGATGGAGGGGAGAGAAGGAGGAGGGAGGGGAAGAAGCGAGCAGGAGGGGGAAGGAGGGAGAGATGGGAAGGGGTAGGAGGGAAGGGGGTAGGAGGGAGGAATGGTATTGCTTCCTTCCTCACACCACAGCGCAACGAATCGAATAAACCCAATCGAACCATCGGACGGTCGATGAATGCCATCGGTGGATGTAGTATTTCGCGATTGCATACTATTCGCTGGATTTCCAAGAGAGCGTGTTTGGTAGGCATGACGTAAATGCGTTTCTTTTAATTTTTAAAGTAATCGAATTTAGCATTTCCGTTTTAATAATGTAAAACAATGACATGGCAGAATATTACCTGAATTGATTCGACTTATGACAAATCTACGCTCGAGAGATGTTAACGTTCGAGGAAGGAAAAAGCGAAGGCGACTGAAAAGCGCTGATTCCATTATTCGATTGACATCATTTTAAGAATACTCGCTACTTAATCTGGAAGTCGACTGTAGAATTCCTTTGGCGCATATCATGACGCCTAGGTGGGTTTTTCTCCACCTAGGGCATGGATGTTTGTGATCGTCTATTGTTACTGTTTAATTATTCCACTGTAAAATGGCTGCCAAAGCTGTATGTGGAATCACTGAATAAATAAATAAATAAATAAATGACTCACCTTCTCAGTTAAACTGTAAATGTCATCGGTTTACGGCTGTATGTCTCATCCACAGCTTGCGTGGAATCCTGGAAATGCAAGCAAAATTTTAAAATGAACAGCCGTGTTAGTATAAATCTACATTTCTAGATCAAATACTACAAACTTAAATGTTTATTTAGCTTCCAATCTCAAACACAGTGACAATGAGCAATGTGAAAATCGAACCAAAAACAAATTCTAAATCACCTAAAAGGATATGAGGAAAACTTCTTGTAAATGGTAAACAAATAGCTCTTAAAATGAGTTTCATTTTAAAGGTTTTTCCCTTTTAGTGCAAAATACAAAGAAACGTTAATTCACCAAAGATATAAGGTAACCGAGTAAATATTCCAATAAATTAAATAACTAGCATGAGGCCAACTCGACGAGTCGAAACCATAGTCGTATAATTATTACGTATTAATTGAGATTATGTACTTGATTAAATAAAATCTGTAAATTAAAGATTTTTAATAATGCAATTCTATAAAATCTCGGCATCCTAGGATGATTTAAAAATCTGTAGAAAATTCGTTGGCATTTTAAAAAATACTAATAGCTTTCAATTGAAAAACAAATTAAATTAAAGCTATAATGAAATGAAATTATGGTGAGAAAGCAACAAAAATTCGTAATTTATACAGATGAAAGGAAATTTTTAGATTGATCGAATTTTCAGTTCAGAAAATTATTAAAAATCGAGAATTATCTAAAAGGTTTGAGCAAATTAGATTTCTGGATAGAAATTGCTTGCACTTTCGGCCGCTTCAAAAGCAGTACGGGCGCTCTAATCTAATTTGAAACGTGGACAATAGTTTAAAAACTGATTGTTTATCATGGTAATATAAAACGACGAAGGGATTCTATTATAGTTTTGCTTCATAGAGGCAGGAAGTGAGAAAAAGATAAGAGGATAAGGTCAACAGAGGGAGAGGGTCAGCGGGAGGAGAATTGTGGGGCGGTTTCGTGGGGGGACGATCTGGGGAGAGGAGAAGAGGGCAGGGGAGGAAGAGGACAGGGGAGGAAGAGGGCAGGGGAGGAAGAGGGCAGGGGAGGAAGAGGGAAGGGGAGGTAGAGGGCAGGGGAGGAAGAGGGCAGGGGAGGAAGAGAGCAGGGGAGGAAGAGGGCAGGGGCGGAAGAGGGGATATAAGGGGAAGGGGAGATAAGGGGAAGGGGAGATAAGGGGAAGAGAAGATATGGGGAAGGGAAGATAAGGGGAAGGGGAGATACGGGGAAGGGGTGATAAGGGGAAAGGGAGATAAGGGGAAGAGGAGAGGGTAGAAGAAGATGGAGGAGGGATGGGAGGAGAGGATAGGGGAAGACGAGAGGGAGGAGGAGGAGAGGGAATGGGGAAGAGGGGAGAGAAGAGGGAAGAAAGGAAGATGGGAAGGAGATGGGAGGGGAGAAGTGGGGAGAGAGGGTGGAAGAAGAAGAGGGGAGAGAGAAGGTGGAAGAGGAAGAGAGAAGGTGGAAGAGGAAGAGAGGAGATAGAAGGTGGAAGAGGAAGAGGGGAGGGAGAAGAGAGGAGGGGAGGAATAAAATAGGAGCGGGGGTAAGAGGGGATGGAGCCAATTGTTTCGAATATCTGTTACAAAAAATTATTCTGCCTATAACTTCGATAATAACATACGATTCCATTAATGGAGCCTTAAGAAAATTATTTGGCAAAGACGGAAAAATGAAAAGATTAAACCGTCACTTTCGGATGACCAATTATAATCACAATCTAATCAGTCCTTGACTGACTAATAAAATGATCTGATAAATATATTATTAGTTAAGTACAAACAGAATTCCTATCATAAACACACAGACATAATCGAGAAATATTTAGTAAGTTCTTCAGGGAAGCTTAAAACATGCATTTTCGTTGAAATCTCGAATTCGATTTTTCACGAAAACAATACTTTTGGTTTTTTTTCAGCCTGGAATTTAACAATAGTAAAACAATTTAATATACTTTTCACCAAACAAAATTCGGCTTAACAGAGGTACATTTTTAGTTTCGATAATTTCTTGATGATATTTTGTGGTTTCTATGTTTAATTAACCAATTCCTTGTTGGGTAATAAATCTTTGAGTGTCATTGAGAATACTATATTATTTGCATTTGCGTCAAAAATTTTTAATATGCTAAGTTTTGAGTGTGCAAAAAATTATTTTTTATTTTTCAGTTTGTATTCAATCAAGCCACAATAGAAACATTTCACCTCAGGAATTTTCTTTAACTCGTAATTTATTTTTAAGTTATGTTTTTATAAGTATGCATAATATCATTTTAAATTAATTTTATGAAGTTGTTCATGAAATAGCTGTCGAGAAAATTGACCAAAGATGTTTGACATGAAATATGTAAGTAGACAATCACGTTAAGCGAATTGAAAGGTTTTAATAAAATCAGTCGCCAACGAGCAGCGGCCATTGGCGACCGAGCGCCCAGTCTCGCATTTAATCCACTGCGTACTCGGCAACTGAATTATTCTCGATTAAATAATTTTTTTGCATGCTTATGCGGAGTGTTTCCGTATTTTATTTTTTGTACAAAGGGACATAGGCATAAACACAGCCGCTTCAAAAAATCGCCATCGTTACGATCGCTGAGAGATTAAGATGCCTATCAACTGTTCTTGCATTCCGATATCATTTCTCTCACTTAAACCCCTTGGTTACTACTCGAGTTTTGGAACCGGGATTTTCCGTTCCCGGGAATTTACTCGATATTTCTTATTCTCGATTCCCGGGAAAGTTTTCAATGATTCTCAGGAATTTTTCGTTTGAATTTTGTGCCGAGTCAAGATTTTCCAGTATTGCCTTCATATCTGATTTTTGTAGATATTCCTCCGAATTTCAGTCCCAAATGTTAAGCTATAAAATTAGTTTTGAGTTTTTTATTTTATGTGTGTTGTGCCAATAGAATTTCTGATGAATAATAAATATTTTTTCAGTAACTGAGTTATTAGGAGTTTGAGATTAAGGATCAGGTTGCGTTTCTGACTATTAATTCAGTTTTAATGGAACGCTAATACAATGGCTTCTTCTCGCGCCCATGAATGTCATTAGTAAAAAATATGATGTGGCCACCACGTGATTTTCTTCATACCTGTAATATTTCCAAAAATTTCCAAATAGCTTAAATGATAATACATATTTTAAGGAACTGCAAGAAAAATTCAAAGCCTTAACAAAGAACTAAAATGAACTCAAATCGTAGCCTTTTGATATTGGATATAGCCACGAAGCTCCAACAATTAAGAAAATAAAAAGGAGAGTAAAGTGTTCACAATAGTCACCGGTAGATGGTGTAGTTGTGGCAGCTAAAAGATTTAGTTTTTAAAATATCTCTTCAACAATGCATTATATGGGAAAATGTTTCAAATAAAGGTTATAGAAAATTAAATTACTTACAAGTTTTATTCCACTACTTTTATACATTCATCAAATATTAAAGCAAATATTAAATGTGACATGAGTAAACACCCACTTCCGGTTGACCAACTTTTACCAAAAACCAATCAGTCTTTTCCCTTTAATACAAATGTCAAATATAAAATTTTGCGTTGATCCGATTAATAGTTTTTGAGTTAAAGCACCCACAAAATACCGATGACAGACACCCACAGACATCATCGAGAAAATAGTCAAAACGTGTTCAGGGGACCTTAAACATGCATTTCCGTTGAAATCTCGAATTCGATTTTTTCATGAAAAGAATACTTTCTCTATACTTGGTATATGGGGAAAGTAAAAAAGGCCGGAAGGTAATGTTCAATGAATTGGAAACTAGGCGCTGAAGTGATCTTCCCCTCCTATTCTTCCTCCTTCTCCCCTTCCTCCTTCCCTAATCGACCAAATTAGCTACTCGGACCAAGTGAATTATATACAAAATAGGAAGATGCCCGTGGAAATTCAACGGGAAAGTTTTTTTATGAAATTTTCCGAATAAATGCGACGGTAAGTTTGTATCCAAATCAATGGTAACAAATTACACGAAACCGGTAACAATGCAAATCATTAAGAATGCATCAAATTCTCGCATTAAAAACTGATCTGTTGATCGATTCGACGCGTATTCGAAAATCGATGACAGGAAAACAAACGTTCGTTCTTTTAGGCGTTCGTTGTTTCAAGTCTCGAACTCCTACGATGATTCTAAGTGATTTTAATATATTAATGTTCTACATTCAAATGTATTACTTCTTGCATATAAAGCAACGAATGTTGTTTACATTGGTTACTATGGAAATCATTTCCCTCTCCCTCCTCTCTCTCGTATTAAAACATTCAGAGCACGCTTTAACACATAAGGAATGTAATGACAATGACAACGTAATTGATTGGCAAGGCAATATTTCTCCAAAATATGTGTATTAAACGTTTAACATGAGGAATTTCTAACTGTAGGTGAAAAAATATGAACTATTATAATTTTTTCTCTTTATAATGGTTTAAATCGAAGATCGTAGGTGACTTCTTTCTAATTTAGATCTCCAAAATAATAAAAGCCTGCACGTTGAAAAGTCGATGTTTACGTATTATTTTATGGGAACTGGTAGAACTGTGTAGAATCCAGGACTTGTTCGAGTTTTTTTGTCATTACCTTAAAATATGTAAATCGAGCATTCCTGCCCAATTTCAAAAATGTATCTTGATCCTTGATTTGCATTTTTATAGCATCACAGAGGGAGCCACAAAAGGACAAGATTATAGATTTTAGATTGTTTTAAAACCTCTTTCATACATTTTCTACCCTCAATTTTAACTTTGAGGGAATTGCAATATAGGATACATTAGCAGTTGGTCTCTTGTTATCTCCACATCGTCAACATCGAGGAAAGATCAGTTGCGCAAGTTAAGGTGCGTCTGAATATTGAATCTGCCTTGTCGCAAACAATGTATCACGTGCCATTGGGATTTAGAATAGACTTATGTATTTACGTTGTATCAATTATAAATAGCATGTTTAAATGAAAAATAGTGTATTAAATATTAAAAATGCAAAATCATTCTTATTCCCGGGAATCCCGGAATATTTGAAAATCTAATTCCCGTTTCCCGGGAAAAACAATATCGCCGGGAACTCAAAACTCTAGTTGCTACAGAAGTTCGTTTTTGAATCCTATTAAAAACTTCAGCAGAAATAAACTGACATTGCAAAGAGTGGCCGCCACCGTTCGTTAACGCAGACGCTTTGAATCGACGACAATCTTTCACCTCAGCCATCGAAGCAATCGACCCAATTCTCGATAACTCGCACGCCCGCCGACTTCCCCCAGAAAATGTGCGCATGCGCCGGCAGATGACTCCGTCGACCGGATGCTGCGCGAACGTAAGCGTCTTCGAAAGGTTGGGAAACGTGAGGAGCCGCAGAGGCCGTTTCCTGCGACGTGACCCGCCTTCGCGACTTCGGCGACGGGGAAAGTCGCCTCTCGACGGAACCACGGAACAGTGTCTTCGGGTAACCTTCTAGCGGAGACATCTATCGCTGCGACGCGCTATCGCGAACTTCGACGTTATTTAACAAAAAATGCATTATTCGCGAAGGACGCGGTTCTTTACAAATCAAATAGAGCGGGAAAGTGTCGCCGGAGGACACGGCGAAGTTTAAAACGGGATTGGAGTTGCTAGCGACGAAATTTAGAACCTAAACAATGTTTGGTATTCTACCTAATGCGCCTAAGAAGTTAAGCGAGATAAAATAACAATTAAATATTAATTACTTAAAAATGGCATCGCAGTATCCATCGCAGTCTGCATATTAATTATTCCTATGTTTAAAATGTAATTTTACTGGTGGCCGCATTAAAACATTCCGGTGACCGCACTTGAGAACCACTGTACTAGAGCATATCTTTCTTAGCTCTATTATGCGCTATTTAGACAGTAGTTCTTTCGCTAAGAATAATTTAGCCCAGATTCCGGAAAGCAAAACGGCAGAGCATTTGAAACATAGCTCTGCCTTTTTGTGAACGATTTATTTCGATGGGGAGAGGACAGATCTCAGGTCGATTATTGATTCCAGGAAGTAATTTCATGAATTTCCTTGTCAGAAATTAATAGCGACGTTAGGAAAATAGGGCGTCAATTCGAAATTTGTGAGATGTGTGAGAGACTTCCTCTCAAATATAGAACAGATAATAGTTATCGATAAGAAGTTCTCATAAACCGTTAAAGTCGCGTTTAGTGTTCCACAGGGAAGTGTCTTAGGCCCTCTCCTTTTCCTGAGTATAGTTCAACGATATCTTCTCGGTATCTGAATTGCTATTTATCATTAATGAGACCGTAGGGATGATTCGAGTACATGGGATTCGTATGAAATAAAAAGAATCAAACGCAGAGCAGCTAGATTTGTAAAACAAATGCATGACCATTTTAAATGTATATCGCTGATGGATCTCAGACTGAACTCTAGGCTTCTGGAGAAATACAGGGCAGAAAGTATATCAGAGATTGTATTAGGAATAGTTGAAGCACCAACGTACATAGTTAAACACGATCGTGACGATAAAATACTTGAGATCGATTGTAGGACAGAGTGATATCGAGACTTCTTTTTCCGATGAATAAAAACACACCACGTTTATCTAGATCATCAACATCATAGATAGTCTGTCCGCAGATAGATCCATGATTGTTATTATTGGTAATACAACAATCTTTATAATCCATATAATCATTTCCTGCAATTTTAGTACACAATTCATGATTTCTCTCTTCAAAGTCCTCTGGAAATTAAAACCTATCCCTTCCTCCTTCTCCTTCCAGTTATCCTTCTAACACGTCTTTAATCTCTCTCCACAGTTAATGTCCAATCCAGTTTCTATTCCTCTTTCTTATAATCTGTAACAACATTTACTTTTCACCTATATTTTTTAACAATTCCTTATTTTTCACCTTATCTGTTCTTTTCTCTTCAGCGTTCTTCTCCATGCCTACATTTGGAAGCTTTCCACGTATTTTATATCAATATCCTGTGTGTTCATGTTTCCGATCGATATAAGGCGATACACACGTAGTACAGGAGATCCTTGAATATTGCGGGTTTAACTTTCGCGAGCAACCTCTCGGTATGCCAATTAAGTTCTCGCGGGGGATAGTTTTGGCTTTTCGCGGGGCATACGTATGATAAAACAGTTATTTTGAGATCCTCGGGAAACGTTTTGATCATTTTCTCGATGATGTCTGTGTGTGATAGGAATTATTAATCATAATAAATGTGTAGGAATAAGTAGAATATTTTCTTTGAATTACTTATTGAAATAAACGCCGCAATATATATTGCACAAACTTTCTCATATGCGTAGTTTAGCGTATATTTTAATGTGACTGGACGATATATTCATTTTCTGGGACATATGGCTTAGTTAGAATTATTTGTGACATAAGGCTGTACGGTCCTTATAGCTATTTTTGATAATATCGAATTTTGTCTCAAAATATCCAAGAATAAAGTACCCTTAATTGTTGCACAATATCGTCCATTTCTTCAGAGTGTCTTTTATGAATGGTATTATCCACAAATATAAGTTATCATTCGATTTAGTTTAACCGTCTAGGCTGGAGTAAGATTTTGAGTGGATCGCGGCGGAGGCGTGACGTCATAGGTAAGGTAGCTTAGCGTACATTGTAATGCCACTGGACGCCATATAGTGATTTTTTAGACAAATGGCTTAGGCAGTATTATTTTTGACATCAGTCTCTAGAACTGGATTGATTTTAATCAAATTTCTTAGAGCCATTTTTGAGTTAATCAAAATTTTCTAAAAATCGCCAAGAATAAACTACCCTTTATTTTTGTGTAACATCATTTTTATCTGAAAACGATCTGCAAAAGATGATATATTGCATAAATACGAGATACCGTCCGATTTTATGTATGAGTTTGGACCCTAGAACCGCGAACAGACCGACCGACAGACAGACCACTTTTATGGATTCAGGGACGCCTAAAACGTGTATTTCCATCAAAATCTCGAAGTAGAATTTTTTCAACATTGGGAGCCAATGAAATGTCAGCCACAATGATCGTCACCTAATGTAAACAAACGTTCAACTGTTTTGGAGGGAACCATTTGCCGCTCTCATGGCGTATTTTTGTTTACATCCACGGTCGTTCGTATTTCCGGATTCAGTCTCAGGTTGTAATTAATTTCAACCAGTGATTTTAAAAAGTGATCGTTTCATGCTGCGCTTTGAACTCCAAGGAAAAGTATCTTCGAGAAGGTTTTGTAACATTCCATAGGTAAATTCTAATAAACATTGGGAGTTATAATAATTGGCAGGTAAGATATATCGTAGTCAGTTGATACAAATTTATGAACTGAAGGCAGCTGAAATAAATTCATGAAATGAAGTTACTGAATGCAAATTTAAACTTTCCAACAAACCAATCAAGGATGTACCCATCGGGGAGGGTCCGGGGGGTCCGGACCCCCTCCCTTCTGGTGTACAGACATTTGTGGAATCTGCGATAACCACGCTACAAACTTGCTACGTTGCCTCTTGCTACGCTGCCACTTGATGTGTTGAGTTATGAACTAAAAACCTTATAAAAAGTTTCTATTATTTGAATAGGACTTTTATTTAATCAATTGTTGGAAATTGGTTCTCAGCCCGAAACCCCCCTCCCCTCCCTCCCGAAGTAAATTTCTGGATACGTGCATGAAACCAACAAAAAAAATAATAAAAATATAGAAAAATATCAATATTAGAAAATGCATTTCTTTAATCTTTGATCTTCAAAATGACAACAAAACTGGGGATGGAAAAAAGCTGCATAATCCATTAAAATAAAAAACGGCACAATTATACGCCTCGAAAAAAATATTCGGGACACCGGGACAAAACACTTACGGAGACAAATCCGAGATGGTAAATATAGATTCTGACAAAGTAATTAAATAAAATACGGCGGTCGCATGGCTCGCCCTTACCTTACAACGGTCCTGCTATTCAACAGCCGCCACTCAAATATAAACGCGCTTGAACCCTGAGCATCACCGCTCAACGGCAGTCATATCGCGTATACATATCTGCAATTGTGGGTTTAGTATTATAAGTACATCCTGAAAGTATGTTTCAAATTGGATATACCGTTCTTGACTGAAAAGCGTTTCAAATGACGGTGAGACAAGTAGATTTTAAGCAAATAATATATTAGATAACGATATCGGGGAACTATGCTCTGATTTTAAATTTGCTGCTCTATGGTTTTACTTCCAGTCATAATAATAAATAGCCTTGTAGGTTAGCGTATGACAAATACGGAAGTGGGAGGAGAGAGGGGGCGGGAGTGGGTGGCAAGAGGAGGCGGGAGAGAGCGGTAGTGGGAGGCGGGAGTAGGAATAGAGTAAGAGGGAGGAGGAGCGTCTCGCACGTGGGCACGAGCGACCCTACTATCGGCGGCATCGGCTAGAATCATCCTTCCTGGCATGGAGCGGGAGGAACGGCGCCCTCCCCTTCTTCCGGTCTCAGCCCCACCCCTAAAGACGGGTGCCGCCCGTCCGGAGCGCCCGCCGCGCATCTCGAATGTCTCTTTCCATCGTTTGCCTCCTTTCGCTCTCTTACTCGCCTCTTCGGATCCAAGCCCTCGCGCGCTCCGTACACATTAAGCGTCGAAATAATGCGAATTAATTATTTCCCATCGTTAGCGAAGTTGCAGCAACGTTTAACATTCGGGCACGGAGACATCTGTATGTCGTTAAAAGCAACCAGGACGCCTACAAGTAGGTGGTCAAATGGTTGCCCTTTCTCATAAATGACTTGCCCTGGACTTGGTTGGCCCTACGCTCGAATTTTGTAGCACGGGAGTAGAAAGCAGATATAACAACATTTCTCCTAAAATGTACGCGATTGAAATTCGATGCCTGGCGGGCAGAAGTGTTTGTCCTTCAACTAAACAAATGGGAAGACTAGGCTTTACAGTTTATTATTATCTCAAAAATCTCAGCGAATATACTTTATAATTATTGGTGAATCGAGTTAAATTTTTACTCCATCATAAAAATATAATTTTTAAGAAATTAATTTATGGTACTTCTTAATTATACGCCCGCCACGGAACGCTACCCAACCCGAGGGGGAGAACACATGTAACGTGTGACGGAAACAAAAACACTTTAACTAACTTACCCAACCCGGTGGAGCCGAGCACAATGTCCCTTCACGTTCAAATTTCCCAAAGAAAAATTAACAAACAAGAGGAAGTATGCGCGCGCACTGTCGTGATGGGCGTATAATTAACAGGTACCTAATTTATTTTATGGCAATCAATCCTGATGTAGGGGCGGATCCAGAAACTTCCCAAGTGAGACCGATCGCCTCAATTGCCCCTCCCCCTCTTGATTCCGCCTCTGCCGACGACCATGCGTTTTGACAAACCCTACCTCCATCAGAATCTTTCTTTCTCTTGCCATACAGACTTACATAAGTAATCTTACGTGTAAAAGCAAGGAATGTTACATGGAATGAATTTAAGAATGCACTCAGTGGAGGGCAATTGAGTCGTTCAAGGGGAGGGCGATGGCCCCCCCTCCCCTCTTAGATCCGCCACTGTCCTGATGCTGTGAATTTTAGCTCGCAATTGTTAAATGGAAATAATGCCTCATCGACAACTGCGTTATTTCTTTCGAACTGTGCATTACAGCAAACATATTACATCGTGAAAAATGATATATGAGAAACATTTTTAATGTGATATACAGTATATTGACTTAAATACGTTGTAAAGACCCCAGTTTATTTACAACGTGGAAACAAACTCTGCACGTAGTTTACACTTTGATGACTGTGATCGTTCTCCAAAATAAAATAAAATAAACATTTTTAATAAATTGAAAAAAATTAACGCGAGACTTATTAGTTGTATAAACAAACGAACCAAAATATCTGCGTATATGACGAACTTTTTCCCAAAGGTTCTGTGTTAAAAAATGGGGTGCATTCTATACAAGATTACATCTCGTTATTCTACAAATATTTTTTTAATATTATGAAAAAATTGAATTTTTAAATATCACAAATAAAGCAAGCAAAAAATTCATTTTCAATGACGCTCTCGTACTGGTCTAAATCGTCAATTTGATTTCGAATCAGATCTGTTGTCGCAGTAGTTGCTATGTTTTCATCGCCATCCTGAAATAGTGTGCCATTTTCACTACATCTACATGATACCCTGCAAGTCACCTTTTTGGTGGATGGCAGGGGGTCCAGTGCACCAAAGGTCCATAGTTTTCCTAGGTTATCTTTTCCTATTATGTTCTCTTATCGTCCTAGAGGAAAAACGATCCTCTATATCGCTCCGTTCTACAATCGATCTCGCGAATCTTATCCTCACTGACCTGCCTTCCGAGATACGTCGGACTTCTGATAAGATCTACTACCTCATTCGCTAGTCCCTCCGGCATAAATTTTTTCCAGCAGTTTAAATCAAGCTTGCAGCCTACGTTCCTTTAACGATGTCCATTTCAGATTTTCTATTAATGATGTTACGCTTTGTTTACTATCGTAATTTCTCTTTACAAATCTAGCTGCCCTGCGCTGAACCTTTTCTATCTCGTTAGTGAGTCCCTTTTCGTAGGAATTCCACCCAGTTGACGCATATTTGACCTGCGGTCGAACCAATGATAAATAACATAATTCTTTCACTTTCTCGGTGCCACTTCGAACTATTCTTCCTATAAAGGCCAGCTTTTTGTTAGCGGCACCAACAATCGGCGAATGTGGGTGTCCCAGGAGAGATCACGATGAATCGTGAATCCAAGATATTTAATCGAGTCTGAAACTGGAATCTCTACTCCGTCCAACGAATAATTAACATCCAACGAGATATTCTTGGTTCTCCAGAAATTGATGACGCAGCTTTTTTTTGGTTGATCTCTAACTGCCATTTCTTACACCATGCAGAAATAGCTTCTAGATCATTTTGGAGATACTGATGGTCTTTCGGATTGCTTATTTCTCTATAAATGATGGTGTCGTCCGCGAAAAGCATAATTTTACTTCTGACTACTGAGCTGATATCGTTTATAAAAATTAGAAATAATAACGGACCAATTACACCACCCAGTGGAACGCCAGAGACAACCTCTACTAAGTTCGAGGGTTTTCCATCTATAATAACCTTCTACTTCCTATGATTTAAAAATTCACGGATTCAACTAACAATTTTGGAATTAACACCTAAGGTTTCTAATTTCGTTATTAACTTCCTGTGAGGTACCTTATCAAAGGCTTTCCTAAAATCTAAGATGGCATCAACCTGCCTATTATTCACAAAAAGACCGAGCTGAGTATCACAAGACTTACCTTTCCTGAAGCCGTGTTGACAATCATCTAACAATGATTACTATCAAGAAATCGCAATATGTTGCTAACGAGTATATGCTCGAGAATCTTACAAGATACCCGAGTTAAGGAAATCGGCCTGTAATTTTCTGGGTTCTCCTTGTAGCCACCCTTATGAATGGGCGTAACGTGCGCTTACTTCCAGTCGTTAGGGACCTATCCGCAGGAAATGGATTTCTCGAATATAATCCGTAGAAAAGGTGCTATTTCTATTGCTACTTCATTTTAAACGGGAGCAGGAATTTCTTCGGGGCCAGTGGCTTTGTTAGGTCTGATGGAACTTAATTGCCTTGCTATTCCCACCTCAAAAAATACTATATCGTCCATCAGGTCGCTCCCAATAGCGGGTGCATAATGTACGCATTGATCGTTGACGGCTGTAAATGCTTTTACAAAATGACCGTTTAACAGTTTGGCTTCCTCTACGATATCATGAATAACGGCACCCAAGTCATTACGCAGGGAAGGTGTGACAGAGCCTCTATCTTGGACCTCTCTCACATAGAACCAAAACACTGTAGGGTCCTCCTTCAAATAATTATTTAAAACCTTATTCCTGAAGTTAGTAAAAGCCTCGCCCATAGTATTTCTCGCTTGGGCGCAGGATTCCTTATACGTCGCACTCCTAACTTGCTTATTGTACTAACGTGGCTCTTTATTGTCGACCTTCAATTTAATTGGAATATACTTATCGATGACCTCGAGCATTATATCCTTGAATAATGTCCATGACGACTCAGCACTTGATCGTTCGGCCATATCACGGAAGCCAGGTAATATTTCTCGTAGGCGCGACCTGAAGGTTGAAAAGACAGCCTTAGCAAATATATAAAACTTTCTTTGAGGGTTAGAGTGCTTCTCGATTTTTAACTTACACTCTGCATATACGGCCAGATTATCACATTCCATCTTCAATGGTGACTTTGTTTTTTCTTTCTGTTGCTAATATATCTAATATGTTTTCCAATCGCGTTGGCTTTCTGAGTAATTGAAGGGGCGAGTGATCGCAAAATGTTTCGATTAATGCCTCACAGGATTCGCGTTATTTACCTCAAGATTCAAAACATAGATTTTTCCCAATCAATTGAGGGCAAGTTAAAGTCACCACCGACTACAATGATTCCATCTTGATTAATCAGTCTAAACTTTGATAATTGCTTCTCGAGATTTAAAATACAATCTACACCAGCGTTAGGTGGCCTGTATAACGAGCATAAGAACATCTTTTTGGACTCTTCTTTACCTATGCGGCATCAAATACTCGATGTCCTCGTCACTGATCGGAATCTCACTGTTATCGCTAACCGCTATAAAGACCCCGCCGCCCCATCTATTAGCGCAATCTTTTCTGTAGACACAATAGCCTCTAGGAAAAATCCCCTAACTGAATCTCAACCCTTAACCAAGTTTCTGTGCCTATCACGACGTCGGCGTGCAGACTGCGAATAATATGCTCGAAGTCGGCAATTTTCCACCGGTGCTGCGACAGTTCAGTACGACGACGTTTAATTTCTCACTATCACTTTGCATACTAATCTCACCCTTGACTTTCTCTTCCGCTCTAAAACTACATGTGCTCCCATCACAATCACTCCCACGACTGTTTGGCATCGCATCAAAATTGGAATCTCGACCCATCGCACCCTTTACGGAACATTCTATCAATGACCTATCGCGAAATTGTTGCTGCATGTTACTATGAATTTCCTCTTTATCTCTCGTATTACGTGCATTAACCTCACGCTCGGAGTATATTTTATCATTGCATAATCTATCGTGATTCTTATTTTCTACGAACGCTTCGATTATCCATCTCATCTAATGTTTCTCAAACTATGCGATGCGCCCCACCGGTGAGGCGCGAAGACATTTCAAGTGAGGCGCTATATTGTATGAAAACCATCAAAATAAAATACAGAAATCAAATAAAAGTCGAGAATGACCAGCGTCTGTGTCTGACAAAGTTGGACCCTAATTTGAAACAACTTCGTGAAGAAAAGCAAGCGCACCCTTCCCATTACCAAGGCAATCATGATATTCTTTTTCTTTTAGCTCTACTGAGACACATTTTTCTTCAGTTCTTTACTTTTTAAGTTACTTTAAAATGTGGAAACTTAATGACTCTAAATTATTATTATCTAATTTTGTATGTATGAGGGAAGCCTGTCCATCAATAGTAATGTCTGAATGGGTTGAACATTAGCAGTAATTTTCTAGTGGGGCGTGAGTTGAAAAGGTTTGAGAAATTCTGATCTAGCCAACTGTTCATGGGCAACTCCATCAGTTCTTTATGTCCTGCATCAGTATTGGCTGTGTTGAACCACGATGTTTTTGTTGTTGAAAGTCTCTCTTGATTGGTGACGATGGTGGACGACATCTCTATTGAAGCCTCTTTTCCCTCATTACAAAAAGAGCAGCAGAATTTAAGGTCCTGGATGACGGCTTATCTATTTGCTTTTTTCTTGAAATTCCACGTGATTCACAATCGCGGCAATAAAGAAGGCAGCTATTGATAACAGCAAGGTCGGAAAAAAGAAAGATAAGCTTGTGATAGCGCTTCCTAAACCTTATGCAAATGAATGATATAAATAGTTCAACTTGACGAATGTCGCGAAAATGCAATAAGCACTACAAAGACAATATTTTTCAAAAAATGAAGGTATAAAATATGAATCATACATCATTTTATATTTTAAAGCTTATAAAATACAATAACAAGTTCTGTAAATAATCAAGTCTACCTTTGTGTATACATTTTTCAAAATTCTTGAAAATCCACGCGCTTCGCAAAGACGGTATAATTGTATGTATAAAACACTTTCCAAAGCCAAAAAAGATGGCAGTATTAACTTCATTGAACATTCGAATGGTGCGAATTCGCCTCTACCGGCGATTATACATTTCCTAAGATATTTTGTCCAAGAAAAATCTTGAGCCAGTTTGAGGCAAATGTGTATCACTCATAATTAAGGGGTTGACTACATTTAGTCCCCAAATTCACTTTCTTCAGACTAATAATCGCAGTCAAAATGAGCTGTACTGTGTATAATATAAAGGTTTCTCATTAATTGCTATTTGGAGATTTTTACGTTGTCACGGCTATCTTCAGTTCGACTGTTTGGAAGTTTCCGAAAAGGAATTTAGTTGTTCTACAGACAATGTACTAACTTGTAATTTTTCAGTTAGTTGTTTTGTTGCAATTGTTGAGGCGCAAGCAAGCGGGGAAACTAAAAGCCCATGCTCAGTTTGAACAGAAAAATAGAGAGTGAACTAAGTAGAAAGAAATGGAGTAATTCCTAAACAAATAGCTGGATAAAACCACTACATTTTAAATTGTCTGCCGGACAGAAGACGAAAGAAGAAAAAGACGGGATGGCCGGTTTCTACCGAATGACAGGTAATCCTAGTCTTTAAAAGCCTATGGATATTGTAAACACCTAAAATAATTACTGGGTGAAACGCCCGGACAACTATTGAAGTGATTATTCTTGAATTTATTTTCAGCCATAAGACGAGCTCGATTAATCTACAGTACAGGGGTTCTCAAAACATTTTCCCGTAGACACACATGATGGTCTATGCTCACGCACTCACATCACAATCCGCCGAACTATAAAAGGAGGAGTGTCTAATAATGAAGGGTATAAGTCTAAACATTGTTTTATTGCTGCTTAGTAAAATTTACTTTATTTTTTACAAGACGTTATTAAAATTCATTAAATATTTTCGGCGACACACCTTAGTTGACAAGCACTGCCCCAGTGAATAAATCAGTATAATTGACTCCATCTTTAATTATTAATCCATCGTATCAGTTTTGTATTTAATGAATGATGTATATTATACCAACTTCCCCCATTGAAAGTAGCGCCACAAACGGCAGCTTTGGGAATTACGTAGCAATGAAATAGTAATATACCAAAAAAATATAATATAGCATACGGAAACAGGAGGCAAAGGTTGCATTAAAGCTTTAAACCTTAGTTAACCAACCCACCCAACCAGAAGGGCGTTGAAAGAAGAGACAAAAATTGTCCTCTCTAGCCATAATACTCGCCCTCACTCTCGCAATAGCCGATTTACGCATTCTGGGACTCCTGACACAAAACAATTGGTTTGAGTCTAGCAAAAATGGGACTTGGAAAAAAGGGAACGTCTTAAGAGAGACAGACATATAGTGTTTACAGAAAAGAGCACAGAAAGACGGGGTTTTCTAGATGATACTCAAAAAAGTTGCTTAAAGAAGGCAGTACAAAAATGGCCGTTATTCAGGAGATTACAAATGAAGGTAATATCGGATAAGGTTTGTTGAGATTGAAGAGTATGAAGATAAAGAGAGGCTAAGATCTGTATTTTAGAGGAGTTGTGAAGAGTAGGGACACGAATGTTAACAATTTGTATGAAAAAGTTGAGAACATGGTCAATGAGAGAAAGATATGATGGAGCAAACATGGACCAAATGGGTGAGCAGTACATCAGGAGCACACAACTACAGAAATGGGTGCGGAGTGCAATGGAATCTTCGATGTCAGTAAACCTGTAAAGTATCCCTAAACGTGGCATGGCCTTATATCTAACAACGTTCATGTACTAGAACCAACGAAAACATCTAAGTCATTTTCACGTTCAACTCTCTCAATGGGAAGACCTACTATATCGTATTCATTGTTAATTGCTGACTATTTTAAGGAAATGGAGAATACACTGCACTTCTCCGGGTTTGGCTTTAGTCTCCACAAGAAGCACCGATGGGATGCACTGACTAACACCATTTGTACAATCTTGGGAGGAGTCGACGTGCTTACATATTTTGCAGCCGTCGGCAAAAAGTAGCGACTGGCAGTCGTTCGAGATATTTTCGGAAAGAACAAAGTAAAGAGATGAGAGGTCCAACAGCACTTCCCTGTGGGATACCAGAGGACAGGAGATCAAGAAGAGGAGGAACCACATAAGATGACTTTTTCAGAAAGCTTTTAACGGGGAAAAGGAAATTATAATGGAGGCCGTAATGGTTTTGAAGTTTATGAAGTAGTAGTCTACGATCAAGAGAATCGAATGCTATTGGAAGGTCTAAGAAACATATATCCAGCTGAGAACATAATTATTGCATCTATAGCATGGTACTCAGGAAGGTCAGTAAGGCAAGAGCGGCGTGGCATAAAACCATGCTGTGTCGAATAAAGATAGGGTGCGGTGAAGTCAGAAAGTGTGTTAAATATGATGCGCTAACAAATCATTGCCAGGTGAGGGAGTAAAGAGATAGTACGGGAGGGCATAACGGAACTTCTGTCATCGCATTTATAGAGAGGGAGAACATTTTCCGATTTCAAACGAGAGGGAAAATAACCAGCTGAGTAGCGTCTGTTGTTTGGGATTGCCTAAGGATGAGGATTGTCTCCCAGCCACCGACCGATATGGGTGTCTATTGACAAATATGATATTGTTTCATGCCTCAAAGTTCAGACTTTTTCTCCTGACGCACTCTGCATTCAATACTGTTTCACTCTATTAATTTATCATGAAATTCCATCCACATCGCATTCTTCCGTCGTATGCAATATGTATTTTCTTCGATGATTTCCGAATCGTTTTTTCTTGACTGTTGAGATAATGGCGGGAATGAGTCGACAACTAAAAGAAGAGTTGATTGTTAGTAAATTGCATGCAGATGATGACAATGAAAAGAACTTTGAAAAGTATCACGTTGCCAAACATCGATCGGTATTAATGTGTCATTTAATCATAAGTGTAATTTAATAACGATATATACACAAAACTTACCATAAAATGCATAAGTAAATAAAAGGATTTAAAATATACAAGAATTTGCTATGAATTGCATTTTTCTAAATCAAATGTGCTAAACGTCAGAATAGCTAGTACATTCCACACGACTTAGTAACGCAGGGTAATCTGAAATAACCACTTTTAAATTATGCATTTGTTGAGTGCTGTTAAGGACAAAGGATATTATTTAAGGAGGTAAATAAAAGAAAATCGCCAGGGTCGGAAGCCATACCAGCATACATTATAAACTCGTCAACTGACGAACTAGCTACTTATCCCAAGATGGTATTCACAAAATCGCTAAATGAGGGAGTAATTCCTGTAATATGGAAAACAGCTCACGTTACGCGGGTATAAAAATGGGAAGTAAATTAAAAGTGGAAAACTACCGCCCCATATCATTAACGTCGATTTTCTGTAAGGTTTTTGAGCACATTATCGAAAGGTAGTTCAATTACGCGATTCCTCGAAAGAAATGGTGTTCTGAACAGAAATCAGCATGGTTTCCGGGGAAGCAGGTCATGCGAGACTTAGTTCAGTCATGATATTGAGAAAGCGGCGGACGACGGTAAGAATGGATGCGGTGTTTTTGGATTTTTGGAAAGTCTTCGACACCGTATCACAAAATTAATACAAAAATTAAAGGCGTACACAATTGATGAGGGATTCGTACACTGGATTACTTCGTTCCTTTCAGGAAAAACCATAAAATTAGTTCTCGATGGAGACGTATCAGGCCTCGTGCCGCAGGGTGTTTTGATATACATAAATGATATGGAAGACAATATAAAAGATCAGACTCTTTGCGAACGATACCCTTTTGTATAGAGAAGTCAATGCAGGAAACGACCAGGTGATATTGCAATGCGATCTTCAGACTATTTAGAAGTGGTGCAAGGATTGGCAACTTGATTTGGCTGTAGAAAAATGTGCGGCCATGAACTTTACGCGTTTCAGGAAATTCATCCATTATCCATACGAAACATGTGCGATAAAGTTAAAATACGTCAGCAATTACAAATAATTAGGAGTCAAAAGGGTTATAGCATCGGCAAACAGGTTCCAAGGGTTTTCCTCCCGAGTCCTGTGGGGCTACCACTCGAATGTTAAGGAAATTGCATACTATTCGCTTGTACGTCCTGTCGCGGAATAATTATTGCTGCGCAGTCTGGGACCCTTTTGAGGAAGGTCTAACTAGAGGGCTGGAAATCGTACACTGTAGAGCAGCTAGATTTGTTAAGGGAGAGAATCGATACGAGCGTATCAGATATTTTGCGAGATCTAAAATACCAGACACTGAAGTGTAGGACAACTGAATAAAAGCGGAAACTATTTGAAAAGTTTAATATCCCCGAATTCGTCAAGGAATTGCGCGACATAGCTATACCAATCTATGTCAGTGAGCGGAGGGTAAGATCTGAGCACATCAGAAAATACATCGAAATAGTCCCTAGAACCGATATATACCCAGAACATTCTTCCCACACGCGATAAGACAGGCCGATAGAGGGTGTAATTAGAGTTTATGATGATGCAGTGAAACCCCCTGCCAAACGCTTCTAGCGGCCTGCAAGGTATTAACGTAAATGTAAATGGGGAATATGCTAATCAAGTTTTTACTTAGAGAAAGTAGAAAACAAGAAACTTAGTCTTAGCAGGACTCATTGGAACGAGTTCTAGACAAGGAAGGAAGGTTCATAAGATGTGAAATAAACAATTCCAAGTGAACCTGTGACATTCACTCGAACAATTAAGGAACAAATGAAATATATCGATGATGGACTCATATCCTTCGCCGGATATTGAATTTCATAATTCCAGGCAATGATGAGAATTTCATATGACTACCGGTAATTTGGAAAGCCAAATACAGACGGGAGCAAAGGAGGGGAGAGGGAGAAAGAGGGGAGAGGGAGAGAGCGAGAGAGTAGAGGAACAGAGATTGGGAGAGGGAGAGAGAGGTGAAGAGTGAGAAGTGGAGAAAGTGAGAGAGAGATGGGGAGGGGGAGAGATGGGGGAGGGAGCGATAGAGGGAGTGATGGGGGAGGAAGAGAGGGAGGGGGGGATGGGGAAGGGGGAGATGGGGAGGGGAGAGAGGGGTGGGTGGGAAGAGACAGGGGGAGAGGTGAGGGGAATAGGAGAGGGGAATAGGAGATGGGGAGAGGAGATGGGGGAGAGAGTGGAAGGAGAGGGGAGGAGAGAGGGGGAGGAGAGTGGGAGAGAGGGGAGGAGAGAGGGGGAGGAGAGTGGGAGAGGAGAGGGGGGAGGAGAGGGGGGAGGAGAGGGGGAGAGGCCGTGTGGAGAGAGGGAGGAGAGGGCGTGTGGAGAGAGGGAGGAGAGGCCGTGTGGAGAGAGGGAGGAGAGGGCGTGTGGAGAGAGGGAGGAGAGGGCGTGTGGAGAGAGGGAGGAGAGGGCGTGTGGAGAGGGGGAGGAGAGGCCGTGTGGAGAGAGGGAGGAGAGGGCGTGTGGAGAGAGGGAGGAGAGGGCGTGTGGAGAGGGGGAGGAGAGTGCGTGTGGAGAGAGGGAGGAGAGGGCGTGTGGAGAGAGGGAGGAGAGGGCGCGTGGAGAGAGGGAGGAGAGGGCGCGTGGAGAGAGGGAGGAGAGGGCGTGTGGAGAGGGGGAGGAGAGTGCGTGTGGAGAGAGGGAGGAGAGGGCGTGTGGAGAGAGGGAGGAGAGGCCGTGTGGAGAGAGGGAGGAGAGGGCGTGTGGAGAGAGGGAGGAGAGGCCGTGTGGAGAGAGGGAGGAGAGGGCGTGTGGAGAGAGGGAGGAGAGGGCGTGTGGAGAGAGGGAGGAGAGGCCGTGTGGAGAGAGGGAGGAGAGGCCGTGTGGAGAGAGGGAGGAGAGGGCGTGTGGAGAGAGGGAGGAGAGGGCGTGTGGAGAGGGGGAGGAGAGTGCGTGTGGAGAGAGGGAGGAGAGGGCGTGTGGAGAGAGGGAGGAGAGGGCGCGTGGAGAGAGGGAGGAGAAGGCGTGTGGAGAGAGGGAGGAGAGGGCGAGTGGAGAGAGGGAGGAGACGAAGATGAGGAATGGAAAGGGGGGTTGAAGATGGGGAAGGGAGGGTTAAGGGAAGTGTATGGGAGCGGACATAACCTCCACAGCCACCTGACCGTGACCTGACCACAAGAAGGGACTGCGCCAGAGGAAGTACGCGACGGTGCTCGCCCTTAGCCAGTGAGCGCCACCCAGTCGACTTCCACCCGCGCCCTCGCTCCTAGACACACGGAATCGGACACCCAAACACCACTTTGCTTGCACAAATCCCAGCCTACTCTACTGACTAGTATCGCATCGTGGTCGCTTTAGAACGTGAAGGAGATAGTACTTCGCTCCTTCTTTTGCCTTTCTTTTGTATCCCATTTCTGCCTCATGATTCTCCTCTCTCCCCCTCCCCACTCTCTCTACTTTCCTCTTCGCACGGAGGCATATTTTAGTCTATTGCGTGTTCCACCTTGAAAAGACATAATTCTGTCTTATTGGATATCGCAATCTTTCTCTTTTCAATTTGTTTTCCTTATAGCTCTGTCCTCTATTCCCGCTCAGTTTCCAAATTTATTGTGATTATGCTGACCAGGACCGAGCCGAGCTACGGGCGCCCGGGGCGCCAAAGTCTTTGGGGCGCAATCCCGACCAACTGTCTATGCATTACCTGCAAGTGAAAAATATTTTATACCAATTTATAACGCAGAACAGGCTGGAATGCTGATGTTAATCCTTTTATTTTTCCTTTGCCAGTAATTTTTACTGAGCGACGAATAAATTAACGTGTATTTTGTAAATATCTCAACAAACATTTACGGAGGGGGCGCTGGAGTGCTATCTCTATCTCTCCCGATGCTGACATTGTCATTTAAGAGAAATTATGATGCTTAGTCGAAGTAAATTCCACGCTAAATGTGCGATTTAATTTTATAAAAATTCGAGAAAATCTTTTATAGGTTAGAGAAACTAATAATTTCGACATGCTAAGTTTTTCGTCGCTTTTAAAACATATAACGCTATATCTCGGCTTCTTCTGATCCAATAGACAATTTTTTGTTATGATTCTTGAAATATTGTGAATAAAGATTATGTAAATGATAAATAAATCATATTTATCAAATGCCTTTAAAACTTTAATAGCAATATTCTATCTTGAAACATGAAAAACTCGGTCTGCGGGAAACTTTTTCCCTAATTGATTTACAGAGATACATCACGCGAATGAAATTTGCATAAATGTTGATATAATATTTAGAAAAGACTATTCAAATAACATTTTTAGTTGTCGTGATTTGGACGCATAAACAGAAGCACGGCACGCCCTTTCTGGGAAACAGACAGGCGGTTGCGACGCTGCGCCTGAGTTGAGGCGTTATTATTATTTAATGCTGTGATTTCCAAACCGTTGGAAAAAAGGCCTCCTAAAACCAATCAATATATTTCGTTGTACCCGCCACCAAAAAAATAAAGTGAAAAGCATTCATCATCATTAAATTTTCATTGTTTATGATTTAACTGATAAATATTTAATATCTATGTATATTAATACTCAATGTCTGTCCGTCCGTCCCACCTCTCTTGAACAGTTTGTCATAGAGAAATGCATTTTCCTATATGTTAACACAGGAGTTTCGATTTTTCAAGGTGCAAGGTTTATTTCCTTCATTCATTAAAATAGGTAAATAGGGACCGGATTTCTCCGTTTTTACTTTATTCGACGGCCAAAACTATAAAATATCTTATTCTTGCGATGTTTAGACGGTACACGGAAGAATTTGTCAGAAACACGCGTTTCTTTTCGAAATTTTATGGCTTGTTCGTACTCTTTCCGGGTGTTGTCAAGACGAACCGCATTGTTGCCTCCGATTGAATTAGCGTCCATTAAGCCTGCAAATAGACGAAAGAATTGCGTTATTCGCTTCGTGCTTTTTATGAAGCATCGAAATTATAGTTGTAGCAATGTCAAACTTAACGTTGCAACGTTAATAACTGAAGATTATTATTATTCAGTAAACTGCGTGTGGGCTGTGGGCATTTTTAACGATGTTGATTTTAAACATGCAGATTTCGGACTGACTTCGCAAAGGTTTTTGCGGGTACCATTAGTTGAAGTAATTAAAATACTTTCACTAGAAAAATATAATATATAAAAGGATGAGGTTTTCAATCTATTCGGACATTATTCGCCTCGCTTTGACATTGACAGTAATAAATAATTAGTACGCAAATTAAAATATAAAATTTAATACTTTCATATAAAGCGTATATACCAAGCACTTGGTAAATTTTGATTAGTTAAAAAGCAATGAATAAAATTTAATCGGATTCCGAGAAAATTAGCACTAGAATCTGGGAGAAAATCAAAGGGCGTCTTTCTAACAAAAAATTATGTAAGACTTAGTTCAGAGACGACAGAATTATCTACAACATATTATCCGTAGTGCCCGTCAGCCAGTCATTAGGAATCTACTATAAGAGATACTTGAGATACGTACTTTTATCATTTTTTACTTTCTCCAAACCCAGTACGAGAAAGTATTGCTTTCGTTAAAAAATCGATTTCGATATTTCAATACAGGGTTTAACGTCCCCTGGACACGTTTTGACCATCTTCCCGATGATGTCCGTGTGAAAGGAAATTTGTGGGCGCTCCAACTCAAAAAATATCAGGTCAACGAGAAATTTTATACTCGACATTTTTATTGGGAGAGCAAGTGCTGATTAGTGTTTGGTTAAAATAGGTCAACCGGAAGTTAGTGTTTACTCTTGTCACATCCGTATCTTTCAAATATTTGCTTTAATACTTGATCAATGTAAAACATTACTAAATTTGTAGGAAATTTAATTTTCCACAACTTTTCTTCGCAACATTTTCCCATATAATGCATTGTTTAAGAGATATTTTTAAACAATATTTTTTATCTACCACCACCATCACAACACCTAGAAGGGACTTTTGCTAACACTTTGGTTTACCCTTAGTTGCGCCTTACTAACGATCCTTGTTATTCTTAATTGTTGGAACTTCGTGGTTATATCTAATGTCAGAAGGCTACAGTACGAGTCTCTAAAGCTTGCAACTTCACATGCCGTCCGTGAATGTCTAATACGAAACCTAAGTTTTCTTATTAATCAAACATATAATTGGTTCTCTCATTCACTTATTCTACAGGATAGATATAGGAAACTTTATAATAAAATTACGATGGAATGGCTCCTTTGAAGTTAGTTAAGTCATACAAGTTGTGTTTCCTGCTATAAATATAATAAATGAATTTTTTTTAATTTCTTGGTCAATGTACTTCAGTAGCAAAGAATTTCAGTCAAACAGTGCTGCCCCTATATTTTCAATTAATTGTTAACCACCTAACTTTATTATCATTTTTATTGCCTTTAGGTTTCTTATCCATGTGTTTAATAAACAATAACTTCTACAACTAAAATTATGAGTTTTTTAGATGTTGGTTTGTATTCCTTGGTCTTCGGCGCCGGATGGTCGCCCTTCCATGTATCAATGCTTTTGTATATTCAGAGAAATGTAAAAAATAAAAATTTGATTTTTTGATTGAATAGATGCATATCTGCGATAATATACGGCACGGAAATTTAGATTCGTTCACTTAATCTTATTCCGTTTCAAATTCTGAGTGCCTGAGATGATTGTAAGTAATTTAAAAAGAAATTTAAAAAATACAAAATACATAAATATAATATTACAGGCGAAAGATATATTAACCAATTCAGTACGGAGGTTGAGTCACACTCGGTCTTCACTATCCCTGAGTTAGTTTACCTAAAAATTCCATGTCACTTTTTTGCTTGAACCCATTCAGTGCGGAGGACTAGTATGACTCCTCCTCCGTATTGTATGGGTTAAATAAAAATATATGCAGATCGTATACATAAAATTCAGACATATTAAAATATTTCGACTCGTCAAAGCCCGAAAATTTTTACAACCCTGATATATCCAGTAATTTTTAAAGCCCGGCCCGGGCACGTAATTAATTCTAAAGGATCGTCCCGTACCCTGCCCGTGCAGGATTCTAAACCTTAATGTCATTTACCTCCTGAGATGTCCCGCTTTTTAGGGAGGGGAAAGGAGTTGGGGAGGGTGTCTCACTCTAACCAGCTGTCTATTATCGTCAAATAATTGTAAGAATATCCTGTTTATACACTTGATTGCATTCGACATCTTGTAAATCCCGCTGGTCGATTATTCCAAAACGTGAGTTTTCTAGGCATCTCCCGAACCGAACTAAAACCCCTAACCGAAAACAGAGGAAAGATGCGTGCATACATGCGAGGCAGAGGCGTTCTTTACGATTTCTGCAATCATGTCGAAAAATATAAATATTAATGGCTTAGCATAATGTCTAAGAACTGAAAAATCGTATGCCAGTAGTGATTCCTAGGAAATTCCGAAATTTTGATTCACTGATTTATTTCCTAATCGGTTTTAATTGATAAAACAATCGACAATTATTTAAAGCTTACCTCTCTCTAACAGTAGTAATATAAACTTTATGTTCACGTTCATTTCTTCGTCGTAAATAATCCATTACCCTTCATTTACCAAATTTTGCGAGCGCACAAAAAAAAATTAATTAGTTATTTGCAACAATATTGTTTACTTCAGTTACCACGAAGACTGTTTTCGTTGACAATTAAAAAAACACGGGAAAATTGAATTACGACTTTCTCGTTTGATTTTTTGAAATCGGTTACTCCTTCGATGAGAATGTACTGAACAAAACATGCTATTTCACTATGTCTACAATTTTCTTTGAAGACTTTTCCAAAAAATCGATTTCGTGATTTCAACGGAAATGCACGTTTTGAGGTCCCCTGAACACGTTTTGACAATTTTCTCGATGTGTCTGTGTGTGTGTGTGATAGAAATTTTGTGGGTGCTCTAACTCGAATACTATTAAACAGATCAACGGGAAATTTTATATTTGACATTTTTGTTAAAGGGGCAAGAGTTGCTTAGTTTTTGGTAAAAATCGGTCAACCGGAAGTGGTCCTTTACTCTTGTCACTTATCCGTTATTTTGAGATATTTGCTTTAATATTTGATATATTTAAAAAATACTGAAATAAAAGTTGTAGAAAATTTAATTTCCTACAACCTTTGTTCGAAACATTTTAAAAACTAAATTATTTAGCTGCCACTATCACACCACCTACCGGCGACTATTGTAAACATTTTACGCTTAGTTACGTCTTACAATTAGTAACGGTCCTTTAATTTTATTAATTTTTGGAGCTTCGTGGCCATGTCCAATATCAGGAGTTTGAGTTTATTTCTGTTCTTTGTTAAGTCTAAAATTTTCTTGCAGTTTCTTAAAATATTTTTTATTATGTAACCTATTTGGAATTTTTAGAAATATTACAGGTATGGAGAAAGTCATGTGGTGGCCACATCAGGTTTTTTGTTGTAAGTGATATTTCACGAGACATAAAGAAAAGTTCATTTTTAAACAAGTGACGCTCCGGATTTGGCTACCTGAACCATTGATATCATTTTCTTATTTACTTTGCCCTTAGGTACTAAATACCAAATTTCATGAACATCCGTCCAGTAGTTTTGCAGATGAAACATGCGGACGGATGGACGGGCACGACCTGACCATAAGGCGTTCTTTGTTTACTTTTTGTAAAGAGCGCCTAAAAACCGATATATTAAGCCGCAGTGGAACCGAACCCGAACCGAAAAAAAATAATTCGGAACCCAAACCGAAAACCGTTATTTATTTCGTTCCTCTTTTTCGATTCATATAAAATTTAAAAAAACTATCATTCCCTTTCCATGTGAATTGTACTTGCAATCCGCCAGTCTTTCCTTACTAGCTGCAGAACAAAGATCGTTCTGTTTCTGAATTAAGGGCGTATTCACTTTCGTTTGTACCAGTGTTGGCACTTTTTATATATATTATAATTGCTGAGATAATAGGCGTTGTGTGAAAAATTACTGTTTTGTTTATTAATTTTATTCAATTTAATCGGTTTTGACTCTAGTTCTGAATTTTCGGCTGCTCTGAATGTTACCATTATTTCAATGATTGATTTATTTTGACCTAAACATGATCTGTTTATTCAAGGCATTTTTTATTTCTAGGGTGGAAAATTTTTTTTATCGCTTTATGACTTGACTCTTCCAATTTTAGTTAATTGGAATCGAACTTGGACCTATGGAATAGAAAAGTATATCATGCCAAGTTTGGTCTATGTGGTCCTTTCCGGTTTCAGGTCAACAAACTTTCGAAAATAAATAACTGATAAACTTTAAACAATCATATTGATTGATCATTTCGTAAAGATGAAGAGAAATCAAAGAAATTTTTACTTATTCCAAAAGATTTAGCCGGTCGGCCTTGACATCGTATAATATTGCTAAATTCCACAAAATTCTATTTAATTGGATCTCTTATTGTGCGTTGAGCTACACTTATTACCTGAACGCATGTGTAGCTAAATGCTGTAAGTTGTGCTTATTGTATTTATGAGTTTTAGTAACTTAAAATGTAACCTGTATCCTTTTCAATGCATACTGGGGCGAATAACTATCAAATCAATTTCGCTTCAAAATTCATTTTTTTCCTTGAGATAATTTCTCTCGAAATTTTCTCATATACGGTGCTTTCAAAATCTAAATTCCAGAAAAACTAGTACATTTTTAGAACACCTTAATTCATTCCGTAACTTATGCTAAATGTCCAATGAATTACTAAAGATTATAAAATGCCATATACATAAAGGATTAATTAATTTTAAATGCTAAAGGAATGAATATTGGAGTTGTAAAATCAAATCAATATTGACTTTTGAAAGAATAACAACGGTTTTACATCAAATTAAACACTAAAAAATAAATAACATTTTTAATAGCTTTTACACATGCTAATAAGGAAAAAATAAATTTAAAATTCCTACAGAACAGTATTAGATGGAGCCGTACAAAAGGAGCTGTTTACAAATTGAACAACGAAAAATGTAAGATGGGAATTCATGCAAAGTTTTACTGTTCGTTGCACGGTGGGAGGGGGCGATGCGCGATGTTACGTGCAGATATCTATTTTTGTCTTCTTGACTTATGATTGTAAAGACGGATTTGGTTTAAATCAAAAATAAGATTAATTATTAAAGATTATTTTTGAATTCTCTTGAAATTTTTCTCAAAAAGTTCAGTCAGAGAGAATAAAAAACGGCTCGAACCGGTTCAATGGTGGTTGCTGGAGCGAAACCGCAACCGAACCTGAATTGTTTTTTGTGTGAACCGGAACGAAAACCGGAGAGAAAAAATTTTGCTTCGATGCCCTGCTTCCGTGTATTGTCCTGGAACATCCGAGATCCCAAAAGAAGCGTGGTTGGTTATCCGTGTTTCGACAATGTTGTAATGTTGTTGCGGAATTCCTCTGCGGGCACACACAAAGCAGCGGAGCCAATCCACTCCTGCTAACCATTCTTACAGTGAAACAACCACAACACGACGGTTTAGTTATCGTATATACTAGAGTATTTTGCGATCTCTTATTTTTTTCCTCAAAATCTTGTTTTTATCCTGTGTGTCATGTAATGTGCGAGTTGTAATTTTTGAGTCCCGGTAACGCGACCCTCAGTTCCCCCTAAAATATAGTGCTTTTTCTTTAGTTCGTTTCCATACGATTTCTATCTTCATGAAAGTAAAGAGAAAGCATTCAAATGTATACCTGTACTTCTAATTGAAAAAGTACCTTTTAATTAGGTACCTATATTTACGTAACAATGAAGGGAAAATGAGTGAATAACTGTAATGATCACAGTTCGTAGCTCAATAGTCAGAAATGTTTTAAGAAAGTTGTGTTGCGGAAACAGCTAAGAGCCAAACAACTGCCTGCTTTACATACTTTCCATACCTCTTTCATCAATAGAGAAAATGGTTTAAAAAATTTACACTTAGCAACTCAGTCTAGTACTGTAAACGTTAGAATGTATTGCGGGAACGGCTACCTGATTTTACCGAGGTCTTTGCATGTAAACAAACATTTATTCTTACGTTTATTTAATGAATTATTGGTAATTTTGTGAATATTATTTTTTCTTTTCATAACTGAGGTTGAAAGATTAAATACGGTTATATGTAGGGTGTCCAGAGGCCGAGGGTGCAAAGCCAGGACATTTCCAATTTTGAGGATGAAAAATCCGGGACATATTCAAGAAATTACCAGAACATAGCCGGGACAAATGTATTTTTATCATTTTCTGTAATTAGGGGTATTAAAATATTTTAAATGTACTCCTTGCTTCTTTTTCTCTATTAATAATAACATAGGATGAGATTTTAAATTTTTCCTGTTATAAAACTTTGCTATTTTTATTTATATTAAATTAAAAATTAAATACATAACATATTGTATTTACATCTAAGGAAATTGAAATCACAATCATAAAAGAAGTAAGAAATACAACAGATTGTTCGGAATGAGTGGTTACGACATAAAAAGCATCAATTATTCGTACGAATGGAACAGAAATTTTGCACGTGAATTGCTATTTATAGCAGTGCGTTTCAACCAAGGCCCACGAAACTTTGGTGCAAAGTTTAAAATAAATTTATTCATATTTTGACAGTTAATTGTTTAAAAAGTTGTGATTCTACTTTATTCTTATCTGTTAATAAAATTTCATTGAAGAAAACAAATACAAATTATGCAGTATGCTAAATTTTACCAGTTCTTGGTGAAACGTTCACAAAATTTATCAGTCCACGGCAGGTTTTCGGTTGAAAAACATTGATTAATAGAGTATTGCCCTTTTATATCGCATACCATAATTACAATTAAGCAAATTGTAATAGATAAATCGAATTCACATATTCAATATTACATTATAAACTAAAAATTATAAGAGATAGGAGAATCATTAGTGAATACAGCATGATAAAGCACGCTTATCACTATACAAAACCAATTTAAAATTACATGAAAAAATGTAATACTACAAAAAATTCACATCAACTTGTTACAAAATCAACATATAATCAAATATAGATAAATATAATGTATGAATAAAGCATTCGTTACTGAATGAAAATCTTAAAATTTAATTTTGCATTCATATTTGGCTGATCCTTGAGTAACTTTTAATATTTCCTGATTTTCTTTAATGGATTTCATGAAAAATCTTTGCAACTTAGATATTTTAAATTGAAAACACATGATTATTGCGTTAACTGTACTGATTTCTAATGTTTCGTTCATTAGTCCATTGAGCGTCTAATGCCGAAAACACCCTTTCACAGCCTGCATTGTGACCCACCCGGAATTGCAAACAGATATGAGCAAAATTAATGAATTCATTTTTTTGCTCGATAAATTCGATTTTTTAAAAGACAGTCATCCATTTTTCATTGCAATTAATCGTTTTTCCAATTTTCATGGTTTTCAATTTCATTACTGATCACTTTCCTTAAAAGTACAAATTGTCCGTACAGAGTATTTTCTGAAAATTTAACTCCATTTCTCTCAAGCGATACGCAAGAATTTGCAACATCTTCCCATTTTGGAATCAATTTCAAACTCATCCAATTCAAAAATGCATACTGCTCTAATGGTTTAGTCCAATTTAGTAAATACTCTCTTGCAGTTGAATAAAATTCCATGACTTCATTGATAAATTTATTTTTTACCTCAAATACGCATATTTGCAAAATTTCTTTAGTTTTATTTGGCAGAAATTTATCAGATATTCTACTATCAATCATTTCAATTGTTTCATCAACAATGCTTTTTACCTCAATAACAGTGACGTTTGTTTTCTCAATCTTTGATATTTGGTCATTCATGAAATGCAAGAAGTTATGTACAGTACACAAATATTCTTTCCCCAAAACATTATTAAAAAATTTTAAAATAAAAATAGGAGCTTTTTCATCAGACAAGAAATTCAAAATTTTTTAAAATTCGTTCAATTGCAGGACAAAATGACAACCAACGAGTTTTCGAGTGAGATAGCAACCTACTATATTCCATATCAACAAAGTCACAGAACTCCTTTAATCTCTCCGTTCGAACAGTGAACGTGTGAAAATAAGAAAATATTTTAATCGCTAACAATTCCACGTCTAAATCCAATCTCCCCGCTGCAGTTTGAGCAGCATTGTGAAGAATGTGAGCCGGACAACCAACGTCTCTAATGCCGGGATTTAGAGCATTCTTCAATCTCGAGAACGTATTATTTTGACCTTTTCCGTTTACTCCACCAAAGTTTGCATTGCAATTATCAGCTCCAAATGAAACACACTTTTATGAGGAAATTCCGTATCCTTTCAAAGAATTCACAATGTAATTGCTAATGCTCTCAGAAGTTTCATTGGGAAAGCAATCAACAGAGAGGAGTTTTACCTGCATACCTTTTTCTTCGCTGAAGTAATGAATTAGTAGTGAAAACACTTTGTCAGATTTATGGCTGTAAGCATCTATCGAAACTCCAAAACATTCGGCCTTATTTAAATCCGCTGAAACTTAATTTATTTAGTAAGGTGCCAGAACATTTTTGATTAGAGTGATCGTTTTCATTCGTGCACAAGAAGATCTTTTTGCTACGTGTGAGTCATGAAATATTACACCCACTAGACTTGAGATACAATCAGCACCTCTAAATGACTGGCGGTGCTTTATAATATGATATGCCATAGTTAACTCAGCAATGGTTACATTGTTTTGATTTGTTGCATTTTTTTCACGACATATTGTTCCAAATTTGATTTTGAAGTACTTGCCGTCATCTTCTGGGTATGCTTTTTCGAACTAGTGTGCTCTTTCAAGTCCGATCTTCCTCCTTGGCCAACGTTAATGAAACAACAGCAAATTCGGCATTCAGCCTCACTCTCGTGCCTTCCTTTTTTTATAAAATTCCATTCCTTTTGATACTCTTCTTTGAAGACACATTTTCGCGTTGGCATTTCTGTTGGCTTTAGGGGTTAAAATAGGTTAATTTAAATTTATTATATTTATATCCCTAAGGACTGCATAACCTTACAGAGGTGGGAGGGTTTGTGTACTCTTACGAACCAAAGAGCTATGCCGGCGGGAGATAATTCTCCTGGTAGGACCATCCAAGCCGGAAAGGTCTGAGGGGAAGAGTCAGACTAAGAAGCAGTCTTGGGGGTTTTACATCCCCCTGTGCAAGGGCAGCAGCTTGCACAGTACCTCTGTAGGTGGTGATCATGTGGATCTGAACAGCTACAGATGGGTAATCACTCTGTGAAACTGCGATGAGGAAAGCAAGGGGAAACTACCTCATTATATTTCCCATGATAGGCTGAAAAGCTGAAAATACCTCTATGGATCTTTCTGGGGTAAAATATTCCGGAGGTAAAATAGTCCCCCAATCGGATCTCCGGGTGGGGACTACCCTAGGGGATGCACAGAGGAAATGTAAGATTAATAAGAAAGCAAGTAGTGAGAAATTAAAAATAGGCACATGGAATGTTAGGACTATGAATTCAGGGGGTAAACTAGAGAACTTAAAAAGGGAAATGAGAAGGAATAATGTAGGTATAGTAGGTCTTAGTGACATTCGGTGGGAAGGAGAAGGCGAGATAAATTCAGACGAATTTAAGATTATTTACTCGGGAGGGGAGAAAAAGGAAAGGGGAGTGGGGATTATAATGAGAAAAGAGATAGCTGAAAGAATTAGTAAGGTAGTGACAGTTAATGACAGATTAATAGCCGTAAAACTCCAGATAGAGCCAGTGGATATGCTTATAATTCAAGTGTATATGCCAACAACTAATGCTGGCGACGAGGAAGTAGATGAAATCTATGAACAGATTATGGAGATATTGGAGGATGAGGGAAAAGGAAGGATCACCACCATAGTAATGGGAGATTGGAACAGTGTAGTCGGAGAGGGACAGGAAGATAACATAGTGGGAAAATATGGACTAGGGAAGAGAAATGAAAGAGGGGATAAACTTGTGGAATTCTGCCATAGAAATAGATTAATTGTAACAAATACATGGTTTAAGCATCACCAGAGAAGACTTTACACATGGAGAAGCCCAGGAGACCAGAGACGATACCAGATAGATTACATACTAGTCAATGAAAGATTTAGAAATAGCATTAAAAATGTGAAAACACTACCAGGGGCAGATATCGATTCTGACCACAACCTTTTGGTGGCAAATATACAATGTAGACTGAAGAGCGTTAGGAGAAACATAAGAGTTAACAAGAAATGGAACTTAGAGGAACTCCTTAAAAACAAGGAGGCTATTATGACTGAGCTGGAGGAAAGGTTGGGGGAGAGAGCTGAAGAAAATAGGAAGAATGTAGATGAGGAGTGGAGATACATCCATAGCAACATTAAAGATGTAATGGAAAAGAAGGTAGGAAAGATAACGGGTGAAAGAAACAAAAAACCCTGAATCACAGCAGCCATGCTGCAAAAAATGGAAGAGCGGAGAAAGTGGAAGAACATAAACACTGAAGAAGGCCAAAGAAAGTACAAGGAGTTAAATAATGCTTTAAGAATGGAAACAGATAAAGCAAGAGAACAGTGGATAAATGAAAAATGCGAGGAGATTGTCGAATGTGAAAGAATTTGTAGAAAAGACCTCATGTATAGCAAAGCAAGGGAACTATTCAAGAAAAAGGCAAGAAAGATAGGACGTAAAGGAATCATGAACAAAAGTGGTAAAATAGTATCGGAGCCAGACAATGTAAAGAATGTCTGGAAAGAATACATTGAGGTTCTGTATGACAAAGAAGGAAAGCCAAGAAATATTGAATTAAATGAAGAAGAGGACGTGGAAGACGATCAGCTAGGACCAAGTATTCTCGAGTCTGAAGTTAAAAGAGCAATTGATGACATGAAAAGAAGGAAGGCTGTTGGGAGTGATGATATACCCGTGGACGTTCTTAAGGTTTTGGGGTCTAAAGCAGTTAAGCAACTCACAAATTTTTTTAACCAAGTATATGATACTGGCATATGGCCTGAAGATTTTTTAGATGTTGTGATGGTACCACTGGAGAAAAAGAACAATGCAAAATGTTGTAAGGATTACAGAACTATTAGTTTAATTTCTCATACAGCTAAAGTTCTAACCAGAATAATAACCAAAAGAATTGAATGTAAAATAGAAAAGGAGCTGCAAGATAATCAGTTTGGTTTTAGAAGAGGAAGGGGGACTAGAGATGCTATAGGATGTATGAGGATGATGATAGAAAGAGCGCTAGAAGTCAATAAAGGTATGTATTTTTGTTTTGTAGATTGGGAGAAAGCTTTTGACCGAGTGAAATGGGATAAAATGCTGGGTATTTTAAACAAAATAGGAATAGATTGGAAAGATAAAAGACTGCTTAAAAACCTCTACTTTGATCAAAAGATTAGAGTCAGGGTTGAAGGAGAAGAAACAGAAAGTACTTCAATAGGGAGGGGAGTGAGGCAGGGTTGTCCTATTTCACCAGCGATATTTAATATTTATGCAGAAACAATAACAGAAGAAGCGTTGATGGAAGAGAAAGGATTTAAGATAGGAGGTGAAAGTATTACCACCATTAAATACGCAGATGATCAGGGCTTAATAGCAGAAGGCGAGAAAGAGCTTCAGAGGATGACAGACAGACTAGTGGAGGTTGGCCAACAATATGGAATGAAGATCAATGCTGAAAAAACGAAAGTCATGGTGGTTTCAAAGGAACATAAAGAATTAAATATAATGGTAAATGGCCAAAAATTGGAACAAGTAAGTAGTTTCAAATATCTCGGCAGTATTTTAGCACAGGATGGAAGTAGTACACAGGACATCAGAAGTAGGATTGCAATGGCAAAAGCAGCATTTAACGAGAAGAAGGAGCTTCTCACAAGCAAGAAAACAAATTTAGAAACAAGGAAGAAATTAGCAAAATGCTACATATGGAGCATTGCTCTTTATGGTGCAGAGACGTGGACGGTAAGGAGAAAGGAGGAAAAATATTTAGAAAGTTTTGAGATGTGGGTATGGAGGAGGATGATGAAAGTGAAATGGACAGAGGAAGAGAAATGAAGAAGTATTACAAATGGTGGAAGAAGAAAGGATGCTAATAAAAACAATCAGGAAAAGAAAAGCAAATTGGATAGGGAACTATTGAGAAGACAGTGTTTACAAAGGACGATATTAGAAGGATAAATTAAAGGAGGAAGAGGAAGAGGGAGAAAAGGAATATTAGAGAATATAATGCAGGAATATAATACTTATAGAGGTATAAAAGAGGCTTCTAGGGAGAGAGAGAAATGGAGGCAGCATTCAGTTAAAACCTGTCTTCGGACAGAAGCATGATGATGATGATGATATTTATTCAAAAATAAATAAATAAAAAATTTCCGAACCTTTTAAAAATTTACCTTTTTAGTTATGAAAACGGAAGGAGATGAAGTTTTCACAAAGGCCTAGTAAATAGGCTGCTATTAATCACTTCAGTATATCACAGCAATAAATTAGACAAACTCAAACCACTAAACATCACATCACTAAAATGTCCCGCAGATTTTATGCACCGAGTCTCAGAACCACTCAACCGCACTCAACTCTAGGGCTGCAAATAAAATTAATATTCTTGTGCCAATGCCCGCCTCTGACTAATCCAACTACATTTTAGTTACAGATTTTTCTCTTTGTATGTCATTTGGAGTAGGCAGTTACACTTCACCAGCCATATGCCGAGTCAGTCGGTACATAGAAGTGCAAAATCTTTTCGTATGATTACATTTAGGTTAAAATTCATAATGCGCTTGCTCCTTTATCTGGGGAAGGGGGCCAAATTAGCGCCTATGCCGCAATGTTTATCGATGAACACGCAGTTCATTAATACGAAAATGCTTCCATTAGTTAATCGATCTCTCTGGAAGAGTGCTCCAAAAACCCGGGACATTTGGGCGTCCCGAAAACGTTTTTCGGTACACCAGGACAGATGACAAAATCCGGGACAAATCCCGGAAAACCGGAACGTCTGGACACCCTAGTTATATGAGAACTTTATTAAATCTACATACATAATAATAAGTTACTTAAAAATTAGAAGTTCGTGAGGCAAGGTCTCAGGTCGAGGTTAAGGGTAAGGCTACGCTTAGAAATATGTTCAAAACAAGAGATGATTTCACTGTTTCAAAAACATACCTCGTTTAATTTGCGACCCCCTAATTTTTGGCTAAAAAATAGGTCTCAAAAAGTCGCAAATTACGCGAGTATATACGGCACTTTCTTTAAATCCTCTATACCAGATGGTTCAATCTCTAAGTCGGTCAACCTCGGGTCACGTATGGGACTTTGGATATACTGTCAGGATTTAGTAGCTGGACTTCGTGATGGCTGTCGCCGGCATTCATTCGACGAGTGCGTTCATATGAAGAAGTATTCGAGATCAAACGGGAAGAAAGGGCAAACTAAATAGAAGAGGAGTGAGCGGCTTCCCACGCGAGCGCTTGTACTCCGCGAGACCACGAGGCATGGTTAGTGTCATCGAAACCCGTCCGCCCACGCCCCGAAGACAGGAATTAAGCATCTCGAGGAGAGGAGAGAGGTTAAAGATAGGAGGGATGCCCTTCCCCGCGGCAGTTGCCGAGGGGAAGAGGGAGGGAAAGGGAGGGGAAGAGGGAGGGAAAGGGGGTGGAAGGGGGAGGGAAAGGGGGGTGGAAGGGGGAAGGAAAGGGGGAGTGAAAAGGGGAGGGAAAGGGGGAGGGAAAGGGGAGGGAAAGGGGACGGAAAGGGGAAAGAAAGGGGAGGTGGAAGGGTGGAGTAAAGGGGGGATGGAAGGGTGGAGGCAGAAGGGGGCGAAGTGAAGGGGAGAGCAGGGAGAGGGAAAGGGTGAGGGAGGGGAGGGAAGAAGGGACCGTTATGGGACGAAAGAGGAAAAGAGAGTTCGTCTCGAGAAAGAAATATCTGGCGGAAGAGGCAGAGAAGGGAACGAGGTTAGTACGTGAAACGGCCACTAGGGAGGCGCCACGCCCGACTACGTTCGGTCCGCTTACGTCTGGCGAATGGATCTCACCCAGCGATTTCGACCAAGGCCAAATTGAGATAAACGACAGAGATGCACGCATCGTGTGTGCATATGTGCAAGGCAGAAGCGTTCTCTACGATTTATGTAATCTTCATGCCACAAAATGATGTCCAAAACACTGCAAAACGATAATCAGAAATGATGTGGAGGAAATATTGAATTTCAATTTACCGATTCATTTTCGGATCGGTTTAATTCATAGAACAATCGAAAGTTATTTAAAACACTGCTCATTTTAGTTAAGTCAGCGGTTTCCAGACATCAGAAAACCGCGCCCACTCCTCGCCTAAGAAAACTGTCTTTGCGCCCTCCCGTCCAAATCATGCTCAATCGAAATTCATTAATAATAATACCTACTGAACCTACAGATCCCACTAATATAGTCACCTTAAAAACATTGGTGCAAACGACACGTCCTAGCCACTTGAGAGCTAGAATTTGACGGCAGCATATTTTAGGTATAACGATTAGGATGTTTAAACAGGCTGTACTTGTACGGCAAATCTTTTGCGCCTCTCCTCCTCCCAGGGAGGTCACGCCCAACAGTTTGGAAACCATTGAGTTAAGTAATTGGAATGAGATCTTCACGTCCACGTTCTTTCGTTCGTCGAAAATTACCCAATTCTTTTAACTTGCAAACGCTGCGTGTAAAGTGAGGAAAATAAACTTAATTAAGTTTATTCTTTCGTCGTAAATGAAGCATTTCCTTTCATTTATTATACAAGCTCTACAAAAATCATCATACACCAAAATCTACATTAAATGAATCAAAGGTCACGGCACTGACACGGACAATATTGTTGCCGTCGGAGCGGCAATGTGTGTGGCATCCGCCAACGGCAATAAGGTCACTGTTCGGATACGGCACGGCTGACGCGCGGGCGTGTAAATACTTGTGTCGGCACTAGTATCACACGGGCCATTATTTGCCTTCAACGGTTTATCCAATTCATTCATATGTAGCAACGAAGCAACATTATTTCGAGGTTAAACCTTAATTTTAATGGGAGCTTTTATACCAAGATGACTCGTGACGGTGATTTGATTTTGATATGAGGGCAACTTAAGCCACTAGAAAGTCATCGTCATCTGAACTTTCATTCCAAAGGGATTCAATTTTGACATGATGCGATATTTAATTCGCGCCAGTTTGAAAGATGTGTTGACGATTTGCTCGAAATGGGCCGGTTGCTAACCAAAGGTCAAGTTCAGGTAAACAAAAACATACGTTAAGAAGTATTGCCAAAACGTAATTATTTCACTTTAACGCTCTGTGAATGTAAGTTCAATCATAAAACATACATAAATTTGTATCGTTTTAACTCTTGAGTTGCCGCGTCGCATCGCCAGCGCGTTGCCGTCAACTTGGTATAAAGGATTACATTTTAAAGCAAGTGTCATCGGAAAGCAACTAAAGTTACCCTCACGTCAAAATTACCGTATTTACTCATGTACCGCGTGAAATAAATTGCACACATTGTCACAAGTGTTCTATAGGAAAAAAGACAGCTCCAAAACGTTTTAAAGAACACTTGGCACTCTTCAATCACGGTAGATTCGAAAAATCAAACGTTACGAAACACATTCAAGAAACGGGTCACTCGATAAATATTAACGAGTTGAAATTAATAACACCCGCAAATCGAAACCTTGAGGCACTGGAGTGCTTACACATCTTCAGAAATGGCACGATGTCCATCAAGAGCGACCTCGGACCTATCCCATGCTCTCCGTTATATTTCCTTGCAAAACGTGACGTGGAAATGCGCATATGGTTTTTTGACCTTGTTGTGGCTATTGGAGATACCCGAGGCAAGTATATTTTTTAAATTGCCTTTCCTTGAATGAGCTCTACTGATTCGAAATTGGCGGTTTTATCTAAATTAACTACTAAATTACCTTTGTCGGTTTTGAGATAGGAACAATCCTTTGATTTTAAGTTTTTGATCTTGTCCAAGTATTTGGAGCACACTGCTCTTGTTGTATGTTTTTTGTAGAAAGGTAGAAATGTGCATTTAGGATATTAATAAGTACTGCTCTAGTGTTTGATTTTCTTTGTGTGTGCGCAAGCGCGAGTCCATGGTGTGGAGTCACTTCCCGCGAACTCGCACGCATAGTACTTCGGTCCCTGGAGTGAGTTAGTTTTCCGTAAGCCGGGTAAGTTTGTGTGTGTACTATCACCGGTATTTATTTTATCATTTTTTATTTTTATTTTTGGTGTATAGGATGTTACATTTTCATATATTATTAATAGTTATTTATTCATAATGAGTGGAGACTACGATGAAGATAAGATAAATTAAGGAAACAACTCCTATACCGTAACCCAAGAATTTATCCTTTATTTATTTTATATTGAGTTAAATAAAGTTTTTTTTTTCTCTTCTTGCTTTTTCTCCCTCTATATCTTACTTTATTTAGTGCCCCGTGTTGAGCAAATCTATGGAGTAACCTAAATAAAGTAAGATATAGAGGGAGAAAAAGCAAGAAGAGAAAAAAAAAAACTTTATTTAACTCAATATAAAATAAATAAAGGATAAATTCTTGGGTATCTCCAATAGCCACAACAAGGTCAAAAAACCATATGCGCATTTCCACGTCACGTTTTGCAAGGAAATATAACGGAGAGCATGGGATAGGTCCGAGGTCGCTCTTGATGGACATCGTGCCATTTCTGAAGATGTGTAAGCACTCCAGTGCCTCAAGGTTTCGATTTGCGGGTGTTATTAATTTCAACTCGTTAATATTTATCGAGTGACCCGTTTCTTGAATGTGTTTCGTAACGTTTGATTTTTCGAATCTACCGTGATTGAAGAGTGCCAAGTGTTCTTTAAAACGTTTTGGAGCTGTCTTTTTTCCTATAGAACACTTGTGACAATGTGTGCAATTTATTTCACGCGGTACATGAGTAAATACGGTAATTTTGACGTGAGGGTAACTTTAGTTGCTTTCCGATGACACTTGCTTTAAAATGTAATCCTTTATACCAAGTTGACGGCAACGCGCTGGCGATGCGACGCGGCAACTCAAGAGTTAAAACGATACAAATTTATGTATGTTTTATGATTGAACTTACATTCACAGAGCGTTAAAGTGAAATAATTACGTTTTGGCAATACTTCTTAACGTATGTTTTTGTTTACCTGAACTTGACCTTTGGTTAGCAACCGGCCCATTTCGAGCAAATCGTCAACACATCTTTCAAACTGGCGCGAATTAAATATCGCATCATGTCAAAATTGAATCCCTTTGGAATGAAAGTTCAGATGACGATGACTTTCTAGTGGCTTAAGTTGCCCTCATATCAAAATCAAATCACCGTCACGAGTCATCTTGGTATAAAAGCTCCCATTAAAATTAAGGTTTAACCTCGAAATAATGTTGCTTCGTTGCTACATATGAATGAATTGGATAAGCCGTTGAAGGCAAATAATGGCCCGTGTGATACTAGTGCCGACACAAGTATTTACACGCCCGCGCGTCAGCCGTGCCGTATCCGAACAGTGACCTTATTGCCGTTGGCGGATGCCACACACATTGCCGCTCCGACGGCAACAATATTGTCCGTGTCAGTGCCGTGACCTTGGACGTGAAAACTTGAAAAATATTGTCGCCGAGGGTATCTGAAAGTACGGTATGGGCATACTGTTTCCGGACGCCACGGCGACGGCACTACGCTGGCTACGTGTAATGATTCTCAAGGATATTTCATTAGCTACTAATTGTAGACTATCAAGAGGGTAGCAAGTCGGGCTCTTCCAAGGGTCCGGGCCCCCGGGGCACTGCCCCGGCCCTGGTTCCGCCACTGTTTGGCCCCACAATATTTGTAAAACTAGTGTTTTTCATTATTGTGTATTTTGTGGTGTATTTTAAATTAAACATGTTAAAACTTAGCATTATATTTTTTAATTCAAAACACCATAATGCAATGAAAAATGATTACAGAATTTTTAAAAAATATTTGGCCTCCTGTAAATCCTGATTAAATTTGAAACTATCCAAATAGCCCCACCCTACCCTAAGTCCTTAATATCAAATTTATAAAAATCCGTTCGGTAGAAGCCGAGAACGAATATACGAACGGACGGACACACCGACACTAAGAGGCGTTTGTGCTGGAAGCGAAACCTAAAAACAGGAATTCACAATCTCTGGAAAGTGTTATTTGCCTGTTCGTAGCGAAAAGATCGGTTCTCAAGACCGATACGTGGCGAGGATACTCGGGGTTAAAACGACTTGGGATATCACGACCATAAACTCAATTTTGTGATTCCATAAGACACCAGCACTCAAAATATCGAATGTTACTGGTCGGAGATAAAGAGAGATATAAGAAGAAGGGTAGGGAGAATGTCACCAGAGGCATATATCATAGAATACATGTGGAGAAGCAAGCATGCTACGAAGATAGGGTTCTTTTTTGATTTCATTAACGCTATAAGTGTTTCTACCCGAATAAAGTAGTTGAAATGATTTTGTAGAATTGTTTTGCTTGAAAAGCCTCCTTAATAGCCGCTAGATGTTATATGTGTATAGTCCGTGTAAACTGTGCGCCGAAAAGTCTCTTTTCAGAGCCGCCTGTGAACCCTTTAGGTGGTTTTGAATTCTACTTCGTTATGTCAATCACGGGCGTTTATGTGCCGCAGAAACCTCAGGAAACAAACCACTGGGTTGGATTCTCTGAGCGAAAAATATCAACTTCCTTAATATTTGTCATAGAAAGCCGTTTAAAAGACGTGCATAGTCGGGAAACTATGTACAGAGTTAAACAGAGATGCATTCTCATCAGAAATGCATTAAAATGTTTTGATTAATTCGTGCTTGATTATGCCTGCGGTCAGGGGATATCCTGCTGGGAAAGGTGAGCTCAGGAGTCGAGGAAGGCTTCGCAGAGTCGAGGACTTGAAGGATCCCGCCCAATCATGAGGGTCCAATGCACTGACCGCCGCGAGATCCCCGTCTTTCTACTTTTAACCAAACAAGATATCAATGAATTTCTCTCACAGTTAAATATCCAACATGAAACCATTAAATTTACATATGAACTCGAAATAGACAATACACTACCTTTCCTTGATCTTGAATTACACTAAATAAACCATATAGAATAATACATCTATAGATCTACATCTACATGTTAACCTGCAATTCACCTAATTGGTGGGTGGCAGGGGGTGAAATGCACCAAAACCTACCTAAAGATTGTCTATCGCAGGTTGAAATTTCTATTGTGATCTCGTATTGTCCTCGAAAAGATCGAGCCTAGATAATGCTCCGTCCTACAATGGATCTCACGTATCTTATCGTCACGGCCGTTCCTACCTATATAAGTTGGTGCTTCAATGCTTCTTTTGCCGAGTAGTGCGCAACTTGGAAACTCAAAATTAATCCTACAAAATGTAAGCTTCTTCCGTTCAGTTTAAAATCCACCATTATTCCTTTTTCATACATAATAAGCGGTGATACCATTCCAATTGTTCACGACATTAATGATCTAGGAGTCATCTTTGACAGTAAACTCACCTTTAATAAGCAAATTGAAAAAAATTGTCTCTAAATCCATGTCGCTTCTGGGAATATTATATAGACTCCCAGAAATCAAAGATCCTTCTGCTATGATTACATTTTATAACGGTTGTGTTTTACCAGTGGTAAGCTACTGCTCTCCAATTTGGTGTACTGCTGCCCCCACAAATCTAAAGCGTTTAGATTCAATAGAGAGGTTTTTCCTAGCCATAATCCGACACCACTCACAGATTCCTAACTATAACTTAAGCCTTCCTTCACTTCCTAGTAGACGACAGTTCTCCGAACTTACCTTCCTGCATTCAATTATTAACGGTTTCTACCGCTCACCTGAAATCTTAGCATACTTTGCCCTCCGTATTCCCTCGCGCACAACCCGTCTGAAGGACTTGTTTCATATTCCCAATTTTCGTCTATCTAGTTCAAAGCGCTCTCTCTTCAGCCGGATTCCAACAGCACACAATAACCTGCTGCATCGTAACACAGGTGTTGACATATTTTAAGGTAATTACTTCAAAAAACAGTTAGCAGAACTTTTATTCTCTTAATGTCAAGCTATGTACCATATTGATGTTGTTATTTTATTACTTACTATATTATATTGTATATTATTGTATTATATTTGTTTACTGTTTCCAATGTAATTGAGCCATTGTGCTGTTTTTGGGACAAATAAATAAATAAATAAATTATTCCTACAACCTCGTCTTTTAGACATACCGATCTATATTTCTCCAGAAACCGCAACCTTGAGTTCAATCTACGACCCTCCAGTGGTACCCAGTTCAAATTCGTCAATAATGAGGTGACGCTTTCCTTATGTTCGTACTTCTGTTTTACGAATCTGGCTGCTCGGCGCTGCACTCTTTCTAATTGAATTATATGTCCCTTCTCGTACGGATCCCATATGCATGAGGCGTATTCCTCTTATGGTCTAACCAGTGATAAGTAACATGTTTCACGTACTTTTTCTCTAGTGCTCCCTACTATTCTACCTATGAAAGCCAGCTTCTTGTTGGCCGCGCCTATAACTCGACGAATGTGCATGTCCCACGAAAGATCTCGACATGCACATATATTTTACATACTCGGCTGCTTGAATGTTTATTCCATCTATTTTATACTCGAAACCTACTTCTATGTTCTTACTTTTCCAGAACATAACTGCGGCACATTTAGTTTAATTAATTTCAATTTGCCATTGTCTGCACCACGTTGAAATGGCTCTTAAGTCTTCACGCAGCGACTGATGGCCCTCCTGGTTTTTTATTTCTTTATAAAGAACGGTATCATCGGCAAAAAGTCTAATTTTACTCTGAACTACCGAGCAGATACACACACACACACACACACATATATATATATATATATATATATATATATATATATATATATATATATATATATATATATATATATATAGAGAGAGAGAGAGAGAGAGAGAGAGAGTAGGGCAGGGTGTAGGTCATTTTTTGGGTAAGGGGATAATCGATGCGTTCGTAGAAAATAAGAATCACGATAGATTATGCAATGATAAAATATACTTCGAGCGTGAGGTAAATACACGTAATGCGAGAGATAAGGAGGAAATTCATAGTAACATGCAGCACCAATGTCGAGATAGGTCACTGATAGAATGTTCCGTAAAGGGTGTGATGGGTCGCGATTCCAATTTTGATGCGATGCCAGACAGTCATGGGTACAGAACCGCGCCGGGCATATTTGCCGCCGGGATGCTCGAAGTTTATGCCGCCCTTCTCTACAAGCCCAAATTTTTTCGATTTTTAAATTACAAGGTGTTATTAATTTAAGGAAGGCTCTAATAAACTAGGATCTTCGCGCCTACGGTGCCCAACCCAGATTAGTTACAAATTATTATTAATGATTAGTTAAAAATATTCCGCATTAACTGTCAATCGTTATTGTTTTTATTCTTCACATCTCTTTCAAAAATTGGTATAATTATTATTTGCATTATTTGAATGTGAAAGAAGTTACCCAATTACTTTTTGGCACCATCATCTACTTACGTCGCGGTAAACGTCAACATAATGACTATATAGGCTTAAAAAACCCAACTGTACACTTAAAAGCCAATATCACTTCAAAAGTGCCGATTTATTGATATTTTAAAGCATCGGATGCGTTTTCACAGTTTTTTCGATTGGAGGAAAGAGGAGAAATCGATACTTTTTTTGGTCAAATTCTGAAATTTGGACTTTTGTTTCGACTTAAAAATAATCAAGTACCATATTTCAGCTATATATTATTTTAAGTTTCACGTTTGTAACCTAATTTAAAATTATTTTAAAATGCAATTTTGTGAATCATTTAATGGATTTCAATGCCTCCTAATGGAGAATAAAATGGAATCATCGAGGTTAAAAATGCTTTCCAAAATGCGAATTTCTGAAGTTTTCGACTTTTCCTGTCGGTTGTAGCCTATCATCTACCATCATACAAAATTTAATCTTTTTAATACATCTAAAAGCACCCAAAAATGCGTGAAAGAAGACATATACGGATACTTAAGACTTATATTTATAGATGTTCCGTCAGTGATAATATTTATTGGATCAGAAAGGAAAGCTTCTTGAAATAAAAACTGTTTACAGATAAAGTAACCACATTATAATATTTGCTAAGGAACTTAAGTTCCATGTAAAGCCGTTTCCTTATCCTCGATTTTTTGCATCCTTCATAAATCACTGCTGAAATCTACTATCTGGGGTAAAAGTGTTGCTATGCGCGTTCGGCGTCGTTTTACTGCAGGGCAATGCCCAAAAGGGAGAGGGAAAGAGATCGGCAGGGGTCCCTAGCGGCGGGAGCCTCGAACCGTTTAGTGCCATTGACCTTCATAAGGGCAAGATAGGAATTTTACAGTCGCGCAGCTCCCATGACGTCTCGTTTCCACAACCTCTCACCCCGAAAGGGATTGAAAGATTCGGAAAAACCCAGGCGGGATTATAATTGACGAAAGACTGCCTGGAGAGCGGCGTTTTCGGGTTTTTGCCGAGGGGCGCCAGTTGAATTAAAAGGGCGAGTTTTGCGAAATGACGCTCCCATGTTTGTCTTGGAGGGAGGCAGTCCGTATCGCTTGCTTCTCGGTTTTTCCGCGACATTTATTTTGCATGTGTGAAATGCTTCCATAAAAAAAAGTTAAAAACTAACCAAGATAAAATTTAAGCAGCTTACCTATGATGTATTAAAGCAAACTAAAAATTGGTAAACATTTCTCAAACTACTATGAGCCCCAGATTTTCGACGCCCTGATGCATTGCTTCAAAATTTGGAGAACCCTCTGGAAGGGCGTCTGAGTCGGTCGTATCGCACAATTATTAAGTCTAAAAACTCGCTCTTCCTCCGAAAGAGGAGCTTGCCTGCAGGCTGTTGCCGACCTCGGGTCAGTCCATTCTCTTTGGATGTGTACGAAGAAAATAATCTGATTAATAAGTAAAATTGATAAATGATTTTTAATACCAAGTATCACTAATGTATGTGTTCAAATTTACGAGATGGAAAAGGAAAAAAATAAGAAATATTACTGCCCGTCCTTCACTGGCCCCCTCATATGTTGCCGCCCGGGTGCGATGCACCCCCTGCACCCATAGGGCGGCTCTGGTCGTGGGAGTGCTTGTGATGGGAGCGCATGTAGTTATAGAGCGGAAGAGAAAGTCAAGGGTGAGATTAATATGCAAAGTGATAGTGAGAAATTAAACGTTGTCGTACTGAACTGCCGCAGCATCCGTAGGAAATTTGCTGAGTTCGAGCATATTATTCGCAGTCTGCACGCCGACGTCGTGATAACCACAGAAACTTGGTTAAGGGTTGAGATTCAGAGTCGGGAGATATTTCCTAGAGACTATTGTGTCTATAGAAAAGATCGCGCTAATAGATTGGGCGGCGGGGTCTTCATAGCGGTTAGTGATATGTACGATAGCAGTGACATTCCGATAAATGACGAGGATATCGAGTGTGTTTGGTGCCGCATAGGTAAAGAAGGCTCCAAAAAGGTGTTCTTATGCTCATTTACAGGCCACCTAACGCTGGTGTAGATTGTATTTTAAATCTCGAGAAGCAACTATCAAAGCTTAGACTGATCAATCAAGATGGAATCATTATAGTCATTGGTGACTTTAAATTACCCTCATTTGATTGGGAAAACAAACGTTTCGAATCTAGAGGTAAAGACCGCGAATCCTGTGAGTCATTAATCGAAACATTCTGCGAGTACTCTCACCTTCAATTAGTCAGAAAGCCAACGTGATCAGGAAACATACTGGATTTATTAGCAAATAACGTCCCAGAAAGAATAAACAAAGTCACCACTGAAGATGGAATTAGTGATCATCTGGCCGTATATGCAGAGTGTAAGTTAAAAATCGAGAGGCACTCTAAGCCTCTAAGAAAGTTTTATATATTTGCTAAGGCTGACTTTTCAACCTTCAGGTCGCGCCTACGAGAAATATTACCTGGCTTCCGTGATAAGACCGAACGATCAGGGGCTAAGTCGTACTGGACATTATTCGCCGATATAATGCTAGAGGGCATCGATAATTACATTCCAATTAAATTGAAGGTCGACAATAAAGAGCCACGTTGGTACAATAAGCAAGTTATGAGTGCGCTAAGGCGTCAGAGAATAAGCCACGCGAAAATAAGAAATATGCCGTCTAAATAATTCGACGAGTATAGAGCAGCTATAGTTCAAACGTATAAACGGTATAAGGAATTCCACGCTAAAGCGGGAAATCCCTAAAGCGAGGCTTTCACTAACTTCAGGAATACGGTATTAAATAATTATTTGAAGGAGGACACTAAAGCGTTTTGGTCCTACGTAAGAGGGATCCAAGGTAGAGGCCCTACAATACCTTCCCTGCGTAATGACTCAGGTGCCGTTATTCATGATATCATAGAGAAAGCCAACCTGTAAAACGGTCATTTTGTAAAAGCATTTACAGCCGCTAACGACCATTGCGTACATTATGCACCCGCTATAAGGTGCGACCTAATGGGCGATATAGTATTTTCTGAGGTAGGAATAGCAAGGCAATTAAGTTCCATCAGACCTAACAAAGCCATTGGCCCCGAAGAAAATCCTCCTCACGTTGAAAATGACGTAAGCTGTAGAAATAGCATATTTTCTTCGGATAATATTAGAGAAATCTATTTCCCGCGGAGAGGTCCGTAACGACTGGAAGTTAGCGCACGTTACGCCCATTCATAAGGGCGGCGACAAGGGAAACCCAGAAAATTACAGGTCGATTTCCTTAACTTCGAGAGAGAGTTTGGGGGGAGAGGGGTTGGGGGGGGGAGAGGGGTTGGGGGGAGAGGGGTTGGGGGGGAGAGGGGTTGGGGGGGGAGAGGGGTTGGGGGGGAGAGAGGTTTGGGGGAGAGGGGTTGGGGGAGAGGGGTTGGGGGAGAGGGGTTGGGGGAGAGGGGTTGGGGGAGAGGGGTTGGGGGAGAGGGGTTGGGGGAGAGGGGTTGGGGGGGAGGGGTTGGGGGGGAGGGGTTGGGGGAGAGGGGTTGGGGGAGAGGGGTTGGGGGAGAGGGGTTGGGGGAGAGGGGTTGGGGGAGAGGGGTTGGGGGAGAGGGGTTGGGGGAGAGGGGTTGGGGGAGAGGGGTTGGGGGAGAGGGGTTGGGGGAGAGGGGTTGGGGAGAGAGGGGTTGGGGAGAGAGGGGTTGGGGGAGAGAGGGGTTGGGGGAAAGAGGGGTTGGGGGAAAGAGGGGTTGGGGGAGAGGGGTTGGGGGAAAGAGGGGTTGGGGGAAAGAGGGGTTGGGGGAAAGAGGGGTTGGGGGAGAGGGGTTGGGGGAAAGAGGGGTTGGGGGGCGAGGGGTTGGGGGAGAGGGGTTGGGGGGAGGGGTTGGGGGGCGAGGGGTTGGAGGGGGGAGGGGTTGGAGGGGGGAGGGGTTGGAGGGTGGAGGGGTTGGAGGGGGGAGGGGTTGGAGGGGGGAGGGGTTGGAGGGGGGAGGGGTTGGAGGGGAGAGGGGTTGGAGAGGAGAGGGGTTGGAGAGGAGAGGGGTTGGAGAGGAGAGGGGTTGGTGGGGAGAGGGGTTGGTGGGGAGAGGGGTTGGAGGGGAGAGGGATGGGTTATCAAGATCCCTCTAGATAACTTTCAATTGTCGCGGCCCACTTGTATATCATGCGGCCCCCTTTGAAACGAAAATAGTAACAAGTGAAGATATAAAAATGAATTTTTATAACCAACTTTTATATAGTTAATACTTTAATATGAATAAACTATAATATAAATATGATAACCCTTCTGCTTGCATGGGCGTAAAAATTTGCAGAAGTGTCTACTAGCTGTTGAGTGATGTGGGGGTTTCTCTATTTAACCTTTAATCTTTTTACAGTGAGAGAATGGCAGACAGAAGTAGAGAACTCAGCAGCAAACGGTAGTAATGTTTGGTATGCAAGTAGTAAGAAGTTTGATAGTAGCTTGTTTCATTAATGAAAATACTGACTTATCCATTCATATTGCTTAAAATCAACGAAAGTATACTGCTAGTTCAAAGTAATTTAGTTTCAGATAATAGTAGGAGTGAAACTGTTGAATATTTCATATTTTAGTCACCTAACTTAAATGAAAAAGATAATAAATTGTTCTTTTCCTAACATCACATCAACCATCCATATAAAAGCACTGTATAAGTATAGTTAGCTGAAGAATTGCTAAGCTACAACACAACACTTTAAAATGTTTCATTTAAATTTGTCCTTTACAACAGTATTACCTATCTTAAATGTGAAATAAAAATAGAAAGATTTTAAGATAAATAAAAATTTACTATCAATAATAAATACGATAAATAAAAACACAATTATTAGCAGAAATATCCCTTCAAAAGCGTAGGAATGCTCGCATCAATACAAATCCACATTAAAATAAAGAGACTTCTATTACACCACGAACAATGACAATAGTTTGTTTAATCTCGTTGCTATAATGGACGCTTGTAATTTGATCTATTTTCCCACGCGAATTCAAATTAACATTTATCGCAGCACCAACGCTTCGATCTGGTAACCGATGTGACTAAATCACCGTCTTACGCGACGATTATCTCAGGTGAGTTGGTTCGAACCCTTGGATTTTGTTCAGATTAGACGGGGGCATATAGATATATATATATATATATATATTATATAAATTTGGGTAAAAATAAGAAACTTCATTACAAATCTCTTCATTTTATGTAACTAACTACTAATAATTTTTATCACATCGTTTATCCAAAAATTCCCTGATAAAAGTTTATTATTTGTGAAAACTTTATTTTATTTCATCTTCCATCCAAAATAATTTCGCGGTCCACAGTTTGAGACACACTGCTCTAGATCAGCGGTTTCCAAACATTACAAAGCCCTGGCTCCCCTCACCTAAGAAAACTGTCTTCGCGCACCCCCTCTATATCATGTTCAATTACAGTTCATAAACAATACCTACTGGACGTACAATTACCATTAATAAAGCCATCTTAAGGAAAAACATAGGCACAAACGATTCGTCCTAGTCAAATGAGGGCTTGAATTTGGCTGCCACATATTTGTAGATCTCAAGATTAACCCGTAACCACACGAAAAATTACAATAGTCTCATTTAGGGTTCGTGAATCATCTACGCCTTTAAGATTTTACCTTCGTATCCTACAGGTGGCTTTGTTTACTGTATGGCAGTTTCCTTCCAGGGCATCGAACCGGAACCGAACCGAAACCGAAAAAACCGTTATTTTAGCTGGAGTGAAACCGAACCCGAACCGAAAAAAATATTTTTCTGAACCCGAACCGAAACCGAAAACCGTTATTTATTTCCTTCCATTTTTTCGGTTCGCATATTTAATATGAGCCTTTTTTTTAGCCACACTTTTCAACACCGAACAAGGCAACGGTTTTCTTGATAATACATTCTCCTAAACCTTTGGAGGAATGCATCTTTGTGATGATATCTGTCGGTTCAATGGTGGGATTTTCCATGGACATCTTAATACATAGAGAGAGGGTCAAGGATACGTTTTCCAGAACCCTGTTAAACGAGACCAATGGAAAGGAACACAGTGTTACTTTGAAGACAGCCGCTAATCGTCTTTGTACTCTCCCCCTCCCCCCTAACCCGTAGATTGTTCCGGGTAAAAATGTGTCACGATTCTTAACTTGGATTTTGCTTCAAGTTGGAGGTTATTGTCCCCATAAAATTTCATCCCTTCTCCATGTGCATTGAACCCTTATATTCTGGTAGTCTTTCTCTAAAACTTATCCAGGAAGGATCGCTCTGCAGTCGTGCTTTTGAGGTATTCTTACTTCCTTTGTTATAGGTTAGTAAATTTCTATTTATATAGTGCATCTTAAACAAACTGTGTACACATATTAGCATTCGTTGCTTAAAATTGAAGAGGGATTAAGGATTAAGGTGAATTTGTTATTTTTAGTGAAGTATTTTACCGGCTGCAAAAATGCACATTAGAGAAAGAAAGACAGTTCACGACGCGCTGAATATGTAAGTCTAATTTTCTTTCTGTGTCTGATTTCAAGAGAATATTTACTACAGCAATGTAAAGTCGGTTTCGTCTCCATTTCCCATGGAAAAACGTAAAATCTTTGTCCTGACATGCAGACTTTTTTGGTTATTATTTTAAAATATCTAAGATATTTTAGCCACCGTTGTTATGGGTGTACCAGCAACACAAGTCAGTGTAGAGAGGGCGTTTTCGGTATTAAAATATATCTTAAGAGATGATAGTCTCAGTGATAATTTATTGGGGGACAATTTTATTAATTAGATCGAATTTTGGTTGCTTGGGGTAAATGTTAGTGTGTAGGGGAAGTCCGTGTAATTTGGAACACCTAACTTTGAATGCATATAAACTCCTAAAAAGCATGGTGAGTAGAAATTGTTTTTGTGACGAATAATATAACATACAGCTGACTTTGACGCAAATATTTTGTATTTATCTATAAACCAATATTTTTTAAAAATTGTTAAAAGAAAATTTTACAGCCGCGTAATTTGGAACCAAGCCGCGTAATTTGGACCAAGATGCTGTGTAATTTGGACCTGTTCAATAAAGCACATTTAAGTATGTTTTCTGTTATTATTGGCTATAAATTTCAAAACTAACATTAAAACATATTGTTCAAACAATAGTCCTCATCAATAAATTCGGCACAGTTTTTATGTAACCATTTTTTACACTTATCGCACTGAATTCAGTCTTCATCGTGCGTTTCCCCACAAACAAGGTAGCAAGTCTCTCCAATATCCAATCACATTTGATTCTTTTGAGTCACAATTTGTGTTGTTGCAAATAACATTTTCCTTTTCGATTTAGCTCCCGAAAAACTAGCTACGTTATTAAGAAATTTCTTGTGTGGTCTCCCAGTTAACAGCGCACAAGATGCAGACCCTCGCTTCCTTAGCTTTCACCTTGTATACTCTGCGGAGCTTGAAGGAAGTGGACTGATCTTTTCCACAGGAATATAATCATTATTGCATGGAGTTTGTATTGGAGTTGCACTCTTTCATTGTTGATTTGGTGTTTTGGTTGAATTGGGTTTTCAGTTTGTTATGCTCGGCAATCTCGAAGCCAAGTTACATTACTCCCCTTCTGGCCAACCTGAAAAAATGTAAATCTTCCTCTTTCCATTTCCCATAGATTCCTTTTGATTTCCTTGCTTCCCTTGTTGTCATGGAAAATTACATCATTCGTAATACTCTGTGTAATTCTGACCACTGGATCAAATTACACACTCTTCGCTGGTCCAAATTACACAACGACGTACAACGGAAGACATCATGAAATACCATAAAAGGATTTTAAAACTCACGTACAAGGCTCTCACATAATTTACCTTGATATATCGTAAATATTGGGGCTTAATTTTTACTTAAAGTGTGGAAAATATTATCCAAAACACCCTTTTTCATCGCACGTCAAAATTATAAAGAAAATTAGCAAAATGTATTGTACTTCCTGCCACAACCACATGTACCAGAATGACGAAAATTGGAGAAAAAACGGCTCCATCAGAGGCGCTGTTAAGACCGCCTGAAGTGTGTTGCTATCTATCATAGTATTCTAGAACTGCATCAGGTACAAATTACACACTGGTCCAAATACACGGAATTCCCCTACATATTTGTCATCTTAAGAAAATTTATGTTATTATATATTGTATGATATTTGTAATGTTAACATTTAAATTACTGTATTTAAAAATAGTTAAGTAGCTCTTCTTTGAACATCTATATCAATTACATTCTACATTCAAATGTGAATTAATGTTATTGTACCTGATCAAGTACGTGAATGAGTACTGTTGGAGAAAATGTATTTTGATAATGAGAGTATCTTCTTATATTAGAATCTGGAATATTGGAATTGTAAAATAAAAAATTTTGACTTTTGGAATAATAAGAACGGTTTTACATCAAATTAAAGACTAAAAAATTAATAGCATATTTAATAGCTCTTATATGCGTTAAAAAGGAAAAAAATAAATTTTAAATTTCTAAAGAACAGTATTACACAGTTGTATAAAAGAAGCCGTTTACAAATTGAATAACAAAAAATGTAAGAAGGGAATCCATACAATGTTTTACTGTTCGTTACATGATGGGAAGAGACGCTTGCGCGATTTTACTTTCGGATATCTATTTTTGTCTTCTTGACTTGCGATAGTGAAGACGTACTTGGTTTAAATAAAAAATAACATCAAATAATAAAGATTATTTTGGAATTCTCTTCAAGTTTTCCCCAAAAGATTAAGTCGGAGCGAAAAAACCGGTTCGAACCGGTTCAATGGTGGTTTCTGGAGCGAAACCAAAACCGAACCGAAATTTTTTGTTTTGTGCGAACCGGAACGAAAACCGGAGCGAAAAATTTTTCGGTTCGATGCCCTGTTTCCTTCTAGCATTGGACCTATGCGTACTGGAGCGTGTTTAGTTTCTTTGCCGGTCTGAGAGACCGCATGCCTGTGTTCGCGTATTTTTTTCGAGACTTCTTTTTCACGGTTTCGGAAATTTTTGAAGATATGTCGCAGTAAACCCGTCCTGGACCGTCGCACGTTCGGAAAAGAAAACAAAAACTGCCTTCCAATATTTTATTTGTAGCAGCTCAATATGTTTGAAATGTTCAGCACCCGCTTGAGGAGTATGCGCCGGAGTGAAAATTGACGAAGTTTAGGGTCCTCAATTTTAATGTTTTTCTTTTTTTAACTCTTTTATATTTATGTGTTTAAACAAACCCTCTGTAAAAGACGAAAGCAAATACTAAAGTTTCTGTATGAAATTTAAAAAAGTAATCTATCAAAAAGTAGAGCCTTACTTTTTTGTGTTAAAAGATTTTCATTTTCATATTTATTAACTTAAGAACATATTGCATACTAATAGTTAATATTTTTGTGTTTGTTCGTCAAGACCCTATTTCAAATATAAACAGAAATGTTGAAAATTCTAGATTGGGAATTGTTAGAAAGTAGGAGAAAAATTAATAGATTAGGCGGGATTTACCAGGCATATACTAATAATAAAGATTGGGAAGACTTACTAAGTAGAATGCAAGTTCCGAATTTTTTAGGTAAAAATAGCCACGAATTTAAAATTAAACTTAGGCCGCAGAAAACTAATACAGCAAAGTATTCTTTTCTAAACAGAGGAATCAGTGAGTGGAACAGTTTACCTGAAGTGCTCTTCAAACCATTACCTAAGGACGCAAAAAATTATAAGCGTAGATTTAATGCGTATATGCAGGGTAAAATACGAACTTGGAAGAGGAATAATAGTAATCTATATATTCATGACTGTAATTGTACCTAAGTGCTGAAAAAGTAGGGGATTGCTTGGAAGGGTGAAGTACGGTGGGGACTTCGTGGGCCCCATGACCGCTACGGTAGCCGTGAAGGCCTTCCATGAACTCCGAAAATCCGCACTTCAGGTGCAAAACTGAATTTTAATATTAAAGATATTGTAGAAAGTGTATTTTTTAAATTGTGATTGTAAATATCATTATTTTTATAGATATATTATGTTTCTTTTGCCACCTGGCCGGATGGCCTAATTGCAATGTATTTTTAATAAATAAATAATTAATAAATAAATAAGAAAACTTTATAGTGTTGTTTCTTCTCACATAATTATTTATTTTTGGCGTGTGGTCTGAGAGACCGCATTCCTGTGTTGGCGCGTCAATTTCTCATGCCTGTGGTTACGGGTTAAGATGGTTAAACGAACAGTAAATATATGAGAAATCCTTTTCGCCCCCCCCCCCCCCGACCTACCCATCGCGCTCCCCTAGGGGGGCGCGCCCCACAGATTGGAAGCCACTGCTCTAGATACTTTCGCAAGGCGTTATCGTGTTTATCAGAGTGGAGGCGGAGGGAGGATATGGTCACGTGGAGCGCAGCACCCGATGACACGTGAAAGAGACTCTCACATTTCGACAACTAAATCGCTTCAAAGAACATATTGCACATTTCAAACACGATAAATTTGAAAAATCTAGGGCCACTAAACATTTCTCCGAAACACATTATTTAACTACTACTGAGAATTTGGAATTAACAACTTCCTCAAATCGAAAATGAAACTCCTAAGCATTTTCAAAAAGCATACCAAATCCATGAATGGCGATCTCTGCCCGACCTATTGTATTTCTTGGAAGAATACGCGGTTGCTATTTTCTAGAAAAATCTTTGAGGAGTGGTCCAGCCTACCTCTGCAATAAACTTCACCCACCAAAGATTTTTAATACCTTCCCTTTAATTATTCGGTCGCTCTGGTATTCCCGCTTTTCCCAATCCATTTTTGCACATAATTGGTAAAGCTTCGAACGGCCAGGGTGACTTGCATCGGCTGCTATCATATTTCTTCGCTGATAAAGACAGTGTTTTAATAATGTATAGTTACAAACTGACTGTCGGTAAAGTTTTCTTCTGATGACCCTCCGCGAACCTCCCGCGACCCTGATCTGGGTCGCGACCCGAGGTTGAGATCCACTACTCTAGACCTTTTTGAAATTTTTGACTAATAGTATATCCAAATAACTCATACAAGCGATTTTATAATTGTTTTTTTAACTCCAATATAATCGGGAAAACATCGCTAACGGTAGTTGGATTACATTCTAATTCTATAGAAGAAATGTTTTGAAAAATTCTCAAATATGGTTTACAAATAATAAATAAATTTCCACTGCTGGAGACATTTCCGAAATCTTTTTTTAATAACACTGACAAGTCAGTTGTACTGAAATCGTGAGAATGAAATTTTTTAAAGTCAATGCATGGACCGGCAAATGATCTCACGACCACGAGCTCTCTGCCTGCCAACTAAGTTGTGTTCAGCTTTAGTGTTACCAAAATATATTTATTATTATTTATATTATTATATATACAAAGAAAATTACTAGCAAATGGTAAAATTTACGGAAAGGTGGACAAATCACGTCCATCCAGAGGTTAGGGATGGACAAATCTTGTGAAAGATGGATTGTCCATCCGAAAGATGGACGGTTGGCAACCCTAGATAAACCATTTTTATTCTTAAGGCCTATATTTTTAAGGAATTGTCGGCGATTCCGATAAGGGCAGCGGTGACTAATTAGAAAGGGGATTCCCTTAGTCGCCCTTGATGCCTTCCAAAACCACAATCCGGTTTGGTATATCCACGTTGCTTCGAACGCATCTTCATTACTAAGGTCCGAAGAGGCTGAAGGGACCAATAGGACTCGCCTCGGTGCTCCCATTGTGTTGGAGTTCAGTCTCCCCCTGCTGGCTGCAATTATCAATTACTCTATCTAATTTATTCCATTCTTTGAATATAATATAATAGTTTTCATATTTTTATACAGGGATTTTTGACCGTCCTGAATTTTTATCTAAGGCTTTGCCGTGTGAAAGTAGCCTACTTTTACTATGATCGACCGAAAAGATATTCTCGACGTATATGAAGAATTAACGTGGGCCTATAACACTTCCCCCGAAAAACTGGTTCATCTCCATGGTGTCCGATCTATTTCCGTCAAGAATTGCTTTTTGTTCTTTGCTAGAAAGAAAATATTCTACCCGACTCATTATTCGTTGTTCTGCGGTGTCAACTCATTCGCTTGTTACATGCGATTATATATAATATTTCTCTACGAACTATTTCTGAAATACTGTAAGGAACATAGCAAATTTATCGGGTACTTGACGCCAAGAAATATTGAACATCTAAAATATGCGGAAAAATAAAGAAATGGATGAGTATTAGTCAGTACTATATCATTCGCGGCCATAATATCTACGACTTTGAAACATTTTCTCCAAATGAAATCTGAGATTTATGGATTCCGTATTATAATTCTGCTGTACACGCGTACAGGAGAGTAAATCATTCCTTGCAGTTAGTAAATCTGAATTATGGAAGCCGTACTTTGAGGTGCATCTTTCAAGCGAAGCATTTCTTCTTGGCGCGTAGTACCGGGAAAACACTTTGCCCACAACACACCTCACTTTTTATCGCCACGGTGAAATATGGGCCGATATCGCTCGGCGTTCCTCCGGTAATCGATTACAGTGGTTTGTCATTTGTTTTTATCTGGCCACCTCACCTTTGGGATGTAAATACCTTTTCTTTGGGCGTTTCGCATCGAGGAGATTCGTTTGGGCGACCTTGATACTAGTTTGTCTAGCCTGACCTCAGTGCGAGAAATACTCTTATTCTGAAGCAAGAGAATTAATCTGCCCCGGTAGTTAAGTGGCTAGAACAGTGCTTCTCAACCGGGGTGACATACCACCCCAGGGTGACGCGACAGTTATTGGGGGGTGACGCAAATGTTTGATAAATTCACAGTGTATAATATTCTGCCTCATAAGCATAAGTAAAACCAGAAGAATATCTTCCTCTGCTTCTTTAAATGCATAATTTTTTATCTATATGTGGTAGATATGGCTCAATTTATCTATAAAGATGACTTGAAGGAAATGGAACTGTAAACGGGGTGACGGAGAACTGAAATGGGGTGACGCAAGCAAAAAAAGGTTGAGAACCACTGGGCTAGAATATCCGCTCCGAAAGTGGAAGACCTGTGTTGGATTTCAGGCCTCTTGCTCCTTCAGAATACTTCACAGTTGTTGGTGTTTTTAGTTTCTCATATACGTAGTGCTAACTAAAACTATAGTAATTAAGAAAAATTCGATTCTGAGATTTTGACGGAAATGCACCTTTTAGGTGTCCACGCTGTCTGTGCGCAGTTCTAGGTTTAACTAAATCGAATGATATTTCTTTTTTAGGCATACCATTATTCAGAATAGAACCTGTGAGAAGATGAACTATATAGCGCAACAATAAAAGTTAGTTTATTCTTGTCGATTTTCACGGCCACGAGCATTCGAAATTTTATAGAAATGCCATTCCGCAGGAATATTCCATTAGTTTCCAGATTTTACGTAGGAACTATGTAGGTCAGCGAAGATCATAGCTCATCAATTGTGGGTACATGTTATAATTGAAGACGGAATGTCAGTTATCAAGTAGACCCGATCCTGAGGAGAAGAAGCAGTGTTGTAAAACTGAACATACGATGTACTACGTTCATGAAAAATGTTCCTTAATAGCAATTTGTACGCAAAATCCATTTTATAATTTATATTTTTAAAACATTTTGCAAAAGATTAGAATTAACGTCTCGTATCATCCCTCTCAATTCCCTGGCGGAAGCTTTGAGATCGTGAAACCCGACCAATAAGAATATTTACAATCTTGAAATGTTATTATCAATATTAATAAAACTCATTTTCTCTTAATATTCCACTGACCAATAATATTACTCCGGGCCCATAAAAATTAGTTATGTACTCTTCTTAAAAAGTACAATTTGTAAAGCATATCGCGGGGCCGTGAACACCGTGAGTTCAAACTCATGTCGGTGCGCGGACCGCATGAAGGCCCTCCACCGAACCTGCGGGCCGCATTAAAGCGCGGTACCAAGTCCGCGGGCCGCATATTTTCCCAGTTTCCCCGTTTCATATTCTTTCATCCTCCCCTTCCACAAGGAAAAAATCGCCCCAACCCTATGATGCAGCCTTAAACCCATTCATTACAAAAATGCCAGATTCGGCATCGAGGCGTCTTCGGACACGCAAGAAACAAGCTGGCAGCCCGAAGAACATACTTAGTACCCCAACTTTGCAGAATTTTTATAAATCGGAATGAGCAAAAAATTGGGTAATTTCAAATTGCTTATTTAACATTTTTCTTAAATTTCTGATATTTACGTGAAATTTTTATAAGAAATGTATTTGAGTGTATACTAGTTTACTTCGTGAGCCGCAGAAATGAACCACTAGGGGCGCATGCGGCCCATGAGTTTCAGATCCCTGCTCTAAAACAACAAAAGATACCTTTGGGGGGCGGACAATCCGCACCGTTAGAATTTAGATGCTCACTAGACCTTCCCATACGTGAAAACTTCACTACTAGAGTTTCAGTAATTTGGCTACAATACCATTTCAAAGTTTTTAATTTTATGAATTAAAAGCCATGTATAGGAAAATCTATGAACTACCGTGAAAACTCAATCAGTGAAAACGTAATGGATTTATAAGAATTTTCTAATTAAAAAAAGTATTATCCAAACATCTGTGTTGTTGTCCACAGACCGAGTGATCACATAAGCACGTTTTTTATTTTAAGAAAATGTGCTAAAACGATGAAAACTTGAATCTAAACTAACTGATAATCTATACTTTTAAAAATCTATAGTAAATACGGGATTAATCACTTAAAATAATATCTAACGAAGAAACTAAATTACGGAATTCCAAAAGAAACGGATTGTAGGGAAGTGCACACAATACTGGTAACTGAAATAAACGCGGGGAAATAATAAAGGCAACGCTGAGACGATGTAGCGCCAACTATTGTCCGGGAGTCTTTCCCTCTTCCCCCCAAGAGGTGCAAGGGGGATGAGGGACAAATATAACAGGCGTATTCAAAGCGCAGGTTGAAAGCGGGGCACCGACCATGATGAATCAAATGCACGAAAGGTAAACAGAAAGTGCCGAGGTCAAAGACAGAAGAGGGAGGTGAGAGAAGGGGGAGAGGGAAGTAGGAGGGAGAGAAGATGAAAGGAGGGAGAGGTGAAAGGAGGAAGAGAGGGAGGTGAAAGGAGGAAGAGAGGGAGGTGAAAGGAGAGGTGAGAAAGAGAGGAGTAAGAGAGTGGGTGAGTAGGGAGAGAAAGGCGGGAAGAGGGAGGTGAGAAAGAGAGAGGAGGAATTAAGAAAGATGTAAATGCGATCACTTCCGCCTCCGGCACTTTCGGCATAATGAGGCCTCCGCAAAGAGGCGGAATCCGGACGACCTGGTGAGGCGAAGAATTAAACGGTTGCGACGGATCGCATCGCACTAACAATAAGCCACGCGAATCGGACCCGAGCGCTCGGCAGGGGCGGGAACTCGGCATCTACCACTATCACCGATGGGGCACCCGGAGCGGGGTTCGAAGCGAGTGCTCCCGAGAGGCGAGCGAACGATCCGAACAGGAGCGGATTATCCCCGATCGAAGCGGTCCGCAGAACTTCAGCGAGGCACTGCGGTGAACTATGGGAAGGATAGATGTCGCACGCGTGTAAGAGAGGTTGCATCTTGGAGAAGTTAGCCGGAAGGGAGGGTGGAAGAAATGGAGGGCGAAAAGGAGGAAGGGAGAGAGAAATGGATGGATGGAGAGAGAAATGATGATGGAGGGAGAAATGGATGGATGGAGGGAGGTAGCGAGGTAATCGTCTCTTGGTAGAGGAGCGCCCCGCGGCAGAGCCGCCCCCGAGCGAAGGATCGATAAGGGGGTAGGGGGGCGAAAGAGTATAGATGGGGGCGAACCGCCAGACCTAAATCGGACGGGAGGGAAACGGAAGAGGAGCTGCGTGCCAGGGCGAGTACGCACGGCAGCTGGTCCCACCGCCGACCCAAGAGGCGGAACACACACACGCACGTGCGATCTCGCACTAGAGGAGGAATGGGATCGGGCATGAATGTTTCGTCGAAGGGATCGGAAAGAGACGCGCCCCGCATTCTCCCGCATCCGACTCACTCGCCGTGGAAGAGAGTGAGGGGGGGAGCAAAGGGGGGGGGAGGGGAGGGGCGGTGACCGTACTCACTGCCTATCTCTCACCGCCCGATGCCGGGAGCTGCCAGCAGGCGTTTACCGATCCTCGGGAAGACGATCGTTGCTCGTCCGATCTTCGATAGGCGTCCAGCGAGGCTATCTTCGAAGTCGCCGATAGCAGCAGAACGTACGTTCTCGCGGTCGAAGGCAATGCGCCCCTCGTATATCGGGAGAAATAAGATGGAGAGGTTCTGCCCGGCTGGAGCTCGCACGGACTCACTCACTTAGACGCCCTCTTACCAACACCACGACACTACCTTCACCCCCCAAGTTTCACGTTCCGGCGAAAAATGGCGAGCGTCGACCGATCGGCGCATGGTCGTGGCATCTGTCGGAGGAATTTCGTACTTCCGAGCAGGAAGGCCACCTACCGGTTACAATCGGAATCGCTTGATTCCGTTGTCGGAGTCGCATGTTTTGATGCAATTTGGGGCGTTTTCAATAAGCTAAATTAGCAATAATGCTGATTTTGATACAATTTATCAGAACAACAATGCAAACTTTAATTTTACCGTTTATATCCGTGATATTAACTTTAAGGGATTTAAGTGAACACCTTGGGGAATCTTCTGATATCTTATTTCTCGGCATTTGGATATGCAGCTCCTTTTTCTGATTTATAAAAGTTGCAAGCCGTCATAATTTTGGTGTGGTTGGAAAGCCTACACCCCCAGGGGGGTGTCTTGCTATCTTTTTTTTAATAAATTAGTGGCCCGAGTTTGATACCAGGACCGTTTCATTCCTCCATTTGAATAACATGGGATTAGATGCTGCGTTTTTTATTTATATTTTAAAATAACTTAAAATAATCGCAAAACCTTGGGACTTGAACTAAAGAATGCCTAAAAGAATGAAAATTCATTTTCCTACTGTCGATTTTCAGATAGGCGTCGATTTTATACACAGACAGGCAGTGGCGGATTTAGGATATTTTGGGCCCTAGTCGAAAGTTGGCTATATTTATAAAGAATAATATAGGAATAAAGAAATTTAAACAAAGTTTAACAAAATTGGAGCATTTATTAGAATTTGAGACTTACAATACCTAAGATATATATATATATATATATATATATATATATATATATATATATATATATATATATATATATATATATATCGCACTGGTGGTGTAGTGGTTAGCGTGTCGGCTTTCTATTGCAAAGTTCGGGGGTTCAAACCCCTCGAATGGAGGTTTTATTTAAAAAAAAAAAAAAAAAACTATCATCAGTGCCTGGCAGTAGGCAGCAGTACTGTCAGTATGGTATAGAGCCGAAAACAAATGATGTTGGTTGGGTCTATATCCAATACAGCTGTAGGCGTGATCAGGACGATTTGAACGGCTACAGTACTGCGATGTGGAAAGCAAGAGGGAAACTACCACATTACAATCCCTAGTAAAGATTATATGGTTGGACAATATGAGTTCTCTCGAGGTAAAACAATCCGGAGGTAAAATAGTCCCCCAATCGGATCTCCGGGCGGGGACTGCCTTGAGGAAAACATTTGTCGAAAGTAAATTACGAATAGGGACTTGGAACGTAAGAACTATGAGAAAGGCAGGAAAGCTAGAGAACTTGAAAGAAGAAATGAGAAGAAATAGAGTTGACATTATAGGGCTAAGCGAAACTAGATGGGAGGGAGAAGGACAGTTCGACTCGGAAGAATTCACGGTAGTTTATTCTGGAGGAAATAGTGGGGAAAGGGGAGTAGCTCTGGTACTTAGGAAAGATATGATGAAAAGCGTGACAAAGATAATAGCAACGAACGATAGACTGATGGCAATAAAGCTAAAAGCAGTCCCAGTGGACATGCTGATAATCCAGGTATATATGCCAACGTCAGCTCATGACGATGAAGAAATAGATGAGATCTATGAGCAAATTAATGAAATTTACGAAGAAGACGGAAGAGGAAAGGTAAACTGCATAATAATGGGAGATTGGAACAGCATAGTCGGAGAAGGACAGGAAGAAAATGTTGTCGGGCAATACGGACTTGGGAAGAGAAATCGAGGAGGGGAGAAACTCGTAGAATTCTGCATCAATAATGACCTTGTAGTGACTAATACATGGTTCAAAAACCATAAACGAAGGTTATACACATGGAAAAGCCCAGGAGATAGAATGAGATGCCAAATAGATTACATCCTTGTAAAACAAAGATTTAGGAACAGCATAAAGAACGCCAAGGCATTGCAAGGAGCAGACATTGATTCAGATCACAGCCTTCTAATACTTGACGTGAGTACAAAGCTCAAACAAATAAGAAAAACGAGAAGAGAAAGACAGACCTGGGACCTACAAAAACTGAAAGAAAGGCAGGATGTAGTCAGCATGAAGTTGGAAGATAACCTAAGAAAGTTGGAAAACAAACCGAAGACCGTCGATATAGAATGGGATGAAATTAAAACCAGTATCAAGGATACCTTGGATAAAGAGATTGGAAAACAAGAGAAGAAAATCAGAAAACCATGGATCACGAAGGAAATGCTGGAGAAAATGGATGAGAGACGAAAATGGAAAAACGTTAACAGTGAAGAAGGTAGAGCCAACTATAGGCGTATAAACAATGAGTTGAGAAGGGTAACAGATAAAGCTAGAGAAAATTGGCTAAAAGGAAAATGTGATGAAATAGAACAAATGGAGAAATTAGGACGGTACGATATGATGTACGCTAGGGCACTGGAATTAGAAGATAAGAAGTATAATGGAATTTGTGGTAAAGGAATTATGAATACGGATGGGAAGATAGTCTCAGAAACAAAGGATGTAGCACAGGTATGGGAAGAATACATTAAGGAATTATACAGCAAACAGGCAGGACCGGCAAAAATAGAACTGGAAGGTGAGGAAAACATTGAAGAAGACAACTTAGGACCAAGTATTATGGAGAGCGAAGTAGAAAAAGCGATAGTGGAACTTAAGAAGGGGAAAGCCACGGGCAGCGATGGAATACCGGCTGAGATACTTAAAGTCATAGGATCAGAAGGACTAAAAGCGATCACGAAATTAATTAATAAGATTTACGACACGGGAGAGTGGCCTCAGGATTTCCTAGAAGTAACAATGATCCCTCTAAAGAAGAAGCCAAAGGCAATGCAGTGTAAAGATTACAGAACTATAAGCCTTCTGTCACACACATCGAAGATCATCACGAGGATTCTTAATAAAAGGCTGGAGAAAAAGGCAGAAGAAATAATAGGGGAAGATCAATTCGGTTTCAGAAAAGGACGAGGAACTAGAGATGCTATAGGAGTAGTTAGAATCATATCAGAAAGGGCAATAGAATACAGTCAAGATATCTGCGCATGTTTCGTAGACTGGCAGAAGGCCTTTGATAGAGTAAATTGGGTAAAGTTGATGAAGATATTAAAGGATATAGGTGTAGACTGGAAAGACAGGAGACTGATTAGGAATCTATATGAGAATCAAGTTGTAAAGGTCAGGTTTGAGAATGTGGACACCTGCGGAATAAATATCGGTAGAGGAGTAAGACAAGGCTGCTGCCTATCGCCAACCCTATTCAATATATATGGAGAAAGTCTAATGCAAGAAGCTTTAGAAGGCACAGGGGATTTCAAAATTGGAGGAAGGATTATAAGAACAGTAAAATACGCAGATGATCAAGTACTTCTAGCAAGAAAGGAAGAGGAGCTACAAAAAATGATAAATAGACTAGTGATAACAGGTAGAAAATACGGTATGGAAATAAATACAGAAAAATCCAAGGTCATTCGAATATCGGGTAAAGAAGAGAATCTGAACATAACTATTGGGGGAAAGCCATTAGAACAAGTTTCAGAATATAAATACCTTGGAAGTATCATAACACGAGAGGCAAAATGTACGGATGAGATCAAAACTAGAATAGGAAAAGCAAAAGCGGCTTTCAGGAGAAAGAAACAACTACTTACAGGGAATATAAGGGAAGATATCCGCAAGAAGTTGATAAAATGCTACGTATGGAGTATAGCATTGTATGGGGCAGAAACATGGACGCTAAGGAAAAATGACATAAAATACTTGGAAAGCTTTGAAATGTGGACTTGGAGGAGAATGCTGAAAGTAAAATGGACAGATAGGATGAAAAACGATGAAGTGCTACGAAGAATAGGAGAGAAGCGAATGATTATACAGACTATCAGAAAGAGGAAGGCTAACTGGGTTGGACATTACCTGAGGAGAGAGAGTATGATTAAAGACGTGTTAGAAGGAAAACTAGATGGGAAAAGGGAAAGAGGTAGGAAAAGGTTTCAGCTGATAGACGATTTGAAAGGGAAAGAGAGTTATCAAGATATAAAGAGGACAGCGGAAAATAGGAGTATATGGAGAACCAGGTTTAACCATGAATAATCACGGACCTGTCTACGGACAGACTACCTATGATGATGATATATATATATATATATATATATATATATATATATATATATATATATATATATGGATGTCAACAAGGTGTTGGGATGAGGAAACCCAGTGAGCAAACAAAACTATAAAACAAAAAATATTATTTTTATATCTACATTATATAAAGCATTATAAATGCTTTTTTCTCGATTTTGCTTTAGGAAATGTCTATTAGTTTATTACAATCAATATGGTTTAAACCAGGGGCGTGCAACCTACGGCCCGCCGGGCCATATCCGGCCCGCGAGAGCATTTTATACGGCCCGCGACCAGTGTTGCCGTTTTAGCGCTTTTCGCGCTAGATTTAGCGGTTTTTGGGCTCGCCTAGTGCCTTCTTACTGTCTTAAGCGCGATGGCGTTATTTTGGCGCTTTTTACGATTTCTAGCGCCAAATTTGACGCCTTTCTTGATTTTTCTCGAGCATTATCCTACCGAATGTCTTGCATGCCCAAATGTCCCATCCAAAGTTTACGCTTGTTGAAATATGGCCCTATAAAGTGAAAAGGTTTCCCTTGCACTACACGGCCAGATGGCGGCTGGCTATCCTGAGCTTGCTTTTGAGAGTGAGAAAGAAATACCTCATTGTCTTCAGAAAGTCACGATTTGTAAACATTTCTGTAGGTTATGGGAGTAACCTCTCACATAATTACTTTCTGTTTTGTATCTTCATAGTGGCCGACTTGGACCTACATTTTCATCAGTTCAAGTGGTTGTTTCATTTTTCGTGGAGTGTTATTGCTTCGCTAGTGGTATCGTTGTTCTTGATGGAATTTTAAGTAACCCAGCGTTCAGTGCATACCTTCAGTGCATACCGTATCTCCCGTTCTCACTCCTCATTGTAAAGATTTCTTCAGAGAGAAGAAGTCGAGACATCCCCGGTTACGAAGGAGGTATCTGTGAAGCAGGGATCTCTTTGGTGTAGTTATGTGCGTATTGTGGAAGTAGAGTGAGACAGCGTCTTGCAAAAGAAGTGGAAGACAGTGAATTGCGAATTGAATTACCCCGTGAAGACTTCATTGAAGAGTGCTGATTTTGCTGTCGAAGATCTTTCCCGAAGCAGCGAGAGCTAAGGCGTAAATCCAGTAAGTCCGAAGGCTCATTTCTTTTGAATTAAGGCTGAGAAGACAATGCAATTAAAAATAATGTAAGGAAAATCACTGGTAAATGTATGCAGAAAGTAATTGATCGGCTTGCAAAGAGTTGAAATCAAAAATGTTTAAATTTGTAATATTTTTAGCATTTTTTTCATTTTTAGACTAGAGATTTCATGATTATAACTGTAACTTACCCACCGAATATTTTGACATGAATTCTTTAAGGTCATATGATCGTGGTCGTCATTGTAGAAGACCTTGAGCAGTATCTTAGGCTCCTAATGCAATATAATTATTTTTACTGTTCTTTTTATTTTAAAAAATTGTTTTTCACTGAAATTTATATTTTGTAGAGTTATTTAATTTAAATAAATCTCTATTACGGAGAAAACAAATGTAACGATGATGATATCGTCCCCTATACAGAAAAATTCCTGATCTGTCGCAAACATCCCCTTCTGCATAAAATCCTGAGAGTGAAGCTGTGGCTGCCAAAGAATTATAGAAGCAACCGACCGAAAACATAGGTGCGGTAACTCCCATCGTTTCCACGTGGGATCCATTGTTCTGAATATGTTTAATAGAGTGTTTACGATCATTTCTCCTTTTTGTTTCTGACAATTCAGATATTTTGAGCATGGGACTATTTTAAAATCTATTATAGTTTATAAGATTAAACAATAATGTGTAATTTTATCCTTTTGTGAAAATGAGTAACAAATATGTTCAACATTTTTGTGTGGAATGACTCAGAGACACTAAATATAAGAACTGGCTTTGTAGATTAGATGGTGATGATTTAAAATGTTTTTGTAAATATTGTAAATGCACGCTGTCAGCCAAGTTAAGTGACATTGAAAGACATCGTAGCACAACGAAACACAAGAAAGCCGAAGAGCCCTTTAGTTCTCAGCATCAAAGTTTGTTGCCATTCAAGAAAATTGGCGAAGGAGGAGGTGCAAAGGCAGAAAGTAGCGTAGCACTCTTCATAGCTGTACATCGTGCATTAAGGGTAGTTGATCACTTGAGTGACATTTGTAAAGTTCATTTTGCAGACAGCAAGGAATGTAAGGACTTCAAACTGCGAAGAACAAAATGTACTTCAATAATATGCAATGCTATAGCACCACATTTTGTGGAAGATTTAAAAGCTGATTTAGGAAATAGAAAGTTCAGTTTAATTATCGATGAAAGTAATGACATTAGTGCTACAAAAATGTTGGGTATTGTAATTCGGTACTATTCAAATTTTAAGAATCAGTTCGTGGTAACTTTTCTTGACATGATTGAGCTCAGTGAATGTAATGCAGATGAAAAATGTGAAGCTTTAAAAACATCGATAAGAAATAATGGATTAGATTTGCACGGGCTTATTGCACTTGGTACTGATAATGCATCTGTAATGGTTGGTATTAATAATGGTGTGTATACGAAACTAAAGACTGAGATTCCCCATCTGCTTCTTATCAAGTGTGTATGTCACTCACTCCAACTAGCAGTGTCCCACGCTGTCAATGAGTATCTGCCGCGGAACCTACACTTTCTTATTAAAGAAGCGTAAAATTGGTTTTCACATACACCTGTTCGACAGGCTAAATATAAGAAGCTTTATAGTTTAATGATTGATGGAGTTCCTCCTTTGAAGTTAATTCAGTATAGTCAGACAAGATGTATGTCCATTGAAATGACAATTGTGAGAATTCTGCAGCAATGTTGTGAGCTTGAGAATCATTTTGAAATTGTTAGAAGAAACGAACGCTGTTATACAGCAGAAATCTTACATTCAATGTTTAATGATAAGAGAAATTTATTGTTTCCTTTATTTTTTAAACCCACTATTGGAGAAGTGCAAATGGTGAACAAGAAATTTGAAGCTGAAATGAATGACCCTTCAAAGTTGCTGAATGACTTGTTACATCTGATTGATTCTATGAGCTCAAAAGTTGTCATTCCAGGAATAATATTGACTACTGATACTGCAATTGAAAATAATTTAGACCCAAAGCCGTACTTGGGCTATGAATTCGAAAAGGAAATATCTGATTGTAAACTTACAGAAGAAGACCAAAAAAATATTCGCGTTAGCTGCGTGAAATTTCTGGTCGAACTCATAAAACAACTTCGTCAGCGTTTGCCAGAAAATGTTAATGTCTTACAGTCAATGTCGTATTTAAGTGCACATCATTGCCTAAATCCCGTAAAGCATGAAATTCTGGATCTAGCAAAAATGTTCTACAGCGATTCGGGAAAGCTAACACGCATTGATTTTCAATGGAAAAAATTACACCACTTTAAATGGATTGAAACCTCTGAAACAACACGGCTTTGGGCAGAAATTACAAATTACAGAGATGCTACAGGTGAAAACCCATTTGAAGATCATTCTCAATTTGCATTAACAGTGCTTTCATTGCCACATTCTAATGCTGATGTAGAACGCTTATTCAGTCACATGAACATTGTAAAATCAAAGTTACGTAACAGAATGAAACTCCAAACTCTGAACTCAGTTTTGGCCATTAAGTATGGATTGCGACGAAATGGAAGATGCTGTCACAATTATGAGTTGCCTGCGAATGTTTTGAGGAAAATTAACACAACTGATGTGAATGAAAGTTTTGCTGAGGCAGGGACTTCAGGAACTGCTGAAGAGCAAGCAAACAGTGATGATAATGATGATTTCATTTTTGAAAGTGTATCTTAATTTTTATGCGATATTTTTAAGTAAAATAAGGTATTTTCAGTACATTTTTATTTTCTATTGACAAATATCAAACAATTTTATAAATGTATTCTACATGACTTTTTCAATTATTTATGTCTTTATTGAAATGTAAAAAATAAAATGATTCGTAGATTCTTTCGACGTGTGTTCAAAATTCAGCATGGATGTGTACTAAATTCCATTCTGCTAAATCCCACTTTGCTTCAATTTTATGATGATTATAAATCATTTCAATTGGAATTAAATTATGTTCCGCAATAATGCCACCTTTTTTGCAATTTCTTATTAAACTTAAAGAAAAATCTTAATAAATGTATGTAATAAATTTAAGAAAGTAAAGACGGAAAAATTTCTGTTTTTAGCGCATTATTTAACGCCATTTATTTTGAGTTTAGCTCCTTTCTAGCTCTTTTGAAGGTCGATCTAGCGCGATTTCAAATTTTCAAACGGCAACACTGCCCGCGACGCTTTGATTAGGATGCAGTCCGTGATATTTAATCCAGACAATTTCGTATATTTTAATTAAAATTACAGCCATAAAACCTTGCCTAGTGAAGATTTAACGCTAAAAAATGGTTTAGATTATTTTAATTTAAAAAATCACGTATGGTCTCTTAAGGCAATCTTAATACGGCCCTCCAAAGCACTCACATCCACGTATGGGAACTGCCAAGCAAAAAGGTTGCACACCCATGGTTTAAACTTTCAGTTTCAATACATAAACTCTAAAATACTTAATCGTGTTTGCAATACAGCATTTCTGAGGTAATTTTTGATTATTCAACATACTATAAACCCTCGTTATAAAAAACGAGCTCGGCTAATACGTACACTCACTTAACACGAACAAATATTTTCCCCGGCCCTGAATATACGGCTTTATGTATGTGAGTTGGTTTTGTAGAGAGGTTGTTTGTGTAACCAGTTCAATATGCGGATGCAATTTTGTTCTAAGAAATGTGATTCAGGCACTGTCTTCATTCCGAACTCTACCTGCCCTTGGCCCTTCAGTCGTGTTCCAACTTTCTTGAGTGCCTCAAACAGGGGAAGACGTGGTAAATTGGGAAACACGAGAAAAAACCTGCTATGACCTGGTATCGAACCTGGGTCTCCCACTTGCCGGGCGGATATTGTACCACCGAACTACCCTAACAGAGTAATTTTCCTGTTTCAGAGCGGGGATGTGGAAGACCCGGATTTGATTCCCGGTATTAGCAGATGTTTTCTTCTGTTTCCACATATCCCAACATACCAGTTTATGCCTGAAGTATACGTGCCAAACGCAGACATTTTCATTGTGTCAACATAGGTGTTTGCATTCCTTGCGGTAATTTTTTTCAGTCGAACAGATCACCGAGGAAGAATGGAAGGAAATTATTTTGTCTTATATCATCATTCATGATGGGCAGCGGTGTGCCATGCTGCGATAGCAACTCTAATGAGGATATGCGTCTGCTAATTGTTCGAATCCGCAAGGTAATGAGAGCTTGCTGCGCTTCTCCTAAGTTTATCGCCCCTGCGAGAACATAGCTGTGCAGAGACATAAGTGTTTTTCTCTCGCTCTTAGGAGGGAGACTCAAAAGATTCGGATGGTCTCGAGTCTCATCACACGAAATTGATAATTTCCATTTGATCTTCGCTACCCCGAGAAAAATACCTGGCCAGGCAATACCAGCTTTGTCCTCTGTTTCTTCCCACGTAGGCGAAAAAATATCATTTATTAGAACGACTATGGCTCGGCCAATAGAATCGATTCCTGAGGATGAAAGAAGGAAACGTCCGTTTTTCCCTGTTGAATTACAGTTTTTTGTGTAAGCGTTCAGCCGCATAAAAGGATTGCACAAGCTGCAAAAGAAGAAAAACTTCATTTACGATGGCTACAAAAATTAAAATGCAAGAAGATATGAAACGGGGTATTCTCCCAAAAACAAGATTTGAGGAAGAATTAAAAATTCCTAAATCGACACTTGCCACAATTATAAATAATAAAGAGAAAATTTAGAAGAAAAATTGTTGAAATGGTTTTAACATAGGAGGTCATCCATGGTCCTGATTTCTGGACTTCTCTTCCAAGAAAAAGCCAAGGAATTATCTACCAAACTTGGAATAGAAAATGTTGACTTCGAGTGGATGCCTTTGGAGGTTCCAGAAAAGACATGGATTCACTTAGCATGTTATTTGTGGGAAAGCTAATAAAATAAATAGGTAGGTATGAACGAATGGCTTCAGAATTTTTAAATCGTTAAGAGGTCATATTCTTATTGAAACATGTTAAATTTGGATGAGGCGGGCGTATTCTTCAACCTGTTACCAGATCGCTCATTGGACCTCAAAAGTGTTAAGTTGTTAAGTGTCATGACGGTACAATGAGACTTGCCGTAGTCGTCTGCTGCAGAACAAATGGCAGAGAAAAATTAAAATTGTGGGAAAATCCAAGAACCCAAGATGTTTAAATAAATTTGTCTTAATTTACCATGAGAATGCAGCCACCACAAATAAGTCTTGATCAATACTACTTCATTTCGGGAATTGATCATGGATGTTACGCTCATTTTAATATTAGTCAAAATCGTGTATTTGTGGTATTTTTAATAATAATTTATTTAATGCAAATAGGTTACCCCAATAAATTATAATATTTTTCATATATAATTCGGTTATCACGAACTGGAATAACACAATCACATGATTCTATTCTCCCTTGGAGTTAGTGTTAACGGGGTTTACTGTATTAATAATGAATGGAGGCTATGGCGAGGATAATATAAAGAAATGAAACAACTTCTATGCCGTAATTTAATGAATAATAATAAAATATCCTAAAACATTGCTACAATAATTTCCAAAGAACTAATATTACATCTCAATATCTCAAATCCTAATATTCACAAAAAAAGACATTCCCCTCAGTTCCATTATTTCTGTCATCAATTCCCCCTTATATAAAATCTCCCGCTAGCTAAACGAATAATTTAAACGATGGCAACTCACCTAAGACTCAAGCATTAAAAACAACACATTTCATTCATAAAATTGAAATTTTGATTCTCACAGATACTGAAACATTAGTTTCCTTTGATGTTGCGTCTCTCTTCCTTAATGTGCCTATAGAAGATAATATTAACTTCCTTGATATTTGGCTCAAACAACAAAACTTTCCACAGAAAGCAGTTGATGAAAATGTCCTATCAACACGTCTTTGCATGCAACAAAACGTCTTTCAAATAAACCATAACATCTATCAACAAAACCTCAGCATAACTATGGGAAACTCTCTCTCCCCCTTCTTTGCAGATCTTTTCATGACTATCTTTTAAAAACATTGCAAGAACCATTTCGAGTATTTTCCCAGGATTTGTTTACGATGCGTTGATGACGTCTTCGCTATTTTTGACACTTCTAAATGCCACTTAATAGGATTTTTTTACAAGATCTAAACCAGTGTTTCCCAAACTTTTGAACCTCGCGGACCACTTCATCAATCCATTCAGCCCCTGCGGACCACCTCATTACTTACAGTGATATGAAGGAGTAGAAAAATGTTTAAGTAAAAACGCCATTAATAAAAATATTGAATACCTGTGATAGTGTACAACTTTTTTCATTTTTTCCCAAAAAAAATTCCAGCTAAATATGATGTGCGGCCTAAAAATAAACCAATTCTGCAAACGTCCGCGGATCACCAACAAAACCCTCGCGGACCACAAGTGGTCCGCGGACCATAGGTTGGGAAACACTGATCTAAACGATCAATATGACTCCGTTAAATTTACACATAAGAGGAGAAAAAACAACATGCTTCCGTTTTCAGATTTATTCATTAATAGAATTGATAATATATTAAAATTCAATATATACCGCAAACCTACACACACGGATACCTACATTCCGCGAGATTATAATCTCCGCATCTCACATAAACTAGCCGCTTTCCACTCCATAATCCACAGACTTTTACACGCACCTCTTTCAAAAGAAGACTTCCATAAAGAATTAATCCAAATTAAAAACTGCACAAAACTCAATGGATATGACACACTAACATTGAAAACACACAACAAAAAAACAAGCACAGGTTCAACCTTAAATAAATGGCGCAATATACATTGTACAAACTTTCTCATATTAGTATGTATATACGTTTGGTCGACTGTGTACGTTTATAAAATATAAACGCTTATAAATCAAAGTTAACCGTAGTTTAGTGTATATTTTAATGCCACTGGTCGATATTATTTTTTTAGACATATGGCTTAGTAAGTATTATTTGTGACATCGGACTGTACGATTGGATGGATTTTAATCAAAATCCTTATAGCCATTTCTGAGTAAATCGAATTTTGTTTCAAAATATCCAAGAATAAAGTACCCTTAATTGTTGCGCAATATCGTTTATCTCTTCAGAATGTCAATTATGAACTATATTATCGACAAATATGAGATATCATCCGATTCAGTTGAACCGTTTAGGCAGTAATAAGATTTTGAATGGATCGCGGCGGAGGCGTGACGTCATAGGGCTGGGGTGAGGTAGCTTAGCGTACATTATAATACCACTGGACGCCATATAGTGATTTTAAGAGATATATGGCTTACGTAGTATTATTTGTGACACCAGACTCTACAATTGGATTTATTTTAATCCAATTCTCTTGGGCCAGTTTTGGATAAATAAATTTTTTCTAAAAATCGTCAAGAATAAATTACCCTTAGTTTTTGAGCAATATCATTTTTATGAAAAAAGAATCTGTATATGATAATATATTGCATAAATACGAAATATCATTAGATTTTATGCACGCGTTTGGGCCCTAGATCGACGAACAGACCGACAGACAAGCGGTATGGCGAAACCCGCTTTTATGGACTCAAGGACACATACATCTACGTTACCATGCAATTCACCTAATGGTGGGTGGCAGGGGGGCAATGCACCAAAACCTACCTAAAGATTGCCTATCGCAGGTTGAAATTTCTATTGTGATCTCGTATTGTCCTCGGATAGAACGTGCCTAGATAACGCTCCGTCCTACAATAGATCTCACTATCGTATCGTCATGGTCGTTTCTACCTATATACGTTGGTGCTTCAATTATTCCTACAACCTCGTCTTTTAGACATTCCGATCTATATTTCTCCAGAAGCCGCAACCTTGAGTTCAATCTACGATCCATCAGTGGAAGCAGTTCAAATCCCTCAATAATGAGGTGACTCTTTCCTTATGTTCGTACTTTTGTTTTACGAATCTGGCTGCTCGGCGCTGCACTCTTTCTAATTTAATTATATGCCCTTTCTCGTACTATTCCTACAACGTCCTCTTTTAGACCTTCCGACCTATATTTCTCCAGAAGCCACAACCTTGAGTTCAATAATGAAGTGACGATTTCCTTATGTTTGTACTTGTGTTTTACGAATCTGGCTGCATGAGGCGTATTCCACTTGCGGTCTAACCAGTGATAAGTAACATGTTTTACGTACCATTTCTGTAATGTTCCGTACTATTCTACCTATGAAAGCCAGTTTCTTGTTGGCCGCGCCTATAACTCGACAAATGGTTACTCCTAGATGTTTTACATACTCGGCTGTTTGAATATTTATTCCATCTATTTTGTATTTGAAACCTACTTCTATGTTCTTACTTTTCCATAACGTAACTGCGGCACATTATTTTAATTAATTCACGCACCACCACGCTTCACGCAGCGACTGATGGCCCTCCTGGTTTTTTATTTCTTTATATAGAACGTTATCATCGGCAAAAAGTCTAATTTTACTACGAACTACCGAGCAGATATCATTCTCATAGATTAAGAAAAGTAGAGGGCCCAATACACTTCCCTGAGGAACACCTGACGCAACTTTAACGGGGGCGAGTATTTCCCATCGATGACAACTATCTGTTCTCTATTCGAGAGGAAATCTCTCACCCAACTGACAACTTTCGGATTGATACCATATAGTCCTAACCAGTGGCGGCTCGTGTATAGGCACTGCGGAACTGCAGCACCCCCTATTTCCACTTGATATTATCGATAACATTTAATATAATGAGTCCTTTTTTCTTTAATTCTTTCTTTATTTTTGTAGTACAATATGTATATATTCCTTAAGCTTAATGTCAGTACTTCAGTAGCCATCCCCCAGTTTATGAAAAAGATACAAAAATCTTTGTATGGAACTGTGCGCTTCACAGTGCCAGCGACGTGGTGTTTGACTGTTGTGCGCATGCGCACATAGGAGGAGGGGTGGGGAGGAAGGCGGGACTGCCAGGTAGAGAGAGCACTGTTGCTCTCGCAGTGCCGGCTCTGGCGTGATGGTGGAAGGAAGTTTTTTGTACTCAGCGTGTGTTGTGCTTAAAAACCGTGTACCATATTCTTGAATGTGATAAAGTGTAGAAGAGTGTAGAATTAGATTATTATTCTGCTTCCAGCTATTCTATTTGATTCATTTTTTTCGGTTCTTTTATTTAACAGAAAACTTTAACCATGGCCTTGCATCCCCAAGAAATAAGTTCTGTGACTGTAAGTGAACTTCAACAGCTTAAGTTTTCACAGCTATCTCTCCATGAGAAAGTTACAGTTAAGAAAAGAGGTCGTTCAACACCTGATATTCTAATATCTCAGCCAGGCAAAAGCAACAACAAGAAATATATTCGTAGCTTTAATTCTGAATGGTACCAACGGAAAAGTTGGCTTTGCGGCTGTGAAGTAAAAAATGCACTGTTTTGCTTCCCGTGTTTGCTGTTTGGAGGTGATGTACCGTGGACAAAAGATGGTTTTAGAAATATAAACAAAATGAAAGAAAAAACTGAAAAGCATGAGAAGTCAAAGAAGTTCGTTGATAATGTTGTTTCACTGTCACTTTTAGGAACCGTAAGTATTAAGGAGAAACTTAGTGAAGCATACAGACTTTCAATCAATGAGCATAATATAAAAGTTAAAAAGAACCGTGAAATTTTGTCCTAAATAATAGACTGCATTTACTTTTGTGGAAACTTTGAAACTCCCTTACGTGGACATGATGAAAAAGACGATTCATTAAATCCAGGGGTATTTAGAGGATTAGTAAATTTTGCATCTAAATTAGATTCAGATTTGAAGAATCACTTAGAAACCAGTGCAGTCTTCAAAGGTGTTTCTAAGACCATTCAGAATGAGATACTTGACTGCCTGCTACAAATATACCATGAGGAGATAAGGACGGAAATTAGAAAAGCTTCCTTTGTAGCTTTCATGGCTGATGACACAACAGATGTTTCGGAACACACTCAAATGGTCCTTGTTCTATGGTACGTATTGAATGAAGAAATATTTGAGCGTTTTTGGGGATTCTTTATTCCAGAAAATCAAACTGCAGATGGCATATCAAAACGTATTTTAGAACAATTGGACATAATCCTTCAAGGAAATGGACAAAAACTGATTGCTCAGACATTTGATGGTGCAAATGTCATGAAAGGCAAAAATTCGGGAGTTCAAGCAAAAATAAAAGCAGTTTATAGTAATGCACATTTCATTCACTGTTATGCACATCAACTTAATTTAATAATGAGAAATGCAGCAAGTATTACACGAAACGCAAGAATATTTTTCTCTAACATTCTGGCTATTCCAACATTCTTCTCAAGATCACCACAACGTGTGTCCATTCTCAAGAAACATATGGACATCAGCATTCCACGTCCATCCTCTACAAGGTGGAATTTCAACATACGGACCATAAACAGAGTTCATGAAAATTTGCAACCTTTAAAAAACTGCCTTACTGAAATTCAGTCAACATCAAATGCAGATCAAACCATTGCAGAAGCAACAGGAATTTTAAAATACCTGAATGATGATAATTTCAAGTTTTGGTTAGAGCTTTTTCATCAGATTATGCCTCATGTTGAAATAATTTACAACCAAATGCAATCTCGAGAAATTAGTGTGTTTAAAGTTAATGAATATATAAGAAATTTCAAAACTGCTATTTTAGAATTGAGAAACTCAAAGTACTGTGAGAATCCTTCAAAGACACTCATGGCAGAAGCTAAGGAAGTGTGTGACTATATATGTGTTGATATAATGGACAGATATTCTTCCACTAAACACTTAGTAGCTGCTAAATTGTTCAACAAGAAATGCTTCACTAGATTTAAGAATGAACATCCCACAAAAGAGATAGTACTGACCACTGAAGCTTATCCCATGATTGGCAAATAAAAGCTTGAAACTGAACTAAAAGTATTCTATTGTAGGACTGATATTCATGAATATTGCAAATTAATTGAGCTGCTGAAATTTATCTTGGAAAATAATCTAGATGATGTTTTTAGTGAAATTACGAAACTGATAAAAATCCTCTTGACAATTCCCATGACTACATCAGAGGCAGAGCGCTGCTTTTCAACATTGAAAAGAATAAAAACTTTTTTAAGAAGCACTATGAATTCGGAAAGACTAAATGCACTTGCGGTACTTTCAATGGAGAAAAATTTCCTCAATTGTCATCCAGAGATCAAGGAGAAAATTATTGAACTTTTTGCGCAAATTAAAACAAGAAGAATGGATTTCATTTTTAAATGAATAGATCAAGCTTGAACTGTAACAATTTAAGTTAAAGTAAGTAAAAAATGTTTGGTTTTTTTTGTTAAGATTTTATCAAGTTCCTGAATAAATTTTCTTTTTATACATGTTTTTTTCCTTTTACACAATTTTAAAACAAAGGTTAAAAATTTTCTGGAGCAGCACCCCCACTAATTTTAGCTACGAGCCGCCACTGGTCCTAACCTCGCAATTAATTTCTTATGAGATACTTTATCAAACGTCTTTCTGAAGTCAATGAATATGGCATCGACCTGAATATTTTTGTCTCCGCATCGCAACAAATCATCCACGAACAAGCCGAGCTGCGTTTCGCATGATCTACCTTTCCGGAATCCGTGCTGGCATCCGGTAAGCAATGAGGGACTATCTAAATAGCGCATTACAGAACTAAAGATTATGTGCTCAAGTATCTTGGGGGAAATTGGCCTATAATTTTCGGGATTCTCTTTCTCGCCGCCCTTATGGATGAGCGTAACGTGTGCCATCTTCCAATCTTTAGGAACTAAACCTTCCGTAATGGATTTCTCGAATTTAATTTTCAAATACGGCGCGATTTTATAAGCTAACTCTTTCAATACTCGCGCGGGTATTTTCTCCGGCCCAGGCGATTTACTTGGTTTAACTGAATGAAGTTTGAGCGAGATACCATTTTCGGAAAATATCAAATCTTCCATCGAGTCGCCCTGATGCATAGGAATAGTGGTTTCACATTCATCGTCATTAGGAGTAAAAGCTTTCTGAAAGTGTTGATTTAAAAGGTTTGCTTTCTCCGCACTATCGTGAACTACATTTCCCGTTTCCGATCTCAGTGACGCAAGAGTGGTGCTTCTACCATGGACTTCTCTGACATAAGACCAAAATGCTTTCGGGTTCTCTTTCAAGTTATCCTGTAAAACATTTTTTGTAATTGCTAGACGCACAACGCATTGACACTCTGGCTATGGAGCTCGCCTCCTTGTGTTGCTGCCTTAACGTTGCAATCTGTTCGACCGTAGCTGTTGAGGATGTGTTATTTACGCGAGAGTGGAGTTTTCTTTGCCGTCAGAGAGCGCTCCTAACTTCCTGGTTGTACCATCTAGGTTCTGCATGTTCACGCTTCAGTTTGCTTGCAATAAATTTATCTGTACACTCTCGCATCATATCTCTGAACATGCACCAGGATTCTTACGCGTCTGCAATATTTGTTACCTCGCAGAAATTAGTATATTTATTTCGCAGAAAAGACCTAAATCTAGTGAAATCGGCTTTGGCGAATACATAAAGCTTTCTTTTAGCCTTAACCTCTTTCTCAATGTTTAGCTGAAACTCCACGTGCATTGCCTTGTGATCGCTTATTCCCTCAGCAACAGATACCCTATTCATACGCTCAGAAAGATTAGTAGCTTATAAATCTAATATATTATTAAATCTCGTGGGAAATCTCACTAACTGATACAATGAGTTTTGCCGAAAGTTTCAAGTAAAGCCTCGCAAGATTCGCGCTCTCTACCACCGGGATAAAAGCAATTATGCCTCCAATCAATTGACGAAAGATTGAAATCGCCCCCGATTATAATGGCATTATCTTTATTAATCGAACTTAGCGTCGCCACTTGTTTCTCTAGATAATAAATAGTTTCCACGCTCGCATTTGGTTGTCTATAAAAGGCGCATATATTTACAGTTTTACAGTCGCTCCCTTTCACACTACACCAAACACTTTCGACTTTGTCGTCATTAATCTGTATTGGGTAACTTTCGTATTTATTGCTAACTGTTATAAATACTCCACCTCCCGACCGGGTACATCGATATTTTCTAAAAACGCTATAGTCAGGAGGAAAGATCTGACTGGCTATGTCCGCCGTTAGCTAACTTGTTGTACCTATCACTACATCAGCAGCCAGACTACGAATAAGATGTTCAAGTTCGGCCTCCTTCCTGCGAATGCTGCGACAGTTAACCGTGATGATTTTTAGTTTATCACTATTACTACGTAACGATGCCTCGCGTGCTACTGAATTATTGTTATTATTTACTGCCTCCTTGTCCTTCATATTACGTCGACTATTTCTACGCTTATAATTTATTCTACTGTTAATTAATATCTCGTTTATAGTGGTATGACGGTCGGACGTATTACTACTATTAACGTGCATCTCAACGCTACGTGAATAATTACCATTCCTTAAATCTCACCTAAAAAGCCCTAGCGTGCTCGAACACCCTACGCGCTATCGCCTGCGCAGTGTCGGCAGTGTAGTGCACACCAGAACCGTTTAGGGATGCCCTACATGAGTCCAAGACCGGCCTCAGGTCAACGAAATCCACTCCATTGCCCCTAAAGATGTCCCACAGCCTACTGTTCAGCCCGATCACTCGGCTGCAAACCATAGCACCGCAGTCCGCCCGAGGGGCAATGCTACAGATAGTAAGCCGCACATCAGCACCCGACACCTCTCGGACACGAGCAACCTCAGTGGCCAAGTCCTTAAAAGAACTTAATACCTCCTCGGACCCGCGCTTCGAAGCGTCGTCAGTCCCAACATGGGCCACCACCCTCAGCGAGGAGCAACCCGTGCCCAATACCGACGCCCTGATCTCCTTCGTCACCTGAGGCACCAAACCTCCATGGTATACACCTGGAGAACACCCGCTCATGAACTCCCTTCCGGCGGCCCCTTGACAGTAAAGGCGCTACCACACGCCGGGCGTTGGAGCTCCCTATCACCCTCTTTCTCCCCGAGCTCCCCTTGGGCCCGGTCCCCACCGAGAAGACGGGAGCGGGTGCGGGCGTAACACCGCAAACCGATTACTAACAGGAAGAGGGTCCACCGAAGCGTTCCCAACTCCCTGCCTCCGCAGCACCACCCCACGATCCCCCCGATTGGACGCACCACTCATTGGGCTTCCGGACCGAAGGACCCTCGACCCGCGAAGAGGAGCCAGGAACCTCCCCGATCGCTCTGCCGGCTTCCGCACCCAGGCGAACCCGAGCCACCATTTTGGCGCGGTTTGCTCTCAGGGAAGAACCCGCACCCCTTTCACGCGCCAAGATTACTTCCGACCTTTCCACCCTCTGAAGCAGGTCCGCAACCACCCTCTCCAGCTCCGTGATCCGAGACCTCATGGCCTCGAAACCAGCGTCGCGCAAGGAGGAAACAGGAGTCCTCGGAGCAGCCATCCTATCCTCTTAACTAATCTGTAATATCTATAAATTATATTTAAACTAACGTAAATACGCGGTTAGCTACTTCGTTGACTGGCCTCAAGGTTAAAATCTAGGGTCGAACGCAGGTAAAAAGTGAAAGGGATAGAGTGATTCACTACGCAAACAACGTTAGTAAACAGGCAAGAATGTTTAGCACAAGAGCAACGTAGATCTAGGAACTAAAGAAATACGAGCTCAGGGACAAATAGTTAAGAACGGAGATGGTAATATGCTACTATAAATAAATTACAAAAAGATTACGGATGGAGTGGTTGAGAGAAGCTATTAGCTACTACGACATGGCAAGAGAAGGATGAGTATAGCGTTTCGTTCAGAGTTCAATTAACTAAACAACAACACAAATAACGTAATAAGATGAAAAAAATAGGTAATAAAAATATATAAGGAAAGAAATACTGGTTCTACTTAACACAACACTACGGCTACTGCTAAACTACTACTACTACTACAGGTGTCGCTCGCAGGAGGGAGTGAAAGGCACGTCCATTCTCTTCGAGAACTTGTATTTCCATCAAAATCTCGAAGTCGAATTCTTTCACGATAACAATACTTTCTCAATATACTACGTATATGAGAAAGTGAAAACACAATACACTTACTAACACTTCCAAAAACTCCAAACGCATTAAAATTCCTTTTGCCCCCGGGATTACAAATAAATTGCATAAGTTCTCTTCCCAATTGAATTTACACACAGCACAAAAAATAGCAATAAACATGTAAACCTTCTCCACCATTCCTAAGACAAAATACCAGCTATACACAAATCCGGAATACATATATTATAAAATATCTTTTGGGGCATGCGGCAAAATTTATATAGGGCAGACTAAAAGGAAATTAAAAACACGTTTTAAAGTACACATGGCTCATTTTAAACATAACAGATGTAACAATTCCAGTGTGGCAGGTCACATACAAGAAAACGATCATCCTTTCACCATCCAGAACCTAAAATTATCGAAAACCGTTCAACAAGATTGAGAACTAGATGTCTATGAAAGTATATATAATAACACAGTGCTTCTCAACCTGGGTTCCGCGGAAGAGGTCCAGGGGTTCCGCGAAAATATGTACTTATACCTAGGTATAACAGAGGAGATGTGTTTTAATCGCCTTTATAGCATATGTCAACAGAAACCATTCACGTCTAATTTATATATGGTTTGTTATTGCAATTAAATGTCAACATGGGTTTATATAAAAAGGTTATACATACTAGAGATTTCTAGGATTTTGGTGAATGTTGAAATGCCTGTTGGGCACAACTGTGTATGTTGCTCTTCCCCCCTCCCCTCCCCCGCCTCCCCAAAATACGCTTCAGATTTCTTTTTTTTTGTTTTATCATTTAAAAGGTATATTAAGTTCATTATGACATCAATAAATTTTGCCACAACATTAAAACTACTTGATTATATCTATTTAGTTGTTTTTCACCTTCTTCAACCTTAAGTTGTATCTTGATTGGAAGATGTAGTGTGGTAAATATAAAGTATTTTTTATTTTTTGGGTACAAAATAAAACGTAGCAGTCTTTATACATTATTTATCAGTTTTGAACTTAAAAGTATGTTTGTGTGAAGAGCATTGTGGGGTTCCGCGAAGCGCTGCTCAGTTTGTCAAGGGTTCCGTACCTCCAAAAAAGTTGAGAAGCTCTGCTTGAACAGATACAGAGACTTTGTAATGAATAACAACAACCGAGATCCTATTCCATTTTTCTCAATTTTCATGCTAACGGTTAACCCCTCTCCCCCTGCCCTTCGCTCTCAAAATTACCTACAGATAGTAAACCCTTTCAGAATACATCACCTACTGATGATGAGAGCTTGTCTGTGGAAATGCGTGCTTAGGCATTTAGTAAAAGTGCAACATTTATAGTGTTTTAGTTATTCCTCTCTTTTTTATTATTATTATTTTGTTTTAATTTTTTATTTTAATATGTTTTGTTTTTACTTTCTCCATATACGTAGTATAGGGGAAAGTACTGTATTCATGAAAAAAATCGACTTCGAGATTTCAACGGAAATACACGTTTTGAGGTCCCCTGAACACGTTTTGACCATTTGCTCGATGATGTCTGTGTGTGATAAAAAACTATTAATCAGGTAAACGCGAAATTTCATATTTAATATTTTCATAAAAATCACAAGAACTGATTAGTTTTTCGTAAAAATCGGTCAATCGGAAGTGGGTGTTTACTCTTGTCAATTATCCGTTATTTTGAAATATTTGCTTTAATATTTGATAAATATAAAAATATACTAGAATAAATGTTGTAGGAAATTTAATTTTCTACAATCTTTGTTTGAAACATTTTCCCATATAATGCATTGCTTAAGAGATATCTTATATATTTGCTGCCACCACCACGCCATCTACCGTCGACTATTGTTAACAATTGACGCTTAGTTACGTCTTAGTAACGCTCCTTTTTCTTTTATTAATTGTTGGAGCTTTGTGGCTATATCCAATATTTGAAGGCAATGGTTTGAGCTTATTTATATTCTTTGTCAAGTCAAAAATTTTCTCGCAGTTTCTTTAAATATTTATTATTATGTAACCTATTTGAAATTTTTACAAATATTACAGATATGGAGAAAGTCATGTATGTGGTGGCCACATCAGATTTTTATTTTTCAATGTCAACGTCAGTGGCGTGTTTGTGTTACTGAATCTACGAGCTGTGTTGCGGTTAGGAGACGTTTGACTTTTGTGTTCGAGTGTGTGTCGGAAGTGGCCTCCTTGGATCCCTGAAAACTGCGAATGTTAATGTCTTTCCTTAATTTTCATTTAACCTTCCTTTTATTTTTTCTCTCCCTCTACCTTTGTGCGACACACTATTTATTATGAGAACGAGCTGATCCTCTGTATGTGCTTCATCGACAACATTCATAACTTTGAACAAGAATATCTACAACTAGGGTCTTCGCCTAGTATATCAAGCTCCATTTTCGGGCTTTCTCTTAACCCTTAATTAGTCACGTGGGGTCCTATATGACCCCAAGCCACCTATTTTCATCAATATACTCAGAACTATGATGTCTATTCAGATCAAACTCGTAATACCTTCATTATTTAGCTTCCTAATTATAATTTCGCGTTTTTGTTAATTTTTAATTATTATTCATACCTAATACAAAATTTAACAAATTGTAAGAAAATTTAAAGATTTTATTTTTGTTTTTTATGGGAATCATCTCTTCAGTTATCTCAAAGTCTAAATATGTTGATTTTTTGAATCATCATCCATCTGTCTGTCGTTTATTTTGTTCTGCTGCACGCGTAGCTGATTACAACTATTACTTCTGACACTCAAATAAGAACTCTGAAAAACTGTAGTACCTATTTTTCACATTACATATTTCTCTAGGGTTGTCTTTACTCCACTTTCTCTCTTCACATGTGACCCCACAATCCTCCATTGTGTCGTAGCAATAAATAGACCCCTAAGCAACCGCGCGTAAAGTCCCTTCGGCCGCGCGGAGCGTACGGTCATCCACCCCCGGTATTTGGTACTCTCACAAACAAACGCATGTGTTCACTCTAACTTCTTTGTAGATTTTTGCCCCAGAAACAAGAACATAAAAGTGCAAAATAAATGTTCAAATTGAGGTGATTTTATACGTAAAGAGTGCATGATTTTGAAATGTTACGAATGTTATGATAGCAGTGGTAAATAAAAAATAAAGTAAAATTTTGTTTATTTACAAAACTTGCTTTTAATTATTTTACCTTGTCAAAATTCTTGATAAACTATTTCATTTTAACTTAAAATGATGTACTTTACAGCAGTGATTCCCAACCGGGTGCCTGAGGCACCCCAGGGAGACCAACGACCCATATTAGGATGACTTGAAAATATGGTGTGACCAGAAAGGGTGACCAAAAAATGTGGTGTAACCGATACAAATTGTGTACCCATATATACATATACAAACAAACGTGATCGAAACCTGCAAGCGCAAAGAGCGTAGGCTTCTAAAAATCTCTGAACAGAATGGATATGAGCTCGGTTTCGATTCGAAGACCAGGTGAGTGTTTATTTGTCAAAGGAAGGCTCTCACTCCAGACGAAATGCGTCTTTCAATCTCCGAACACTTCTTGGGGAGGAGAAAGGACCTTAGGCACTCCGGGCTCTGTTTTCTTTATCGTCACCATTTATTCAGATCAACACAGTGAGAGAAAGAAAATGGCCATTGTCTGCACGTATCTGAGTGCCTTCAAAGATATTTACGATATGGTGTACCGGTAGTATAAATCATGTAGGTATGTGCTTTTGGATATGAAAATGGTGTGAGCTATATAATTATTTTAAGAGGGGCAATAGAAATTGTTCAACTAATAGCACTCTTTGTAAAAAAAATTGTCATAGGAGCTATCGCATTGGGTCACTTCACGCAAGGGTCTCTAGATATTTGCAGGAAGTACTGAAGCACGGGTCCCTAGTATATATTATACATGTAAATACAAAAAAAAAACAGTAAAGTGAAACATCCCGTAAACTTGTAATAATGAGGCACAATAGTAATAGTTCTTCAGGACATAATGTACCTAACCGCTATGAGTTCCAAATTGATGTGCGTAGACATAAATTTATCAAATCGGACAAATCTGCGATACCTCATTCGAGGTATGTGAATATCATCAGATTGACAATGTAGCAAAACATGAGGCTTATATTTCATGTTCCGAAATTAAAGGTTTTCAGTTTTTGCGTTCCATTTCTTTTTCATTCTCTCCCCATCAAGAGAAGATTATTTAGGAATACCAAGGCATTTGCTTTAAAGTAAAAAGAATTTTCAATGGTTACAAAATGCTCACTTTAGAAGCATTCCGATAATTGTTCCACTCATTCGTCAAAAAGCGTTTGAATTAGCAAACATGCTCGGATACGGCATGCTTTGGGTGGTACTGCATCGATATTAATCTGTGCAGAAGTAAATGGCATCCTGTTAGATAAGGCGAACAAATTACATACACCTACATGTTACCCTGCAAGTCACCTTGACGGTGGATGGCAGGGGGTGCCGCGCACCAAGTTTCTAATTAATTATTATTCACAGTTATCTATTGTGGTCACGTATTGTCCTAGGGAAAAAGGACTCCTTATACCTCTCCGTCCTACTATCTATTTCGCGAATCTTGTCGTCATTATCCCTCCGTCCGATATACGTTGGTTGTCGAATAATATCCTTCATTTCATTTACGAATATCTCCGACCTATATTTATCTAGAAGTTTAAGTCTCGCCTGTAATCTACGATCTTTCAACGATGGCCAATTCAACTCTTCAATGAGTAACGTAACGCTCTGTTTTTATCGTAATTCTTTTTCACGAATCTAGCTGCTCGTCGCTGTATTTTTTCTAAATCCTTTATGAGTCCCCTCTGATATGGATCCCAAACCGCTGCTGAGTATTCCATTTGAGGTCTAACTAAGGATAAATAACAGGATTCTCTCACCTTTTCCGTGCTTTTCCTGACTATTCTACGCACAAAAGCCAACTTCTTATTTGCCGCACCTATCACTCGTCTTATGTGGGTGTCCCAAGACAGGTCACGATTCATGGTTACCCCGAGGTATTTCACGGATTCCGAAACAGGAATGCTCTCACCATCTATCGAGTAGGCAAACACGGACGATGCGCTTCTAGATTTCCAAAAGTTTAGAACGTTACTCTTTTTCTGATTGATTTCTAGCTGCCATTCCTTGCACCAAACAGATAACGCATCCAGATCATCCTGAAGCTGACGATGGTCGCTAGAACCACTAATTTCTCTATAGACTACGGTGTCATCCTCAAAAAGCCTGATATTACTTTTCACAACTGTGCTGATGTCGTTTATATAAAGCAAGAAAAGCATAGGTCCGATCACACTACCCAGCGGCACTCCAGAGACTACATCTGCCACACTCGAGGACTTACCATCGATGACTACTTTTTGTTTTCTATTCCAAAGGAAAGCGCGAACCCAGTTAATGACTTTAACATTAACGCCAAGATTTCCCAATTTTAATAACAACTTACGGTGGGGAACCTTGTCAAAAGCTTTTCTAAAATCAAGGAACACTGCATCGACCTGCTTATTATTTTCGCCGCATGATAAAATATCATTCACAAACAGACCGAGTTGGGTGTCACACACCTTTTCTGAAGCCATGTTAACAGCTGACTAAGAGCGATCTACTCTCGAGATAACGCATTGTGTTGCTAACAATAATGTGCTCCAAAATCTTACATGATAATGATGTTAGAGAAATCGGCCTATAATTTTCGGGGTTTTCTTTGTCACCTCCCTTATGAATGGGTGTGACGTGTGCTAGTCTCCAATCATCAGGAACCTCACAGAGGGTAAGGGATTTCTCGAATACTATCCGAAGGAAGGGAGCTATTTCTTCTGCTAGTTCTTTTAATACACGCGCGGGAAATCCTTCTGGTTCTGGGTTTTTGTTGGGCTTTATCGCACCTAGTTGCTTCGCTATTCCTGCCTCAGAGATTTTAATATTATCCATCCGAGTATATCCATCGGGAATAAGATTATCTTCAAGTCTATCTCCACCTGCCGTGAACGCCTTCGCGAAGTAAACGTTTAGTAGATTAGCTTTATCCTCCCCATCGTGAAGGATGTCTCCGGAATCACATCGCAGGGAGGGTATTGAAGGACCCACTCCCTTGACTTCTCTTACATAGGACCAGAACGCTTTTGGATCCTCCTTCAATTTAGTATTTAATACCTCATTCCGGAAGGTGTTAAATGCGGTACGCATGGTTTTTCTCGCTAATACGCGGGCACTGTTATACTCATGGACTATAGCTGTGCGATACTCATCAGAAGCGGTGGTAGGTATGTTTTTCAATTTTGCGTGGCTACGCCTCTGTCGTCTTAAGGCAATCCCGACTTCCTTATTAAACCAACGAGGTTCTTTCTTATCAGATTTTAACTTGCTGGGGATAAAGCTCCATACCTAATCGTTCTGTCTTTTCACGATAACTGACAAAGGTACTTTTGAGGTGTAAGCTGAAACTTTTAAAGTCGGCCTTGGCGAAAGCGTATACATTCCGAAGTGGCTTAGGATGTCTTTTGAGCTTTAATTCGCACTCCGCATACACAGCTCGATGGTCGCTAAGTCCCTCCTCTGTGGATACTTTAGTTATCCTATGCGGGATGTTAGAAGCAAGCAAGTCGAGAACATTGCCCGAACGCGTGGCTTTTCGTACCATCTGGATTAAGGAATATTCATGAAACGTGTCAATTAAGGCTTCACACGATTCGCGTTCTTTACCTCCCGTAACGAAACATAGGTTTTCCCAATCGATTGATGGTAAGTTAAAATCGCCTCCAATTATCACGTAACCGTCGTTCATAATAGATCTAAGCTCGGCTAATTGCCTCTCTAAACTTAAAATATAACCAACTTTGGCATTAGGTGGTCTGTAAAATGAGCATAAATATATCTTTTTCGAATTATCCTTACCTAGGCGGCACCACACGCTCTCGGTCGTTTCATCGATAATAGGGATCTGACAACTATCGTACTTTTCACTTATTGCCAAAAATACTCCGCCACCTATTCTATTGGCACGGTCTTTTCTGTATACTCTACAGCTTTTCGGAAAAATTTCTTGGCTAGCGATATCTTCAGCGAGCCAACTTTCCGTACCTATAACTACATCCGCATGCAACGTGCGAATTACGTGTTCGAGTTCGGCAGACTTCCTACGAATGCTGCGGCAGTTTGAAACTATAATATTTCATTTCTCGTTATCGCCCGAAGCATTAACTGCTCTATTACGGCTTTTGCAGGTGGACTCTCTCACTTCGCGACCAGAAACTGTACTACACTCGATGCCCCTATGAAATCTCCTATTACGCCTACACCCTACCCTACTCTCTAATCTAAAAAAGACCTACCATTGTCGAAGATCCTACACGCTACACTCTGTGAAGCCTCGGTCGTGTAATGGACTCCAAATCCGTTTAGAGGTACCCTACACGACCCGAGAACCGGCCGGAGGTCAACGAAGTCGACTCCCATGCCCACACAGAAGTTCCATAGCCTTTGGTTTAGCCCCGCCACGCGGCTCCAAACCTCCGAACCACAGTCAATCAGCGGGACAATACTACAAATGGTGAGCCGCACATCAGAACCCGACTCCTCTCGGACACGAGTGACCTCGGCGACCAAGTCCTCAAAAGAACTTAGAATCTCCTCGGACCCGCGCTTCGAGGCGTCATTAGTCCCAACATGGACCACCATCCGCAGCCTAGAGCAACCCGTTGACTCCACCGACTCCCGTACCGCCCTCGTCACTTGGTGGACCGTTCCTCCTGGTATACACCTGGAGAACACCCGCTCAGCCACTCCCTCCCGGCGGGCCCGAGTTAGCAAGGGAGCCATAACACGCCGGACATTAGAACTACCTATTACTAAGAGCCCTCCCTTCCCACCCCGATAGTCCCATAAATCCAGCCTCCGCATAAGAGACGGGAGCGGATGCGAGAACATCGGCCGAAGTGTCGTCCTCCGACAACGCCGCGAACCGATTGCAAACTGGAAGAGGGTCTGCCGAGGCATTCCCAGCTTCCAGCCTTCGCAGGACCGCCCCACGATCCCCCCGGTTAGAGACCACTCTCCAATCGTTGGGTTTCAGGATTGGAGCGACCCCAGCCCCCGAAGTGGTCCCACAAACACCCTCTATCACACCACCGACTTTCGCACTCGAGTGCACCCGAGTCTCCATCATGGCGCGGTGAGTTCTCGGGGATGGATGCGTTCTCCCAACACGAACAAGGGCCGACTCCGCTCTTGCCACCCTCCGACGGAGGTTCGTAACCTCTCTTACCAGCTCCGTGATTCGAGACCTCATTCCCTCGAAATCAGCGTCGCATAGAAAGGAGGAAACGGGAATCCTAAGTGAAGCCATCCTAAACACTAATCTGTACTAGCTACGAATTAAATTAAACTTCAAGCTAAGGTTATACTAAGTGACTAATTCGTGGACTTAAGGTCTACGCTAGAGAGGAACGCAGGTAAAAAGTGAAAGGGAAGCGCTGACTCACCGCACAAACAACGTTAGCGAACAGGCAAGATAGACACACAAGCAAGCGTTAAAACAATTTAAATTAGTACACCAACAGCGATAATCAAGTTAAAACAAGTTAAGTTAGTACACAAACAGCGTAGAGATCTTACAGAGACAATTACTACTTGAATATGAGTTTTTTTTAAAAGCAAGTGCTAGAAAAAATACTACTGAAAAATAACGATATTGGGATTAAGAGATACTACAATAAACAATATAAATAAATGTTAGTTCTACTTATCAGTACGGTTACTTCGACTCTACTTCTATTGCTACACAACGATACAGCTACGGAAGGACAGCTGCTACAGCTACTCTACAGCTACTGCTATTAAAACGCCGGTCACCCGCAGGTCAGAAGCTCTCGCAGGAGGAAGTGAAAGGCACGTCCTTACCCTTCGACGGCCAGGCACTAACTGGAGAAATTAAAAAGCCGATGATTAATAAGTACAGTTGAGATGTAATTATTAAGGTGATGGACAAGACTATTTTACCACTTGTTGCCAAATTGTACACTTGCTGTTAAGTTTGATAATTGTAGAGGAGCCAGGGAATCCAAGCAATTATTGACTAGACTTTTTCATTAAAATTCATTAGAGACTGAAGGGATAAAGCCGTTAATAATCGGAAAATTTGCAAAACCTCGCTTCTTCAAAAATGTTCTTTCACTTCCCTTCGATTATCGTGTTAATCAGCGAGTAACAAGTAATTTGCTACTGATGTATTATGTGTGATTTATTTAAAATTTCATTCTTATAAATTAAATATAAAGTTAAAATCAAAATCTCAAGCATATTAATTTTTTTTGCAACTAAGTATTTTGGCGTTTTATTTATTATCAATTAAAAATTTGCAATAAATTACATTACCACTACAGTAGTTTATAACTTATTTAAATAAGTAATGGATCTTATGAAGAAATTTTGACCACTATTCGTCAGAACGAAATTTCAGTACAATTAAATGATTCACGGTCCCCAAGAAATTCGCTGTAATGGGATTTTACTGTACATCTTTTTTAAAGTGAGTTTTGGTGCAATCCGATGAAACATTTTCTAAGAATAGATATTTTCTGGGATCCAAAAATATATTTTTTTACTTTTCAGTACGCCTTAAAAAAGTATTCAATTCAAAAGTATTTTTTTAACAGTTTAAAATTTGTTTTAAAGAGTTTTTATAATGTGTTGATTGCATTAATTTACCAATTTTGAATTGTTTTAATTTGAGACATTTTCTCCTTCCTTGTATTTTGGTAGTGCTCTTAATCTATTAATTTCAGCCAAAGCTTCGTCATTCCATACTTCTGAACCCATTAACTTTGCACTATCAAGCTCCGAAATTCAAACACCTTCCAATGACTGAACGCTACTTAAGAGTGACATAGGCTTATCCAAGCACAAAAATCTTGGTTCCTTAATATACTGCCACTTTGTAGACCTTACTTCCTTATAATTCATGAAATGTTGAAGCCCATCTAAAGGAACAATGGTAGCATATCTCTTTCAACCAAGTCATATCCAAAATTTGTTGGAAATTGCACAGATTCAATCTTATGTTCTCCAGATCTCTCGAAATCAAGAGGCACATATTTTGGAAATTTTGCATCACGCAATTGACCTATTTGAAAATTCCAATCAATATCTTCGATAATACCAATACTTCGAAGGAGTAGCCGATTTTATGAAAAATCAAAAGAGAAAGTCGTAATTCACTTTAAACTTACAATTATTTAATTGCTGTCAACGAAAACAATCTAAGTAGTCACAGAAGTAACCAATATCTGCTGTAAATACCTAATTACGTTTAATTTTCTTTCGTGAACAGGCAAAATTTGTTAAATTAAGGGAAATGGATTATATACGACGAAGAAATTAACGTAAATACATCTATTTTCTTTACGTATACACAGCGTTTGTAAGAGAAAAGAAATGGGTAATTTACGACGAAGAAATGAACGTGGACATAAAAATTATATTACTATTATTCGAAGGAATATTTTTGAAACGAGAAAAAGTCTGCTATGACCGGGAGTCGAATCCGGGTCTTACAACTGCTTGGCGGATATTCTACCACTAAACTATATTAGCAGATCAATTTTCTCGTTTCTGAACGCGGATGTTTTCTTGCTTGAGGCCGAACTATCCAAGCTAGTATCAACATGCCCCAACGGATGCCCTCAAAGAGATACATAGTCTCCCTCTCAAATAGACAGATTGCCAAGCAAGAAATTGATGGAATAAAATGATCTGAAGATCTATGCAGACAGGTATAAGCTAGAAATTAATTTCTGCTACGATAGTTCAGTGGTAGAATATCCGCTCGGCAAGTGGAAGACCCGGGTTCGATTCCCAGTCATAGCAGACTTTTTTATCGTTTCAAAAATATTCCCAACATTACGGCTTATGCCTGTCTGTTTAGGATCTTCAGATCACTTTATTCCATCAATTACTATTATTCGAGTTAGGTATGTTTTAAATTATTGTCGGTTGTTTTATTAATTACAACCGATTAGGAAATAAACCGATGAATCAAAAATTCGATATTTCCTTGGTATCACTACTGGCATACCATTTTGCAGTTCTTGGACATTATACTAATCTATTAATATAATGATGCGTTCAACTTTCCTCTCTCGTTCGTTATAAGTAATATTTAACGAGATATGAGGACAAGCTCATTTTCTGTCTTCCGTAAAGTGGCACTCCCGATTAGGTTACGTAAACCATTTACATCATTTTCTTATTTTCTTTGCCCTAATGTCTTAAATACCAAATTTAATGAACATGCGCACTGTATTTTCTCAGATGAAACATGCGGACGGACGGGTAGACATGACCATAAGGCGTTCTTTTTTTACTGTTTGTAAAGAACGCCTAAAAATTAAGGAAACCAACTTTATATGCATGAAAAAGTAAAATAATAAATCTAAACACAATTTAGTTACGATAAATAATACGATGGTAACAAGTATAGGAATATATTAAATTAATCACTGTTGCTGTGTTAATGAAGTTAGATAGGGAAATTAAAATTGCTGAATTTTTAAGGACTTTGATGACATTTTCTGCGAAAGCGAAGTTTTCATCTTTTGCTCGAGACAAAAATTAAATTTATATAAATTTATTATAATCAAATAACGTGTTATAGTCACTGAAAGTAAACAAGTGAAGGGAGAATTTCAGAGCACATTACAGAAGGCGCATTTTTTCGCTGACTGCAATCTATCCATCGGAGTATAGAATCGCATATACAATGTGACATTGGTTTCCTACATTTTGTAGCAGCACATTCTTTTTAACGATTTTTCCGATTACTCCTCAGCAGCTAGTTAGAGATCCACCAAATGTATACTATATGTAAGCCTAAAGTAGAACTATTTACTTTGGAATTTGGCGTTTGCAACTTACGTTTATTTTGAATTGTTTTGTAAACGGACTGTAGGACGGATTAACCGAATACGTGAGTGATATTTTTAGGAAAAAAGCACAAAAAATTAATTTAAATTTCAAATAATTGAATGCTCTAGAAAGTAAATATGGCTTTTCACATATAATAGTTATGTATCATAATGTTTAACGGATAAATCTTCATTAATTTATCCTTTCCACACAGCTTTTACATACCCAAAACTATTTTTACCATCTGGAACATTGAATTTTGTGAATTTCCTATTTATTGTTTATTTTTTGCGCCTATAAAAGTTGGTCTCTTTAATTTTTTATTTAAACTTAATACTTAACTCACGCATATCCATTATTATCGACGGGCATTTACATTATTGCAACCGTAATTGACATATGGTCGTTATATTGGATGCTTGGTAGTACATAATTTAATAGGGCACGAAATTAGCCTTACAAAAATTTGTTCAACTTCATGTATTACGGTAGTGGTAAAGTACGTGAGGATAGAAACCGCGGGGTAGGGGGATGCCTTCCGAGCAACACTTGTTCAAAAAAATTCCATATCCTCCTTCGTAAGAAAACTCTCACTTCCTTAATTCCCACGGGGCGGGGGGAGTACGAACTAGAAGATATTGGTGTCTTTAAATTTACATCCAGCAGATAAAACAAAACATGGAACCTTGGTTCCTCCGTATCTCTCTATTACATAAAAAGTAGAGCGTGCCGCACACTGACGTTTTCGGTAATTCTTTACGAGCAGTTGTTGACCTTTTTGAATGACTGAGCGAGAGAAACAAGCGGAGGCCGGGGGCAGAGCCTCCTGGAGTATGTAGGTACATAAGTTGATCAGATATACTGATTCCTCGACGAGAAAAAGATCGTAAAGAAATTTCGATTGGGACTCGACATCGATAGCACACGAGGCAGCTTGTAATTCGAATGTGACTCTTGACAAGGATGTAGAAATTTAACTCGTTCCAAACATCAGCCCCAGCTGACAAACATGTATTTCTGTTTATATTCCCGTGGGAACGATTTCGGATCACAATTCCGAATAGCCAATTAAAATCGATTTCGTTTGCTCGTATCATGACGATTATTCATAATACGCGTATATTGATAGTCACTCTCTCGGAGTCGTAGTGAGATTACGGTTGACGTCTCGATTCAGTGTTAGGTATATGAACACTTGATCCTGCGACGGCAAGTTCATCGTGTGTAAATAACTCTTCTGATTTATGCAATAAGTGTTATTTTTCCATTCCATGAGCTCGTGCAATAAAGCGTTGTTATTAATTTTAATATTCAAATTATGAATATTTAGGGAATAAGTTTTCCGCCAAAAAACAACGGGAAAATTTAATCAAATTAAAGTTCATTTATTTTTTGAAGTCCTACTCAGTAATTGAAAAATCTGACCATGCAGTGTCCCTCCTTCTACCATTTCGCTTTTTCCCCTATCTATGAAATCCATTTCTTTCTTCATCATCGATTGTCGGCTTGCATTACCTCCAAAGTGGCCAAGACGCTAACATTTTCGGCAGAAACCTCATGAGTGTGAAAATGATGACATTAATATTGAGCATAAACGAAGGACGATGCGCTAAATTGAGATTTCGGGAAAATGGTACTAACCATCGGATTTCACTTCTTTATGTAGAAAGGTCTATCTCTATGCAGACAGGGCTCTTAATGTTTTTCACTCTACGAACGTGTTTTTAATACCTTAGTTGCCATGGGAGAAATGCCTTGGCGACGTATTTAGAATGCGCGTCGAGTTACGCCATCGGCGCGCTCACAATTGACGCTAATAATAAGCAAAGAAAGTTATGTATTGCATTTATTAATAACTTATGAATGCGTAAATGTTTGTTTTGCCTGTTATGCACTGCTTTTATGCCTTCTGATACTTGTAGGGCATAGAAGTTAGGTGTGTTTTAGATGGTCATTAATCGGAGAAGTTGTTTCTGAAATTTGGTCTACTCGTATGATAACACAACATCGATCGATGCGTAGTAACACCTAAATCCTACATTATAAGTCACAAAAGATAACGGGAGCATATACATTTGTCTTCGCACGCGTTGGATGGTTATCTGATAAAGATTGCTTCGTAGATTTATGCTCTCAGGTGATCTCAAGGGACAAATGAGGTGTCCAAAATTTTCCGGCAAATTCAATTTCTAGAGATATGAAATCACCACTTCACGTTTATCGACGCGTCCATTAGAGGACATTTAACCACTTAGCTATTACGTATGTGGATTATTTTTCAAGTAACTCTTACAATATTTGTAATATGATTCTTGTACCTAACAATCTAACTTTTTGAATAAAAAACAATGCCCATTATTATTTTTTCAAAACAGCCAAAAATCTACTGACTGAAGGGCGAGCGGTGGCTACAGCGCTCGCGCCGGTCGCTCATTCACGCATCGCCATAAAGTAACTTTTTCCTCTCAAATGATAAGCAATTTCTGTAGACGCAGACAGATTTGTCTCCATGCCACACATTTCAACTGCATTATTTTGCTACCAGGACTATAAATGTCTCATTATTTTTATGTGGCACATGAAAGGCTGTTATTATCTCTACTTATAAAACATTTTGGAATGAGTGGTCGCCATAAACCAAAACCTTTAGATTACATCGAATTTCAAGACAAATGCACAGCGAGTCATAAACGAGCATCGGTTTGAAATCGAATACAACCTGCCTTCCGTAGATTTCCGCCATCCGAAATCCACGTGGTCGTCCGGTACATCCGGCGCACGCCAACGGGGGGCGTAGCCGAGGGAGTACGCTTGGGACAGAGAACAGGTATTTTATTAGCCTCTAGGTCCGATTCGTATTTTTTAAGGCTAAGGTCGACACTACGGCCTCTGCAAAGATATTGGCTGTTACGTGATCCCTTTCCTTTATGATGACAGATTAGGCATTAAAAAAGTATCTCGAAAACACTTTTTATTTTTTAAAAGTCTGGAAGATTATTATTACAAGAACCGCAAGATTCGTCTTCGGTAAAATGCTTTCCTCGCGTCCATCGGCAAGCCCCACACCATAGATCATCGGAGGCTGACAGGGTTATAAGGTCGAACTCTTATTTATAAACACGTCATTTACGCGTCGTATTAGAAATGATGCCGCCTTGCAGAAAGCGCTTATCTCTATAGAACTCGTCAGCGCTACGTGCCTCCCCCCTCGGAATGGCAAAGGTAAAGAACCGTCCTCACAACGGAGCGACCTTGCAAACACACCGTGAACGTGTTAAGCGAATTCTGTCCTCGATGAAAGCGCTTCCTTACGTAATTTGCAAAAGAGAAGGCGCTGCCACCGAGATCCGCGGTTGCGAGATGGGAGAACGCAGGTGAGGGAAGAAGGTGTCACGTGATCGAAAATTTCCAAGGCAAACCGCTCTCCCCGAAGAGACGCCAGCCAGAAGAGAGCCTCCGATCAGTCTTCGCTCGGGACCACTTTCGCATGGCGACCCTCTCAGAACTGTGTTCGGGCCTTCCGGTGGACCCGCTGCCTCCGCCGAAGGAAAGAGATCCTGGCGTGCCTCACGCCCCCGTCAGGACCCACGCTCTCGGGCCATCGGGAAGGAAGGTGAGAGGATCGCTACGTGCCAATATGTGACGTTCGAACGTCCGCTGAAATGCATCGATTATCTCGAAAATAATTTAATCGATCTCGTTATCTGGTGAAAGTTTTGCTGAAGTTGTGTCCATCGGAGGGACACTTGGGGGACGAATCGCCCTTCTGACTTTTCGTGCCAAGCACTCGATCAGAATCAGGAAAAGTGGTGATGGAATCAAAGAGGTGAACGATGGCTGTTCTGTTTTGTGGCGATAACAAAGCGACGTGCCAACCACTCACATGGGAAAAATCTCCATAGCTCCAATTGCCAAACAGTTACCAGGTGACTGGAACAGATGACGGCAAAATTTTTCCCCGGCTGAAAGTCCTGCCCGAATAAGAATATTACATGCAAATCTGAGAGCAAGATCCTCTCGATGGTCTCGATCAGAAGCTCTCGAAGTGAAAAACGTGATTACTTTATCTGCCGGCGTACCACCTCTGAACCAGTGATTAATTAGTTGCTTTAGGTTGGCATATTGAAATAATTGGTACGTTATCTTTCCAGGATCCAACCCAAAAATTCCATATCGTATATTAGGAAGTGGAAAGACCTAAATTTTAGGAGGAACGATGTATCTGCGTGCAAGGATATTCCGTCAGCATCGACCGTAAACTCCTCTCATAAGGCCAACTTGGATCCGATGATGCGAAATTTCGAGAAGACTTCGAACGAGGCTCAAGGCGAATCCGAGCGTTCGACCACATTTGCCGAGAGCGTGCGGACAAGAGTTTGTTCGTTTCTGAGAATATGCTGAAACCAAAAGAGGCTCACGCAACGATAAAAACTCCCATCTTTTTCTTTATTTATTTAAATGTTCATTATAATAGCCAAAGACACGTTTTTGTATTCATTCGAGGTTCCGTCCTCTGGCCAAGCGGCACAACAATGTGCGAGCGGTAGTTCCCGACAACGCCGCGCGGAGAGAGCGCGCCCTTCAAAATCCGTCTTCTGCGGCACTCCACCCGCGGCGGGGGCCGCTTCCCCTCCTCGGCGTCTGCACCAGTCGCGTCCGGCGATTATGAATCCGTTCAGTCGCGAGAAAATCGTCAACAAGCGAACCTCATTCTTTCCGAGAATTCTAAGGGACTTGACATCGGTTTCCGCGTGTAGGCCGTCTGGAGTATGGGTTGGGTTGGCAAGCTTTTGTGCATGGCGGGCCGTATCGGTGATTTGGAATACTTCCGCGGGCCGCATTGGAAGTTGCCAATGCTTCGATGGGTCGGATTACAGTTTAAGCAGGAAGTTACCTAGAGATCCTAAGCTATCATATAAGTGAAAATTAAGTACAAATAAGGATTTTATGGTTGAGACTTCAAAATTAGAGGTTTTACTATCGTAATTTTATCAAAATATATGAATTTGTATGTTGTATTTCAACAGATCGCTTTTTCATCATAGCTTCGCAGGCCACATAAAATGCTCTCGGGGACCACATACGGCCCGCGGGCTGTAGTTTGTATAGTCCTGGTTTAGAGATTCGCGGGCTATTCGAAATGTCCTCGGAGAAGAGGGAGAGAGAGCGAGAGAGAGTAGGGCAGAAAGGGTGGCGCTCGCATCGAGCAGGTCGATGACCTTCCTTCTGGTAAACCGGTCGCGTGATCTGCTTCCGGCTGACCTTGGCTATCGCTATGACTTCGAGACTATCCGTGGTATTTTATCATCGATTTCCGGTCCACTGGTAGGGTAATAATGAACGGAAAACTGAATATTCGTCCGGCGTGGCTAAACGGCCTACCTACTCGGTCGCTCTTTGCAGGAACTGCGGCACAAAGAGGCTGCGATGCCAAGGAAATGGAGCGGGCGTCGTTTCGAAGGTGACGTGACCGCACGGACAGATGTCTCACGTGGGCTGCTTGTATTGCTGCATACGCAAACGATCAGTGGCGAATTTAGGGGGGTCGCACATGGAGCGTGCCATCGGCCCCATGAAGTATGGGGTCCCGTGACGTATGGCAGTGCTTCTCAATGTTCCGCGAAAGATTGGGGCCCCGTGTGGATCCGCGAAAATGAGGGAAAAAGCAAGATTTCCCCACCGCTCAGTTACCTTAAATCTTGACTTTCTCCCTCACACTCAGTGATGGATTTAAGGGCGCTCCTCGAAGTAAGGGGTCCCGAAAAATGTTATGTATATAGTCTCGGAAATATTAAATGTCTCAATTTAAAAGTCAAGGTAATCTCTCTATGATTCCATAGAAATACGATCGTTAAGAGTTGTCACAAAAGAGGGTAGCCGTTTCACTATATATTTAGATTGCTGGGCCCCCGGCCGCTTAGCGCCAGGGGCCCCCAAAAGTTTAGCGCCCAGAGGTCCCTGGAGGCGTAAATACGCCACTGCAAACGATGAAAATCGAAAATTGACGGATATTGGCGTACGAACTTGGCAAAGCTAAAGAAGGGGCTTCATTTTCTCATCAAGATCGTTTAGTTACTTTTCTAGCAATACCATAAATGCGTTAAGAATATGAGAAACACGCAGTTTAGAGGTCTTCTACTATAATTAATTAATGCTCTCTTCGAATGTTTTTACGTGGAAACTGTCGTCTTTTTCGGCGAATTTTACCTTTTTATGTCATAAACGCGCTTCTGTTTTTACTCTGTCTGTCCGTTTGTGCAATCGATTGAATTAAAATAGCAAGTAAACGGTAAGAGATAGAAGACTGAAATTTGCAGGGTTTATGTGGTCTATGATGTCATTTGACAAAGAAATATTTTGGAGAAATCGGTGGGTGGCAGTGGGTGCTTTTAAATTTTCTAACTTAAGATTTTGAACAAATGATTATATACAGAAAGTTATATATTTCACTATTTGTGTGAGCTTTGATGCCATCTATAACACCGAAGATGAAATGTTTTTGAAAAATCTTAGAACGTCAAGGGGACCCTTTTTGTAGAAATGGGGTAGCGGCAGGAGGGCGCCTTTTAGTAATGTAGTGTGTAGTCATTAGAGTAGAAACCTTACATATGTGAGAGTATGAAGAGCGGGTGAGGGAGGGCAGGGGGGGAGGGGGTTCCGCTGGTGTTGACAAGTTGTATTTTGCAATAAATATTTTCTTATTTTTCATAGCGCCATGAATTTAATATGTTTAGTGCGTAGAAGTGGCTAAAATAAAATGCTATTTGTATTAACTATGACAGAAATTTATTATTATATTGTTATTTCCTGCATTATATCTAATCCATACCTATCAATATTTTTCTTTTGGAAATACAGTAAACATAATAATCCAAGAGGTTGATTAGCCAGAAATACACACACATACACAAAATATAGAAAACCCTCAGATGGAATATGACCACAGAGATATGATAATAAGCAAAATAATTTAAACAATTCTGTGCTGTAATTGTAACCATTAAAAGGTTTGTTTTGTTTATGGATGCCTAAACTAACAATATCTTCTTCATTGTTTAAACAGCCATAAAAGTTACAATTATTGGGAATGCTTATAAATTAACTTTTAAATAACATATCGAGATGAAAAAAAAAACAAGAAATGTGTTTCATCGAATAGGTACAATAGTCTTTGGTGAGAACCGACACGTTAATGAGGCATTCTAGAAGACGTCAACCATGATACTAATATACTATATAATAGTATCATGACGTCAATGACACAAAAACTTCAAAGAATCGTATTTCAGGAAATGAAACCGAACTGTTCATGTTTTTCGATCATTTCACGAGCTCGTTTGCATAGAGAAAATATCCAGATTTTAATGTGCATTTTGTGTATTTGATTATGTATTAGTTTTCACACCCCAAGTTCCACGTTTATTGTTTCTTTGAGCTTTGCTTGCATTCGATCGAAAAACTTCGATTCTCTTCGGCCTTGAATTTCCAGTAATAAAATTTCACTCACTCCAGGAACATCCCTCACAACTGACTCGTGAGTTTGACAAGCGTGTGCAGATCGAGGTTCGACTGTGAATATATCCTCACAATACTGTCTTCCCGATGCTTCTGCATTAATTTATTTGTATTGATAAAATATATGCATTCTTTTACAATTGATATTAAATTTAATCTAAATCAATATTTTGATAAATTGAATATCATCAATACATTTGCATAATTTATTTAAATGATTTATACGTTTTTGCTCATGAAAATATATGTTCTTGTTCGATGATTTTTCTACGCAGCTAGCAGTTCGGAATGCACTACGCTACTTCCCACCAGAGACGCATTCTGTGCTGGCTCCTGAATTTGCTAAAGAACTTACACTATACGGACATATTTATATGTACCGATTTATGCCAGATATGCCTATCAAGTAAGCATCTTTTTGCAATCGCTTGTATAAAGAGGAGAAGAATAGATGTTACAGGAAGTCCTCGATTAACGTCTTGGGTATGTTCCCGGAAAAATCGACCATAGATAGTTCTTCTCTTATATAATTTATACACGTGTAAAACTGGTGTAACGGCTTTCGGTGTCTGCTGCGTTTCGCACCCGTTGCAGGGGTTCATCTTCAGGGATGAAGTGACGATGTATCGCAGAGGTGCACAACTCAAAAGTTGACACGGGCCAAAATCGACCTTGATTTGACCTTGTCGGGCCACGCCAGTTGCGTAGCCAGGGGGGAGGTGTAAGGGTGCATGTGAACCCTCCAAACTGCTCAAGATAATATGAAATTTTCAGTTCGTTAACCAACTCAGCAATAAGGTTATTTAAAACGCGACAGTAGTATCAATATTAATCAATAGTTCTTTAAAATCCAATAAATTATTTGTGAGAGTATTAATTTATATATTTTTATTATTAAAAAATTGTATGGTGCACCCCCAAACCAAATTTCTGGCTACGCCATTGGGCCACGCTATGGGTGTTTTGTATATAAAAAATTTAAATACACTAATGTAGATTCAGTAATTACTGTAACAACTCTCATATGCAATTTTTATGCGACAAAAATGAGGTGACAAACTAATATAATTTACTTAATGGGATATGTTGCATCGTTTTTCTCTCGCCATTCCATTTATATCCGGAGTAATGCTGGTAGTTACTGTTCTTAGAATGTCTCTTAAACTCGGATCTGTCAGTGCTGAACTTAATGGAGCTTTGTTTAATTTCATAAGAGAGAATTTTTGTCACAAATGCGATAAATATCCATAACAAATTTCACTTATATTTTTTACGGAAAAGGAAAGCACCAGCTGAGTTAAATCCTGCCGGGCCACACAAAATGAGTCGGCAGGTCAAATTTGGCCCGCGGGCCGTATATTGTGCACCCCTTGATGTATTGCCTTCTGCCCGCATTTATACGGTGGTCTCGTCCTTCGTGTAATGGCCGTTATAGATTTCCCCCTCTCCCCTTCACCAATCGTGTAGTCACCCCCTCCCCTCCGTTGATCTTCATTGAACATCTTCTGTCCTCCCCCCCCCCCTGATCGCTGATCTACTGCTTTCCCCTTCACTTTTCTTATTCGCCGGGATTTTAGATCATTATTCTCGAAAAAGGGGTGGTACCGGAACCACATAAAGCTTATGACTTGTCCTACACATGTATTTATCATGTCTTTAGGTTAATAAAGTATTACTGCTAAGTATTATGCATATGTGTTTCCTAAAACGTCAGCGATGATATATCGAAAAGAACACATAAATTGGAACGACGTAAATCAAGGACTTCCTGTAATATGCTATAATATGAGATTACATAATGGAAGCATAAAACCTTGTAAATACAGGGTGGTCCAAATGTAATGCAACCATTTGTTTATGAACCAACACTGAAATTCAATAATAATAAAGAGCAAAATATTGGTAAATGCAATTTTACGATGTTTTTAAGACGAATAATGGTACTAAAATATTATCCACAACAGAATAAGTGTATTCGTACAAAAATTTGTGTTTCTGAAGAATTTCATTCCTTCAGGGATGACCTATAACACCATCTTTACTATTCTGTCCGGAGACAGACCCCATATTGTGTTAAACTGGATCCTCCACATTCTCCTATTACCCGCAGCTTGTTCCATTCTTTGCAATTCACTTCACCTTTTATTCAGCAGCTGAAAGCTTTTTCTTTCTCCTTTGTTTTCGAGATATCTTTCAATCCTTTTTTATTAAATAGGAAGGTCAGAAAATGCTGAACACAATTTTTTAAATCTTTCTTATCACTTGTATTATCGATCTCTATCTTAATATTCTTCTTAATAATTTCTCATTTTAACTGGATCCGCAAATTTTATTTTCATCATCCTTCTCAATGCCCACTCCACATTATTCACGCGTAGCACACCGTTAACATCCTCAGTCTTCATTTAATTTACTTGTTATCAGAAGTTCATTTCTTTTGAAGGCGGCTTTCGTAATCGCATGACGTATGTATTTAGTGTATTTATCATCTCTAGCCATAGGGATGGGGTAGGTGGAAGTCGCAGCTATACGTAATCAACTAGTTTTTCTGTCTTTGAGTAGCTCAAATCATATCCTCCTAGTTTCTCAAACCGACATATCTCTTCACATCGCATATGTAACCGCTTTTCTCTAGCCTTGTCTGAATCCCCTTCTTAACTTGTTAGTTCTCCTTCAGGTTTTTCTATCTTCTTTTCCCTTTTCAACCAATTTTGTACATTTCCTCGACCGATTCTTTGTGATATATGGTTTTCATTTCTTGTGCACCTATCTATCTTTATCCATAGTTTCTTTTAAATTTCACGCCATTCTATTTCTGCAGATATTGGTCGGTGTCCCAACTCACCTTTTTTCTCTTCTAACTTCGCATTGATTACATCTTTATACTCCGTCTATCAAGATCAAAATTTAATTTTTCTTTGCTCGTTTTCTTGATTAGTTTTTTCTTTGTAACTATATTCGCTATCAAGAGGTTTAAACTCTAGTGAATGTGGCTCCTGGTAACATCTTTCAGTTATTTACGCAAATTCTGAATCTATGCTCGTTTTAAAAGTCTAGTAATACAAACTAAATGCCAAGTCTTTCAGAACATTTTATTCCTACGTGTATCCTATAATGTCAAACAATTTATTTATATATGTTTTTTATAAATTCTAATATGTTTTAAGTATTTTATTAATTTTGACAAACTGATTGATATATTGATCTAATTTCAGGGCATACCCTATTTCTGAGTATCCAGCAAAATGCCTTGAATGTGCAGCATTGATGTTGATGTTGATGAATAATCTAGATCCTTCTGTGGCACAATTTCCACAAGAACTTGTGACCTATGGAGGAAACGGACAGGTTCTTTCAAATTGGGCACAGGTAAAAAATTTATTTGAAATAATATTCAACTTTTCTACGACTGAGGCCATCTACATTAATGTATTGCAAGATTACTGTTAAATTAAATTCGTATGTCTTTCTTTGAAAATTGACTTATCATTGCACGCAAAACTTCTATCATAGGACTATAATGTCAGGAAACACTAAGTAAATGATTATACGCGATCCCCGCCGAACGTGGGAGTTACGTTTACCCTAAGGTCCTACTGTAATTTCCCGATTTACGAACTCAATGCGTTCCTGAAAAGTAGTACGTATATCGGGAACGATTTTTCCATGCATAGTAAAGAGTATAAAAGGGATGCTTGGGTCCTTCGATCGTTCTTCGGATCAAAGCCCAGTTGAGGACTCGGCAACCTACGGCTCTTTACGGATTTAGCGGAGGCTGACTAAACTAACTTCTCCCACATAATGCTTCAATCTCCATTGGGCACTCACCTAATTCTGGGAGAGGGAGGCGGACGCAAACCAAAAAAAACGCAGCATTGAATATTTTTTCAATTGAATTCTGAGAAAAGCAAAAAAAACTGGTGTTAACAGTACCTAATGTTCCTTTTAGCACTTTTATTTAAATCGCTTATGTTTTCTCTGTTTGTCCATCCGTGCGCAAAATCCTGAAGCAATGAGAAGAGCAGCGACGCTAAGATTTGGTAAATATAGATTGCTGTGCCGATAATTTAGATTTCAGATCGCTAACTTTCTTTTAACACATTGGAAAATTAATATTCATATCAAATTATGGACGACGAGCCTTGAAATGTATTATATTTCAATATTGCGTCTCTTTGGCATTGCCATGCTATTAGAGCAGCGGGTACCCGGAAATGCCTCGATGGGCACCTAGAAAGGGCACCACGTTGAGAACCTCTGTTCTAGACGGTCAAATTCGGTCGTGATTTTAACTGCCTGAAATTCACGTTTGCTTATAAAAACATTCTGAAATATTAATTTTTTGTAAGAATCGATACTGTGACTCTTCTCATTGCGATGCCACGAAAAAGGAAATTATATTTTTACGTGCTCTAAAGAATGCAACATTGACTTATAAATGTATTTATATTGTATGAATTTTCTGAAATTTCACGGTTGTAAAAGCAATGTACTGTATATTAAAATAAAAGTACCATACGATGAATATCAAGAGATGCATTTTCTTAGCTAGCTCAATAAGAAAATATTGCATAACAACACTGTTATTTTACAGAAAAGATACATAAATGCTTTACTATACTGTGCACGTATATATAGTATACGCTAAATGAACAAATTTCATAACTAAATACCTATTACATTCTTAGCCATTTTACTATCAATAAGTTTCCTTCATCTCTGTGATCTATTTCTGATACTGGAAGTTTTAGTAAAAGGGCCTAGGGTCTATTGCTAACTAACCAAAATTAGTCAATACCGGACTATCTTAATGAAATTTTAGTATGGGAATATGCCACTTTTGTTATTTATTCACAACTAGCAGAAACGCCCGGCTACGCCCGGGAAAGAGTTTTTGTTATTTATTAATTGTGGTAGCTCTGTTCTTAAGCTCCGCTTTAAAAATATTGATTTCATTATGGTATTTTGTAAAAACCATATATATAAAGTTGAGTTGACATCCGTTGAGCCAATTCCTTCCAAATCCATAGTTACTGAAAGAGTTTAATTTGTAATTGTGGCACCCCTGTTTAGTTGATCCGGTCTAAATATGCTATTATGGCTTTATATATATGTGTGCATAATAAATATTATAATATGGTTCAAATCGATGCGGACAGTTCAACGCAAACACTTGTAAAAAGAAAATTTTTATTACTTTTATGTTGGCAGCCCTGCTTAGTATATCTATCCTAAAAATCTTATTTTTATTTTTTTTAAATCTTGCGTAACTCCTTCATACGAAATTTCGTTTAAATCGGTTCGGCCAATTCCTTCCAAACTATCGAAAAGTTTAACTTTTAAAATTTTCTAATAAATGGGATTTAAATGTATAACTTGAGCGATTTCGAAACGAAGGCAATAGTCAACGATAAAAATAAGAATTTGTTTATTTTTCTTTAAAATGGTCCAGATCCGAAGATCGTTGGTCAGTTACTTCTAATTTAATTTTGCAAAAGAAAAAAAGCCTGCAAGTGAAAAAAGGGTATTTTTAAGTGTTCTCTTATGGGGATAATTATGCGTTATTGTTTTAAAATTTGATTTGACTCTATCAAAATCAATACATTTTAACACCAAACATTCAAAGCGGAAGAGAAATTGGTATTTGTCATAGAGGGGGCCAAAATTTATTCGGAATTCCCTATACTGCTTTCTAAGGTATTTTATGCCATTGTCTTAAGGACGCGTACTGAGCTGCCAAGGGATCCAAAGGGAGAAAACAATATGGTCGGTTTATTGCACCATTGCACTCTGTCTTTAGCCTCCAACAGATCCGATAATTCCTACGCACGTCATTGTTACGATATGATCTACCACCATACTCCATTGACCGAAAGGTCGGGATAAGTTACTTGTATCTTCAGTGCGACTAGATCTGCCGACCTCCTCCAAGATGCAAAAAGAAAGGTTTTCGCAAACTGATAAATGGGTACCCATTGTTTCAAAACAAATTGTCATAAATTTTAATTTTTCAGAGTCATACACACAGCCCATCCTCTCAGGGAGAATGTCCCATGCAAGGTTTCTCTAGTATTGATGCCAAAGAAGTATCGTTCCGTGTTCGCACTCACGATTTTTTTCTACATTCATAGTAGTTTGTTTCTCAAAAAACGAGTTTTTTCCTCAAAATTTTATTGTAGATTATATTCACGTCACATTACATTTGTTATTTAATAGTAGCGATTTCGTGAATAAGGTACATAATTCTACGAGTAAAATATGCTGAATCGAATCGAAAAATTAGCTGTTCCGGGTTCGTAGTCGAAGTCAACAACAGCACATTCACGAAAATTCAGGGAACAACGAACAATCCGGCATACAAGAAGTGTTACTTTTATATCTATATTTTAATAAAATTCACTCAGAAGAAATTAAATTTATTAAAATTCGAGAAAATGAATTTAAATCAACGTCACTTTTTAGGGAATATAAACGCTGATTTTATTGGCCGCTTTTAAGAAATATAAACGTCGAAAACTACCAAGCTTAATGAAATGTATTAAAATAAACGTCGATATCCGTCGTCGATTTTCAAGAAATATAAACGTCGAAAACTACCAAGCCTAAACTATCAACTTAAAATGGAAATCGATTCAAATCGAATACTGAATCCTTCACGCGAATATCTAATAGTTTTACATTATTGTTTTTACACATAAGTGTAGTATTATCATCACATTGAAATATCCTAGCCTCATTGCAGTTATCTAAGCTATTAACAAATATTAAAAAGCGAAGTGGTAATGCAGTTATTATTAGTTTCTTTCTCCGACAAATTATTGCATATGGTTATTATTTGGTGTCTGCTCTTAAGATATTATCCCAAAATTAAAGAAGAATATCTCTTTCACTGTATGCAAGTAGTTTTGCCAGTAGTTTAGTATGGCACGTGCTGTCAAATGGTTTCAAAAAATCACACAATGTTACTGAGATACATTAAATGTTCTAAAAATGTGTATAGACTTCACTAATCATTGAGAACATATTACTGCTATAAAACATAAACGGTTTTCATCAGGGCCGTTACATGGAAATCTGCCGCCTGAGGCATAAAGACAAAATACCGTCACAGGTACGTTAGTGCAGATCGGCAGTAAGACTGCCATAATATAACCTCTAGAAACTTGACGCCTGATGCAGTCGCCCCTCAAACTCCCCTCGTGCGTAGATCCTGATTTTCATTGATTATATAACTAAAATAATTCCACAGGAATCTATCTAACTTATTAATGATATTTTAATTATTTTATAGTTCCGAATAGTCCTGCATTACCTTGCAACCATGGCAAACAACCAGACACTGCATATGTACTCAGGACACCCATTGGGAATTTTTCCTTCCCCACCAATGTCACCACGAGTTGTTATTACCAACGGAATGGTTGTACCAAATTATTCTTCTAGAAGTGAATATGATAAAATGTTTGCTCTTGGAGTAACTATGTAAGAATATAATCATAACTTTCATCGTTAGTTGATGAATATGTTACAGCGAAACATCTAATGTATTACAAATTCTTTTTCATTAGGTATGGCCAAATGACAGCTGGGAGCTACTGCTATATTGGCCCACAAGGAATTGTTCATGGAACCACAGTATGTGATAATTGAGACTGTATAACTTATAAGCTATTGACTAATGTTTAAATATAAAATGATATATATAAACCCTAAATTCCCATGTACAACGCATGCGTTATACAATGGTTTTTCATGTACTTCCACGGAGTTGATTAGTGCGAGTTATTTATAAGGAATGAATTTTTAAGAGAAAATTTTTATTCAAAAATATTTTATCAATAAAAGAAATTTACGCAAATAATTCCTCAGATTCCTTCTCACAATTCTAATAAATTTCATTGAGAACATTAACAAATGAATCTGGTAACTCTCTTTCGTTTAGCGTGCCTTTGCTTTCATTGGACGAAGAATCACTGTGGCCATCGTCGGTGATCTTTCAAAAGATGATAAAATATTTTTAATGGATTCTTTGTCATATTTAAAAGTAAGCATGAGTAATAATTTTTAAAGAAACAATTTAATGTGATCACTCTTTAGTCAATGTTGCACGTTATGCACAAGTGCGCGCTATATATGGAAATTTGGGAACTCATAGAACATGGTCTCAGAGTATGATTATGAGTGTGAGTTATACATAAGACTTTAGGGTATTTAGATTCAGTGGTTCTAGAGCTACAATTTGTATGTTAATTTATGTATTACAACCAAACTTATAAGTACCGTATTTACCTGAATACAAGACGATAGAGAATCTAAGAAACTTAGTAGATTGTCAAAACAGAAAAAGGTTTTATGACATGACATATGATTCCTACAAAATTTAAAAAAATTACAAAACTAGCAAAAATGTTTATTGGGTTCCATAATTTTCCTGGATGTATAGGTCATCACTCTCTAAAATCTCTTCACTACTGTCTTCACTCTCCCTATCTTTATCACTTTGTCCATAAACTCCCATAAGATATCATCTTCACTTACATCCATGGCATTGGATAAGCAGAAGCCTTGACCCATTGGCAGAGCATTAGAACAGTAGGTTTATTTAGATTTCATTTTCACTCGAAATATATGTAACCATTTAAATTATCTTTAAAAACAATTTTGATAGAAACATCAAGGACATGAAGCTGTGATGTCATTCCTCCAGGTATTATTACAAGGTTAATGGATCTCTAATTTCAGGAGATATATGACCTTTGAATGCATCTAGTACAAGCATCCCTCTTTTCCTGGTCTTCTATTCCAGACGACGCGTAAACATTCCCTCGTTCTTTTGAAACCAATCCATTTTGCATGACATCTAACTATTATTCCAATAGGCTTTGTTCCTTGGGCATTTTCTTCATTTTAGAATAAAATATGGTGTTAATTTTGTTCCCTCTGCTAAAATTGCCAGCATTACTGTAACTCCCATTTTTTTCGTTACCAACCGTTGTTATCACAGATTCCGCACCTTTTTCATAGACAGTGTAATTAGATGGCATGCCGAAGAAAACAAGAGTTTCATTAGCATTGTCTATTTGACTCAAAAGGTATTGTTGGTTTTTCCATGTCCACGTTTCTCACTGAAGTCTGCAGGCAATTTTTGGTGCTGTGAAATTCTCCGTAATAAGGAAAATTCATTACGTCGCATCATTCGCACGCATTAACCATTACTGGCCTTAAATTTCTGTGGTGGGATATTTAGCCCACATGCTATTTCTTATGCTTTGAGTTTAATCGTTTCACGCGAAACTGGCATTCCGTACTGTCTCTGAGTACCCACAAACACAACTAATTGTTTTTCTGCATTATGAAAGTGACCAGATTTTGAACCACTGAATGATTTCCGACTATATTTCGCAATTTCAAGTTTTTGTTTCCATTTAAAAACATTTGCTTCAGTGACATTGAATTTTTTACTGGATTCTCGCTTATTAGTTTTTTGTGTACTTTATCGCTATCAGTTTTAAATGGGCACCATAACTACAAAAAATTCCTTTTGATAAAGCCATGAAAATCGTGGGGCCCGGTAAAAAGTATGCGCGTGGGACATATTTCGCGTCAAATATTTTTGGTAGTAAATTCAAATAAATTAAGCAGCCTCTCTTACTACGACAATGTTCGATATTTTTTCCGACACTTTAAATGTGTGCACTTTACAAGCACAGCAAATACTTTTAAGAGAGTGCGGGACCCGGTGAAGTTGCACCATTGGCACCTTTATTAAACCGGCCCTGCATTTTGTAGTACCTCTTATCTCTATGTGATCAGCAATTTCAAAGTTGGGGGTGACGTATTTAAAAGGAATATAAGACAAATGCACAATTACAGAATTTATGGCTTAAAACTGTTGGATGATGGAATCTCTATGAATTACGCCGTCACTTGTTTTTACATCGGCGAAATACTATAAGCCAATAGAAAAGGGAAGTTTAGTTCACTTTTGGAAATCGTTGTGAACAAATCGTTTATTGTTAGAAGTTGTAAAAATCCCTCCTTAATCGTACAAAATCAAATATTTAGAGACACACAATAGAAGAAATTGATAAAAAGGTGAAAGAACAGACAAAAAAAGCAAAAAAAGAAACTTACGGCTAATGAGGTTTAAGGGAATATTATCCCTCGACAGTGATCTGTTGCCACACACTCTCATGCACTCATTCAATCACACTGCACTAATTCCAAGATGGAAAGGATATAAAACGGGTTTACGAGCTATTATTCTACGCCAGGGACCCGGAATCACACTGTTGCATGACGGATTGTGAGTCAGCACGACTGTGACGGGGACCTAAGCAGCCACCCACTTGCACAAGAAAGTAAATTGAAAGAGATAAGGACAGGGGAGAGGAAATAACACGTTTACAGAAAATTATTCCGCGCCAGAGATCTGATATCGCACACGATCGTCTGAAGGTTTCTAGTGTCTTTCGACAATAAACACTCACTCACACACGCATTCATATTCACGCTCGCACTACCCGTTTTTTATACTTTCCATCTTAGGATTAGTGAAGTGTAATTGAATGAGTGCGCGGGAGTGTGTGACAACATGTCACTGGCGAGGGATAATAACCTCGAAACCTGATTAGCCGAAAGTTGTTTTTTCTTTTTGCCTATTTTCTGTCTGTTCTATCACCATTTTACCAATTTTTTCTATTGTGTGCCTCTAAATATTTGATTTTGTATGGTTAAGGAGTGGTTTTCACAACTTTTTTAAATCAATCTCTACTGTAGTCTCCATTGTCATTTATCAAATTTTTGTTTGAGGAAAAAACTATTTAAAAAAAGAATTTTTTAAAATTAGTACTGTATTAATTGAAATCCGGATCGTAAGTCTGGAATGAAAAATTTCAGTAGATAATAATTTGTTTAAAAAACATCGATTAAACGCATAACCCTACTTCGTACTCGAATTTAGGACAACCCTCGATTTTCGCAAGCTGAAATTTGAAGGAAAAAAACCTCGTCTTGGATTGGGGTAAATACATTATTTGCACATGATTGATCTTTGTACTGAAATTCCAAATGAATGAATTACTCATGCTTAAATATACCATGTCGTGATTTTCATCTGCCTGATTGGTGGGAATAATGCATAATTATGAATGTTTGTGTCATAAATTCACCAAAATAATCAGTTTATTTTTCAGAGAATTTTATCATAGAAATATTAAATGGTTACAGATCACAGTTCTGAATGCTGGTCGAAAATATCTAAAAGTGGACGATTTGGCTGGTAAAATTTTCATAACCTCTGGTCTTGGTGGAATGAGTGGTGCACAAGCAAAGGCAGCAGTTATTGCAGGATGTGTGGGTGTTATTGCTGAGGTTGGTACCATTGGATTACCTATGATACTTGTCCACTCTTTAAATTATTTAATCAATTTAAACTGAATCTAGATGAAATGTAGAACAGAATATCCATCAATTTAGAAATTAACTATTGAGCTAACAGATCATCATGGATGACCATGGATGATCATGGATCATGGGTCCAGGAGCGTTTTTAAGACCTCAAACTACTCTGTGTAATTTTCTCAAAGAGCCTGTTTGTTCTGATCAGCTATAAAAATTCAAATTTTCATTCTCAAAATTTCTAAATTTTAATTTACTTAATTTGATTTAACATAAAATGCTGAATGTGCAAATAGAGGAAGAATTATTTATTGACAGTGATTCCAATGGTTATGATCTCAAAGGCAAACTTCTGAGCAATAATCACCATACAGGTCACACCATCTGTGAATTACTTTGCATTACTCTTGGGCCTGTTGGTGCATTACACTCCTACTCTGATCCTGATAAAAGAAATAAGCTTTACATCCTTAGGGCAGATTTCATTTAACTTAAATTCAGAATTGCACATTTTTATTTCACTCTATTCCTTTGTCAATAGTCTATAGCAGGAGTGGTCAAATGTACTTGCTTTCGAAGCTATATATGATAATCTTCCTAAGTTCGAGAGCTGCAAGTTATACATTCTGTGTACATACATTTATGAACAGTAAACATAACCACACACAGTGGCATATCCAGGAATTTTTCAAGGGAGGGGTTATCAGCCTCATCACTAACATCTCCACCGAGCTTTTTTTTAGAGATTCAACAAAATATGTTGCATAAGTAGATAATGACATGATAGATTGATCATAATTACGTATAATAAACCAATAGATATGATATAACATTCAAATCCATCTACTTTCGTGTTCTTAGTCGATTTATGTTTCATACAGAGAAGGGGGACAATTAAAAATAATAATATGGCTATGGGTGGAAATGTCGTGATGTTTCTTACTGAACCTCTCTTTGGCTACCATAATTTGCGATAGATATTTTGTCCCCAAATCTATTTACTAAACTCTCCAAGAAAGGGTTGAGAGCTATAGGAACCGCAAACATTAACCACACAGAATATCCCAAAGAATTGGTAGGAAACATAAAAGGCTGGAAAGAAAGAAACAAAGGGGACTACAAGTGGCTCACCTTCGACCCACTTATGTATCGTCTTTTTATCAATGGGCTATGACTCACCTATATACCAATGCAGTGTGTAAAAACGATGCAGAGGGATGGGTTGAAGGAGTAAGTGTATTGTCCCAAGATTTTAAGGGTATACAACGAATTCATGGGAGGATTGAATAGAAACGACCAGCTATGTAGCTACTACAGCTTGCATATTTCTTCAAAAAAGTGGTGGCATAGACTGATCTTTGGCTTACTAACTAGGATGATATTAAATTCTTATATCTACTACAAACAAGCTATTAATAAGTCAGTTTCGCCTCTAAAAAATTCTCTTTGAATGTAATCAGAGACCTCATGGATGACTACCGTAGCAGATAAGCATGAGGACACTGAACAAATGTTTCTGCTATGCATAATTTTAGAGAGTACCATTATCCTGATTAAGTAGATATAAATAATAAAAATATAGTAATGCAAAAGGAATGTGTGGTACACAGGGGAAAAGGAATAAGGAAAAGGACAAGTTTTGTGTTCCATTTGCAGAAAAGGTTATGTGCTTTGACCCTTGCTTCAAAGAATACCACATGAATCTCCAGGAAGCCTATGTAAGTTTTTAAATATTTACTGTGGACCCTTAAAATACAGGGAAAATTTAGAGCAGATCAGAGTTAAAGTTTTTTCATATGTGCCTTTCTCAATAAGGTAAAAAATTGGCCATTTTCCACCATTTAATTTTGTCCCTAATTGGTTAAATGGGAGTGTGTTAAGGAGGAATAATCAAATTGGAACACTGATTGAGATGAAAGATTTGCTCAACATCTGGATAGAAGAACAAAAGCAACGGCGTATTCCAGTAAGGCAGATGTTAATTCAAGAGAAAGCAAAAAGTTTGCTCCAAGATTAAAAACACAATAAGGATGAATAATTACATTCTAAAGTTTTCAGTGCTCATTGTGGATAATTTGAAAGTTTTAAAAAGAGGTCAAATTTTCATAACATTAAGCTGCCTGGTTTGGCTGTGAGTGCAGTTACAGAAGCAGCAAATTCTTTTCCTCATCAACTGGCTGCATTAATTCAAGAAGGCAGATATCCTTGTCATCAATTGTTTAACATCAATTACACAGACATTTTTGAAATACCGTAGTTTTTTCCCCTTTATATAAATGTATCTCCTATTTACAACATTATTCCTATGCATAAATTTGTTTTGCAGTATGCTGAATTTCAATACAAACTGAGTCATAGGGACACATTCCAGGCATATTGAGATTCTGTAAAAGATCACATTCCAGTTGCTGTGGAGCTCACAGATATTGCACTCAAAATATGGATAGGAAATTAATGATCATTCATTCAGTTACAAATCACTAATTGTAAGTGGGCTACTTATGGCATCTCAAAAAAGTGAGAGCGCCTCATGAATACTAGTTTTGAGAATTAAAAAAGTTTTTCACCCATTATACGCCTATATCATAAAATAAAGAAATTAGAATCATGTATGGGCATCTGCTGGGGGGAGGGCTGTTCTGGATCAGGCCTGTGTCAAGGAAACACAACCATTTTGGACTGGTTAGGTCAGCGGGTTAACAGTCATTTTTCCGATGTCAGGTAAGCAGGTGGGGATCTCCAGCAATATGCTTAAAGCAATCCACTAATATATTAAGCCTGCCAAACCCAACTGTGGGAGCTAATCTATCCCCTGCCCCCCCCCTTTCCCCTCTCCCTTCCCCTCTCCTGCTTCCCTTCTCCCCCTCTCTTCCTCCCATTCCCATTTCCCCTCCCCTCCTCTGGAAAAGTTCTAGCAAACACCTTTTCATTCATGTGATAAAAATATCATTTATATTTCAATTATAATTATTAATAACACTGCCAACAATATATGGATGTGCATGCTCCACAGAAACTTGTGGGGAAAGAAAAGGCAGACAAGATCACCAGATAGCCAATATTTTAGGAACTCCTGCTCTACTATATCAGAAAAAAAGATTTCCACAACATTCAATATGCAACTATATGAAAACAAAGTCTAAGATTCCCACTGCTGCATTTTTATATTTAATAACCCCTTTGCATACCATTTTTACAATGTAATAATACAATCAAGTTCAAAAATTAAAACAGCTATGAATTACAAGTGCCAACAAGAATGCACATTATGCCATCTAACATGCCACTATATTAATGAAAAAAGAACTCTTTACAAACCCTTCTAGCAGACAGTTAGTCACTGCTAGATACTTTTGCTGAGGTCACCTCAGGGATCGTAAAGTATCCCAATAGGTTAAGGTAGAAATGATTGACTTGCTCGGTTATAATTGTTCATACAATGTAATTTGATCCAAAATTTCTGAAACATTTAGGTGAATTACGATGCTCTTAAGAAGCGATATGATCAAGGATGGTTGATGGAGATAGAAAATAATTTGGATTCTCTAATGAGAAGAATAAGAGAAGCTAAAAAGCTTAAGGAGGTATGTATATCCAATTTAATTCATTTCTAAATTGAAAGAAGTGTTCATATAATTTACTGCAATACAATTGTTTCTATGACTATCAATAATGAGGTCAGGCTCAACCCTGTGGAATTTACTCATCATGAAAAAAAGAACTTAGTTACTTCCACAAATTTAATTTTAAACGACCGGTTTCACTACGATGATGCTACGATTGTAGTGAAACCGGTCGTTTAAAATTTCTATGACTATTTTTATATTTTATTTAAGGCAGTAAGCATTGGATACCATGGAAATGCTGTGACTCTTTGGGAACGATTGGCTGATGAGCTGGAGCATACAGGTGAACGTTTAGTTGACTTAGGCTCAGATCAAACTTCATGTCATAATCCATTTTGTGGTGGTTATTATCCTGTGCAGATATCTTTTGAAGAAGCCCAGAAGGTTAGCCCACTTTTGTTGCTAAATGGCTTGCCAAATTTACTTCAAGTGAGAATGAAAAAAATATTTGAGCATATCATTTAGGTTGAAGAAGCAAAATACAATTTCTAGATTCTACAAAAGTTTTAATAGCAGTTTTATTCTCTTTAGGTATTGGCTGATCCAGCACAAAAAAATTATTTCCAAAATTTGGTAAGAAAGAGTCTTTGCCGCCATATCTCTGCAATAAATAAGATGGCAGAGGCTGGTGCCTTCTTCTGGGATTATGGCAATGCCTTCCTTCTAGAAGCAAGGAGGGCTGGTGCAGATGTGGACATCAAATCTAACATATCCAATGGTGCATCACCAGAATCGGAGAATGAGATATTATCCTTCCGTTATCCGTCTTACGTTCAGGATATAATGGGGTATCAACACTTTATGTTTTACACAAATGAAAACAATTTGTCAGATTAAAAACATTCCAAAAGCTTGAAAAGACTTAGAAATTTATAATATTCACCTGAAGCATAACTTCAAGTTATGTCTTATTTAAAATTGAGAAAATGTATATAGTACATTGGAAAGTAACATGAAAAGGTCTGTGGTTCTGAAAAAATTATTTTAGAACTTTTCATGCATGTATTATGATAGTGCACAACTTGTGCTACATTTGCACATTTTTATTGAGGCATTTGTTCAATTAAGGAACTAACTTTTCAGTACCACCATGATAGAATTATATCCTGTGTTTTAAACACACATTATATGAGCAGTGGTGAGTTTGTAGTGAAATAGCATCCACCAAAATGTTTCTTCAAAGGAGCAAACAGGTGGTAGTCACTGGTAGAAACATCAGGGTTGTGTGGAATATGCTCATGGACGACTCTTCAAAAGTTTCTGTATTTTGTGAGTGGTATGGAGTCATGTGCTACAGGCTGACACATTTGTAAAGGAGCCTTAAATGCTTTTGTCAGATGGCTTCAGGAAGCCATTTTGTTCCATCAATTCCTCCTGAATAAACTCTTTGACTGGAGCTGTGTTGACGTAAGTCATAGCTGTGCTTGGGCAGCCATTCCACTCCTCATCTTTAACATCCATTGCACTATCCAAAACTTTTTGTACCATTCTGCTATTTTATGCTACTTCATGACATTGTCTCCATATACTTCCACAAGCTGCCAATGAATTTCAGCCACTTGGATATTCTCTGGTCATACAAATTGGGCAACACTGCAAGCATCTTCATTCAACTACATTTCCAAGTGAGTCTCCATGTTTACACTACCACTATGCATGCCCTATACTCATGACTCATTGTCAGCTTACAATTTCCAGAGTTGCCAATGATGAACTTGCAAATCTGCTTATTGTTTTACAACCACTGGCCATGTCATGTTACTTTCCTATCAGCCCTCATAGTTAATAATTGTACTAAAACTATTTATAGGCCATTTTGCTTATCAAATAAAAAACTATTCCATGAACTTATTATCACATCCTGTATTCATTTCAAACATTAACTGACTTATACTTATTTCCTTTATTCACTTCTCTAGGGATATTTTCTCTTTGGGTTTTGGGCCTTTTCGCTGGGTATGTACCAGTGGTCTTCCTTCTGATCTGGATGTAACAGATGAAATTGCAGCCAAAGTAATAGAAAGAATTTCAAAAGGCAAGCAACAATCTTAATAAAAGTCATGAAATCAATCAGGCAATTATTTCCTAAGTCAGTAATATTCTTCCTTGGTTGCATCGTGGGTGGAATAACTAATCAAAACTTTTTGTTCATTGAAAGAGCTTTGGAGATGTGGGCTGTATTAGTCTCCCTGTATAATTTCTCTTTGGCATTCTGTCTTTCAATGAACATGTATAAAATTATTATCTCTTTTATTAGATTAATAGATGAATTTTAAAAAATATTAACCTTCAAAAAGACTCATTCATAATTAACCAATTTTTTGTTGAATGATAAAGGAGTTCCATCAGAGGCAGTACGGTGTCAATACTCTGACAATTTGCACTGGATACGCAATGCTAAAAAGCATCACATGGTTGTTGGATCACAAGCAAGAATTCTCTATTCAGATTGGCTGGGAAGAATGGAAATTGCATCAGAATTTAATGCTGCCATCAAACGAGGAGATATTAAGGTAAAATAAATATGTAACATCTACATGCTAACACACATGCAGACCATATACACATTTAACAAATCTCTGGAGGAGTATTTTTTTCATAAAATGGGGTTTTTGATTTTGATTTTGTAGGTTGTATAGAGATTAAGCATGAAACTGCTAATTATTATTTTACATAAGTTGCCCAACATAGACATAAAAACAAGAAATGTCTCTGGCAAGGTAATTAACATCTGTATATTAAATGCCTTCATTAACCTTAAAACCAAAGTATAAATTATAATGCAATTATTATAAGTACTAGTCTGTCAGATTGCCCCTTATTTTTTCCATTAGTTAACATTATTTAGTACTATTTTTATGAGGTTTAAGATCAACAATTGCTCATGAGGTACAAAATAAAAAGTGTTAAATAAAAAACACTTTTAAACTTTTATTCAAATGTTGGATATTTTAAAACATTAACAATTTTATATAATGCCACATAGAATACTATTATATTTTTTGAAATTTTATTTATTATTATACTTTATTTTTTCAGTTGAGCAGGAGATGCAAATCTTTCTCTTTGGTAATTTATCTGTTATATCCATAGTAGATTCACAATTTTCGGGCTCTGCTAAAACACAGACAATTTTTTTTTCAACATGAAAAAGTTGATATTTCCACTCTTTTACGTTTAGTAGGGATGAGTAACATGTGTAACCATTGAAATATATTATGCTGTGAAGTTCTTGTTGCCTTGTTGGGTTCCTTGGGTTGACATTTTAAACCATTTTACCTAAATAAATCTCTGGATTATCATCACAAACCAAAATGTCATTGCCAGTGTTCTCCACCTCACAACCATTGTGCCCTGCTGCACTCATATCCTTATCATTACCACCACAGCTACAGCTCATACCTGCATCCATGTCTGAATCACTTACTTCACAATACAAATTCACATCCAAGTATTCCACTAATGACAAATCAGAACCTATCCCTGAGTCATGTACAGTTGACAAGTCTGTATCATCATTGTCACTCAACTCCTTCAAATATAAAGATGTCTCTATTTGGATGCTATCAAGACTGCTAAGATCTTATTTGGTCCCAGATCTGCCATTAAAATCTGGGAATGTGCTAATGCATTCAACAAAAGAGATAGCAGTGCTTTTCACAGAATATCTTGAAGAAATCTTCACTTCTAACTCTCTTCTAGCCCAGAAGCAGGCGAGTTGGATTCTGACAAGGGAGAAACTCTGGTTACCAGTGAGGAAGAAATTAATAGGGCACTGCAGTAGCTCTGCCCTAATAGGTCATCAGGAAATGAAAGAATGTGGAATGAAGTCCTGTGGGATCTTTCTTTGTTCCTCACCTCTTTCACATCATCAATGTGAGCATTCGTTTGGGGCACTTCCCAACCCAATGTAAGGCGACAGTAGACAGTAGACAGTAGAGAAAGTACCTTATGGGTAATGTTTAAACATCAATCTTATATGCACATGTTTATAGTGAAAAAAGAATAAAGCCTAGGTGAGGCATGAAGCACCAAGCATTCTGGAGTGAATGAAATGAGTCGAGGTTGGGAGTTATACCACCAAGTATGCACGAGTGTACAAATACATACATACATGTATATATGTTTGTGTATATGTGTGCCTGCATCAATGGCATGCAGTGATATTAAGTTCATGGCTGTAACAGTGAAAAAATAAAGCAGAAGAAGATGGACTTTAATTTTAATGCCACCGACATCACCCACCGTAACAGCAGCACTTTCAAAAGTTTGAGTGACCAACTTTTTACGCCAAGCTCCTCAATTGTTTTAGTAACATGCTATAGAAGTCCACTAGCTGATCTATCAGAGCTTATATTGGTGAAAGAAATTAATATTTCAAAAAACCCTCCTGATTCAGAGTTTATATAACAAAGTGTGGTTGGTATTTGGGAAAGATTTATTATATCTTATGCCTTGTCAAGCATAATGAAAAAAGCTAGAACAATTAATGTCATCTCTTATTTGTGACATAACCACATCACCTATGGCCTGTATTAAATCACAGACAACTCCCTGATGATAACCTCGCAAAGGTAATTTGTGAAAGCCTAGAAAACAGATTACATATATTAATCTTTTCAAATTTTCACAATTATTTTGAACTATCTTGTTGTGATAGATCACATTTAGATGGTGCCATTCATCCAATTAAAAATCGACACATTTGGCCAAAAGAATTTAGATTCAAGAATGACTGAATGTATGTGACTGTTCATGTTTTAGTATGGCAGTGATAATGTTTGATGGAATAATGTGATCTTAATATCCTATGAGAATAATTTTGAAACAGGAAAAATTTCTGCTATGACTGGGAATCAAACCCAGGTCTTCCACTTGCTGAGTAGATATTCTACCACTGAACTATCGTAGCAGACTATTCTGCCCGTCTCTGAACAGGGGTGTTTTTCTTAGTTGGGTCATAGCAGAAATTTTTCCTGTTTAAAATTATTCCCAAAATTACAGTTTATGCCTATCTGCATAGGATATTAAGATAACATTATTCCATCAATTTCTAGCTTGGCAATCTCACCATTTGAGAGGGAGGGGTTTTCTTTGATGTATCTCTTGGAGGACGTCCATTGGGGCTGGTTGATACTAGTTTGGCTAACCCAGACCTAACTAAGAATGATGGCTTGCCTCATCTTTTGTCTCCTTCCTATTATCTCCCTCTTCTTGTATCTAACTATTGGTGATTCAAAACATCTCCTTCTTTGTGGTTGAGTTCTCATTCTATGCTTACTTATTTAATAATTACAAATATTTGTTTCTTCAATTATTGGGAGGGCATGCGGTGCATTACTCATTTACCCAGACTGCATGCTCCTGGACCACAGCAACATGAAACTGGATGATTTGTGTGATTAACTCAAGGAAGTTATGAGAGAAGTAAAAGCAAAAAACTTGGTAGTCATGGTGGTTTGAAATGCTGTAGTAGGGCAAGGCGAGGACGGTAGCGAGGTTGGAGATTTTGATCTGGGAAAGAGGAATGAAAGAGGACAGAAAATGGTAGATTTCTGTAAAAGAAACAAATTGATAGTTAGAAATACAAGGTTTAAGCATCACAACAGGTGAAGACATACAGGGAAAATGTCAGGACACATACAGAAGTATCAGATTGATTATATCATGGTCAGATAAAGACATTGGAATAGTGTGTTGAACTCACATAGTTGTTCAGGGCAGACTCTGACCATGATTTGTTAGTCATGACAGTGGTGGAACAAGTAAGCAATCGGCCCTGGGGCAAGAAAGTTTAGCAGGCCCCATTAATTGACCAACCGTACTGATTTTGGATTGTTTAACTTTCTTTCTGTTCGGATTTTTAACAGATATATGGAAAGTCAATCTAATAGATGCTGGTAACATAAGGTGGTTTTTATACCAAGTTGACTGGTGAGGGTGATTTAATTTCGATGTGAGGGCAACTTTAGTTGCTTTTTGATGGCACATGCTTTTAAATGTAACCCTTCATACCAAGTTGATGGTAATGCACTGGCGATGTGACACAGTAACTCAAGAGTTCAAACGATACATATTTATGTATGTTTTATGATTAAACTTACATTCACAGAGCATTAAAGTGAAAGAATTATGTTTTGGCAATACTTGTTGATGTATTTCTGCAAATATTTTTGTTCATCTGAACTTGATCTTTGGTTAGCAACCGGCCCATTTCTAGTGAATCATCAATACATCTTTCAAACTGGCATGAATTAAATACCACATCATGTCAAAATTGAATCACTTTGGAATGAAAGTTCAGGTTACGATGACTTTCTAGTGACAAGTTGTCATCATATCAAAATCAAATCACCGTCACAAGTCACCTTGGTATAAAAGCTCCCCAAGAATTAAAATTAATGTTTAACCTTGAAATAATGTTGTTTCATTGCTACATATGATTGAATTGGATAAACCGTTGAGGGCAAATAAGGGCCCATGTGGTACCAGTGCTGTACGTGCTCTTGCCAACATGAGTATTTATACGTCAGCCGTGCCGTATCTGAACAGTGACTGTATTGTCGTTGGCGGATGCCAAACACATTGCCGGTCCAATGGCAACAATACTGTCCATGTCAGTACCATGACCCTGGCTGTGAAAATTTGAAAATTATCGTTTTCGATGATATCTGAAAGTACGGTAGAAGCACTCTCTGTTGCCAGATGCCACGGCACCGGCACAGCACTGGATATGTATAAATGATACGTGTTATGATTCTCAAGGCTATTTCATTAGCTACTAATAATAGACTATCAAGTGCGTAGCAGACCGGGCCCCGGGGAACTGCCCTGGCCTAGTTCTGCCACTGAGTCATGAGGTTCTGTTTGAAATTTAAAAGAAGTTAGGAAAGTGTACAGTCTATCACAAATAAGTGGATTTCGTGGAATGGAGTATTTGAAATTAAATGATATACTTTGAATGTACGCACACTATAAAACAGCAAAACACCCAATAATATATCTGTCTACTAAAAATTTCTTCCCTCCCTTTAGCTGATACATTGATAATTAATAATAATTAATTTATGTTGCACACCAATACGTTCATAATAAATAATTACCTATAAATAATCGTCATATACTTCATTTTGTTGACTTTAAATTTCGGTATATACTCATGTATAATACGCACCCACACTTTTTGCCAAAAACTCTCGACTTTTTCATATACCCTTTGTATAACACACAATAAATTTTGAAGAGTACCATAAATACATACAGATCCTTCATGGGTTATGCAAGACTCAACTTATGCAAATCTGACTTTATGTAAAAACCTCCAGAAATAAATTTTTAAAATCCTGAAATTCTGAGTTACGGAATATTGCTTACAAGGCAAAACATTTCAGGCTGAAAGATAAAATTTCGAATGAAGTTTAAACAATTCAATTTATATTTAATTTATCAAACTACACAAAACACTTATTTTACAGAATATTAAATGGCTACAGAAATTTAATGACTGTATTTAATACGAAATCTTAAATTTCATTGTGTATCGCAATCACCTTCCTTGCATAGTTATTTGGTGCTGAAGATGATGAGGAAGATGAATTGTATGAGTTTTTAGTAACTTACATTGTTAATTATATATAATATATTCATTAACTAAATAAAATTATTTTAATTTTCATATACCATTTTTTGTTTTCGATACATGTTTTGCGGGAGATTTCAGCAATCAGCTGATGAGTTAGTGCAATGTGAAATATTTGGAGAGGATGGAAATACAATTGTGAGGAAGTAATTAGATGTTTGATACATTTAATTAATATATGTATAAGCTGGATTATTGATAATTAGCATGGTTTTCCCCTCAATAACCCCAAAATGCAAGAAACTGGTACGAGATAGGTACATTTTAATTTTTTTATTTTAACTGCACAGAAGTGTTACCTGAGTATAATGTGCACCACTATTTTATGACCTAAAAATTTGGTCTTCAAACTGTGCGTTATACACGATTATATACAGTAGTATAGGAAAATGGCCAATCATATTAAGTTGCAAGATAAAAATGGTAAAATTTCTGGAAAGTAAAAATCAACTGGGTTAAATGCTATGTTAAAAACTGTTCATTTAGTGCAAATTCTGTTAGCGCACAAATGTCTTGGAATGATTCTCTCTTTTGCTAGGCAAGGCATGCCTGTATTAATAACCCCACAATATAAATTTTCTATTAAAAGGGTCCTGTGGTAATTAGCCGAGACCATCATGACGTTAGTGGGACTGATAGCCCATTCAGAGAGACATCAGATATAAAAGATGGCTCAGCATTCACAGCTGGTGAGTAGACAGTTCTTAATATCTAATCACTGCAATTTGACTGATATATCTGAAAACCCAAAAAGCAGAATTTTGATTCAACCACTGTCATAACAGCCTGCTACATGATAACAAAGATGAACCCATACAACCATGTGCTTGGCAGCATTCATATTTGTGACATACCTAGATATAAGACAATATGATGACATTTCAATACTTTTTAATTATTATTTTTTTATCCATTAAATTACTAATACTGAATGGTAACAATTCCATTTCCAGATATTTAAAAAGGTATTTATGGGCTGTAAGCTTTGGAAAAATGGGAAATTATTAATTTTGATTCAAAAGAATTTCTTTTGATGAACGACTTTGTTTTCCATGGCCATTGCCCTCTACCAATGTTATACAAATGCTCTTTGGCATTTATTTGTGTTTTATATGCTTTGATGAATCCACAGAGAGGTAGGGCTGGAACTGACCATTCAGCAATGAATGGTTTTATGGTGTTAATATTTTAACCAGTGGTGTCATTCTGCCAGTTTGCACTGTTTGGTCGAACCGATTGTTATTACCTTTCTCACAGCAAAAGAATTCAATGTCTCCTGTAAATTATGAAAATCATAAGACAATTAAACCATTTGTTGATGGACTGGAATGTCACCACTGCCTTTTAACACTACTCTTTCAGACATGGCAGTGCAAAACTGCATTGGAGATTCTTTTCGTGGAGCAACATGGGTGGCACTGCACAATGGAGGAGGCGTTGGATGGTAATTTAATTATAAATGAAGTTATAAGGCAATAAATGCTTAAATGAATAATAAAATTTTAATGATAGAAATATTTCCTTAATTTTTTCTTTTATAATGAGACTAATCTAAAAATTTCTATGAACAATTTCAGGGGGGAGGTAATTAATGGTGGTTTTGGCCTTGTACTTGATGGATCTGATGAAGTGACTAGGAGAGCAAAATTGCTGCTGTCTTGGGATGTTGGAAATGGAGTTGCAAGGAGGTAAACGTAGATGGGAAAGCAAGCAATTTTGCTACCAAAACTATGTAGTTAACTGTTTAATTATGTTTATATCTGCTCATTTTAAATAAATGGGGTGGGGTTTTAAAAGAGGAATTGATACTCAGATTTGGTGGACACCCAATAGTTGGGGAGAAATTATTTTAGAAAAGTTTAAAAAATCTGATTTACTAATTTCTTAATTATTTTTAACATTCATCTTATTGAAATCACAATAGGAAGCAATATAGCAAAAATAAACACACAACAGCTGCAAATTTTATGAGGTTCCAAATTTGAAACATTTTCATTTCCTTTTTAGTGAAATATTTATCAAAATGTTTATTTTCTGTAATAAAGTATTTTTATTAGGAGAGTTATTGACAATAGGTGATGAAAAGTAAGTATACCATTGTCAACAAAAATAACATACAATCAGATGATTTATTAAGTTTGGAATATAAAATAAAAATAATGGCACAGTGTGTACAGATTTAAATATTGACTGGCAGTTAAAGGGTTTAAAAGGGATGAGATAGTCAATACAAGAAGTGGCAAACCTATCATACACATTCAACTTATCGTACTTAAGATGAATTTTATTGGCATGTAACAGAAAAAAATTGTTTATTGAGTGTCTCCTTAGTATTTTCCCATTTGTGACACAATATAAGAGACCATTACTAATGAGATTGCAATTATGTTGGTAAAATAACTGACAAATGGTGACTTTTTATCCAAGAACATGATGCTTGTAACTCCATAATTGTCATTAGGCCATAAATGATCTGAGACAATGATTCTTTTTAGATGATAAATCAACCAATCTATCATTTTCTGACTTATAAGCACGAACATAAATAACCAGAGTGAAACCATAAGATTATTTCTTTTTGGATACAGGTACTATTTTAAATTGGCAGGTAAGTTAGAAAATGAAATCAATTTTGTTATTTTGGCATGTGAACAAAAAAAAGGTTTGCTATCCCTACTCTATATTCTCTGAGCAATATCTGTAGCATCCTGCAATGTGGAAAAACCAAATTTTTAGGGTAGGGCAGTCTATACAATGGCTAGACATGATATAAATTTGCTGGATCTAGGATGAGTTGATGAGGAGTAATTGATGTCTTCTTCCAATCTCTTTATTTCAATTCTACCCCAAATTAGAAAAGCATTATATCGGTGCAGGGCATTATAAATTTGAATTTTTAAATTAGTTAAAAGTAAGATAAGAGCTTGGGTCATGAATAGTTTTGTAGCTGAAAGACTGAAGTTTATATTTTTTGAAAACAGAATTCAAATCTGTTGTGAATGAGAACAAATAACAGTTTTTAATCCAAAAAAGAGAGAAATTTCTGATTTTTAACAAAGGGAAATAAAACTGCCATAACAATGAGTCCACTGTGTTTCATTGGGAAACATATTATTACATGCCACTGATATCATGCTTATAAGTATGAAGTAACAATTCTACCTCATTTTTGTTAATTCTATTTCCGTGTTATTGCATTTTGTTCTCTTCTGTAAGAGTCACTTTATGGATTACCAAATTAAAATTTATATTAAAAGATCGTTTAATATAAACCTTGTGTTGTAAAATCCTCTGCAGGCCGCAAGGACATTGATGGGGGTTGCACTTTGTGCATCTCTGCTTTAAAGTATGAGAAGAGGATTTTAATAAATATAAAAATCAACTCACAAAACTTGTCTCACATTATCAGGGGTGCACAATAAATAATTTTTAATGCAGCAGCACTGTAAAGTTAGAGAGATAGTAAGAATAAACAACATTCCAAAAACCACAATTAACAGCAAATGGCCAGAACTAAGGTCCATGAGCTCTAACTTGTTCTCTGCCAATTGAGGCTTATGTTGAGTGGAAGGAGAAAATAGTTGCCAATTCTAGTAAAATTAAAGCATGTGGATTTGACAGTCAGCAACATACTGAGGAGTGAGAGCACATGTTGAAAGACCTGGCAGCCAAGTAATGTTTCCATGGCAATATATTCTTTTTAAATTATTAATATTACCACTTCTCCAATTGAATACAAAAGTATTTTGCTTAAAAGTGTTGTAGAACCCCTACAAGCTTCTGCAGACCTCCATATGGGAACATCTGGAATATACCGTATTTACCCGAATCCAAGACTAGGTTTTTTTCCAAATTTCAGCTTGCAAAAATCAAGATTCATCTTAAATTTGACTATGAAGTAGGGTTATGCATTTAATCGATGTTTTTTAAACGAATGAAACATAAGAAAAAATAATAATATCTACTGAAATTTTTCATTCCAGACTTAAGACAAGGATTTCAATTCAGTATTAATTTTTTAAATATACATTTTTTAAAATTGTTTTTTTAAACAAAAACTTATAACAATCCATTTCAATGAATGAAAAAACTATACCTATACTGAATACATGTGTTCAAAATAGACTACTCCTACTGTTAAAAAAGATATGGTATTAATAAGATATGAAATTTTTATGTTAGCCAATACACTTACCTATATTAAGACCAAAAATTGTTGCAATAAAAAAATTTTTCTTTTCAAATACCATTGCAGATGCTGGGCAGGGAATCAAAATGCATGCCACGCTGCACTTGAAGCGATGTCTCATGATCCACGCATTAAAGTCACATTGCCTAATCAACTAACAGATGAAAGAATTCTCAATGGATTGTTTTGAAATTTTAATGAGTTAATCTATATATGAAGATAATGGTAGTTAATCCAAATAGAAAGACAAAATTCAAGTGTTTTAAAATTGTTTTTTAAATACTACCATAGACAATTATATTCATTGTAAAATTTTGTTGATTATAATAAAGAAATGTTAAATTTTAGAATAAATTTAAGTTTAGATTATCATATGTGGGAAATATAATTACATACTCTTTAACATGAGGTAAAATTCCTATCTGTAAAAAACCTGTGATAGAAGTTAATTCATGTGTACCAGGTTTTAGCATGGCTAAGGAGTGATAATATACTGCCTGAGATGTAAAGATAAAATGTCGCCCATGATCCAGTACCGTAACAGGGTGGGGCAAGCAGGGCATCTGCCCTGGGTGCAAAAAATCAAAATAATAACTAAATAAATTAGAGACAATCATTTTTTGAAGGAGGGGGGGGGGCTCTACTTAGTAGTTTGCCCTGGGCACTAAATAGCTAGTTATGGCGCTGCCAAGATCATAACATATAGGTACAGATCAGCAGCAACAGTGCTATCATGTCTCTTGTGGCAGTTGCTTCTCAAACTTACCTCATGCCACAACCGCGAGTTTTGGGGTAGAAATTATATATTATCCATTTTCATAATATTTTGAGGATGTTCATAAATTCTGTCAGGAGCTATACACTAGTCTTAATTGAATTAAATTGAAAATCTTTTTAAGAACCGATACCTTCGTCTTTTTGTTTTTGCACTAAAACATAGCAGTTTCTCAGTGGGACAGAATTTGTCTCTTCAATCACTAAATTAAACATGAGAATATTTAAATTCTCTAGGTTTCATAAGGATTTGAGAACAAATGTGCACAACAAAAAGCTCTATGGAGACATTCTTAGCTGCGAACTGCTTCCAGATGGAATGAAATACTTCTAACTTAGCTGCGAACTGCTTCCAGATGGAATGAAATACTTCTAACACCTCTCTGCAGAAAGAGCATGTCATGCTTGGCAACTGCGAGGACACCGAATAGCAGGAATGGTTTTATTTATATGTCTAGCCTAAAGCAGTAAATTCTGGTGATGACAATTTTCAGAAAGCAATATTTATTAGTAACCAGTGACACAGCTATGCTTGTGTACGTTTTTAAAAATATAGATGGTTGTTAACGTTTTTATAAATATAGTTGGTTGTTCACATTGGTTACAGTGGCATAGCTAGGTTCTCCTTCATCCAGGGGCAAGTCACAGGGATGCGTCCCCCTCCCTTTGCTCCCTGTACAATTTTCCAGATAAATGTAATCTGGGGAATGTGGTGGAAATCCAAGCATACTATACTAGCATTTTAATTCCCTCTGCTGTCCCTCGCTACACCACTGATTGATTAATACATTGTTATTTTAATTTATTGATCTTTTTTAAATTAAGGCACCATGATAAACAACATTTTTGGTTAATGTTATTGGATAATCAGGTAAAACATACCTGATATGTGCAGGGTTATTGACTCTAGAGGCAGCTACGTAAAGTTGCCCATGTGTAAACACACACTGGTCAATTTCTGCAATCGTCTGTGAAACTTGCAGTAAAAATAAAATATCTTGAATTTAAAATAGTTATTTATTTCAATTATTGATAAAGATATCTTCAAAGTTCCATCCCTTAATATTGTCTATAATTTTCATGGTGCTTCCAAACGATGCTCCAAGTAAAATAGAATAGCCATCTGGAAACAAAATGTTGAACTGTAGGCAGGTATGGTTATTCCTCTGTTAAGTTCCCCTAATTACCTATTTGACATTTTAAAAATTATATTGATACTACTTTTGTGAGACCCAGGTAATTCACAGGTAAAGAACAGCTAAAGAACATAGTAATATAGTGGCTGAATGTGAATTTGGGCCCAGTGAATGTCTCATAATAAAATGGAGAAAGGCTGAAGAAATGACAAAAAATATGGGGGACTTAAAAAGGCGAACCATGGTAGTAAAGCAAACCATCCTGAAATGGAAGAATCCTTGCTAAAATGGATAAGAGATACAAGAAGGGACTGCTTGGGTGTTAGCAGATCAGTTGTTCATGCACAAGCTTGAGATTATACAAAGAATTAACCATTAAAGACTTCAAAGCGTCTATGCATCAGTGTTGTCGTTTCTACAAAAGACACAATTTATCAATCCACCGATGTACTACAATAAGTCAATGTTTACTCAAAGATCACAAGGAGAAATTAATTGCATACCAGTCCTATATAATACATTAAGAAAGAAATTCAATTTTCCACTTAGGCAATGCTGACCAAACGCCATTAACATTTGATATGCCATTTGATACAACAGTAAATGAACCGTCACGATGAGCGGAATAGGAAATGAAAAAAATCGTTTCACTGTCATGCTTGCCTGTATGGCTGATGGGATGAAACTGCCTCCGTATGTAGTTTTTAAAAGAAAAACAATGCCGAAATGCGAATTTACCCGTGGCATCATAGTTAAGTGTTAAATTTAAGGCACTTCCCATTCTTCCTCCTTTTCTCTCTTACTCTCTCCCTCCCATTTTCCCTACCATTCTCCCTCCCTCTCCCCCTCTCTCCTTCTCTGGAAAAATACTTCCTAGTCTCAATCTCACCCTAATAAAGAACACTATCTATCTATCTCTTCTTCACCCTTTTCCTCTGTCTCCCTCCTTCTCTGTCTCCCTTCTTCTCCATCGCCCTCCTCTGTCTCCCTCCCTTTCACTCCCCCAATCTCTCTCCTTTCTTTCATCCTCTTTCTCACTCATGTTTAAACATTCAAAGCACACTTTCCATATGCATATAGTATAAGAGTTGAGACAACAATACAATCTCAAGGTTTAACAATGATATGGTCGGCAAGGCAACATGTTATTAAAAATCTTAAATTTTTCCAATAAATATGATTTAAACAGAACTTGAGCGATTTTGAATCATAGGAAAAATACGACGATAAGAATAAGAAACATTATTTATTTTTCTTTAAAATGGTTCAGGTCCAAAGATCATAGGGCAATTCTTTGTAACTTTAATTTGCAAAAGTGTAAAACCCTCTAAGTCAAAAAATCGATTTTTACGTTATCTTATGGGAAACAGAAATTACTGGAGTCGAACCTAGTTCTTATTTGGAGATTATTTTGTAAATGGCTTTTACTATAAGAATCAAACATTCTCACCAAATTTAAATTTTCTACCTACTTGGAAAGTTTGTTAAAATAGCATTACAGTCAGTTGTAAATAGTTCTTGACTCTCCCACTCTTATCTAAAGCCTTTTTAAGAGCAGCACCACAGTTGAGCATGAGGGACAAATGTAGGTTATTATATAATAAGATGCAGAAACTTTATTTGGTGTGGCATTAAGTTTTATGCTTCTCTCATTCTTTATCTGTTATGCACAATGAGTATGTCCTAGTCTGATGAGTGGTTTTTGAATTGCAAAAGAAGCCACCATTTGTTAGCCATGTATATAACAAAAACATTTACTGTAAAGAACTGCATATAGGATGCAGGGAGGTTTTTGGCTAAAATTCTGAGAATTTTCTATGTTCCTGTGTATAGGACACAAGATGATTTTCTCTTAAAATTCTAGGAATAAACAATAAGTCGCAATATAAGATTCATATCCATTCTATTAGACGATTTCCATTGAATATATTTTTGTTAATTATGATCTGAAAATTTAATTTACTAAAGTGTTTGTATTATGAGATTTACCTGTCGAAATTACTTATTACAGGATATAGTAAAACACTTTGAAAAGCAATGTAGAAGATGGATGTCGCAGATTTTCGTGACTCCTACCCAATTGAAATAAAAAACTAAAAATTTCTGCAATCGTCTGTGAAACTTGCAGTAAAAATAAAATGTCTTGAATTTAAAATAGTTATTTATTTCAATTATTGATAAAGATTTCTTCAAAGTTCCATCCCCTAATATTGTCTATAATTTTCATGGTGCTTCCAAACGATGCTCCAGGTGAAATAGAATAGCCATCTAGAAACAAAATGTTGAACTGGAGGCAGGTATGGTTATTCCTCTGTTGAGTTCCCCTAATTACCTATTTGACGTTTTAAAAATTACATTGATATTACTTTTGTGAGACCCAGGTAATTCACAGGTAAAGAACAGCTAAAGAACATGGTAATAGAGTGGCTGAACGTGAATTTGGGCCCAGTGAATGTCTCATAATAAAATGGAGAAAGGCTGAAGAAACGATAAAAAATATGGGGAAGACTAAAAAGGCGAACCATGGTAGTAAAGCAAACCATCCTGAAATGGAAGAATCCTTGCTAAAATGGATAAGAGATACAAGAAGGGACTGCTTGGGTGTTAGCAGATCAGTTGTTCATGCACAAGCTTGAGATTATACAAAGAATTAACCATTTAAGACTTCCAAGTGTCTATGCATCGGTGTTGTCCTTTCTACAAAAGACACAATCTATCAATCCACCGATGTACTACAATAAGTCAACGTTTACCCAAAAATCACGAGGAGAAAATAATTGCATACCAGTCCTATATAATACATTAAGAAATAAATTCAATTTTCCACTTAGGCAACACCGACCAAATGCCATTAACATTTGATATGCCGTCTGATACAATGGTAAATGAGAGAGGTGCAAGAACCGTCACAATGAGAGGAACGTGAAATGAAAAAAATCGTTTCACTGTCATGCTTGCCTGTATGGCTGATGGGATGAAACTGCCTCCGTATGTAGTTTTTAAAAGAAAAACAATGCCGAAATGCGAATTTACACGTGGCATCATAGTTCGAGTGCAACAGCAAGAATGGTTTGTTGAAAACATCACCAGTGACTGGATCGAGACTGTTTGGAAAAGAAGGTCTGGTGTAATACATACAAGATCTCTCTTGGTCTTACAATTAGATGCATTCTGATGTCATACACATCCCGAAGTAAAAAGAAACTCCTTGTAATAAAGACAAATTTGGTGATTATTCCAGGGGGAATGACATCGATCCTGCAGCCTATAGACTTTGCTGTTAACAAGCCGCTTAAATCACCACTGAAGAAGTTGGCCGATTGGATGGTGAATAGCACACACACATTCACCAAGGTGGACTCATTCATACAGTAGATATAAAAACAATCTGTCAGTGGATCTTGAAAGCATGGAATGAGCTCCCCTCAGAAACGATAATTAAGGGATTCAAAAAATGTTGCATAAGTAATACTTTAGATGGAAGTGAAGACAAAATATTATGGGAAGATGATGGCAACAACGGCACAACGGCTGCAAAATTAGAATCAGACAAATCTGAAGCTTCAGAAACAAATGAAGTTCATGACGAGTTCCATATTACTGATGATGACTCCGATGATGGTGAATTTATAGGATTTTAGGGAAATTGTTTGAAAAGTTTGATTTGTTTTCTTGATTGAAGATTTTTTCAATGAGCAGATGCTTGATTTTTAAATTTTAGTTATCAGGTATTTCATTTTAATTGAAGACTCCGTACAGAAAGAACGAAAAATGTTTGATATTCATGTATGAGTTTAGAGTAACTAATGAAGCCGAAATATCTTGTATTTACAATTATTGTTTGTAAAAGTGTAATATTTTTTTATATTAAAAAGTTTTATTTTAATTAAAACACTTTGATGATTACTAAATATTAGTTTGCAGCTGTTTATTTTTCATTGAAAATTTCGTAGAGAGAAAAACATGAAATATTATGTACCAGTGTATAAAATGCAACCTACTTTTTAGCTTCGAAAATTTGGAAAAAAGTGCGTCCTATATGCAGGTCTTTATGGTAGCTTCTAGTATTCTTACACATGAAATTCATCCAAAAATTAAATTATTATCCACATCAATTTTTCTTTAATGCCTAACTATAACAGCCATTCAAAGAGCTTTCTGGAAAAAAAATTAGATTTCACATCTTTTTTAATTTATTGAAAAAGAGTTCTTAATGTTGATATGATTGTGAATGAATATGCCTTTAAACCCAAATGAGGACTTACTACAAAGGGATTTGATTTGGAAGGTGCCATTGAAATCACTTAACAAATAAAGGGTGATAAAAATAGTAACAGATAATTTCAATTAACCTAAGATTTATTTCCATAACAACACGAGAACACTGACCAGGGTACATCACCACCCCTCACACATGCCATTGCCCATCTTGGTGCCTGGAAATGGGGCTAGGTTGAAATGACATGATGTTGATGCAATATTGTAATCACTTCTGTATCTTCAATTTCATTTCCAATTTGAATATTTGGATGAGGTTTTTTGATTCATTTACACTGTCTCAAATTAGAAGAGCTAGGTACACATTTAAAAGAAACTTATACTTTTGCATGGATCCTTCCAGAGGGTAAGAATAGGATAATGCATCTATGTAATAGTATATTCCCACATCACAGACACACATATATTCTGCAGCATTCCAATTTACATTTTCTGCTTTATAAGCTCTAACAGTGAATGAGTTGAAGACTATGCATTTTTGAGTTTTTTGTTCCCTTCATCAAAAAATGACTTGCTTGTTTCATTTTCTCTCCAGCACAATGATTTATGAATTTCTGAGACAGCTAAAAATTTCCCAAGAGGAATAATTTCACAACACTAGATTTAGTAAAATTGCCCCAAAAATTTAAATATTAATGGTGGCAATAGAATGTGTTTTACAAAGTGGCACCTTCGTAATGAATCCCCATGATTGGTCTGGTCCCACAGCATTACAGATAATGGTTCAACAACAATCATGTCTGCTAAACATTTGCTAATTTTAGGAGGTTCTTATAAACAGACAAAGTAATAAATATTGGCTGAATTCAGACATCTTGTCACCAAATCATCCCAGCAACTCTTTTTAAACCATGATCAATATAAATATTCAATCATTTTCTTCTTGTCCTTATCACAGGAAATGAGATATGTAGAAATTGCAACAAAAGCTCCCTCAAATGGAGAAACAAACATATACAGCCATACATAAGGATACAATTCATTTGCATACATTTTGCATTGTGCCATTTTAATAACATAATCTCTCATACTTGAAATAGACAACTCATAGATAGTTTTCTTCATTATATATTCGATATTTTAAATGTATTTTTCCTATTAATATATCATCTACTTTACACTATAAACTTCAAATATTTTGCACAACAGTGATAGTCAACAGTCAGCTCAATATCTGTGTTTTTCTGAGTATAATTTATTTCCTTACTTAGAACAAGAACAGTAAGTGATTCAAAGGACAACTATCAAATAAACTTTTACATTTCCAGTGGCATCTACCATCAATCAGCTTTTGTCACTTCATGAAAACATTCTTATACTGCTGATAGAAATGGTGAGTACATACCAACAATGAATAGCTAGCAGTATGAGCTCCACCAATAGAAGGACCACAGAGATTGAGTGAATATGATAGAGAAGTAGAGAAATGATAAAAAACTTAGACCTGCTCCATTTCCTCTAAAGATATAATTTAATTTGTTTAATTTTATTGTGAAATGTTAGAAGATTATTAAAATGAAGCAGTAATCAATAGTCTTTGGAAAAATCTCTCAACGTGATAATGCACAAGTGTATCCTACCCAGCATTTCATAGCTTCATGGACTTTATATTGGCAACAAAGAAATCAAGCACCTCACATTGAACCATTTCTATTGAAATAAAAGGAGCTCTGGGTAAGAAGACTTTTTCACGGATGCACTTCTATGAGTGAGGAAATGTCAGTGAAGTCCTTTTTTCTCTATTCACCATCATTTGTTAAAATTTGCCCAATTGTTGGTTTAAACCAACATAGAATTAAATTTTTACTTCAGGCCTTAACTGTGAGCTTTTGAGGCTCCTCACATTTTCACACATTCACAAATAGATACCATGTAATCTCACCACTTATTCATTTTACCAAATTTTGTACAAAGACAGATAAAATCTCACACAGCAAATTTTTTTAAGTTTCAAAGCAGAAAATTTGCTGCAATCACAAGTTATTACTTAGACAAGCGAGAGAGAGAGACAGAGAGAATGAGTGAGCACAAGAACAATTCAAGCATGAACACACAAATATATTACATCCATGTCCCTCTTTCCCTCTCTCTCTCTAATTGAGAAAAAAATATTACAAAACAGCACATTTTACCCACAGAATATCCACACATCTTTGCACTTATTGCTGCTGCGTACAATGACAAGAATGCATCATATACGGATAAAACTTTGACACACACTAACCAAACAGGAATATCAATTAGAAATGATAAAAACGGATGTAGTTTTTTCATACTTTCATATTTTATATAATGGCACAGGTAATGGCAGTATAAATTTGAAAGTTCCTTCGCCTTTCCAGTTCATTGCGAAATATGTTACTTGGGAGAAAGGGGTTGGAAATTCTTCTAATTTGGAATAAATCATTAGGTAATTAGATATCATTCTAGACAAGGAAGTATGATGGAGGGCATATGCTAGGGATAATTATAGGAGAATATCCTCTCATACAAGTATACTTCCATTTAGCAATTTCAAGAGACTTTGAGATCTATACACAAAGCCAATGTTCAACACTGTTTGACACTTGAAGTAAAAAAGGTAATTATCATTTGATTGCTTTAAAAAATGACTTACACCATGCAATGTTATACACACTCACACAACCACTTTTGCTTTTCTACAGATATTCTTAGTCAACATCATCACTTTTCTTCATTATTTCAGTACATAGTTCATTAAACAATTCTTAAATTGGCAACAGCCTCACTCTCAGCACCACAACATATCTTGAAAGAATGAGGAATTGATATTTAATGTCCTCAAACTGACAATTTTTTGTAGGAAGAGGATAATTCATACCTCATGCACACACATTTAACTACTTCTATTTTATAGATAGTTCACAAAGCTAAAATAACTATATCAGAGTTAATAATTACTATAATCTTAATATCATTTCTCTTTCTTTTATTTATAAAAGGCAAATAAAAACCAATTCATATCTGCAAGGTCAACATACTACAGCTCACCTAGTATTATAATACCTATTGAATACTTATTGGTTGGTCATGAGATTCCATGGACTTCATGAAATAAGTCCACCAATCATATTAGTAATTTATTTTATAAATCAATTTTTAGATAAATTAAGTAGCATTGCTCTCCTGTATCTAATTTAATTATGCTATATTACATTTGTACACATTTACTTATAAATGGGACTCACTGACTTGATGATCTACTGAACCAGCTCATAAATGAATGACATATAATTCAATTTCATGTACACAAAATTTAACACCATTTTAATTAAAACTGTATTCAATCTTGCACAAATAAATTTCCATGGACAAATGATCTGATTATACAAGGAATCACAACAAAGTCAACCAAGTCTTGGCAGTTCATCAAGATAAAATATAAAGCTTTATTGTTAGTTCTGAATGTTTATTCCTGTCATAACACAAGACTTGGTAAAAAAAACTTCAAGTTAAAAGCCTTTTTTATGATAAACTTAAAAAAATTACATGTGCTGTGCTTTTTCACTCAAAAGCACCCTTCCAAAAAGATTAGGAAGACATATGTTTGTTATGCAGTATAAATACAAGTATATTTGTAACAAGTTCCCTTTCCATTTCTCTCAGCGCTTTGTCTTTGAATGATTATTGTCAATAGCTCCCTCTACAATTTAACCAAAGCTTTAACATCATTTGCTTTAAACATACCCAATTACTAGTTATATTTTACTATTTCTTTTAGATTCCAATGCTCAATTCAAGCACATCCTTTCAGACCATTACTGAAATATTTTTAATTATTGCTTAGTTTGATGGCAAGTATAAAGAAAAATAGCAATAAAAGAAATGTATATTTTTCAGACTTTAATTTTGCTCAAAAATTTTGTATCTTTCAGCTCTCATTTAAAAAATAAATAAATAAATCAGGCGAAGCATGTCAAATAGCAAAACAGTAAGGAAAACATAAAAAATATATCTATAATACAAAATAAATGGAAACATCATTTAATTAAATTCATGAATGAATTTAAAAGAAAATTTCTCCTTTTCTTATACAAGCAGTTAAAATTAAAAGGATAATATAATTGCATGGTCATTAAAATATATATTGCAAAAAATTACAGCAAAACTTGTGAGTTTATCAGATAGAAAGGTATTGATTATGGTAAGAATCAATTTGAAGGCTAAGTTTCCAAATATGCATTAATTCTCTTTGTGAGTCAATCTTCAATTAGGAGTGCTGCATTTCCATTAGACCAAATCTTCTTCACCATCGCTTTCCTCACAGCTGGAGCTAACTGAATGGCCATTTTGAGAGTCTTTCACATTCGCTTCACTCTCCACGCTCTGCTTCTCATGGCTACCAAGAGAAGAGTGTGAGAGGCTATCCTCATTTTGTCTACCACCACCACCTGCTAACTTTACCTGGTCATTCATTCCTTTGCTTTCCTCATAGGCTGTGTGGCCCGGGTCTTCATCAAGAACTATCATGAGGGGATCTGTTGTTTGTTGTCTTGGAGTAATCTTGCTTGGGATAGATGAGGGAGTCATGGCAGCAGACTCCTCCTTACTTGTTTTCAGTCCCTTCATTTCCATGCCACTGGAATCACTTGTCTTTCTCTCATCTCTATCGGGGGCGCTATATTCCTGGATTAGGCGCATGCACTGCTCGCTCTAAAACAGGTAAAAAGAATTTATTTCTAAAGGTGATCAAATTATGCTGTAAAATCACTTACAAGACCTACAGACAAGCAAATTATGCACATCTTTTAATTTAAATGCAAGAACATAAGCAAACCTTTATTTTAAGGGAATAGGCTGAATCCATACTATTGACTATCTACAACCTGTGAAATCCTTAATAAAAGTGTAGAAAATACCCCTTTGCTTTTCTTACTATGAATTTATCAGTCACTATAAATTCAAAATAGATATGGCAAAGGAGCATTTTCCATACTATAACATGTCCATAGTTGTTAATATGTTACTATGTCATATTTAATTTGAAAATAACAGCATATTTTATCCATCAACATCATCATTACTATTCTGTCCATAGACTATGATAAACTGGGCACTCTACATTCTTCTATTCTCTGCAATTTTCTTCAATTCATGTTAACTCTTGCTGCCTTTCAGTTTTCCTACCATCTGAAACCTCTCCATCTCTTTTGCTTTGAAATTTATCCTCAATCAGATCTGTAATCATGGAGCGTTACCTCAAGAAATATTGATTCTGTTCACCTTCCTTTCACTTGTATTATCAATATCTTCCCTAATATCCTTCTTAATAATTTCTCATATTTTACTCAATCTGCCCATTTTATTTTCAGCATTCTTTTCAATGTTCTTATTTTGAATCTTTCCAATTAATGTATAGCTTTTCTCCAAAGCATCTCTTTCTGCACTTTATATGAGGCAATTCTTAATACGCAGCATTTCATCAACATCCTTAGCTCTCTATTCAATTTACTTGTTTAAATTGAAATTTCAACTCTTATTCCATCAATTTCTAGCTTGGCAATCTCACAATTTGAGAGGAAGGGGTTTTCTTTGGCGTATCTCTTGGAGGACGTCTGTTGGGGCTGGTTGATACTAGCCTGGACCCAGCTAAGAAAAACATGCATGTTCAGAAACAGGAAAAACAATCTGCTACAATAGTTCAGTGGTAGAATATCTGCCCGGCAAATGGAAGAGCTGGGTTCGATTCCCAGTCATAGCAGAATTTTTTCGTTTCAAAATTATTCCCAGTATTCAAGTAGTTTATATTCCTAGATTGGCATGACAGCACCATTAGGTGTCACAACCAAATAAATGGAAATAATAGTTTACTATAAAACTTCATGATTATTTTTAAAATTATTAGAAAGATTTTTAGAAATTTTTTCTATAACTCAACGGACTCTAATTTTTTGTTTTGTTGAAATTCAACAAAAAGCAGTTTCGAGAAAAAGAAAGAACTTTGTCACTTCCACAAATTTATTTGGCATGACTGGTTTCAATACGATCATAGCTTCATCAGGTGATAAATTATAAAAATCCTTCCATATATACAGGGAAAAAGGCGGGGAGGGAGACAGGAGGGGTTACAAAGAAAATGAATGGAAGGTAATTAAGGAAATGGTTAGGAAAAGGAAGGGGTTGGAAAAGGAAGGCAAAAGCAAAATAAAGTTACAAAAAGTTACAAGTATTAGAAAAACTTGGTAAAAGGGCCAAAGACAACAATGTTAATACAAAGTATTTACAAAATATTCGGTAAGTTTAATAGAGGAGAATGATTGTGGAAAAGGTATTCATTTAAGAGAAGCGAGTCTTCACAAATAATTACCTCTAGCTGTTCAAGAGCATCCAATTTGCAACCTTTAATTTCAAAGTGGAGGAATTTAGGATTGAAGGAACTGTGATGATTGAGGTTAAAAGATGTTTCGCAAACTGAGAATTCAAATTATTTAAACGGAAGTATCGCTTATGCTCCTTAATCCTCATCAAAACTCTCCATTTGGCCAATGTAGACCGCTCTGCAATCATCACAAGCAAGTTTATATAAACCACTTCTTAATAACAACTGTATCGGGTTTTAGCATTAAGGAATAATTTGGAAAAGGTAACTGGGGAGTAGAAAGCAAGTTTAAGTTTAAGAAAAAGGTTGGACAATTTATAAGAAAGGTTTCCTTAAAATGGGAGTCTGCACCAACTAAGAGGTTTGGAGGTGAGATTAGGCAGAAAAGAAATAATTTTTTGGGAGGCAATAAATAAACGTTTTTTAGAGATAATTTTATCGATTAAACCAGTTTTGTAGCCATTATTGATGGCAATCTGTTTAATGGTGTTAAGTTCTAAAAGGAAACTGGGTTTAGAAAGGGGTATACTAAGAAGGCGGTGAAGCATAGAATGAAAAGAAGCATGTTTGTGAGAAAAATGATGGGAAGAGTGATTGGGAATGACCTGATCTGTGTAAGTGGGTTTACGAAAAATAGCAAAGGTAGGTGTGTTGTTCAGTAGAGACAAAGTGAGATCTAAAAAGTTAAGCAAACCATTGGTTTCAGATTCAACCATAAAAGAAATGAAAGGATGGAGGGTATTTAAAAGGACAAAAGTGACAAAGTTCTTTCTTTCTCAATTCAATTCCACAGGGTTGAGCCTGACCTCATTCTTGAAAAAGCAGTTTATTTGTACCAAGGCATGCATATGTTGCATTAAGTAGAATTAGAAGTTTAGATGGAGTTGGAATTTCAGATATTGATATCGCTAAATTAATCAGACCTAACAATTGTGATCCTAAAGCTTTCAAAGGAATGACAAGATTAAGATCACTTCCAAAGAATAATGTAACAAAAAATTATAAAATATTACAATTCAAAATTGAAACAATTTATGATAATTTTAAATCAAATAAAAGAAAATATGAATTTTGAGTTAGTACCAAATATGATGACTAAAATTTTAAAGTAAAATAAAAAAAAAATTTAAATAGAAATTTTTTGTGTATTAGAAAACTTAAAACAAGAAATTCTTAATAAAATAAATTTGTGGCTTTTTGAGATTAAATATTGTAATACAATTTATAGCTTCTTAAAGTAAAATATGTATTGCAATTAAAATAACAGAATATGACATAATCCGCATTTTTTGATTAAGATATTTTTTCACAAATTTGCAGCTATATTCTAATGTCATTTTAATTGCAATAAATATTTTTTAACCCAGTGGAGCAGGCACGAGGTCCGTGAGACCCACTTGATTTTCATTTCATTGATGAAAACTAAATCCCAAGATTTGCATCACTAACACATTCAGTACCTTTCCCTCCACTGTTCTTTCATTTTCACTAAATATTTTCTTTAGTGCTTCATTATTTAAATATTTGCCATTATCAAAGTTGGAGACAGTATAATATTCCACAAGTTTGTTTGAAAAATTTTTCATAGAACAGATTTTTTCAGAGATATATGTTGCTTGTCCATCTGAATTTGTTCCATACATTGAATATCACTATGTGACAGCTCTTTCCATTGCTAGAATAAAATTTTTAAATTGTTGACAGAGACACTAGTGCTGCCAATGGTAATTTTAATTTTGATCAGAATTATCCCAATAACATCTAGTTTCATATTTTGTACAATAATTTGGCATTAGAAGTACAATGCACATCAATATTTTTGTATCCATAGTAACAAATAACAATTTTGTTAACTTATTTTTTAAAATGTGAAAAGTGATTCAAAGAATTTCTCATCATTTCATCATGAAAATTATTCAAGAGGAATAAAAATTAATCATTAGTGTAATTGCTGATAGTTATTCTTGAGGATACTGTTGTTGAGAGCTACTTGTAACAACTATTGCAATCATATAAATTACTCTGTAGAAAGAAATCCATGTGCTGGATACATAAGATTTTAATAACATTGATTTAATGCCTTTAATAAGAATTAAGAGACAAAATTATGATACAGCTAATTGCAAACAACGGCATAAAAATGTGGTGACAGCATAATCCCTACAGACAAAATATGTTACTTATTTCAAAAACAGCATTACTCATTTTAATTATTGACATAAATCTGCTAATGAATATGTATTTTATAATTCAAATATTTATTAAATTCATGAACAATTGATTACCCAATTCAGAGACAACCACAAATCTAATATGACTCTCCTTTTAGCAGACTATCAAAACAGAATAAAGATTTTATGACCTAATTTCATATGATTCCTGCAAAATTTTACAAAGTTACAAAACTATCAGAAATTTTTATTGGGTCCCATAATTTTCTTGAATATCATAGCTCATTGTATTATATCAGTCATTATCACTCTTTATACTCCCTTCACCACTCTCCTCACTCCCTATCTTTATCACTCCTAATTTTGTCCATAGACTTCCACAAAATATCATCTTAACTTCCATCCACAGCATTGGATAAGCAGCACTTTTTAAATGCATTTACTATTACTTCTGGATTTATCTGTTGCCATGATGGCACTATATGTAGTTCATGATTTCTTTATCAGGATAAAAGGACAGATAGTGATGCAATAATCCTAATAAACATCCTAATTTTTCCATAAATTTCAGTGTAATACTTAGGATAGTCTTAATGATAATTACTGTCATTAATTCAACAGGTAACAGTCAAGCTCATCTTATGGCTAAAAAAAATTTCAAGTACAACAAAATAAAATGTACTTGCCTTAGGTATCTCCAATAGACACAACAAGGTTACAGGTTCTTTTAGAATCTATTTTCAATGAATTACCACTGAAGATGGCTGCTTTGTAGCCAAAATGTGCATATGGTTTTTAACCTTGTTGTGGCTATTGAAGATATCTATGGCAAGTATATTTTTAATTGCTTGTTCTTGAATTATTGTTATTGCTAATACAGGGCGATACAAGTCACGATATTTTAAATATGAGAACTTGGACGTGAGCTGATTGCCAGAAAATTTGGAAATTGAGGAGAGATGACTTAATTTCGCAGAAAATTAGAAATATTTTGTGAAACTCTTGCAATTTATTATCTTGTTTACATGGATTCTGTATGGCTCAAATGCTGTTGCATTGGAGATTGTGATGGTTTATTTAACAGTTTAGATCTTGGTGTATGTTGATTTTCAATAACTCATATTTGAAATGAATATAAGACAAAATCACAATTAGAGAGAATTTATGGCATTAAACTGTTAAATGTGGGAGACCCAATGAATTACTTGGTCATTTGTTTTGACATCTGCGGAATGTTACTAGCCAATAGAAAAGGGAAGTTCATTCCCTTTTGTAAATCGTTTGCAAATTAACTGTTAATTGAACATCATTGTTCAAAAATAAAATGCAATAGTTCTCTAGTTCAGCGGTCCTCAAACTATCTGAAGTCACGGAACCATTGGACTCTCAATCTTATTATTTAATGGGACCCCGTGAAGATTTCGCGGAACCCTTGGGTTCCGCAGAACACAGTTTGAGAAACACTGCTCTAGTTTGATAAAGAGCAAGTCCTTTGTACATATTAGGTGTATATTTTGCATATGTATACTCAGTATAGATATGGTTCCTTAATTCACTGAAATGGTTTCTTACAAATTTCGGTTTGAGAAAAAATTAATACTATTAAATTGAAATCTGGATTGTTCATTTGAAATAGAAATTTTTAGTAGATACAATTATTTTACCTTGTTTCATTCATTGTAAAAACATTGGTTAAATGCGTAACCTATTTAAGATGATCCTCAATTTTTGCATGCTGAAATCAGAAAAAAAAACTCATCCTGGATTTGGGTAAATACGGAAATTACATTTCTCTGGGGGAATAACTTTTTGTGCTCTAAACCAGGGTAAACAGTACTTAGGGGTTACATACTATTACAGCAGGTAACTGCTAAATTACAGGGAATTTGTTTTATATCAATTTCTAAATGTATGAATTTATTACAAATTTAAAACTTACATTAGGGTGAAGGCACAATTATATATGGCCACTTTAAGCTATTTTTTTAATTTATCAAGATAAAAAATTACTGCAGACTGACTTTTTTTGTGACTCCAAGAAAAATTGGGGAAAGAATAATATTATTAAATTTTTAACCCTCTGCACTCATATTTTATACTATAGTGGTTCCCAGCCACATCAGGTTCTTTTCATGCTATTTTCATTGTTTACGTCACTATCACCACCTAGCTCATAATCCAAATCTTCTTCACTCTCACTAGTATCATAGTCTTTGCTGTCCGTTGATTCTGTTATTGCCTCAAGAATTTCTTCCCGTCACTTGTTACTGCTCGATGTAATTTTCACAAGTAGAAATAATTTGCAATTTTGCACAGAGTAGATACTGTAGTCTCAAACAAAATTTCAGAAGAACAGAGAAAAATTAGGTGAATAAGACCACTAGATGACAACATGAATGAGGTACAAGCTATTGGAAGGAGAAGTTGATATTCCTTTGAGGATAGTTAATGGTTTCAGGCGTCACTTGGTGGAATTTCTTCATAATGTAAAAATAAAGAGACTTTTTGTAATTCCACATAAATTTATGTGGTATTACAATAACTCTCTTTATTTTTACATTCCCTTGAGAAAATAAAGTGCAATATACCGATCCTACCTATTTTGGTTACAAATTAAATATCTTTAGGAAAGAATGAAATATATAGTAATTGCAGGGCTGGGGTCATCATATGTATTTATCCATCATTTAAATTTAAATGTAAGCTAAAATAGGAATTCGGTCAGGAGAACACCTGGTTATATGCAACCCGGCAAATCATGGGTATGCGAGAAAGCCTAAGGATATTTACATTATAACTGAAATAACTACCTTATTTTACACTTTGTATTGGTGAGGAGTATCACAGATGTTCAAACTATTACCTGCTAAGAGTTGATGCACATGTCAATAAGCAATTGTAAAGGAGAGCAGATGTGACCCAATGTCAGATGTAGTCCAACAATGGCAAAAATGTAATGTCAGACGAGGTCCGACATATGAGCAGAAAGGGTTAAAGGCAGTTGGTTAATATTATTATATAGGTATTAATCATTTATATAAACATTATTCACAATCTTTCAAGATCCATAACAAACAAATTTGTCACTATTGGATGAACAGAAGATATGATTTTTTTATGTTTAAAAAGTGATAAAAACCATTGTGCAGAAATTTTTAGTAACTCTAAGAATTAATAATTTTCCCAAATTTTTAGAAAATTATGATATTCATAATCAGATTGAGCATGAAATTTATTTCGACTGAGCATCATAATTTCACTTTAACAACAATGTTACCATTATCACAACAAATTTTAGAAATGGAATGCATAATAGGCAGTGATTGGCCATCGTGTGGCTCTGTGGTCAGCTCAGACATGAAAAAAATCGCTCCTGTGGTCAGGTGCTCCAAGCGTTTCATATCCAAGTTTGGATGTTAAAATCATGTAAGTGAAATGCTTGGAACACCAGTCCACACAAGTGATTTCTTCCCATGTGAGCTTACTGTGGAGTCACATGAGGCCGGACTACAAGTTAGTGTTCATCAAGCGATTACTATTCTAAGTGTTCACTCAATTTATTTCATAGTGATGGATTTTATTGAAGTTTCTTTAGCTGTTCAGTAGCTGATGTGTAGAAGATGAAATTGATGGATTCATTCCATAATCAATGAAAGACTAATGGAAGAAAAATTGAATGTACTTCATAACAAACTCAAGTCTCACCCTGAAATTTTTTTGAGTTCTATAGAATACCCAGAAACTCATTAAATGATCTATTACACATAGTGAACACTCAATATACTACAGATGTGTGATCTTCCATAGGTTAGGAAGAAAAAGTTACAATTACTTTAAAGTTTATGTTTTATTCAATTATTATTGAGATAAGAGAAAATAACAGTGAAATTTGTAACAGTTATGATAGATGGGATCGATTATCAGATAATTTCTTAAGTTTTCAAAGACAATTTTTTGTCTGATAATTTCTTAAGTTTTCCAGACAATTTTTTGTCAGATAATTTCTTAAGTTTTCAGACAATTTTTTGTCAGATAATTTCTTAAGTTTTCAAAGACAATTTTTACTTTTTTATTTATATACTAAAGGCATGGTTACAATTTAATAATTTTAATTCACTTTATTAATTTTGTCTTTATATTCTTAACCCCTGTTATCCTAAAGAATAAGTCCTTTTTCTATTTCACTGATTAATAATTCACTGTAAATAAGAGGCACATGTTTCCTGATAATAAAATAATGCCTGCGTGAAGAGAACTGCCTTATGTGGCCACACAACTACAACTGAATTTGGATTAGAAACACACAAGTTTTGTAATCCTATATCGAGTGACCCTGAGATGCACTTCTTATGTTTATGCAAATGGAAAATTCCCATCCCCGTGGCCACCTAGGACTGTTTACATTGGATCTACTACCTGTCCAAACTCGGATGTGGAGAAAATGCTCATGTGTAGTAGAGTAGTAACCGCTGAGTTGTATTAAATCAAGGTAAGGTCAAAAATATATCACACTAAATCCAGGTAAAACACTAAATCAAGAAACATTAATTCGAAGAAAATAATACATTGACTTAATGAGGTGTTAGACGGGACTGCAAAAATAAACACTAAATGCAGGTAAACATTAAATGTGGGACTTTTAAATTGGGGTTTCACTGTAGTTGGAAAATAATAGGCCCGCAAAGAGCGACCCATCAGATGGAGTTGGGTCTCATAAGGGGGCAGGGCATAGCCTACATTTAATATTTCCCACACAAAAACAAATAACAAACAATTATTTTACCATTCAAAATTTTTTACTTATTCACAAAGAAATCATTAACTGTCATCGGCTTTTTACAGCTTCATGTTTTAAACCAAAATGTATCATATCACAATAGCTTTCCTTATCACAATCACCTATGCAATCCCTCTCATAATTAAATGTTTGTTTGGCTGGTCCATGTCATGCTCTTAAAACGCGAATAACTCGATCAAATATGCAGATCATCATCATCATCATAGGTAGTCTGTCCGTAGACAGGTCCGTGATTATTCTTGGTTAAACTTGGTTCTCCATATACTCCTATTTTCCGCTGTCCTCTTTATATCTTGATAACTCTCTTTCCCTTTCAAATCGTCTATCAGCTGAAACCTTTTCCTACCTCTTTCCCTTTTCCCATCTAGTTTTCCTTCTAACACGTCTTTAATCATACTCTCTCTCCTCAGGTAATGTCCAACCCAGTTAGCCTTCCTCTTTCTGATAGTCTGTATAATCATTCGCTTCTCTCCTATTCTTCGTAGCACTTCATCGTTTTTCATCCTATCTGTCCATTTTATCTTCAGCATTCTCCTCCAAGTCCACATTTCAAAGCTTTCCAAGTATTTGATGTCATTTTTCCTTAGCGTCCATGTTTCTGCCCCATACAATGCTATACTCCATACGTAGCATTTTATCAACTTCTTGCGGATATCTTCCCTTATATTCCCTGTAAGTAGTTGTTTCTTTCTCCTGAAAGCCGCTTTTGCTTTTCCTATTCTAGTTTTGATCTCATCCGTACATTTTGCCTCTCGTGTTATGATACTTCCAAGGTATTTATATTCTGAAACTTGTTCTAATGGCTTTCCCCCAATAGTTATGTTCAGATTCTCTTCTTTACCCGATATTCGAATGACCTTGGATTTTTCTGTATTTATTTCCATACCGTATTTTCTACCTGTTATCACTAGTCTATTTATCATTTTTTGTAGCTCCTCTTCCTTTCTTGCTAGAAGTACTTGATCATCTGCGTATTTCACTGTTCTTATAATCCTTCCTCCAATTTTGAAATCCCCTGTGCCTTCTAAAGCTTCTTGCATTAGACTTTCTCCATATATATTGAATAGGGTTGGCGATAGGCAGCAGCCTTGTCTTACTCCTCTACCGATATTTATTCCGCAGGTGTCCACATTCTCAAACCTGACCTTTACAACTTGATTCTCATATAGATTCCTAATCAGTCTCCTGTCTTTCCAGTCTACACCTATATCCTTTAATATCTTCATCAACTTTACCCAATTTACTCTATCAAAGGCCTTCTGCCAGTCTACGAAACATGCGCAGATATCTTGACTGTATTCTATTGCCCTTTCTGATATGATTCTAACTACTCCTATAGCATCTCTAGTTCCTCGTCCTTTTCTGAAACCGAATTGATCTTCCCCTATTATTTCTTCTGCCTTTTTCTCCAGCCTTTTATTAAGAATCCTCGTGATGATCTTCGATGTGTGTGACAGAAGGCTTATAGTTCTGTAATCTTTACACTGCATTGCCTTTGGCTTCTTCTTTAGAGGGATCATTGTTACTTCTAGGAAATCGTGAGGCCACTCTCCCGTGTCGTAAATCTTATTAATTAATTTCGTGATCACTTTTAGTCCTTCTGATCCTATGACTTTAAGTATCTCAGCCGGTATTCCATCGCTGCCCGTGGCTTTCCCCTTCTTTAGTTCCACTATCGCCTTTTCTACTTCGCTCTCCATAATACTTGGTCCTAAGTTGTCTTCTTCAGATATAAATTTGAAATTCGGTAGAGATAATCTACTCCAATACAAAAATGCAGTGACAAAAGAAAATTTATGAAAAATGTCCAATATTCGACTCCAGAGGATTATTTGCATTCCCCATAAGATAACGTAAAAATCAACTTTTTGACGCCGACTTTTCTTCATTTAGAGATTAAAATTAGAAAAAATTAACCCACGACCTTTAGATATAGATCATTTCAAAGAAAAAATTACAAAGTTTTTATTCTGTTTATTGCTATTCGTCTACAGTTCGAAATCTCTCATGTTAAACGTTTAATTCACATATTTTGGGGAAATCTTGCCATTTTAATGGGATGTTTCCATGCCTACCAATTACATTGTTAAACCTCGAAATCCTATTATTATTTCAATCCTTATGGATTTAAGCATGCTTTGAAGGATTTTAATATGAGAAGGAGAGAAAGACGAAAGAAGGGGAAAAATCTTTTCATAGCAATCAATGCAAACAACATTCATTGTGTTATTTACGAGAAGGTTTACCTAAAAACTTGAAATACTATTAAAAAAGATTAAAATCGTTATGATGAGCTACATTCAATATTATTGAATAGAAATGGTATGAAAATCGGTGGTATTTGCTGGACGTTTTAATAAACAAACCGAGCATGTAAAATATTTATAGCGTGAAGGATAGTGCGATAGGTTACGGGAGTTAAGTAGAAGAATGGAGGAATTGAGGATGGTTTTGGAAATAGGGAGAGAAAGAGAGGTTTAAAAGAATCAAAGAATCACAAAAATAATAACAAAAGGTTAAGTTTTCAGTCTGTTGGTCTGAGTGTCAAGCTATTAAAATGCAAATAACTCGATCAATGATGTAGATAGAAAATTAAAATTTGGCAGAAATTTATATAATAAGATAATCAAAATTTTTCATTTAAGGTTGACATGAAATGACTGTCCATTTGTGGTGCTATTTTGAGGGGGAATATATTGCACTCCCTCCAAATAAAACTAAATAAATTTTAGTAGAAAGGAAGGAGAATGGGTGGGAGGAAGAAAAGAGGGTGAAGAATAAGAGGGAGAGAGGGATGGAGAATGAGGAGGGAAAATATGAGGGAGAGAGAGAATAGGAGAGAGAGAGAATAGGAGAGAGAGAGAATAGGAGAGAGAATAGGAGAGAGAGAATAGGAGAGAGAGAGAATAAGAGAGAGAGAATAGGAGGGAGAGAGAATAGGAAGGAAAGAGAATAGGGAGAGAGAATAGGGGGAGAGGGATGGAGAGAGAATAGGGGGAGAGGGATGGAGAGAGAATAGGGAGAGAGGGATGAAGAGAGAATAGGGGAGATGAAGGGAAGAGAATGGGAGAAAGGCAGAGAGAAAGGGAGGATGATGGGAAGTACCATAATTTTAATACATAATCTGCACATACCCATCATATTTGATGGGCAATTACGCTAGTGTTCATAGAAAAAGGCTTTTACATTCTCAAAAGCAGCATGTGCTTCCTCAAATGTCGGGACAATTTCAAACTTGTATTCTTCATCCTCTGCTTCTCCACACTCACCCTTCCATACACCACAAAAGTTCTTGATGCTCTTGACATTGATAGTGGGGATCTCAGTGTCAGAAAGTGAAAGTATCGAAAACAACATCATGCTAAGAGCAAAGCTGTCTAAAATCTTCTTGGAAGTATCTTCTTCTTTTTCCTCATCAGGATCACATTCCCCACCATAGCTGCATTTTATAAAGCAATTTGCAGTAGTGTACAGCATGACTTGCCAACAAGCAGCTAGAATACCATCCATATTTACTCACATAATTGACCAACTTCTTCACAAGATTTTTTACAATAAAACATGGGTGGGACAAATATTCCATTTTCCCCTATCATGTGAAAGTGGCCATATCAGAAAAAAATAATCTTTTATTTCCTCCTCATAATTCAAGAGGGGCAATTGTGCAATGGAAGAAATTATGCGAATAAATATGGTCAGTAAACCTTGCAGGACATTTATTTTAAGCACTGCTTAGTCAGTGCCTATCCTTGAGTCTATCAAGCATTCAAGCTTTTTTGTACTAGTGGCTTCCTTTACTGTTGTTTAAAACATTTTATCATAACCATGTCAAGTGATTGCAAGACAATTTGGAGGATATGATATCACCCTCATGTTCTTCAGAAATGACATGTCATTTGGATGGATGGCACAACTGTCCTTGAACAATAATACTTTTTGGTGCTGAGTGCACATGATGGCATCAGGCATTCGTAGAAACTCCACAAAACTTTTTGTTACCATCCTTGCTTTTTTATTGGCATGATATTTTACAGGCAGCATCTTCATGTTCTTAAAGCACCTGGGTTTTAACGATTTGCCAATCACAATCAGCTGCAATTTGTCGCTCACATGATTGTTGGTGTACAATAACAGCATGATCCCTTCTTTGGAACTTTTCCTGCCTTGGCCAGATTGGTCATTCAAAGTGTTTTTTTTTAGGTGGCTATTGTAAAACAATCCAGTCTTATCAGCACTGTAAATATCACACGACTCATACCCCTCAAGCAGCTTGGATAAACTCTTGAGCCACAAGTCCATTGCTGTCAAATCAATGGCAGCACTTGCCTCAGCAAGTTTTTTGTATATGAGGCCATGTTAATCTTTGATTTTTGTAGTACACCCATTAGACGCAATGAAGTTTTCAATGCAAAATCTTGTGGGTATCTGTTTACCCATTCGCTGATGATGGCACCATTGTCGGGGATGTCTGCAGGTCATGCTTACTGGTACCAGGTGAAGAGAGTATTCCAAAAGCTCACAATAATTTCATTCTTTTCCTGTCTCCCTTTTCTTACTATACTATTAAATGTGTTCTCATATTTCTCTCTTTTTAGCTATTATGAAGTTCAATTTAGATGGCATTAATCCCAAATGCTTTGCCATATTGACCCATTTCTCACCTGGGTTGTTCTCCACTTCCTTGATTATACTTAGTCTCTCATAAAGAGCCCTGACTTGATTCACAGATTGAGACATGTTAGCCCTCCAATACAAGAAGAATTATAACAGTTATAACTAATTAACTCTGAATCACACAACTCAACAAGATGACAGGATTGTTAATCACACCTGTAGAAGCACAAAATAACACTGATTTCGTACAGAGATTCACATGAATACTCCCCAGATATCATAAGTACCTCAGATATAGTTCTCAGGATGTGCATCTACAATCTAAATTTTTGCATTTTCTTTCTCAGTGGCTCCTTAATCTATGGTTGAGGCAATGTTCTGTGCCACCCCAGAGATAACTTGGATTAGTGTACTGAGCCACTCAGGCCCGACATACCATATTTACCCAAATCCAAGACGAGGTTTTTTTTTCCAAATTTCAGCTTGTGAAAATCGAGGGTCATCTTAAATTCGAGTATGAAGTGATGTACCATCAATAAATTGCAGACAATTCATCATATGTCAACTTGTCACATGACATTAATACATCGCATGACAAACCCATCATGCATCAATTCATCTATCGACAAATTCGTCATGTGACAATTTCATCGAGAGACATATTCATTGCAAGACAAAGTGGAAGGCGAGACACCATGATTGGTGTATGGCAAGGGGGGGGGAATCAAATTTAATGTTGTTATGAGGGGCTTTTGTTAGGGCTATATAAAATGAATGATAAATCCAGGAAAATGATGAATGTGGAAATGATACAATGAGGATTCACTTTTGAGGTATGTAAAGTCATTTCTCAATTTATGTATTTTTGGTTTAATGCTGCTGAACGATATATACCACTTCTCAATTTAGGACTCTTTAGTTCTTACTTTAATGCTGTTAACAACAAAGCACATGGCAGGTGACCAGTGGGTGTAGGAGAGCGCAGGGCCGGCCAAGTACTTTCAGGGGCCCAGATGCAAGCAAGTTTTTGGGGCCCCCCTATGTAAAAAAAAACCTGCCATTTTGCACACATCAATGTTACAGCTTAGAGAGATCATGTACTTATAATTATAAAGTAACTATAATGGTAATTTATTTAATAAAAAAGCAAAAATGTTTAAAGATGTAAATATATTATTTATATTCAACATTTGGAGGCCCCTAAAATTCGAGGGCCAGGATGCCTTGCATCCACTGCACCTCCCAGTTGGCCGGCCCTGTGTGAGAATGATGTATAGAGGTAAGTTCACACCTAGTCGAACTGAATTGAACCATGGCAAACAGAAAAATATTCTAACCACAGATTAAATGAATCTACTTCCACTTTCGTGTGGCGAATTGAATTGAAATGAAAAGAAGTACAGAGAATTCTTTGCAAAGAAAGTTTTCTTCGATTTGACGATGGCTTTAAAAGAAGTTTAAATTGCTGTGAGAGTGTCAGCGAAGGGAGAGAAGCTAGGAAGACAGTAGTGGAGGTGCACAGACCCAGATGCACATGTGCCAAGGTTACTCCTCAATTCCAGACAGAACACCACCACTTGCCTCCACTTTCCTCCACCATTCATAGCCAGGGCCAGATTAACCTATAGGCTAAAATATTTTAGTGATTACATTTAAAAAGATAATTGTTTCTTTCAAATCTGGGACTAATGGCCTTGCACTTTATTCTTGCACCTGGCCTCGCAAAAATACGTGCCAGCACTGCGTTCGACTATGGATACATCCTATTTGTCGAAAACAATTTGCAACAAATTTATTTTAATATTAGCAAAAAAGACAGCTTTTATTGTTAAAGAAACAAAACTGCTATATTTTTTTCTGGTATCCGTCAATTCCAAACCAGAAATATCTCATGTCGATCAACACATTTTACAATATGTATAGCCTACAGACCCAGTTGAACGTTTTATGACCTCTACAGACATCAGTAGTCACACGGGGAGAATCTTGCAGAATATTTACTAAACTTTTTAGCAGAAAATGGAATTGATATTAGCCTCTGTCATGGTCAAAGTTACAACAATGCCAGCAATATGAGTGGCCATTATTTAGGAATGCAAGCAAAAATTTGGGAACAAAATACTTTGATAGATTACGTACCATGTGCGTCACATTCACTGAACCTTGTTAGTCAATAAGCTGTAGACTGTTGCATTGAAGCTATACCTTTTTTTGATTTATCCAAGAATTTAATAACTTTTTTCTGCTTCAACCAATCATTGGGCTAGTCTTACAACCACATTACCAACATCATTCCGTACCAAAATAACTGTCAAATACCTCCTGGAGTGCTAATGCAGATGCTGTAAATGCACTAATTTTAAGTTATTCACATACTCTTAATAATCATTGCAAAATAAAAGACGATACTACACAAAAACTGGGAGCAAGAAGAGATGCCAGAATATTAATAGATACAATGGTGTATTCCAACTGAGATAATGTGTCAACTTTGGAATGACATACTGCAACCAATGAATAGATCTAGTCAAACTCTGCAAAGTGTAACAATTGATCATTCAACTGTTGTTAATTTGATGATGAGCTTAAAAACTATATTTCAGCAAGTTAGAAATAATTTCAATGACTAAGAACTAAAAGGTATGAAACTACCATCCAATAATTCATATAAAGCAAATAAATGCCAAAAAAACCTGTGATGATGAATCTGCCCAATTGTTTACCTCTAAAGAAAATTTCAGGATCAATACCTTCTATTCAATTATTGATAAATTAATAAGTTCCATAAAGCATCATGTAAAAGCTTATAAAAATATAAATAATATTTTTGCAGTTATAACAAAATTTTCAAGTACACTTTCCCATTCAGATGTGAAAGCAGAAATTAATATCATTTGTCAGAAATATCCTAGCAATCTTCCTAATGACTTCATGGAGGAATTTCTTCAATTTATATGTTTTTCAAATTTAGCTACAATTTATTTTAGAAGATTTAAGATAAATATTTTTAATAGTTAATAAAAATTAAAATTTTAACTTTTGTTTTTATTACTGAATCTCAAAAATATAAACAATTTATTTGCAATTACAGGAACAAAGGATAAGTAGAAATAAATTCCGCTAATAGATGTTAATACTGTATATGACCAATCTTTCTTAAATTAACAAATGATTTAATAACTCAAAAATCGATAATGCATTGTTTTGAAAAGGTTACATTTAGGTTTTAAAAACCATATAATTCCTTGTATTCTTCATTCAAAGTTTTTTTTAGCGAAAAAGTGGGGGGTTGGCTTATATGACAAATATATGTCTAGTCGTGTATTTACAATCTGAAAAATCGAGGTCAATTTATACACCGGCATATATGGTATATTATACACTATATGTATATCTTATATTATATTACCGTAATTGTCATAGGTGAACTTTTTGGTAGGTTGGTTATAGCCTATTGGAGAACTCATACCTCTGCCACTGTTGGAGCTATTTTCATCATCTATAATTTGTAAAGATGTGGAAATCTCCTGTTCTTTAGTACTAAATTCAACCAGAAACGTTAAATACTTTCTTTTTTACGGGAGTTCTCCAACACCCCTGCACTCCATAAGAAAAGCATTGGAATCAGTTTCGGGAATTATAAAATCGCATTTTAAAATTAGTTAGAATCAAGATACGAAGTCGGGACCTAAATGGTTGTGTTGGAAAAAGTAAGAAGTTCATTTTGGTTACCATGAAAATTCAATTACGTTCCGAATTTCCCGGAAAATCTGTTTTTAATACTAAAAAATGTGACTTTTAAACAATGAGAATTGTCAGTTACCATGGCCACCTCATATGAGAGAGTGGTAATATTGGGTGTATACTCGCAGGTCCCTTGATGATATTAGTCATTTTGTTTGTTTACAGGAATTTCAAACATTTTTGAAGAATAAGTGAAACTTTCCCGTTTGAATTAAAGAACCATTTTATTTGTTATTGTAGCATCATTTAAAAAATTAATTAATTTCTGTAAGCCAAGCGAAAAACATTTTAAACAGTATAAGAGTAAAATAGAGCCCCTTGATGATATTATGTCATTTTGTTTGTTGACATTTATGTTGATTTATGTCTTAATTTTGAGCCTGTTTATTCTGTAATATTTACAAAGAAAGAAGTTTAAAAGAACTTAGCAAGGTTAGTTATTTTTATTTATCACATCACTTGGAAAATTAAATAAAAATTAAATTATACTTATCCTTAATCCTAAAAAAGGCTAATAATAAATAGAATCTTTTGTTCTATTTACGAAGAAAGAAGTTTACATCTTTTGTCAAATAAATGTGTCTGATCAAATTAATTATTTAAAAAAATCAACTTAATGTGACAGCGAAGCATCACAGGCTCTCTAGTTTTATATATTTTCGAACATTTTGTAAACATTTAATGACAATTTTTACTTGTTACTTTTTAAATATCTTACATAATCTCAAGATTAAACACACATACACACTTCAATGCACAATGCACAGTCCTGGCCAAAATTAACGCAACACCTCGTGGCGTTCTACGGCGGCATCTGCGCAAACTTAAACGAGCGAAGTCTCTTTCGACGGAATGGCAACCCTTAAAAGGTGCAGGAGTAGGGGAGGATCCGAGCGCTGAGGGGGTGAGGAAGCGCCGACAGTGTATTTGATAAATTCGGGGTATGGTTTAAGGTTTCTCAGTTGTGTAGTGAAGTTTTCTCATTGCATCCCAGCTTCCTACTCTCGGAACTAAGGAAGCAATCTTACAATTTAGGCAAGTGAGTATCAATAACAGCTTTTCAGGCCAGAAGAAAAGGATCAGGAATAGATATGGAAGGCGGGAGGAAGAGAGGAATGTTACCAGAGGCCGGCATTTGCCTGCTCTTAGAGAAAGATGCCAAGGAAGGGGAGTACGGTCCCATCTGACAGACAGCGCACTTAAGGTTTCTCCTGAGAATATCCCAAGCCAGCCGCCTCGTTGGTTTCAACCTCAGTGGTTATTCAGGAGTTTATTAAGGCAAAATGGGATAGCATAAGCACTGGATTATGCAGGAACGTTCTTAAATCCATGCCGAAGAGATTGGAACTAGTTATCCAGAACAGAGGAGGGTGGATATATTATTAATTAAAGATATAATATTAGATTTATCATTTTATTTGTATTTCATCCACAATTCAGGGACAAAGGTTTCGAAGATGATTATAAATAGCATTTAGCGTTTTTTCTCCCTCGACTTAATCTCTCTCCATGCTTTCTAAATTGTAAGATCGCTTCCTTAGTTCCGAGAGTAGGAAGCTCGGATGCAACGAGAAAACTTCGCTACACAACCGAGAAACCTTAAACCATACCCTGAATTTATCAAATACACTGTCGGCGCTTCCTCACCCCCTCAGCGCTTGGATCCTCCCCTACTCCTGCACCTTTTAAGGGTTGCCATTCCGTCGAAAGAGACTTTGCTCATTTAAATTCGCGCAGATGCCGCCGTAGAACGCCATGAGGTGTTGCGTTAATTTTGGCCAGGACTGTACTTCCCATAGACCTTTTATTTAAATTAGCCTTAGGACTCATGTACCCTTAATCTGGCCCTGCTCACAGTTCTGTATGTAACTTCACTCTTTATGCAACTGATATGCATTTAAAAACACACTGTTTTAAAATAATTTTTGGTATTACTTAAACATATTTTATATGGATAAATGTCTATAATTGTCTATCAGTTTGGAGTTCAACTCTGTGCATTAACTTGACCCTTGCATGCAACTCCCCTCCTTTTCCATCATTAGGTGTTCTTTACAAGCGAAGCGGTAATAGCGCAATGCCTTATGGGCACATCTGCTTCATCCATTCGTCATAACTTTCAACTCCTAAACTGCTTGACGAATTTTAATTAAATTATCTATGAGTGATCGTTATTATAATTTATCGCTCAATTGTGATTTTTAACTGAATCTGTCAATTAGAACTTCCACTTTACATAATTACTTTAATAAATTTATACTCGTATCTCGTTAAATGGCATCCATCAAGCAACAATGAAATACCAAACTTTTCTCTCCCTAGCTCTTATATGATTGTAAGATATAGATTAAAAAATTCATTTGGATAATATTACTGTGGTAACTGCATTATCACTAATCAAGATATCATATGCTTACATTTGCATTTAAAGTCCAAGTAACAAATCGTAGGAAAGGTCACCATATTTTTGACAGCTCGAATAGAAAAGATATAGCAATTTTTATGCATTTACATCCTGAATAGAGGATAATAAACAAGGTTAATATATTTTTGATAATTAATATTTTTGATAATTTTGGATAATTCAAAGCCACTGTTTTTTGGTAACTTCAACTTCAATCCATTAGGGTCTTATTGTGCCACAAAAAATCTATCTTTAAGGCATAGGATCAATCATTAAAATGAAAGTCAAAATATATGTTAGCATGACTGAAATGATGTTAAAAACCACCTCTCTGCGAAGTGCTTTCATAAGCCGATCCCGATCAGCACGTAATTGTTCAGCTTGCTCTGCTTGCCGTGCAGTGCGCAATCCTGAGACCTCCAGAAGTGCTAGGTGGGCATCTTTTTCGCTAATGGCAGATTCAAGAGCTTCCTGCCTGAAAAACAAGCGAGATAAGCATTCAATTGTAAAAATCAATGAAAATGCTTCCATTCATAGGAATGTCAGTAAAAATAGAATAATAATGAGCCACCAGTTATATAGAGAACTATATACATCCAGTATTAAATAATTTCTATACATGTTCCAATCTAAGCAAGCAATTTTTTTACATTTTAGTAATAATAACAATAAAATAATAATATAAAATTATTTATTGGCCATTAAGCTGTACAAGCAATGGACCTCGTCAGAAAAGCATAAGAACATATGAATACAAAATATCTTCAAACAAATACAAAAATCACATAATACAACAATCTTCGCAGGAATACCAATTCCATATAAATATCCAAAAGTATTACCACTCTGTGAGGCTTATTCCTATTATTGACATGTCAGTAAATTTCTTTTCTTTTTCCATGACTCACAATTGTCCAGTCATCATTCTCTTCCTTTGGTGTTGTTAACGTCATCCTGATCAGTTGCTCTTGTGCTGCTTGTTGGTGTCCTGTCTGGTGGTTTCCTCTTGGGTGACTTCCACAGAAGGTTTCACTTGCAGCAGCTTTGTCTTTTTTTCTTTAGACTCTCCCTCTCATCATCGATTTTGACATATTTATCACATTTCTCAGCTTTTTTAGCTGGACTGAGTTGGATACTGTGTCCTTCACTAAGTGCATTTTGGCCTGTAGTTGTAAGATTTTGGCAGCCATCTTGGATATTTGTTTTCCACGATCAACCCAACAGAATTACTCATTGCTCTTATTGCTTGATGTCCTCAGACTTGTATTATATGTCAGGTTTTTTGGCATATTTCCCATAAACAGCAAATGTATAGGAGTTTTACAGTGATGTAGTTTTAATTTCTTCAAAAATGTTACCATTCACTCTCTGGGTCATATTTTCTTTCTACCATGCAGGAACAACAACAGTAAGCCATTCTGACCTATGTAGGCATACAGCCAAACTGTTGGACTCATTCTGAAAGATATCACGAAACTGACACTATTTCTTGAAAAATTAAAGTGCAACCTATTATGTGAAATCAAAAACCACATTTATTATTTTTTAAGCTCTACTTAAGGTCATTTCATAAATAATATTCTTGAGATAATAATTATTTTGTTGCATTCCTACATAATATTTAATATTTCCATGTTCTTCAAATCATATTCATATTTCTAAAATGTATGATATTTTTAGCTGGTAGTAGGAAATAAAAAAATAACAATATCCAAGTCATGTAATTTTATAAAGCCATGAAACTATTTTGAATAGGGATATTCTGAAATATTTAAATTCCCATGGCTGCTGAAGGGTTAATTACATAAAGATGCAAAAGGAAACCAAAAATATAAATTAATCCATTTGTGATTCTCAGTTTCTAGCAACATTTTATGTGACACAATGAATTGTTCCATCAAATCATACTTTTGTTTTATATTTCATAAAATCTTTGGAAATTAGTTATAAAATCAATTCAAGAATTTCTTTTAAATTTTTTTTGTCTCGACCCATTCAATATGGTTCTTTAAGTAAAGTTACTATTTCACAAGTATTTTTCACATTTTACGTTTATGCTGAACATATACTATAATATAGCATGGCCCTAAGAACTAGACTACTTTCTACATTATTATGACAATTATACCCTCTTTGAATTATTAATCAAAATAAGATAATCCTTCAGCCGTTACACTTAAACTGGGCTTGGTCACACATAGTGGCATCTACACTAGGCACCCTGAATAAAATTGAAGCAAGCAGTCTTCACTCTACTTTAGAGTGAATAGTTCTTGATGCAATCAACCTTACACATGCTTAAATATCGCTATGAGGTAGTTCTAAACACTTTTTATTTTTTATGTTTACTAAGTCAGAGAAAGCTCACTTTGAAAGGTAATTGCTTGAAAGCTCACTAGAACTTTGATGGCCAAGTTATGACAACACACTTGTTTGTAAACTGTGGCCCAAAAGTCTGAATGTAAGTTGATTTGGAATAATGAATTTAAGTATGAATCACAGTGAAGTTCATGGAGTTTCTCTTCACCCAAATTTGATAGACAGCATCCTACCAGATTCGCTGGAATGAATGGATCTATAATCCCTTTGTTTTTCATATGTATTCATTGGACTATTGAAGAAAATACTGCTTAAAGTTCTCTCCCAAAACCTTCAAGTTTGTAACGATAAGCTGCTTCATTTCAAAATCAACATTCTTAACCAAAGCTTCATCAATGACTGTTGATAGGTGGCCAAAATCTGACAGATCTGACACTTCAATACATAGTTTCCACAATGAAATTTTCAGTTTAATGTGCAGATATTTTCTGAAGCTGAAAAAACATCAATTTCATTCCCTTGGAAACTAAAATTGAGTACATTCAACTTTTCATAAATGTCAGCTAGATACCCAAGATTTGCAATTTACAAATCAGGCTCAAAGAAAATTGCTCTGGGATTTTGCCTTTCAATAAGAAACACATGAACACATTTCCGCAGATCAAAGAGCCTCCCGAATGCAACACCCTGAGATAACCAGCAAACTTCACAATAGTACAAAAGAGAACATTCTGTCCTGCCTTAACATAGTTGCTGAAACACCCTTGATTGCTTGGAATTCAATTTGATGTTGTTGATGATTTTGACTGCCTGTTCCATAACATCAAGAAATGGGCTATTTTCCTTGTCACACCACAGTTTTTTACTCGCAAGATTCAGACAGTGCAAATCGCAATGCAAACTTTCAAATGTGTAGCATGTTTCTTGATCATTGCTGCTGCTGTATTCCAGACTCCAACCTTCGCTGCAGTCCCATCTGTGGTCACATTGAAACACTTATCAACAGCAGTTTCAACTCTAATTTAATCTTCACAGAAAAGGAACTCTTTGCAAATACCATATTTTCTGGTCTATAATGCGCACCTTATAGATAACGCATATGTGATTTTCTTCAAACCGGGTACTAGTGTATAGATAATGTGCAATCAAAAAAATTCTATTTGAAAGAAGTGCTTCTTGAAAGAAACGAATCAATTAAAATTTGGTGTACCTTTCCATTAATCAGTTGTTTTTACCATACACCACATGGTCTTGTTGTCTTGAATTAGCTTGGTATTGGTATTTTAAAAGTTTTTTAAATTTACCATGGAAAACAAAAATACATGAAAGTGAAAATCATACACTTCGCTGTTTAAATTAGAAGTTGTAAAATTTGCTATAGAAAAAGGGAATCATAAGGCTGGAAGAAAGTTTGACATGGGAGAATCCAGTGTACAAGAATGGTGTAAAGGCGAATCGGTGCTGAAAAAGTTGCATTGGAAAAAACATACAACGTATTTTAGAAAATGCTTTTGGCTAGAACTCGAGGAAGAAGTGTATGAGTAGGAGATACGAGAAAGAGTAAAAGGCATTAGGATTTCAACAACCAGGGAGTCATTGCTCAAGAGATGGACATTGTGAACTTCAAAGCATATCCATCCTGGGGATTCCGTTTCATGAGGAGGAACAATTTGTGTGTATGTACATCGACAAGGATCTGCCAAAAATTACCGGTGGACTCGAGAGGCAAAAATGATTAACTTTAACTTTAACAATTTATGAAAGAAAACATATCTGAAGTTGATGTAGTGCATTTCAGCAATATGGACAAGGTTCCGGTGAGTTTTCTATGTACTAGAACTGTGAAACTTAAAGGGATGAAAGATGTTTCAGTAGCAACTACTGGACATGAGAAATTGAATTTTAGAATTGTTTTTTATGCTAACTCTGATGGTGATATTTAAACCAAAGACTGTGCCAAAAGAATGCATTCCTACAGAAATTGTAGGAACCATGAATGAGAAAGATTGAATGAACCAAAATATGGTGAAGGTTTGGTTGGACAGTGTGTGGAGAAAGCGAAAATCTGCCTTTTTTAATCTGAAGTCACTGTTAGTCATGGATTCATGTTATTGTCATGTGATGCCTGAAATTAAAAAAGTGGTCGGAAAATATTCAAAGCTAACTACATATCATTCCCAGTTGTTCAACCAAAATACTTGAACCACTTGATCTGTCTGTGAACAAGTTGTTCAAATCAAAGTGGGAGTATTGGATGATAGCTGGTGTGCATCATTATACTAACTCCAGGAAAGTGAAAAGACCATCCTATGCAGAAATGTGTAAATGGATTTTTGGGAGTTGGGGATCTATGATGGATAGTTGTGTAAAAAACGGTTTCGAAAAGGCTCTTAGTGATATGCTTATAACAGATACTGAAGAATTTGAAGGTGATGAAAGTGATTCTTGTGAAAATGAAGATTCAAATGTGCCTGATGAAATTAAGAATGCTATAGAATCATTTGAAAATTGTGTTAAATTTAATATGCAAAATTTCAATAAAATTTTATACAACTAATATAGAATAACATCATTAAATTAACATTCTCATCATTAATATTTTACTATAAAATCATAACTTTGTCATGCTTTTAGTATCTAAATGTTTGTACTGAATCAATATTATTCATGTTGATACTTGAGTAGTTCACATTAAAAATCTTAAAATGATATTTATGAATGAATTAAATTTAATGCTATACAATCAAGCATTAACCCCTTAACAGCCTTGAAAGTTTTTAATATTTTAAGAATTGTTGGTTTTTAATAACACATTTAATTTTAATAGATAATTTGCTATTAAAAAAATGATAGAAACTATGATTACTCATTTCTTTTTAATATCATGGTAATTTTCAATGCAACAATGCTAAAATTGCATCCACCATCATTTTTGGAAAGGAGAGTTTGCCCTTAAACCCTCAACGACGGGTTAGTCTTAAATACCGCTCTACCATAAGGCTGGCAGATATTTACCATATTATCCTGAAAGGAAGACAAGGTTTTTCCAAAAAATTCATCAAAAAAATCATGGATAATCTTAAAATTGAGTACAAAGTTTTAAACACTGCACGGAACACCCCGACTTTGATTCTGTCCTAGAAAACACATTTATTTATACATACATAATACATTACATTTAATTTATTAATAAAGTATATTTATTCATATTCCTGAAATTCACAATGTGCAAACAAACGGTTTTCTACTTCGTAGGTACTGGTGGAAGGGGAGTACCTACCTCAAAACTTGTAATCAGCTGGGTAGGAAATATGATACATACAGTGTTGAAAATGACTACACTAACATATGATTGCTGGCATTTCACACGTCTTGTCACAATTTAAACATATTTGTTACTTTGTGATTGGCACGCCAGTGGCAGATGACCAGTACACCTCTAGTATGAAGAGTATAACCTCTGTGAGAACACATAATTGTTACAAACTTCACTAAGTTTTAATCTGAAGTGAGGACTAGTTATTATTTATAGCAGTTTTAAATATGTTACTCCAAATCTTAGGACTGAAATGACAGATCATGTAGAGAAGATATGCATTTCTGTAAAAGGGAATGTATCACAAGGTATAAAACGAAGTTTATATAGAAATTTTAAGCTATAGGTGGTGCATTATGCTGAAGAAACCAACAATTGTGAGCCCAAGAGAAAATATAATTTGACAGAGGCAAATATGTGAAGGTGGAAGCAAGAAAAACAGAAACTTGAGTGTGCTAACTCAACATGGAAATCATTTAGTGGACCCAAACAAGGTCAATTTCATGAATTATAAGAACAAAACTTTGGGTGTACTCAAAAAATGGACAGAAAATCAGTGTCTCAGGAAATCATTAAACTAAGAGATTGATGAATTAGCATGATCAGTAAACATCCCACGGCAAGATTTCAAGGCTAGTAATGATTGGCGCATATGGATGATGCATCATTATACATATTTTGCCTGTGACAAAAAACTTCTCTTTGCCAACATTTACCTTCTGACTAAATGGACTTTCAAGAAGCAACTTACAATTACCTTCTGAGCCAAATGGGTAACACAGATGAGACACCAATTTATTTTGACATGCTATCCAATTACAAAGTTAACGAAAAAGGTGAAAAAAATGTCATTATAAAAACTTTGGCAAAGGAAAGAATGTGCATTAATATAATGCTGGCAGTGTTAGCAGGTGGCACTAATTTACCACCATAGGTTATTTAAGAAATTGTTATTACAAAGTTTTTCCCTGAATAGACCTTGTTTTTTTATTGTGGTCCTCTTAAATTCAAAGTTGTCTTCCTTTCAGGTTAATACGACAACTGAAATAGTCGATTTTGATGTAGTTCATTATAAATATTTATAACTTTTTACCTAATATTCATATTTACTTGAAATATTTGGAATATCCTTGCCATAGTACTTTTTATAACTAATTTTTTACATAATTCTATTTCAATAAGTTTATGCATTATTGCATGAAGAAAAAATAAGTTTATACTACACAAATATTTAACTCTTAATCATTGCTTTTAGCGCTAGAATAGTTTCCTTGCACTCAACAAAGAATGCGGTTGAGTTGTCTGTAAACATTCAGTGTCTGTAAACATTCAACTAGCAGCTTCTTTCTCCATATGATGCAGTTGCTTTGAGTCTCATCCTACTTTCTTTATCTCTTCCAAATACAGATATTGCGGCACTCAAGAACTGTTTACGAATAACATTGCATGGATGCAATGCATGAGAATGAGAGTGAAGCATCTCTAGCTAACACCTATTCTCCTTCGTCTCATGATGCCTTAGTGACGTCGATCACTACTAGTTTGTATTGGTTGAGAACATTCTCCTTGTATAATGTATATACCATATTTTCGGGACTTTTATAAGATTTTTCAGGAAAAAAATTATTTTGGTTCATCATAGCATTTAGGAAAGGCCACACCATGTATCATTTCTAGCTATGATTAAGTCTGCATCTGGCAACATTTATGGAAAATAATGTCAGGTGATAACAGTTAAATATAATATTTTAGATAAAATAAATTCATAAAAGTAAATAGGGATAAACTAAACCATAACTAATTGCTTTGAAACATGTATAACTAAATGTGCTCTATGTGCACTCAGCAGTCCTATTAATTAGGCTGTCGGAGTGTGCCACTCATGTTGGATGTATAAACATCTCTTACCAATAGTACTTCCTTAAAATAAAGCACAAAATGAGATTTTAATTCCTAATAAATGGAATGCATATGTAATTACAATACATACGTTCAACTAGTCCTTTTACTTTCACAACTCTTTTTGTCTTGTACATAACCATTTTGATTGACACAGCAATATCTAATTTCTCTGTTCTATAATCCATTTTTTCACTTCCTCCTCTAGTTGTAGCCATTTAAGACCAAGCTTTTCCTGTCACGCTCAGGTTTTCTCCATTCACAGATCATTCTTTCTGTTGGATGTGTACCGAAATAATATTCCGCTGCTTGGTTTCCATGGATTTTTGCATATTGAATCACCTGAAGCTTATAGTGTAGGCATGTCTTTTCATTCTTGTAGCCATTGCAATCTCAATACTCATAATGTTATTTATCCTAGGTATGTATTATATTTTTATGACATGTATCAGAATTCTAATGTTCTGTGGCATTAATTGCACTATTCAACAGACTCATTAGGAACTAAAACATTGCAACTAACATTGCAAATGCAGCGAAATTGTAATCACTGTAAGAGGATATGTAATAAAGAGCAATAATGATAATGCATCATTGGAATTCATGCATAAGGTTTTATTGTATATATTAACATTTTTCACTATTAATTATTAATAATTTTTATTTTAATGATTTTGTGATGAATGACTGTCAAATATACCATTTCGGGGATCAGTGGGTTCATGTCAGTACTGAATACAGTAATAATCTTACCTGCAGTCTATAAGATTCAGGCTGATTTTGGCAGTTATTTTTATGGAAAAATTGTGTCTTATAGCCCAAAAAATACAGTAATCTCTTTCGAAACCAACTCCACATCTTCTCATGCTCACATATACCAGTCAGAGAGTGTGCTACACTAGCAAGTCTCTAGAGCAGGGGTCTCAAATACGAGGCCTGCCAGTTCATTTAATGCAGTCCTCTCACTGATACTATTATAATTATAAAATGCGACCTGGCTCAGTGTCAAAAAAGTTTTTAATTTAAAGACTTAAAAATGTTTTTAGTCATGGGCCAATGTTTTGCATGCTCCTTTTTAAATGTAATTTCTTCCTTTTTGGCTATGTGATTATATTAGTGATTAGTTTATTCTCTTTGGATGGTAAATCCTTGTAGGATGGGACATATCTATTTTCCAAATGTTTGGGTTTCTCTCCACATGCAAAAAAACTCAAAAAGGTTTGCCATTCTTGCTCTGGAGACTCTGCAGCTGTTTTATTACACTGGAAAAGGACAGCATTCTTCGAATGGGCTCCTCTGTGGCACCAAAAAAATGCTTGTGGAAAAGGAGTCTCTCACATGGAGAGAGCAAAAATTTCCGACTGCTTTATGACAGCTCGGTTGAGGAAAAAGAGCAGGAATGGATGAACAATAATGCTGCAGGGTAGAGAGGCACTGCTGCAAGTCCTTTCGCTCTCTGGAGGGTCCCTTCAAGAGGGTGAATTCTTTGTTGCAAGTGCCCATCCAAATAAGAGGTGATGATTAACATCAGTGGCAATGGGCGGTCAATAGGTAAAAAGATGTGGCAAATATAATGTTGATGAAGAATTTGGGAAAAGTCTACCAACCCAGCAGTGGGGATGAAACAATGCCGTTTGGGTGAGAGAGGTCAAAATTCACCTAAAAGAGCCCAAAGAGTCGACATCTCCACATGGAGCATCAGGGTTTCCCTGAAGGAATTCTTTCAAAAAAATTACCATCGTGAGGGTAAGATTCTTCATAGGAGAAAGAAAAGATGTGATTGCTCGTGTGGGTGGTAGTGACTGTCATGGGAACTAAAAGCAGATCTTGATTAACAGATGGACATTTGAAATCAGTTATGATGGTTGTTTCAAATAATCTCTCACCTAAAAATGTTATCCTTGTCAAAACAAAGCCAAATCTCCAGCCAATCTACATGATAACTAAGGCAAGATATGATCAATTAGTAAAACATATATTGAAATGTCAGTATAATGAAGTTGTGCAGATGACCAAAATATATTTGTTATAATGAAATTTCGTTACAATGAAATGCAATTTTAAAAATTTAGAGGAAGCGCAATATATCCTCCCCCTGATAGTAGTGCCAAAAACGGTAACTCTGAGAGCTGCATAGTGCTTAAGCCATCATTGTAATCATAGTAGGAAAAGGAACTCGTAAAAATTTAGAAATAGTATGAGTAATATATTGATATAAAGTGGAGATGCAACTACAACAACCCAACCTAAATCCATCTTAACAGAAAGTTTTATTGGAATAAAAAGGAAAAGTTTTTCAACTCGCAAGGAAGGAATCGCATGGCTACAAAAAAGTATTCACAAAATTTCAACACTTTAAAAAAATAAGAAATACAATAGAAATTGATAAATAAAATATAATTATTAAGGCCAAAACTTCCTCTTTTAAAATATACCAAGGTTTTTAAAATTGAATAATTTTGCACAAAATAAATAAATCTAGCAATGGCACTCAGCGTACTAACATGTCGGACGGCAGTATGTTTTCGCTCGACTTAATGACACATTGAATAGCATTGAGAGATTAAAGGGATTGTGGTACTGGATGTGTGAGCATGAAGAGGATGGTAATGTACAACATACATCAACAAAGAGATACATAGCGATGCAATAGTTTGAAATTAAAGAATTATACAATATTTCAATTTTGTTATTAAAAATATGAAATATTCTTAGTGGTAGGTTTAATTTTAAACAAAATACTTAACCTCTTTATTGCTTTAAATTAAATGTGGCCCATCTTAAATTTCAAAATTATCTGTTTGACTCGCATATGATTTGAGTTTGAGAACCCTGCTCTAGAGACTCAGAATATTAGCTTTAGCTGTCATCATATCCTTCTAGTTTACAATAAGTAAAAAATCGAACTCCATACCATGCACAGAGATTAAGTGGAAAATCAGACAAGGGATTAATGGTTAGCCAATTATATTATTATGTTAAAGCATTCATAGCTGAGAATATTTGCTGTCAAAGTTCTTACTCACTTCATTTGAGCCAGATCTTGCAGATGAGCACGGCGCTCAGTAAGTAATGTAGAAAGCCTTTGTTCCAGGCCTTGAAGACGAGTTAGGAGAGGACGACATGTGGCACAGCGTAGTGCATGTGCTGTCTGAAGAGACATTAGTCGCTGTTCCAGTTTGCTAACCTAAAATATTAATAATGAAGCAAACAACATAGAGAAAATCAAAATGCATATCATGTATTTTAATGAGATGCATAATTACCAATAAATGAAATAAATAAAATTTCAAAAATTACCTGCAAAATATTTTATACAGCATTTTTAAAGTAATAGAAATAGCTTTCCTAAAACTCTTAATAAATCAAGATACATTATAAAGGTTAATTTTTTATGCTTCTTAAAAAAATTTTCATTTAGTTTGATAAGTAGAAATCGAAAGTATTGGAAAATAACTTTAATGTGATATTATCCTCAGATAAGAAGATATGAATTGCACAAGAATTTTTGGTACTGTTCACATATCTGGGGATGCGAAAGGTAAATAAAGCAGCGCTAGTGCTGCCTATGCAAAAGAGACAAGAAGTGGAACTACCAGGAGGAAAGGAAGTACTATGCAGTGCGACATACTCATACATGGCCCATGGCATACGACTGCTCGGCCAGCAACATACTCCAACTCGGTCTTCCAGGAAAGGTAAGTTAGGTGAAGTGTTTTTGGTTTTTCCCCACATTCACTGTCCTGCCCCCTTCGGGTTGGGTTGGGTAGCCCTCATCTTCCGTGGTATCACTCGTCGTAGTATTTGCAATAAGTAAAATTCAGGAACCATAGCTGAAGTGGATATACATTGGGTGGCTGCTGCTGCACTTCTGTTTTCTTGCAATACTTCCCCATTTATGCAAAAACCTACAACTTGCTTCTTCTCCCAGTGGCAATTGGTGGTATTTTAATGGTGGCATTTCACTTAATGCTGATACTACGACTGATAACCAACCTTACTCGAGGGGGGACACAGTAGAAGTGGGAAGAAAGAAAAATCACTTTAACTAACTTACCCAACCCAGGGGGGGATATTGGAGTATGTTGTGGGCTGAGCAGTTGTATTCTGCATGCCGAGTATGAGTATGTCGCGCTGCATAATAGTTCCATTTCTTGTCGGTGGCGCTACGTTGCTTTGTTTAAATTTCGCATCCCCAGTTATGTGAATTTTAGAAGTCCATCCTAAATTATGTCATTTTAGGCCATTGTAGTGAAATCACACACTAATGAGATTGACAGTTCAATTTACTGACATGATGAGGCCTTCATGTTATTTAAATTTACTTATTTTCATAAACATAATTTTCCATTTAGAATAAACATATTAATGACTTCAAGAAACGTTTATTAATAACTTTTATATTAACTTCATATGTGTTTATATATTTTTATTCAAGCCCTATGACATCAGAAAAATTTCTTACCTTTAGCAGGATTAGAACCACCTCACGCTTGTACTGCTCTTCATGAGCCATGGATTAAAACAACTACGCCACGGTGAGCCTGACGAACAATTGAGAAATCTAACTATATATTCGTTGATCAAGGTCTATAAAATCTATAAAGAATCGAAATAGAAAATCTAAATTTGGCCAGAGTGCTTGCCTTATTCACATATTAAAAGTGATTTATGAAAAAATATTTGTAAAAACGACCTGGGTTCAACTCTAAGGAAGACATTTCCATTTTCCATAAAACATCACGTAAACATAGACTTTTCCAAGTGCAGGCTTTTAATTTTTTGAGATCTAGATTACAAAGAATTAACCTATGATCTTCGGATCTGAACCATTTTAAAGAAAAAAATATAAAATTTCTTATTCTGGCCATCTTTTTCTGCCTAGTTCCAAATCCCTAATGTTAAAAGTTTAATTCACATATTTTGAGGAAATCTTGCCATTTTAATGGGATGTTGCCTTGCCAACGAGCTACATTGTTAAACCTCGAAATCCTATTGTTGTTTCAATTCTTATGGGTGAAAGTGTGCTTTGAATGCTTTTAATATGAGAGAGAGAGAGAAGGAAGGAGAGGAAAAGGTTTCGTTGCATTATATGCGAGAAGAAATACATCAGAATGTACAATGTTAATCATTCGCATATTAAAATTATTTAGACTCATCATAGGAGGTCGAGACTTGAAACAACGAATGCCTAAAAGAACGAAAGTTTGTTTTCCTGCCATCGATTTTTGAATACGTATCGAATCGATCAACGGATAAGTTTTTAACGCGAGAATTTGATGAATTTTTAGTGATTTGCGTTGTTGCTGGTTTCGTGTAATTGGGTACCATTGACTTGGATAATCTATTCATGAGTTTTAATTAAAAACATTTCCTCAGAATTTGAACGGGCATCTCCCTAGTTAGTTAATAAAATTAATTTTTGAAGAATATATGAACATATTAATATATTTTCATCATGACTAAAAAGAAAAAATTAAACAAATAAAAATAATTTTTTAAGTCAATAACTTTTATAAAGTGCACTGATTGAAAAAAAATAAATTATTGAATTAATAGAGATATTGAATAAATAAAAGTTATGTTGCATTCTTTAAGACATCTGAACTAATTATTAGAATTGCAACAAAATTTTATATCCAATGTCTCTATTAATTCAATAATTAATTTTTTTTTCATTCAGTGCATTTTATATAAGTTATTAATAACAAAATTATATTATTCTTACTTTTACACTTTTTGTGTGCTTTATAAAAGTTACCGACTTAAAATTTTTATTTTTATTTGTTTTTTTATCTACTAATTCATAATTTTCGTCTAAAATAAAATTTCTGGAATTATTTTTATTCTTTTAACCAATCTTTTGATAAGCTGATAATGATGAAATCACATAGAGCATTCAATTTCAGCAACATTGATATAAATTTATTTGATGTTGATAAGGAATCTGAGGTTGCTGCTTTATTGAAACCTAATCACAGAATCACTTTCTAAAAATGATGCATATGAAGATACCAAAGGTTAAGAAGAAATCACTAACCAGGAGAATGATTTGATGAATCAATTTAAGCTGAATATAAATGGAATGAATTTCCATCATTACATCATTGCTCTTGACCAAAAAGCATCATATTTTACCATAGAAGCTCTAAAGTTAAACTTTAATTTACAAGTTGTTGGCACTTGCATACTGCAAGCGCTTAAAAAATCACCATACACCAAGACCTAAACTCATAAATAAACCAACAGGACATCAATTGTATTACACAGAGCCCATTTAAATAAGATAATAGATTTTATTTTCCCAGAAATTAAGGCATCTATCCAGAATTTCTAAATTCTCTGGTAGCGTCTTGGCTAGCATCCAAGTTTTCAAATTTCATGTTTAAGCAATAGCTATAAACATCATTAAGACAATAGCTTATATTCAGAAATGAGAAAATTGATCTGCTATGATAGGTCAGTGGTAGAATATCTGCCCGGCAAGTAGAAGACCTGGGTTCGATTCCCGGTCATAGCAGACTTTTTTCCCATTTCAAAATTATTTGCAATACATTACATTAAATTTATGTAAAAATTAGGATATTTTGTGTGTTATGATTATGGAATCAACATCCGTGCCATTTAGTATGTATCCGGATAAAAATATTAATTTAAAATTATCACGTCATCATATGTATTCATCATTGGCTGAAATCAAATGGATTATAATGCAGTTTAAGCATAAAATCAATGCTCTTGAAGTATGGAAAATCAATTCCCATTGAAAGGCATTGGAATTGTTTCTATGGTAGTTAATATTTTTCATTGTTAAAGAGCAAAAAAAATTCATAATTTTATGATTAAAATTAAATTTTTACACAAATTCAGCATGGATTTGAATTTTGTCATCAAGAAAAATAAACTTCATTCTTTCTTCCACAGTACAGTGCATGTACCAACTTTGTATCTTAATTTTAAATAATTTAAAAAAGCAATTTTATATAGGCCTGCACAGTTTTCACTACATTCCTTATGGGTATTTAAAATTGGACTTCAGGGTCTAAAACACCCCTTAAATATAACTTTTTCTGGAATTTCAGATTTTTTCCAGAGGTAGTACCCAATGACCTACCTTCCTTCCAAATTTAAGCTCTGTAGCTCTTCTAGAAGTACCTTAGGTTTTATATGATATATCCTATAGTATACCATATATACTCATGTATAAGTTGATCTCGCGTATAGGTCTACCCCACACTTTTTCATAAATTTTTTGTTTTTTCGTATATCTCATGTATAAGTCGACTGCAGATTTTAAGGTGTAGTAGAAAATTTTTTTTTGCATTTAATTCGTGTTGATCCATTAAGTCCCACATTAAGTTCCCTTTACTCCAATATAACTAAGTTGTGTCAAAGTAGCAGCGAAGCAGTTCAATGTCTCCCACAGCACCACCGCAAAAGTCGTTACATTGTATATGCATTTGTAATAGATTGAATGACTCTGGCTAGACTTCGTATTTCATCCTGGCACTCATTCAGAAGCTATATTTGTAAAGGAGAACAGGAAACAAAACTGATGTTGGACCACGGAGGATAGATGGTGCCGAAATTGATGATAAAGCAGTAGAAAGATGTACTTCGTGGCCTTAGGAAATCCGTGTCTTGCAAGTTTTTGGAAGAGGAATGGAGGAACCTACCCCTCAGAGAGTGCACATATGAAAGTGGAAGGAAAACCAAGTCAACCCATAACCAACCCAACCCCATGGGGAAGCGTAATACTTCATAAGTTTCAAACTTCCGTAATACATAGGTATGAGTGCCTACTACAATATCTCGGTGAGGGCAAATGTGAACGTGGAAGGAAAATCAAGCCAACCCCTAACCAACCCAAAACCTGTGGGAAAGCATAATATTTCGTAAGTTTCAAATATCCATAATATGTAGGTATGAGTGCATAGTACAATATCTTGGTGAGGGCAAATGTGAACGTGGAAGGAAAGGATGTAAAAGGTAAACAAAACAATGCTAGCACCGCTGACATTACAATAAAAATATTACATGTCTCCCCTTAACTATGTTGTTTCATTACAAACCTCGAAATCTTATATTTGTCTTCCGTTTTTCTGCCTTTCCTCCTGATAGTTCCATTTCTAGTTGCTTTCTTGGCATCACCAGTGCTAGCGTTGCCTTGTTTACCTTTGCCCCAGTTATGCCCACAGTACCATAGTTTTTATACCATAAATACTTTAGTGATAGTAATTTAATCTGCAATGATTAGAGGTAGGGATTTCCTTTCCACGAATCACCTGAGGTGTTTCTTTATTTACATGTTAAGGAGTGACCATATTGTGCAACTGTCTTGCCGCTGTCAAGTTACCGAACATTAGGTTTACCAAAATTGCTTAATTATTTTCAAAGCATCAGAGATCAACTTAGGATCACCAAATTATATAGTAATTTATTCTTTCTTTACATCGGTATTTAAATATTTGATAGTTATCGTTAAAGTTAAAGTACAGCAAGAGTGTAAATTTAATCAAATTTTAATAACTGCAGGGCAAATAAAGTCATGGGTTTAAACTAGGGATGGGAGGACCAGTTCATCGGTTCTGTCAAGAACCGAAATAACCAGAACCGACTGTTTATAATCCGGTTCTTCGGTTCTGATCCTTATTTTAATAAAAGCGTGGAAAGATGCAAACATCATGTGTGTATACATGCGAGGCAGAGGCCTTCTTTATGATGCATACAATCATGTCACAAAAGATAAATATTAATGACTTGTATAATGTCTACAAACTGTAATGCCAGTAGTGATGCCAAGAAAATGTGGAATTTTTGATTCACAGACTAGTTTCCTAATCAATTGTAATTAATAAAACAATCAACAACTATTTAAAACTTACCTCACTGGAATAGTAGTAATGTAATCTTTATGTTAATGTTCATTCCTTCATCGTAAATTACCCATTTCTTTTCACTTGCAAATGTTGACTAAACGTAAAAAATAGACGTATTTACTTTCATTTCTTCATCATAGATTATCAATTTGCTTAATGTTGTGTACGCACAAAAAAATTAGGCAAAAATTACGCATTTACAGCAGTTATTGTGTACATCGGTCATCATGAAGATTTTTTTTGTTGACAACAAATAAAAACAAGTCCTAAGTGAATTACAACTTTCTCGTTTGACTTTCTTGAAATCGGCTACTCTTTCGATAAAAATGTAGTGAACAAAACATGTTATTTGATTAGTTCTACGAAGTTCTTTAAAGACTTTTTCGTTATAAGTTATATTGTATGAGATATAAAGAAAAGATCATTTTTTGTCACCTGTAAAGTGGCACTCCCAATTAGGTCATGTAAAATATTTATATAATTTTCTTAGTTTCTTTGCCCCTATGTCCAAATACCAAATTTCATCAACAGCTACCCAGTAGTTTCTGAGATGAAACATGCGGACAGACAGATGGACATGACCTGAACATAAGACGTTCTTTTTTTATTTGTTGCAAAGACCGCCTAAAAATGATGGCGTCTCGGAAATAGAAGCTAACCGAAAAGCGACCGCCTAACTACACCATATTTTTCCGCGATGGCATTCGATTTTCGATACACATATCGATGATGGAAGTTGTTCATTAACTTCGACGTAAAATAAATATTTATGCTGGATGTGTTATTAGTTTCAAACGGGATGAATTTCTGAATTTCCTTTATTTCATGAGGGAAAAGAGCATTGTAGCACGTACAAAAATCAGGATGATGCATCAGTTCAACGAACGATAATTCCACAAAAATATCTATCAAAAAAATGAATGATGGGTTTCGAACTTCTGGTATTCAATATTTGGTTCGCGACCGTGATTTTATAATGTAAAAATTTTAGCAATATTTTTAGTCAAATCCATCAGTTTGAAGTGTTACAACCTAACAGAAACGAGAACTGGCATGAGATTATTATAACCAGAACTGGAAAAAAGTGGAACTGTCCAATCCCTAGTTTACACCTATCGAGAATATTTCTCCTGTATAAGTCAACCCCTGAGTTTTTGGCTAAATATTTGGTCTTAAAATCTCGACCTATACACGAGTATATATGGTATATTCTATATATGTAACAAGCAGCTATTTATAATGTTACTGAAGATTGCTGACTATTAAATGAAAAAGAAATGCTCATTTTCATAACAACTGAATTAGTCAGACTCCACCGTGTCATCTGTTAACATATAGTTAACTTGAAAATAAATGCCAACTTATATTTATAGTGAATAATTTACTCTATGAAATGGCCCAATCAGACATACCTTCTCTGCTATTGCTGCTCTTCTGGATTCCTCATCTTGGAGGGCCATTTCCCTTTCTGCAGTGATTCTGACACTCTGTCTCAGTGCTTCCTCCAGTTCTTCTATCCTTTCTTCCCGTTCCTTCAAATCATTCTTCATTGTATCATTCTCCAAAGACTTGAGACCCACCGATCTGCTTTCCAGGACAGTATCCTTCAGTGTAGACTCCAACTGAGAAATTCTTTCATCCCTCATTCTCAGTTCAATATCTATCCTCTTAAGTTTATCCCCCATCTGATCCTCTCCCCCCACACACCTCTTCTCCCCTTTTTCTTTCCTCAATTCTTCCTTTGCCTGGTGACTATTGACCTGTTACAGTTGCATTGTGAGGAGTTTTTGGATTTGAAGATTGCAAAATAATTAAACCATAATTAAAGTAAAAAACAAAGATTCAATACAATAAGTTAACTACAAAGACAACAAAAAACTTTAAAATGAGCAAATTGATATAACAAAATGACAAAGTAAAAAAATAAAAACGATGAAGCAGGGTTAACTATTTATATAGTCGATCTGATTATGATTGTGAGAGAAAAATAAGACATTTAGATGGTACATGATCAATCTGTTAGATGCCATCATAATAAAATGACATGCAGTTTTTTTAGACTGAAATCCTATACAAAATAGGCATTAGACATCAAACTTTCACTAAATATTTAGCCTTTCCAAGGACATTTCATTTGATATCAAGGTTAAAGATCTGATAGAACCTGTTCTGTAGTGAAAGTTTTGGTTGGTTAATGAGAGATGAATGCTTAGTCTGAGTAGAATAGGAAAAGGAGAAGTGGTAATGCAACTCGTGCTTAGTTTTTTACATGAAAGTGGCAGTGAAATCAAATAGAATAACTGGACTCGGACACAATCCTCCCATACTTAAACTATGTCTCCCCATATTACCTAATTCCACTTATGTGCTTAAAAGCTCAATTTCAATTTTGCGACAAAAAAATCTTCCGTGGTACCCTTGTGACTCACCAGTGCAAACATACAAATATGTTCCCCAACCCCGTGGTAGTGAAACATCGATTAACTTCTGCATGCCATTTCTTTTGAGGGAAAAACTGAACTTTTAGTCTCACTTATCTCCCTTTTTCAGTCTGTAAGCTAATAAAGCTTCATGACATTTAAGTCAATAGTAACAAGAACAACAGCAAAGGCATCAGCAACAAATACATGGCAAAAGTTCCATTCCTTTGCTGAGGACCCAAGAACTTCCTGGTTCCCTTTCATTTGGCATAATTACAACAATCCAAACTGTACAAAAGATAATGATGATGTATTTGTATAAATTTGCTCTAAAATTAAAGGAAATGTCATTGAGTGTAGAGGAATAAAAGAGGAGAAGTGGCTTAAAAGAAGCTTTTTAAGAAGCCAGCAGGGCCTGAAGCCTACACATAAGTAGCAATGAAATTTGAAAAAAAAGGCAATAATTGGTATAGTTAGTGGGAAGGTTGAAGAAAGAGAATGGAAAACATTCATTAGTAGAGCAAATAATTGGATTAATTTCCCATTCAGCCAAATCACAGATGCAATAATACCTCCTCTCTCCTCCTCTGCTCCTCCAATTGTGCATTTGATGCCTGCTGACTCTTCAGCTTGGCTTGTGCATTCTTTAAAGCCCTATGAAAAAGACAAAATAAATTCATAAAAAATATATGCATACAAAGAATAATCAAAATTATAAACATGTACAGCAAAGTCTCACTGAAGCATTTATGACAATGCATTTCTATAATTTAAAGAGAGAAATGTCTTTCATGCAAAAATATAGACCTTTTAAAAATTTAACATTTGACATCATTCAGTTGACACACATTATCTTTTTCTACCCCACAAAGTAGCAAGTTCCAATTCATGCATGGCAATCTTACACTAATTCAACTCCTGACAATGGAATCTTTCTTGATAATCTGCTTTCCAACATATGTACATGCTTACTCGTTATATTCCTAATTTGAAAAACATTTACACATGCATAGAGAGCTCAAAAATATGAGATGTTTTTTTCTTCACAGCTATATTGTTGGACAAACTTACTCTTGGAGTTCTCTTATGGCTTTATCCTTTGAGTTTTGTTCTTCTTGTGTCATTTGCACCAATTGTAGCAGCCGATCCGTCTCAGCCTGAGCTTGCTTTGCTTCTGCCTTGGCCTTTTCTGACTCGGCTTCCAACATGGCAAGTCTCTTCCCCATCTCTCCTGGGTCTCCACCTGCAGCTGCAGCAGCAGCTGCTCCTTTGGCTAGCATCTGCTGCTTCTGCTGGAAATCATTTCATGAACAACGCTAATTTTTCAGGAACCTCTAAATCAGTGTTTCTCAACCTACGAAGTTCCACAATTTCTGAGGACCCCCTCCCCATGAAAAATTCATGCATTTTTTATTCATTGTCTGATATTTTCACTTTGAAACGTTTATCAGATGAGATGGATCAAACAAGTTATAGATTAAAATAAACATCATGCCCTACTCAAATCGTGAACCCCAAGAAATGATGTGCAGACCCCTAGGGGTCTGGGGACCCCCTGTTGAGAAACACTGCTCTAAATGATATATAAGATTTACATATTTAGCTATCATATCAAGGGCCTTAAACAAAATAATTTATCCAGAATAAAATTTATGGTCATGAGACATAGGATAGGATTCGTAATGAACCTACCTTCTGCAACTGTGCCTCTTGCTGCTCGAACTCCTTTTTCCTCTTCTTGAGTTTGGTCTCTGCATCTACAACTGCTTTCTCTCTTTCCTCCAGCTGCTGCTTCTGCTGCTCCAACTGTTGCCTCTGCTGATGAAGGTGCTGCTGCTGTTGCTGCACTTGCTGCTGTTGTTGCTGCACTTGCTGCTGTTGTTGCTGCAGTTGCTGCTGCAGCTGCTGTATCTGCTGCTGTTGGTGCTGCAACTGTTGTTGCATCTGCTGCGTCTGCTGTGTCTGCATCTGTTTGCCACCAGCAGCTGCCCTTCTTGTCTGCTCTTCTGCATTCCTCCTTGCTTCTTCCACTTTCTTCCATTGCTCCTCCAGTTGCTTCCTACTGTCCTCTATTTGTCGCCTCTGCTCTTCTACCTGCCGCCTCTGCTCTTCAATGTGTTTCCTCGCCATATCTGATTCCTGATTAGATTTGGCAGTGCCACTTGCCAACTTCTGGTTTGCTTCATGCAAGTCAAGCTACAACCAAATGGTGAATCAATACATTTATTTTTTGTTATATTCTCAAAAAATGTTAAATTTATTTTTTCACATCTTATAACATGGAACTGAAAAACAAAACATATAACTGAGAAAATTCAAATTATTTCTACCTTCCCTGCTTGACATAATTAAAAATCAAGATAATCAACTGAGAAAAATACTATGCACACCATTATACTTGTACTTTTATGAGGTAACTTTACATAATATACCTAAGTGTAACATACAAATTGATGAACATGTTGTTGGCAAACCCTCGTTGAATCATTTGTTCAAATAGCTCATCCAAAAATATTTCAGGAGGCAAATCAGGATTCTAAAAATAGAAGCAAAATAAAATTTTAAAGAGAGCACTGAATATAACCAGAATTATAACTTAAAAGAATCAGCATGCATAAGTAAAACTATTGGATGCACATAAAACTTATAAAAAAGGGACTTGAAAAAACATTTTAAAATTTGGAATATTTACTTAAATTCCCAATATTCAAGAAAAGTGTTTAAGCAACAAATGTTTTGAAGAAAAATAAATGGCTTCAGAAGAATTGGACAAATCATAAGGTTTAACTTAATTAAAATAAGATGATTCTAAATAATCTTTATTAATGCATATTATCTATGCTTAGTGATCCATCATCTTGCCTTCAACCATAAAAAAATTCAGAAGATTGTTTACTGTGATCAAATTGTCATTGATCAGGGAGCTCTGGAAAAAATTATACAACAGCCAAAAAGGTGTTAATGGTTTTACAGAAATCTAATGCCCATAAATTCCATGTAGATCATTATTAACTCTCATTTTCTTCGAGAATGGTAAATAACTGGTTTCTTTTTCATCTCCTTTACAAACCAGTATTTCTAGAGAGGAAACATGAACCTTATATTTTATCCTTTAGTTAATGATTTTTTGTGTAAATTGACTCATGAGACACCAGAATGCTATTTGTATAACTGACACAGAATTTCACAAATCATTTAACTTGACAGTTCTTTAGCTTATTGAACTGCATATTGTTCATTTGTATGGCAATCATTGAAGAAATCCTTTGAAATATATTTTTAATTTTAATAATCTGGAATGCATAAGAAGAAACTCACTTGAATTTTATCAGGAGCCAGTAAAATATTTCTTGCTACAGAAGATGTAAATATGTTTTTCAAAAATAAGGCTAATCAATATTCACAACATCATATGTAGCTTCAATATAATAATGTCTACTAGGCAGATATATTCATTTATTTGATTTTTTTTGCTAGCATATTGAAAGATAATAAATAATTCTAAAGCAAGCAATGATTTGTTTATGGAACTGCAGGAAAAAATAATGGTATGAATAAACTTCACCTGATTTTTCTCTAACTCTCTAACAAGCATCTCCAACTGTGCCTGGAACCTTTCCCTCTCCACGCCTGCACCTTTAAGTTCCTCCTGTGCCTTTGCAACCTCTTTCTTGGCAGCCTCAGCTTCCCTCCTCATTGATTCTGCTTCCCTCTTTGCAGCATCTGCTTCCCTCTTCACAGCATCTGCTTCTTGCTTCATCTTGTGCAATTCCTCCCTTGCCTCTTTCCCAGCTTGCTCCCTTGCAGCAGCAACTGCCTGATGCTGTTGTCTCACAAGAGATTCTCTTCCTTCTCTGGCTGCGGCATCCTTGGCATCCCTCACTGCACTCTGAGCCTTTGCAAGTTGCCGCTGAAGTTCTGCAACAACCTGCAATACAAACATTTTCATTAATGTCATATACTTTTTGCCAAAGAAATTTTCATAAAATTTCTCATGCTTTAATAAACCCAAGTAAATAAGAAAGAAGCCAATGGACACAAAAATAAAGATAAAAAAAGCTTTCTCCAATGTATACTATAGTACAGCAATCCCCAATGCATAGCTTGCGAGCCATGTGTGGTCTGCACACCTAACTTACAGAGTCGTCTCAAGCATATTTGCATGAAATAGGGGCTATCAAAGACCTCATCCCTTCAATTTAATTAACATAAAAAAGGAAAAACAACATACAGTAGATCATCAATTATCCACCGCCCTAGGGAGGATTCTCAAAAACACTGGATGATCGCATCAAAGATATTATACAGCATATTTTTGAACATTCTTTTCCAATATTTTATTCAACACTCCAGAACGATCTCATGGGTATTGGATGATATAAACTACACAATATAGTGGTGATACAGCATACGTTTCTACCGATCGCTGAAGAAGTGGTAAGCGGAGAAGGCTCACCCTCATAACCAAGCCATTGCTTTGTCAGTATTATAGCTAATCAGTCAAACTCAGGTTACAGAAAAAGAATTTTTGATTACCAAATAAAGGTTACAAAAAATTGAACTACACATATAACATTAATTGCTGAGGAATCCTCAAGAATAATGGGTACACAAATACATATTACATCACATCAATAATCACCTTCTCTGCAGCTTCTGCTCTTAGCCTCTCCTCCTCGAGAGCTCGCGCCGCTGCATGCTCCCTTGCCTCTGCCTCTTTGGCAGCTGCAACTGATGCCTGGGCCCTAGCAGCTGCCTCTCTCTCCTTCACCCCTGTCTGAGCCTTAGCCAGTTGGCGCTGCAACTCAGCAACAACTTTTTCTGCAGCCTCTGTCCTCAGCCGCTCAGCTTCAGCTGCCTTCCGAGCCTCCCTCTCACGGATATTTGCCTCCTCTCGTATCTAAAGAAATTACATCAATAAATTATCATCAGAGACACTTAACAGGTAAACCAATGTCCATTGTTTTAATATTTACTACAAAGCATATGAAAACTCCATAACTTTAAAAATTACAGCTATAAAATCATAAGCATCCTGAATCATTTAATGAACACACATGAGAGGCAAGGTGAGAGGAGTTTAAAAGTCAGTGTTTCTTTGTACTCTGACAATCCAGTTCAAATTGTATGTACTGCATTGAAAAACTCTCTCTATACTGAAAACAACATTGCAACAATTTAAAAAGAGTTTTCAAGGATTGTTCAAAAAGTTCCCATAATGACCGTGTGGAGTGCCACCAGTAATGCACACGTGGATGCGCATGGAATGGCTAGTAACCTTGAATATACCCTACACATAGCAGTTTGTTTGCAGCAGCTCACATGAAGTGTTGTATTGTTATAGCCGGTTTTGTGAGTGCATGTTTTGTCTGTTGACACATTTGCTATGGCGTCTGTAATGGAGCAAAGAATTTGTGTGAAGTTTTGTTTCATATTTTTTACTTATATATTATATATTTTTTACTTCTTTCTTCTAATGTTTTATATTAAATATTTAAATGTTATTCTTATTGTAAAATTTTCTTATTATCTTATGTATACTGATTTGATGTTGTGCAATTCATCCTAAAAATGTGTGTGACCTATTATAAATGATATTATTTATACATTTATATAAATTTCCATAACAGAATCCTGTCAATAAATAAACAAATAAATAAATTGGGAAAAGCAGCTGCGGAAACTCATAGAATGTTTTGTCAAGCTTATGGCGATGAGGCTTTGAGTAAAACAACAACCTACGACTGGTATAAATGTTTTCAAAGCAGAAGAACTTTAAAACAGATGATGATGAGAGGTCTGGCCAAATTCAACTTTGAGAATCGAAATTGTGACTGCCCAAGTGAAGGAAGTCAACTGACTGTCCAAGAAGTAGCAGAAGAGGCAGGAATATCCATTGGCTCATGTCAAGCAATTTTAACAGAAGATTTAAAAATATATCAAGTCTCAGCGAAGTTCTTGTCAAGGCTCTTGACTAAAGATCAGAGAATTCAACGCGTTTTGATTTGCAAAAATCTCCTGCAATGAACAAATGAAGATGAATTTTTTTTAATGTCATCACCGGAGATGAGACTTGGGTTTATTGGTATGATGTTAAAAACAAAACAACAGGCCTCACAATGGAAGAGTCCTCTTTACCACATCCTAAAAAAGCATGACAAGTGTACTTGAATGTGAAAACAATGTTGATTGTTTTGTTCGATTATCGTGGCATTGTTCATCATGAATTCATTCCATCATGCCAGATGGTTAATCAAGCCTTTTATCTGGATGTTTTGAGATGTGCGAGGGATGCGGTATGTAGAAAACAACAGGAAATGAGGACTGCAGGATCATGGCACCTTCATCACAATAATGCACCAGCACACAAAGCTTTGTCAATTCAAAAGTTCTTGGCAAAACATTCGATTCCTGTCCTTCCACAACCACCCTATTCACCTGATCTCTACCCTCCAGACTTTTTTCTATTCCCCAAAATAAAAATGGTCCTAAAAGGAAGAAGATTTCAAACGATAGAGGATCACTAATACAACAAATAAACTGAGAGTGGTCCAACAAACATCCTTCGATCAGTGTATCCAAAAGTGGAAAAGGAAATGGGAGCAGTGCATTGCTGCTCAAAGAAATTACTTTGAAGGAGACAATTGTAACTAAGCTGTAACTCTTGAAATAAATTTTTTATTGACAAATTCCGGGAACTTTTTGAATAAACTTCGTATATCTATATTTTAAATGAAATATCTTATCGACATTTAAACTATTGTTATATATGATGCAGAATGATTTTATGACACATTTTTCTGACAAGAAAGTGCATCTTATACACTGATAAATACAGTACATATATATATATATATATACCGTATTAACCAAAAAGGAAGACAACTTCGAATTTAAGACGACCACAATAAAAAAAGGTCTATTCAGAAAATAACTTGGTAATATCATTTTTTTAAATAATATACAGTGGTAACTTTGTGCCATCTGCTGACACTGCCAGTATTATAGTAATGTGAATTTTCTCATTACCTGAAGTTTTTATAATGATGTTTCTTGCACCTTTTTAGTTAACTGTGTAATTGGATGGCATGTCAAAATAAATGTCTTGTCTGCATTACACATTTGACTCAACAGGTAATAGTGAATTTTTTACAACACAATTATATGCTTCTCAAAGCAGTAAGTTTGTCAGTGTGGTCAGAAGGTAAACATTGTCAAAGAGAAGTTCTTTGTCACAAGTAAAAACCATTATGATGCATCATCCGTACCCACCAACCATGAATTCTTGCTGTGGAATGTTTTGTGATTGTGATAATTCATGAGCTTTCAGTTTAATGATTTCTCACAACACTGGTTTTCTGTCGTTCTTTGAGTATGCACAAATTTTATAGTTTCTTCTTCTAATTCATGAAATTGACCTTGTTTGGGTCCAGTAAATGATTTCCATGTTGAGTTAGCACCCTTAAGTTTTTGTTTTACTTGCTTCCACCTTCGCACATTTGCCTCTGTCACATTATATTTCCTCCTGACCTCACAATTGTTAGTTTCCTCGGCATAATGCACCACCATTAGCTTAAAATTTCTATCTAAACATTGTCTTATACCTTGTGATATATTTCCTTTTATAGAGGTATCTTTCTTCTCTACACAATTGATCATTTCAGTCCTAAGATTTGGGGATACTTATTTAAAACTGCTAAAAATAATAGCTAGTCCTCACTTAACATTAAAACTTAGTGAAGTTTGTACCAATCATGTGCTCTCATAGAGGTTATACTCTTTAAACTGCCAGTGTACTTATTGTCTTCCACTAACGAACTAATCACAAAGTAGCAAATATGTTTAAATTGTAACAAAACACGTGTAAAACACCAGCAATTGTAGTGTAGCCATTTTCAATGCAGTATGTATTTTCTATCCAGCTAATTACAAGTTCTGACGTAGGTTTGCCAACATTCCCCTACAAGGGGGAAAGTCACTCGTTTGCACATTGTGAACTTAAAGAATATGAATAAATCTATTGAATTAATAAATTAAATGCAATGTATTATATATGTATAAATAAATGTATTTTCAAGGATGTAGACTCAGCATAAGGGTATTCTATGCTGCGTTTAAAACTTTGTACTCGATTTTAAGACAATCCCTAATTTTTTTCTAAAATCTTTGGAAAAAACCTTGTCTTCCTTTTGGGTTAATATGATATAGCCCATAATAGGCCATACTTACTTCTTTTTGTGTAATGGAGTAGAGAGATCTTCTGGCAAACACATTTTTTGAAATTCAGATGGAAATAAGAGGTGAAATTTGGTACACATACAGACAAACATAGGTTATGACCCAAAAATGAAAACAAATCTATAAAATACCTTGGGTTGAAATCCTTGAAGATTTCTTTTCCCCATTTGATTGAGACAGTATAGAATATTTTTAATTACCATTTCAATAATAGTTCAAATCAAGAAACAATCTTGTCAATTGAATGTATATGCAACAAAAGGAGCAGACTATCCCTTCAGTGCTATTAGGATTTATAAGTTATGAATCAACAGGGAAATTAATTTTTAAGCAAACAATGCCAAGGAGAATAAGGACAGTTAGTACTTTGTAGAAGTTACAGTTTATTGAGGATGACTGATTTCAACTATATAGTTGACACCAGTCACTTAGCAAAAATTCATTAATCAAGTAAATTTTCCCACAAGAAAAAGCTAAAAAAATAAATTTTATGATCTCCGAATAAGGTCTTACATAATCTTTTTGTTAAAAGGACCTTTTGATTTTGTCCCAGATTCGAATACTAATTTTCATGGAATCTGATGGTTTTAATTTATTCATTGATTTTAAATTAATTAATTAATCAAAATATACCTCATGCTTTGTAAATATGCTTTATATTACAATTTTACATTTTATTAGTTAATTTTCAAATATGTACTTATTTGTTACTATAACTGTCAAATAAGAGCCAAAAATGTACCAAAAGTCAGAAACCTTTTACAAAACTTGGGATTATTTTTCTAATGAAATTATTAAAATTACTAACAAGGAGAGCCTATGACCTTCGGGCCACAGATTTTGATGAAATGCAACCAGGTGATTCTACATCGAAAATAAGGAGACCTGTGTCTCGTGGTTTTTGTGAATGGGCCTCTGGGTTCAAGAAATCAGCGTTGAAAATATGCAAAAACATCATATGAATAATAGGTTTCATTGTCAAATTGTTGATAGGAAAGTGAATGGCTGAGGGGGTAGCATGCATAGATCCTATGGTATGGGAGTTGGTTCAATCCCAAATGTTTTAATTTTTTTAATTATCCAAGCATTATTTGTAAAGTAATATTCTCTGGTATAATTACGCTGTATAATTTTTATTTGGAGGTAATGAATGCAGAAACATATAATAATGGGTATTTAAATATTGCAGTTAATGAAACAATGGTTCGCAGCATGAAAAATGGCATCATGCAAGAATGGTCATCTATAATTATATATTATTGCTATATTAATTATATATTATTGATAATATTAGCCTTGCCTTAGTGGACAGCGATCGGAAGAGAAAATAATGAATATTGTGTATTTCCATGAATATTTCGCATGCATTACCATGAAAAAACCTCGAAAGTTAACTGTAGAGTCATTAATAATAATCATTACCTCCAAATAAAAATTATACAGTATATTTTTACTGGAGAATATTACTTTTGGATAATTTGAAAAAAAAAAAATGAAAGCATTTGGGATCGAACCACGGCCCATGCCCTAGGCACGCTATCCTCTCAGCCATTCCATTCCTTGTCAACAATTAGACAATGAAACCTATTAAGTTGCATATGATGTTTTTGCATATTTTCGACGCTGATTTCTCAAACTCAAGAGTCCATTCACAAAAATCCCGAGACACGGGTCTCCTTATTTTCAATGTAGAATCAGCTGGTTGCGTTTCATCAGAATCCATCCCAAAGGTTATAGTAACTCCTTTTAAGATGCAGCTTTTATTTGTTAAATTAGAAAACATTGAAATTTATTTATGATGAATGCTTCTCACTTCATTTTTTTTTTACTTTTGGGAATGGGTATCACAAAATATGTTGATTGGTTTAAGGCAGCCTTCCTTTAAAAAAGTTTGGGAGTCACAATGTGATAATATCACCTTGGTCTATGCAGCATCTCAAGTGCTGGTCTGTTGCTCAGAAAGTACCATGCTTTTGTTTATACATCCATATCATCAGAACTACAAATGTTATTGAATTGGGGCCATTTAAAAAAATAAATTTCAAAATTTTTGTGCATTTTTTTGCCCAATGTATCTCTCTCAATCGATTAGGGAAAAACTTTCCTGCTGACTGACTTTTCATATCCCAAGAAACCATTTTGGAGAAGGAACAATGTTATTCAATTTTATAAAGGCGTTTGATTAATATTATATATTTACCATTTATATAATTGTTATAAACAATCTTTCAAGAGGTATAACACAAAAGTTCTTCGGCATAGGATCAGTAAAAGCCGAGATAACTTTACAAAAATGACAATATCACTATAACCACAACTAATTTTGCAACTGAGTGGGATTAGAGAAGGACAGAGGTACAGGGAAAACCAATGGAAAAGAGAGGGATGGTGATATCCCATAAGATGCCATTCTGCCAACTATACTTGGAATGCACAATAATACAGGTAATTTCAGAATTATGGAAATATATTGTACTTGTTAACTATAATGAAAACAATGATAGATTGTTATGAATTCATAATCTCTCTCAAAACAGTTAAAAATAATTCAATTATACTACTAGACTAAAAATGTGCTTACCCTTTGAATTTCATCGGCTGATATACTTCCTTGCTGAGCCCGTCCACCCAATTCTTGTTGCAGATTAAGTAGCATTTCCTGAGACTTTTCTAATTGTGCCACAAGAGCGTCCCTCTCAGAATGGGCACGAGATTTATCTGCCTGAGCTGCTTCCAAGCGCTCATGGAGTCTTTCCAGTTCTGTAGCCATACGTTCAAACTCAATGCGTGCTGCCTCTGTATTTTCTTGGTATTGACCAAGATGAGCTTGAGAGCGCTCAAGCTCTCTCGCCAGCCTTGTCGCTTCAGATGTTTGTGCTTCCAGTCTCTCCCGCAATCTCCTTCTCTCTCCCTCGGCTGCTTCTGCTGCCTCCGCACGTGCACGCTCAATTTCAGCAGCTGCTCCTCGTCTGGCTGTTGATCTTGCACGCTCAACTTCACCTATATTTCCATTCAGAAAATAAACAGTGATGAAAGTAAATATTGAAAATATGAATCCAAACTTTACGTGGTCAAAAAGAGATTGAAGCTAAGTTTTTATTCAACAAACAATGGAGCATACATTACACAAAATTTTCCTTATCCATACACTTCTAGTCCATTAAATAATTTCACTGATTAAATTAATGGATATTTACATGCAATAATCATTTTCTTGCAGTTTAACTCATAGAACAATTTTTCTACTGTTAGAGTGAGGGAACTTGATGGTAGATGGGTGTAAAACTTGATAAGTTATAAATTCAGTGCTTGAATTGGGCGGAAATGCATGAGAATGCAGTTTCACCTGATACAAAATTATGATCATAGCATTCCTGTTGTTAAAAAAATCACATAAGAATGTTCCGATTGTTAAAATACTTCAAAAGGTCATGTTCATGCATAAATATTTAAAATGCACGTTGCTGATATTAAGTTCGACTACATTTGTAGGTAATCATGTTGTCCGAATATATGAACCAATGAGAATTGGTGAATTTTTGACTGACAATACTTTATAACTTACTCTATTAGTGCATTAACTGGTATTTTACATTTATTGTGATTTTGTGTAAATATTATCTCTTTTTGCTTTCCCTTAACTTATCCTATTCAACATATAATGCTGACTTTGGATCAATAAATTATTCTATTCTACATAATATAATTATTTTTGAGTCAGCTGAAGTAGTTATTGTTTATGACATTAAGCTCTACACTTGGATGAATTTTAATCAAAATCATGGAGCCATTTTTAAGTTAACTGACATTTTGAGAAGAGTTAAAAGAATGAGCTCTAACAAGACGTCTATTTCAAGTGATACCATATCATTATAAATAGTTGCTTCTTACATATATATATATATATATATATATATGTAAGACAATGAGTTGAGAAGGGTAACAGATAAAGCTAGAGAAAATTGGATAAAAGGAAAATGTGATGAAATAGAACAAATGGAGAAGTTAGGACGGTACGATATGATGTACGCTAGGGCACTGGAATTAGAAGATAAGAAGTCTAATGGAATTTGTGGTAAAGGAATTATGAATACGGATGGGAAGATAGTCTCAGAAACAAAGGATGTAGCACAGGTATGGGAAGAATACATTAAAGAATTATACAGCAAACAGGCAGGAGCGGCAAAAATAGAACTGGAAAATGAGGAAAACATTGAAGAAGACAACTTAGGACCAAGTATTATGGAGAGCGAAGTAGAAAAGGATAGTGGAACTAAAGAAGGGGAAAGCCACGGGCAGCGATGGAATACCGGCTGAGATACTTAAAGTCATAGGATCAGAAGGACTAAAAGTGATCACGAAATTAATTAATAAGATTTACGACATGGGAGAGTGGCCTCACGATTTCCTAGAAGTAACAATGATCCCTCTAAAGAAGAAGCCAAAGGCAATGCAGTGTAAAGATTACAGAACTATAAGCCTTCTGTCACACACATCGAAGATCATCACGAGGATTCTTAATAAAAGGCTGGAGAAAAAGGCAGAAGAAATAATAGGGGAAGATCAATTCGGTTTCAGAAAAGGACGAGGAACTAGAGATGCTATAGGAGTAGTTAGAATCATATCAGAAAGGGCAATAGAATACAGTCAAGATATCTGCGCATGTTTCGTAGACTGGCAGAAGGCCTTTGATAGAGTAAATTGGGTAAAGTTGATGAAGATATTAAAGGATATAGGTGTAGACTGGAAAGACAGGAGACTGATTAGGAATCTATATGAGAATCAAGTTGTAAAGGTCAGGTTTGAGAATGTGGACACCAGCGGAATAAATATCGGTAGAGGAGTAAGACAAGGCTGCTGCCTATCGCCAACCCTATTCAATATATATGGAGAAAGTCTAATGCAAGAAGCTTTAGAAGGCACAGGGGATTTCAAAATTGGAGGAAGGATTATAAGAACAGTGAAATACGCAGATGATCAAGTACTTCTAGCAAGAAAGGAAGAGGAGCTACAAAAAATGATAAATAGACTAGTGATAACAGGTAGAAAATACGGTATGGAAATAAATACAGAAAAATCCAAGGTCATTCGAATATCGGGTAAAGAAGAGAATCTGAACATAACTATTGGGGGAAAGCCATTAGAACAAGTTTCAGAATATAAATACCTTGGAAGTATCATAACACGAGAGGCAAAATGTACGGATGAGATCAAAACTAGAATAGGAAAAGCAAAAGCGGCTTTCAGGAGAAAGAAACAACTACTTACAGGGAATATAAGGGAAGATATCCGCAAAAAGTTGATAAAATGCTACGTATGGAGTATAGCATTGTATGGGGCAGAAACATGGACGCTAAGGAAAAATGACATCAAATACTTGGAAAGCTTTGAAATGTGGACTTGGAGGAGAATGCTGAAGATAAAATGGACAGATAGGATGAAAAACGATGAAGTGCTACGAAGAATAGGAGAGAAGCGAATGATTATACAGACTATCAGAAAGAGGAAGGCTAACTGGGTTGGACATTACCTGAGGAGAGAGAGTATGATTAAAGACGTGTTAGAAGGAAAACTAGATGGGAAAAGGGAAAGAGGTAGGAAAAGGTTTCAGCTGATAGACGATTTGAAAGGGAAAGAGAGTTATCAAGATATAAAGAGGACAGCGGAAAATAGGAGTATATGGAGAACCAAGTTTAACCAAGAATAATCACGGACCTGTCTACGGACAGACTACCTATGATGATGATGATGTAAGACAGCCAAATCCGCACCTGTGTTCACATCAAACCCACCAACAGCCTCCAATACCTCCACTTTGATAGCTGCCATCCCCTTCATACCAAAACCTCTATCCCCTATGCCCTTGCTCGTCGAGGATGGAGGCTTTGTTCCGATAGAGCATCCCTTCTAGAGTATTACTCTGTCCTCGAGGATGCTCTTCTCAAACGTGGTTACCCTCCAGTCTTGGTCCGCGAACAGATCCATAGGGCGATGACGCCTACCCACATTGGATCTCATCCTCACACACCCACTATTCCTGCATCTACCCCTCCACTCACTCTTACGACACTTTTCCATCCTGGTATCCACGAAGCTCTCAAAACAATCCTTCATGCTGCCCACCCAATTCTTACCTCTTCCTCCCATCAGTCCCTCTTTATCAACCTTTTTGCCAATCCTCTGCTCCTCTCCTTCCGCCGGCCCCCAAATTTGGGAAATATCTTGTGGAGGAAGGAACTTCCTACTTCTACCACGCTTCTTGCAATAGGTTCCCACCCCTGCGGAAAACCTCGCTGCCTCACTTGCCCTATCCACCTACCATTATCTTCTTTCTCGAGTCCCTCCACCAACATCACCTACCCCATCACCTCCAGAAGCAACTGCACCACCCGTAACGTCATTTACCTCCTTACCTGCACCCTTTGTCCCGCGTTTTACGTAGGCCTCACCAGCAATCCGTTAAACATCCGAATGAACGGTCACCGGAATAGCGTTTCTCTCAGACGCCCCCTCCCAGTTGCATTACATGCTAATACCCACAATGTCCCCTTTAATAGTTGCTACAATGTTAGGATTATTCGCGCTTTACCCTATGACACTCCTGCCCCCCTTCTCCGACACTGGGAACTAGCACATATCCATCTTCTCGACTCTTTCTCTCCGCCTGGCCTCAACCTCCGCTAACCCTATTAGCCCCCTTACAATGTTTCCTTGTTACTTTGTAACTATTCGGACTCTACCTCATCACACTCCCTCTTTATTGGTTATCCACCCCTCCTACTCCCCACCTCCTCCAATCATCAACCTTCCCACCTCACCCTGTCATTCCCCGCCCAGTGTGTCACTTTACGTTACTCTTTCGCTGAAGAAGGGCTTAGGCCTGATAAGCTTGCGTGTGTTTTTGTGTTCGTGTGTTTTACGTGTCTCTTCGACGCCCCCAGCAGCCTGCCAGCTTGGTCCTCAACTTGGTGAGTGTCCGCTGGGCTTCCCTCAACACCTTGTTGCCACCCTCATCACTACCTTTTCTTTTCCTTTAGTTAATATATATATATATATACACACACACATATATACAGTGATGGGAGTAATTGAGTATAAGTAACTGAGTTACCGGTAACAATTACTTTTGAGTATTTTTTACTTGTAATCGTTACTTTTTAAAAAATGTAATTATTACTTGTAATCTATATTTATTGCAGACAGAAGTAGTCGTTACATTTCAGTAATCGTTACTTGTTATTCTTAGTATTTATTTTTTGTGAAAAGGTACAGGTTTGATATAGCTATCAAATTGACACAAAATCTGTGTGCAGTGTGATGTCAGCCAATGGTAGCACAATATCTAATTCGACCGGAAATGCCGGCATCGATTATTTTTTCAATCATACTTTCGTTGAGCAATTACATATTGGTAATAGATACGTGCAAAGAAGAGGTCCTTACACCAAGGAGAGATAAAATTAGGAGATGATGGGTTTAATATGCAGCATTTCTGCAAGATGAATAGTGAAATTTAAGATTTACATACTGATGCAAATATTTTGCTGTAAAAATTAAACTCTTGAATAAGTATTTGTTTTTGTTCTAAACTAGCTACTTTTTTGTATTACTCTATGAACTTATGACCTTTAGCTGGCTAGATCTAAGGTTTTACATTAATGACATTTTAATTTTTTTCTGACAATAATATGATAACTCAGACTGATATGCATAAAAGCAGTAAGGATAAGACAATGGTTGATTAACCCCATGCATTAGTCTAAGATTGATGACATTTTTAATTCGTAAAGATATGTAGGTAATTGTAATCTACTCTTACTTGTAATTAATTACTTTTTTAAGAATGTAATTCGTACTTGTAATTGAGTACAATGTAGATGAAGTAATTGTAACTGAGGCCAGTTACTTTTTTGGTACTCTTCCCATCACTGCATATATATAGCATAAAACTTTAGGTACTTCTAGAAGTGCTACAGAACTTAAATTTGACATGATGATAAGTCATTGGTATAACATATGGAAGAATCTTAAATCCCAAAAATTTTTATTTTTAAGGAAATTTTTTCAACCCCATTTTTTCATTCTACCTCTCCCTCCGGTATTGGTTGGGATTTCCAATATTTCCAATGTTTGTCCTACCCCCCGTATGAACTGTGTAAGGAACGCTATTTTGCCATATTTTAATTTTACTGTCTTTTTTAACTAGTCTGTTATATTACAAAAATGTTTTTAAAATCCAGCATTGATTAATGCAGATGAAGCAATAATTCCAATTATTGGACATATTTACAATGGAGTCAATGCTTGGTAAACATGAACTTGCTGTGCAGTGAATTTACCATTATGTATTTCAAAACAAACCATTGCAGAGAGATTCAAAGGACTTCGAGAAATATTATTTTTAAATAAACTATAATTGTTTAAATTTTTTTAAAAACTTCGTTCAAACGTTACTATGTTGAAGATATATGCAAATATCGGAGATAAAAATATAATTTTTAAAATTTACAATAACTGTTTTATTCTTTCTTAAAGTTTTGTTAAAATGTTAATTAATCAATTCTGCAAATAAAATTTAATAATTATTTTTTTGTCTTTATTTCCCCTCCATAAATACGTAGTGTGTTCTGTGTATTGAAATCACAATTTGAATATGTAACATTCATTTTACAATACAGTATGTCCTCAGTTTAATGTTGCCTTGATTAACACTGATTCATGTTAATGCCATTAAAAAATTACAATCCTATATATACAAATTAACGTTGTCAATGATTCGAGTTAATATCATCCTGACTCAGCACTGAAATGAAGCATGAAAAAATACTGCATCCTTTGCGCAGTGCTTCTCCATTTGTGGGGAATTGCCTTATTTGAGTAGAAAAAATTTTTTGGATTGACATATTTTTATTAAATTTGCATTATTTGTTGGTGATATTTTGTAGCAATGGGTCCAAAGAGTGGTAGTTTTGGCTCCCTTCTTGAAGTCAGCAGTCATTAATATACTCTTTATCTCCTTTAATAGAAACTTTACAAGCTTTGTGAGTTGTGCAGGAAGGAAGATCTGCTGTGTGTCCTATTATAAACTTGAAATTATTCTCTAACATTGGGATAACGTATTTTAATGTAGACTTTAATCACATGCTGTAAAAACTGAAAGTTGGCAGCCCTGCCCTAAGGTCTCTGCTTGAAGTTTGAGAGTTGAATACATCAGGGAGCGCTATTTGGGAGGGAAGAGGCAGAATTAAAGCAGTGTTGCTGTTGAATAGCACCTATGCATCACGCCCTGGAGTGGCATTTTTTCTTTTTGTCTTATGCAATGGCCCTGCCCTCTCTCAAGAAGGCATGGAAATCAGTGCAGGGCTTTTTTAAAAGTGCAGTTTTTTTAGCTGAAATTGAGATTCAAACTCAATACCTACATGAACAGTTGTAAAGTTAGAAGAATGATGTTTATTTCAAATGTTCAAATATAACTTTAAACCAAGCTTGGCATACTTGCAATCTGTCAGTTGGCCCACTCCCCAAATGATTCCATGCTTTCCAGTATCCACCATGCAATGGTAACACTGATATCTACATTTCTTACTCTGGGGCATACATACCTTAGCATGTGCTGTCATACACATAAACAGAAGCAAAGAGTTAAATTTTGCTAGAATTTCATATACCGCTATATGGTTTTATATTAAATTATTATAAATATATTAAAATTAAATAAATATGAATATAAAACTATTTGTTTTGTTTTCTACTGAACTAAAATAACATGATTTTTTGCATCATTTTAGTAGAAATAAGTAATATTTATAATCAACCAAATACAATAAATAAAATTCAGCTTTCTTCAATTTGCAATTATAATGCCATTAAATGTTATCAGCGAGTAAGATAACTGGAAATCAAATACTTAAAATTTTATTTTCAAACTAATTAAATGGAGTTTTAAAATGTGCCAACTTAATTTAAATGGGGAATATAGTTAAAAATCTCAAATGAAAATTTCTCACTACTTTTGGGTATTGATGATATATTTTAATAATACTTATGGCTCATGGCCAATTGTTTAGAATAATAGAGGAAGCAGATCTTACCAGTAAGTCGTGCAACTTCAGATTCAAGTCTTGCCCTCTCAGCCCTTTCAGCTTCAATAGCAGCTGGGCTTCGTCTATCTCGTTCAACCTGAACATTCTCTGACCGAAGCTTCTCTACTTCCAATCTAGCTCTTTCCAGATCCATCCTTGCCCTGTCCAATTCTGATCTTGCACGATCAGCCTCTGCACGGGAACGGTCAGCATCTGCTTCCAGTCGTGCCCTCTCGAGTCGGTCCGTATCTGCTGGACTGCGGCGTCCTTCACTGCCAGCAGCTGAGCCTGCTCTGAGTCGATCTGCCTCAGCAGAGGCTCGCTCCAATCTGTCTCTAAGTCTCTCAAGTTCTACCCTCGATCTTTCTGCATCAGCAGCAGCCTTTGCTCGCACAGATTCGAGCTCTGCTCCTAGCCTTGCAGCATCCCTCTCGGCAGCCTCACGTGCAGTGCTTGCCTTTTCCAACCTCTCTTTTAATCTTGCTGCTTCCACCTCACCACGCTCTCTTTCTTCTCGTGTTCTTTCATGTACGTCCTGGAATTTTCCTAACCTTGCTGCATAGCGCTCCGCTTCTTCCTTGTGTGTCTCTGCCTCTGCTCTTGCTCTTTCTAATTCTGAGGCAGCCTTGCGCAATTCTGCAGCACTACGTTCCAATCTTTCAGTTGCTTTTTCCAGTTCAACAGCCAATCTTGCAGATTCCTCCTGGGCTCTTTCTGACGCAGCTTGTGCCTTGGCACACTGTGCTTGTGCACGTTCAAGTTCAAAAGCCAAGCGTTCAGAATCTGATACAGCAGCATCTCGTTCTGTCATAGCTCTCCGAAGATCAGCTGCAGCCTTGTCAAGACGCTCACGAAGAAGTGTGAGGTCAAGTGAATGCCTGGCTATCTCTTCCTTAGCCTTTTCTTCTGCATCTCTCAAGCGAGCCATCTGCAGAGTTGTTCGATCGCTACTTTCTGTCATGGATGTCAACTCATCTTGAAGGCGACGAGTTTCCTCTCGCAACTTAGCTGCAAGGAGTTGACCCTTTTCTGCTTCAACCTCTGCTCTTTCTTTCTCAGCCTCTGCACATTCTAACTTGTTCTGAAGTCTGTATACTTCTCCTTGAGACCTGTTCAAATTGTTAGTTATTTATTTAAAGCTTGGATAGCATCAAAATAATGTAAAAATTTAAAAGTAATCGATGGAATTACAATGTCCTCATTATTCCTCATGGATGTTTTCCCAAGTTTCATGATCATGGATGACATGACAAACAGTGGAGGTTGACTAACCCACTGATTTACATACATGGAACATATCTTCCATTAATGAAAATTTTTCTATAATAAATTTGACAATTTTACTGATTATTTTGAACAATAATAACTTACAAAATATATTATTGCACTTTATTGTTTGAAAAGTATATTAATAATAAATTTAATAAATAAAGTGCATCTTATAATTGATTTAAACATAACACTAACCAGTGATGGCCTTGGAGCTTACTTAGTGTGTTATCATTACTGACTGCCTTTGTTACTAAGCAGTAAAGTGTTAAATTAAATGCATCTTATTCAGAAGAATATTATCAAGCTCTTACTTATGACTGAATTATTAAAGTGACACAATATCTATCTAATAGCATTTAAGAGATTAGAAAACCTGATCAACATTAAAGCTGGGAATAATTTTGAAACGAGAAAAAGGTCTGCTATGACTGGGAATCAAACCCGGGTCTTCCACTTGCCCGGTGGATATTCTATCACTCAACTATCATAGCAGATCAATTTTCTTGTTTCTGAACACGGATGTTTTCTTGGTTGGGACGGAACTAGCCAAGCTAGTATCAAACTGCCCCAATGGATGTCCTCGAAGAGATACATCGAAGAAAACTCCTCTCTCTCAAATGGTGAGATTGCCAAGCAAGAAATTGATGGAATGAAGTGATCTGAAGATTCTATGCAGACAGGCATAAGCTGTAAAGTTGGGAATAATTTTGAAATGAGAAAAAAGTCTGCTATGACCAGGAATCGAACCTGGGTCTTCCACTTACCAGGCGGATATTCTACCACCGAACTATCATAGCAGATCAATTTTCGTTTCTGAACGCCGATGTTTTCTTGGTTGGGACGGAAATAGCCAACCTAGCATCAGTATGCCTGTCTGCATAGGAGCTTCGGATCGCTTCATTCCATCAATTTCTTGCTTGGCAATCTCACCATTTGAGAGAGAGGAGTTTTCTTCGATGTATCTCTTCAAGGACATCCATTGGGGCAGTTTGATACTAGCTTGGATAGTTCCGTCCCAACCAAGAAAACATGCACATTCAGAAACAAGGAAATTGATCTGCTATGATAGTACAGTGGTAGAATATCCACCTGGCAAGTGGAAGACCCAGGTTCGATTCTCGGTCATAGCAGACTTTTTTCTCGTTTCAAAATTATTCCCAACTTTACAGCTTATGCCTGTCTGCATAGGATCTCCAGATCGCTTCATTCCATCAACATTAAAGTTATTAAGTAGCTATGGCAACTAAAATTCACATCTGATTTTCTAACCATTTTATGGAAATTAAAGAGAATTATGTCACTTTAATAACGATATTGTACAGTTATTATACAGTTGTTTTATGGCAAAGCAGTTTGCCTTTTTTGAGTTACTGTTTTTTTAAACTGCACAGATAATTTATTTTAATAAGAGAAATATAGAAATGACAAACTATGGAGTGACAAAATAACAAGGACACTGTATTTCAATCTTTCATTCAAGATTTCATTCTGAAACATTCATTCTTACATTTCTGCTAATATAAATTTTCCAAACCAGTGTCTCTCAACCATTTTTGTTGACAACCCTTCTCTAAGAAAATATCAATCTGCTACCCCATATCTTAAAATGGTGTCCTTAAAATAAGCACATATTACTAAAATATTTAATTAGCTCAATCTCTTTAGGAATAAGGCTGTATTACTTGAACAAAAACCTCTCTAGTCAAAGAGAAAAATTAATTGTATGATTAAAAATTATTTATATTTACTACAGTTACATATGGTTAAGAGAATGAAACTATGAAAAACACTATCATGCCCCAAAAATGTGATATTTGAACTGCTGAGGAGCTGAACATGTCACGTTATCTCATATCAGTTCACATATCATAGCAGAGAAAACCTGAGGAGCTTTGGAATCAGTTCCCCATCAGGTATTAATTTGTTTTTTGCACTTTGTAAATTAATCCATAAAATATCATATGTTAACTTAAAATTTTTAATGAGACTTTCGTATTTAGTTTAATGACAAAAAGATTTTTCATTTTGTTTTTTAAGATACTTAAGTCAAGACTGCACTAAAAGTTCTTCATAATCTCCCAGGGAGATTAAAAACCCATTGGTTGAGAAACACTGAATGGACAAAAACAAGTGTTACAATGTGCTTTAATATTTTGTTGGAGGTTGGAAAAATTAAAAATAGGAAAACCTTCAAGTGATATATGTTGTATAATGAATACCTCCAACAAATAAGAATTGATTTTGTAATTTTTTTCTTGGGTTGTCCGATGTATAAAGTTCTGCATTAATTCTGTGTGAAAAATAGGTTCAACTACAAAAGGATAGAGGCAATTAATTTGGGATGGGAGAAAGTTAATATAAGTATTCATATGATAAAAACATGAGGTCATCGCAGGAGACAAAGGAAAAATATGGGACAAAGAAAGTTTGTTGAGGAAACACAAATATGAAAAGGCAAGGGTAAGGATCAGAATGAAAGACAAAGTTGGCAGGATGTTAATAGATAATATGGAGTCTTGTCTCAAATGAAAATTCGACTACTCACATAGGAAATTAAAAAAACAAAACTGAAAGGATAGGAAAGTTCTTAAGATAGTGGAAGCTGCAGCAAAAAAAGAAAGGAAAATGATTTAAACTCAACATTATCAATGTTGGGCATATCATATCCATGACATTATACAAATCAGTACAATGAGATAGTTAAATTCACAATAACTGGACTTATCAATTTTATCACAGGTCTTACCTATCATACTTCTCCAGCATTCTCTCAAATTCTTTGTTTGCAGTGTCTTTGTCTTCAATAGCCTTTTGAGCTACCATTTGTGATTTTTCAAGTTTCTCTTTGAGTATATCAACCTCTGTTAAGGTGTCATCTCTCTCCATCTAATGAATAAAGTTAACATATCATTTCAACAACTTCATAAGCATGGTCATATGTAAATTTAAACCTATAAAGCATATTACTTGACACTTTGGCAGTCTCTAGTGATTAATAATATTTAAAGAAACACTCTTTTATGCATTTTCATGTTCATTAAACTTCAAGTTTCAAACCTAGGGCCATATAAACCAATTCAAGCTATCTGTATCTCAGGCATGGGCAAAGTGAGTGAGGCATACCAACTGATTAAAACTTACCAAGATGCATAAAATTTCCATTAATCAATAGAAGTTTTGTTATTTATTGGTTGAGGAGAAATAGAGAGAAAAAGAGAGCATTCTTGTAGCTTTATCTAGGATGCAAAAATAAGAAGAGAACACTAAAGCAAACCTTTCTTTGATAGAGCCAAACACTTTCTCAACACTATGTAACTAGCAATTCAAGGAAATGTTGAGATAATTGTAATTCAGATAAAATAGGAGGATATAGGTTAAAATATATCAATATCACAATTGTAGAATTTTATTAAAGAATTTTATACAACAACGGTAACTTCAACTATGAAACTGGCAACTAATAAATCTTCCACATGATTTCTTAAAATTTTATCAGGAATTTTCTAAGTTTCAGAAATATTTTATATAAGTCCATAAAAATACAAATGCCATATTTATTCACATATAAGTGGCAGCATTGTTATTCAAGAATCAAACTAGGAAAGAAAGCTTTTTAATAAAGCTGCATTGCATATTTTTGAAAAGTAATCCCAAAAGTATAGTGAACTAGAGAATACAAATAAAAAAGCAACATTGTGAATATCTCTAAAACATTATGGCAAACTAAAAATCGCTAATAAATACCATCAACTGTAGATAAATGTTTATAAATATCTCTATAGCCACTATAGTTGAAACATCCTTCCCTGCCATCTCCCTTAATTATAGTTCCATTTTATGCACTACTCTCTTAGCTGTTCCTAAGTAAGTGCAGTTAAAGAAAGTCTATGAGTTCACACAGAAAGGAAACAAATAGAAAATATTGTCTTCCTAGAAATTTTGTGAGGTTGAAGAAGGAAGTCAATTATGATGGAAGTCAGAAATGAGGATAGAAAGTGATACAGAATTAAAAAAAAATTATTTTAACATTATGCTGTATTTAAAAAGGAAAATGTAATGTAGATGTAGATGAGATCATGAAATGAAGCAATCTGTTGACTAAATTTGTATGGCCAATCCACAATATATAGTCACCAAATCTGGTTATGTGTCCCATTTATTTGTGGAAATCAGCAAAAGATCTAATTAAAAATATGTTTTCGTATTGCTAATTTTATTTTATACAAGCCACCTCTCTTCTAGGAAACCAAACTTGCTGTTCATTCTTCCATAATGTCTTCTTTCTATTATTTTCTTACTATTTATTTTTAAATTTAGCCTAATGATATGGCTAAGGGTACCTCCCACAAAAGGTCTCAAAAGCAAACTCAAAAGCTTAGTTTTGTCTGTGTTAGCAACTGAAAGAAAAACTTTATGATACAATTGACTTCCTTAAATATATGCCAAAGAGAAGGGGAGTCTGTCATCAAAGCCATCAGATGAACCCACAAATTCACGAAATGGATTGCAGCATGGAATTGGATGGTAAAAGCAACGGGTGGATCACCTAGTTATTACCCTATTTACCCAAATCCAAGACAAGGTTTTTTCCAAATTTCAGGTTGTGAAAATCAATGGTCATCTTAAATTCAAGTACCAACTGGTATACCGTCAATATATCCCAGTCAATTCATCACATGACAAACTCATGCATAATACATCACACGACAAATTCATTGCGCATCAATTCATCACTTGACAAATTCGTCGCAAGACAATTTCGTCTTGAGACAAATTGGAAGGTGAAACACCATGACTGGTGTACGGCAGGGGGAGACACTTGTTGGATTCAATGGGTTGGGAGTCACCCCCTGCCATACTCCAATCAATGTTTCTCACCTTGTGTAATTTGCAAAGAAAATTGCGATTCATTCTGGTATTATTAAAATATAAAGAAAAATTTTGCTGCAGAAAAGTATTTCCTCGGGTCGTACACCAGTCATGGTGTATTGCCTTCCAATTTGTTTCACAAATTTGTTGAGCGACGTACTGATGCACGATGAATTTTTCATGCAATGAATTGATGCACAACAAATTGATCGCAACAAATTGACTCATGAAAATTGATCGCAACGAGTTGTCGTAGAACCGTAGGAAGTATAGTTACACATTTTATTGATGTTTTTTAAACAAATAAAACAAGATAAAATAACTGTGTCGACTGAAATTTTTCATTGCAAACTTACAATCCATATTTCAATAATAAATAATAATAAAAATATACATTTAAAAATTGTTTTTTTCTCAAACAAAAATTTGTTACAAACTATTTCAATTAATGATATCTATACCTATATACACTTATACTGAATATGTGTGTTCGAAATATACCCCAAATACATTGTGAGAAATGAGGTAAAATTTTTTTTTCTGTTTTGACAGTCTGCTAAAAGGGGTGTCGTCTTAGATTTGAGTAAATATGGTATTATTAATAATAATAAAGTATTTTGGTGAATTAACTGGATCTACTCAGCAGTATATTTATGTCACAAGATACAAGGCCAACGCAGCAAAAAAAGGGTGATGTGCAAAAATCATCCAGTATGCAGAATTTTATCCAAACACACTCTGTTCGACAAATGCAGGATTCATGGCTAGAGAGTTTATGTAAGATTTCATGTTATACAGTATTATTGTTTTTATTTTATGAATCTTTGTACAAAACTGGAGAGATAAGAGAAATTCCAAAACAAAAGAACATCAACAAAATATTTCTCGATAGAATTGTCAGAATATGAGACCAAACTGTGATGCCTTGACATATAAAAGATTATGGCACCTCACTAGCAAAGACCTGGTAGTTTCCGCAGAAACTGCAGGCTAAATCTGTAATGCTCATAACTTCATCATCAATAATCTATTATAATAATACAAGGCAGAACAATTGGGCACTGCTGATTGGGTGCTGGATTTTTGGGCACACAATTTGGACATTAAATTAAGTTGTTTAATCCAATAAATATGCAATTGATAATTAGAGTAAACAATTGGAATTGGGAGAGGTATATGTACTCATTTGCAATGTTGAAATCATGGTTTTGGGAATGGGTAATTATCTCTTATCATTTTCACATTTTGAGCCTCCAGCTTTTGTTTTTGATTTGTAAAAAGACTGAGATAAATCGCATTTGTGATTGTCTTCCAATATTTTTCATATTCTTTGAGTGTTATTGGAATCCTTTCCTGTTCTCTTTCACATTATTTAGCAAATATTTAAATCTGATTTGTATCCTTGCAGTGACTGTAACCAAGTTGGAGAACACAAAATTCATCCATGACGGCTTCGTGTACGTGTTTGACAAGCTGAATAAAGATGGAGACATAAAGTACTTGAGGTTTGACAGCAAAGCTGAAAGTTGTCATGGTCATCTACATGCAATACTTAGTGATGAATTCTTGTGTAGGCAATCATCTCAATAGTGATGCAGCAACATTAGACATTGTCAAAATAAAACATTCAATAAAAAGATACTCTGAAGAGATGATGGAGACTCCATCCCAGCTGCTGAATCACTATCTGAAAGGTAAATGCGGGAATTCCATTGTAGCATAATTGCCTAGCAGGTGAATGCCATTAGGAAACTGGTCCTATGTAAAAGAAATCAGATTGCAGCAACACTGCCAGTGCCAACCAAACTGGAGAGCCTTGTAGTTTCCGAGGTCTACAGAAACTTCTTATGACAGCACAAAACTATTTCTCTTGTGAGACCCTGGTAAGGATATGCCAGATCCACAAAGTATATGATTTTTGGAATAGAGGATAACAAAAGATGGAGCGAACACATGAAATAAATTTTCATGGACAGGACATTTTGGTTGGTACCTCCACAGTTTGCACAAAGTTATGTCATCCTGGCCTATTGTGGTAGATTCATTTTTCCTGTTCTTTATGTTTTTTTCCATGAATAAGCAACATCAAACTTACAATCGAATCTTCTCGCTAATTAAGAAAATGTGACCACAATCCAACCTGGACTCAAATTCATTGGTCCTTGAACTGGCTGTAATTGGGTGAGCAACAAAAGCATTTCTGACGTCACAATTGCATGGATATCTATTTCATTTAACACAGTAATGATACAGAATTCACTCTTTGTGTTTGTATGATTGTTGCTGTTGTCTTTGTTCCATTGCATCGACTTGATGAAGCAATTGAAGATCTAGGAGAGCACTTGCCAGTGGAATTGTAATCTCTTCTGAACTGGTTTGACATTAATTACACTGGGAAATAATCTCAACAGGACACAATGAAGACCAAATATGTGGAACTTATACGAAAGCGTGCTGAACAACCATGATCGAAGAAATAATTTTGCAGAAGTAGCTCACCAACATTTGGAATCTGAGATGGATGTAAATCACCCTTCATTGTGGAAGTTAATTGATGACCTGCATAGTATGCAGATAGGAGTATGATAAATTTCATCAAAGCTATGCTTCTCTTGACAAATGGGTAGAAATACCAGCAAGTGGACCAGAGGATCAGTGGAATTTTCCAGGATGTGTATGTGTGTGTATTTTTGGCTAATCAACCTCTTGGATTATTATAGCCATAGCTCCTTCCACACCGAACACACTCACAAGGGAGGAGGGAAACCCAGTGCAGGCATTAGCATACTCTTAACAAAGAGTACCAAAGGTGCCAACAGCTTAACATCCATTCCGAAGGATGGAACACTGATTTTGCAGTCTGGAATTTTCCAGGATTTTCAAAACCAAACAATTATTGAGTTTCTTAAGGGCATCTCCCATAACTTTTCAATGGATTAAAATTGTTCATTATTGGTGAAAATTATTTCATTACATTTGGTAACACTTTGAATTTTAGTTTTTTGAATTTTTGTAAATGTTTGAATTTGAATCTCCCATAACTTTTTAATAGATTAAAATTGTTCAATATTACTGAAAATCATTCTATTAACTTTTGTAACAGTTTGAATTTTCGATTTTTGAATCATTGTAATTTTAACTTTCTCCATATACGTAGAACACTACTCCCACGATATCAGCGAGGGACGCATTCTGCAAAAAGTCACGGATACCTAATTCACAGATATTGGGCCTTATGTTTACATTATATCTTAGGATAAGGTCACCATACAAAAGAAGTAATTTAAACAAATTTTATGCACTATTTAGGCTTATTTTTACTGGTAATAGTACTAGATAATATCACCTATATAAATTTGAAGAATATTTCATCAGTTAAATTCATTCCAGTTTGTCTCAAGTGAGGTTGGAGATCCTCATACAGTAATTAAAGAAGAATAATTGAATTTGTCCATTTTTATGAAAGAAATAGTATTACATTGAGTAAATTACTATTAGCATCGTATTTTACTAGGGATAAAAGAAATAATAGCCTTGCTTATCTGCGTTATTTTTACCTTTCCTTTGAGAACTACGAACTGTTACTTACGTTCGTAGTTCTAAAAGGAAAACTAAAATATTAAATACTATTAATATATACTACTGTAAAAGAATATGACTCAGATACTTTAAGTATATGTATACCGATTATTGCTTATCTGAGAGATACTGCTATCAAAAGTAAAAAGGTTTCCTAATACATATTTATTGCCAAGTCACAGCATATGTAGTAATTAACATGGGACATTTGAATAAAAGTCGGACATGGCAAGATTACGAAATTCTTGAATTTATAAAAATTAAGCTCTTACAGTCGAAGTGAATACGATTTCGAAGATTTAAAAGAATTGTGTAGTAATTTTCTTACTACTAAAAGCAATTCTACTCCTTCTAATGTACGAAATAACAATAGTGAAAGTGAACAGACAATCAAAAGAAAATGGAAAACAAAACTTAATAATAATGATTTTAATTGGAAAACTCAAAATTATTTTTACAATTTTTATTTTATCATTTCTTATGTGTACAATAAATAACCATAAATGATCAACTTTTACTTATTAATCACTACTAAAGAAAATGTTTATAAAAATCTCAGTCCTTAAAGAGGTTACGTAAAATAACGTGTTGGAGAGATTCGCGGATATGTGAGACCTTGCTCGTGAATACTGGGTAATGGGAGATAAAACCAACTCGCGGATATGTGAATTCGCAGATACTCAGATCGCGGATAATGGGGGAGTAGTGTATAGGGGAAAGTATTGTATTCATGAAAAAAATCAACTTCGAGATTTCAACGGAAATACATATTTTGAGGTCCCCTGAACATGTTTTGACCATTTTCTCAATGATGTCTGTGTGTGTGTGTGATACCTTTTTGTGGGTGCTTTAACTCAAAAACTATTAATCAGGTCAATGCAAAATTTTATATTTACCATTTTTATAAAAGTCAGAATAACTGATTAGTTTTTGGTAAATATCGGTCAACTGGAAGTAGGTTTACTCTTGTCACTTATCCGTTATTTTGAAATGTTTGCTTTAATATTTGATAAATGTAAAGTGTATCAGAATAAAAGTCATAGGAAATTTAATTTCCTATGACTTTCAAAAAATCTCAGAGCACCAGAGCACAACCAACGCACAGTGGTGAGCAGGGTAATAACTAGCAAGGCACCAAATTAGTGCCCTGCAGTCTGGGTAAGCAAGTAATGTGCCACATGGCCTCACAATACATGAAGAAACAAACATTTATAATTATTAAATCAATAAGTATCAATCAATAGAACAAGAACTCAACCACAAAGAAGGAACTGGGATTTGTTGAATCGCCATCAATGAAATGCAAGAATAGGCTGTGACTAGAGAAGAGAGGAGGTAAGCTGTCATTTCTGCAGCTTACGGAGATGATTTTATAATTATTTAATTCCACTATGGTTATAAAATTCAGATAAGTACCTAATAAATGATGAACCTGGGAATGAAACCTATGATGTAGCACCTAAATACATATGTAGGTATGTGTCTGTATGCAGCGTGTAATTCCCTCGCATATTTAACATGTGCACTGGATTTAAATGTTCGTGGTCATTTTTTATTATTTATAAATAATTTACATGGAATTTGAGGGTGGCAAATGAAATGTATTCCTCAAGTCCGACCATTTTGGTTAATATGCGTATGTTATCTCCTTGAACATATACTATAAATTTTGCCTCTCGCTGATCTGGCAATCTCGTTATTCCGGTACTACTCCGGTCCCGAGGGGTGTTGGATTATTGAGAGTTTAATTGGTGTATGTATATATATATATATATATATATATATCATTATATGTAGACATTCCTTAAAGAGGAGTAACATATAACATATGATATATAGGAGGATACTAATGTTTAGGCACTTCCAGAAAAGCGGCAGTCTCAAAATTTTTTGTCAATAGGATTATGTGCAAAACCTTCTAGAAAAAACGAAAATCTTGAAAAAGTTCAGCAATGCGGCCGCTAAAAATTCTAAATTGTTTAAAAAATTTTCAAGGTTTATGTATTTCTGCATGTGCTACAGAGCTGAAATTTTTTTTATAGGTAGAATTTGTAAAAAAACGAAATAGGGATTATACAAATTTTGACATTTTAATTTGTTTGGCAGTTAAAAATTCCTTAAGTTTAAACAAATAGGTAAATGTTTCGATACTACGAGGCGAGATAGGGAGCTGAAATTTTTAAGTTATTTAGAGATTAGTCTATACAAACAAATAAACATTTGAGTGTATCCATGAAATTGTTATTGCAGCCGTTAAAAATCAATTAATTTTAAACAATTAGATAAATGTTATTTCACTTCTAAATGTGCTACAAATTTAAAATATGGCAGAAATGTGTGGCATTATTAACCCAATGTGGAAAATTTATAATATTCCTAAAATTGCAAAAATTAGTGATTGTTTTACTTCATTATTGTTCTATAAGGAAAAAAACGAAAATCGGTCCACAGGAGAAATCTTATGTATTAAAGAAATATTTCCCATGATGAAATATCTCTCTGAAAAATGAATTTTTTTCAAGGTGAGATGAAATTCTTGCTGTATGCAAGCACCTTCTACTAATATATATATATATATATATATATATATATATATATATATATATATATATACACATATATCGATTTTTATATTCAGCTACCACCCAGCTCTTCCCGGTTGTCTCAACAATTTTCGTCCAGGAATAATGCATGCCAATCCAAACAATACTTTATATTTATGTATAGTATTTATCATTTGATATATGAGAAAGTTTGTGCTATGTATATTGTACCAATTTTTTCCCCATTCATGTAAGCTACATCTTCATTCTGTAAATTTCCAATTTGGAAAATATGCAGCTTATATGTGAGCAAACATGGTATATATTTAAGATGCTCAAAATCTTGTCTTATAAATTAATAAAAATGGAATATTTTATTAACCTGAAGTTTCTGCATCTGGGTTTGTGTCTTATCCAGACGATCTTGTATTATATTAAGATCAGTTTGCATATTATCTCTATCTCGCTGAGCTTTGGAGGCTGCAGTTTGCAGGATTTCCACACGTTCTTGGAGCTTTTCTGCTTCAACATGAAAAGAGTCGTTCTCTTTCTGTAACCGGCTCATTACAGTCTGTAATAAGTAGAAGTATTAGATTAATAGAAACAAATTGGTATTAAATAAACTACCATTTTATGCAGTGGTGTCATTCTGCTGGTTTGCACCAGTTCCAACAAACTGGTTGTTAATACTTTTCTCACAACAAAAGGATTCAACATCTCCTGTAAATTAGGAAAATAGCAAGACAATCGAACCTGTTATTAATGGACTGGAATATCATCACTGACTTTATGTAGTTGAAATTCATCAAGGCTATGAAAAATATTTCTCATAAAAGAGTTGCATGGGATTGTACATTGTTTTCAAACAGCAGGAATTTGATATCATTGTGAAAAATTTATTGCACCTATTGAGTCCAAATTTGTGCTTTCTCAAGACCACAAATATCATTTTTTGGATAATAAATAAGCCTCTGTTTTTCACCTGAGATTTTTCATATTTATCCCTGAGACGGTCTGCTTCCAATTGAGCTGCTTCTCGTTCTTTCTGCAATCTTGTTGCCTGACCTTGAGCTTTATCAAGTTGGGATTGGACGCTTTCAAAGTCATAGGTCTGCTTTTCCTTTTCCATCTGAAGCTGGGTTTTAGAAAAATGCAAATAATCAGAAAATATGAAATCATGAAAAAGAAATTAACAATTTGAAAGTATAAAAATATCTATGATATTTTTTTAATTATAATTTAAAACAAAAATACTGGAAGCTTACTTGGTTTGTCTTGAAGTCATAGGACTGTGGCTTTTTTGTTTTCCACAAACAAGAATATATTAATCATTAACTGTACTAATGAAGGGTAAAGGGAGGTTGAATGATTTCAAGATGTTTATTTGCTAAATTAAACCTAAAAGTGCAATCACTAGCCTTATTAGGCTAAAAAGAGTTAAAATTGAATGTATTATATGCACAAACTATATTAGGGAAATTCAAAGAGCTCCTCATGCACTCTGTTAGGATGCATTCTTTATAAATTTTACCTTTTAGCCAGAATTGCTAACTATAAAGATTTACCTTTCCTTACTTATGAGGCTTCTTACATATCTTGATCAATGAAATAACAGTGTTGCTCAAAAATTGATCATGTTGTGATTTCTAACTTTCAAAAGTGAATATTTGCTACAAAGGTTCAAGAATAAATTCATGTCTCTTCTATCTCTCCAATACAATTAAAAATGACTTGCTGCCCTCACCTGTTTTCCCATCAGCTTCAAATGAAACATTATTTTATTTCAATCTCTCCATAAAATGGGAGATTTTAAAAATTTAATGTATTACATTTACCGTATATATTTGTGTATAACGCACAGTTTGTAGACCAAATTTTCAGGTCATAAAGTAGGGGTGCATGTTATACATAGGTAACACTTTTGTGGGTGAAATGAGGGAAAATCACGCTATTTATCAATAATCCAGCTTATATAGTGTATCAAACATGTAATTACTTCCCTACAATTGTCCAAATATTCCACATTTCACTAGTTAATCAGCTGATTGCAGTAGTCTCCCGTAAACTCACCACATAAACTTTCCGCAAAAGATGTATCGAAAGCAAAAAACATAGTATATGAAAATTAATAATTAACGGTGAAAAAATTGTTATTATATGCAGTAATACCTTATGCAACATGAATTCTGACACATTTTCTTGTTGAGGTTTATTACATGTATGCACACAGTAATTACAATTTTGATGTGTTTTTGACATTAGTCACATGTTTTAATTCCTAATAGGTCTGTTTAATAGTGTTATTATTGACACAGAACATTATAGTTGAGGTAGATGCGATAAAAATTTTATAAATACCTAGAATAAATTCCATTACGTATATTGAGATCTCAATAGCTTAGTAATTAATTAAATAATTAATATTAAAAAACACCAAAATCAATATACATTCTATAACAACTTACCCTTCTAACTTCAGCCTGTGCTTTGTCAAGACGTTCCTGCAGCTGATCAGCATCTGACTGAGCCTTGTCAAGAGATGCTTGAAGTTTTTCCTGAGCAAGCTGAGCTTTCCCTAATGTTGCCTGTGACCTTTCTAGTTCCTCTCTTAACTTAACCAATTCAGCACCAGCTCGTTCCTTCTCAGCTGTGGCACGAGCCAATGCTCCTGCTGCTCGTTCAAGTTCCTCTTGACCACTCTCTCGCTCTGATTGTGCATTCTCTAGTCGAGCCTGAACAATATTGTCAAGTCATTAATCTTATACACCTCTCTAATTATTAGTTTAGAATTTAGAAAAATATTTATAAGTGCTTACAATGTAACTGCCTATGGCAATATTGGATATTGCCAATTAGATAATTAAAGAATAAACAAAATTAAACATGGTGATCTTCTGTACATAACTACTTTTTATAGAAATAATCATTTCAATCCCATTCACTTACATAACAATATTTATCATGATAAAATATGTATTATATTCTCACCTTCAGACGATATACTTCTCCTTGAGACTTTTCTAGCTTTTCTTGTAAAGAGTCTGCTTCAGCACGTGATCTGTCTCTTTCAGCAAGTGCTGCCCTTGCCTCTGCCTGAGCCCTACGTAGTTCAGCTGAAGCTCGCTCAGCTCTTTCAGTAGCACGGTCCAATTCCTCATGTTTTGAAAAAATGACACCCTAATCACTCATAAAACATGAAAAGTTTCATAGTTTCAACTGCTAATAAAAAAATGGTTATTTTGCATCAAAACTCAACTGCATTACATCATGAACAAGTATATCTTCAACAGTTTTTAAGGTAAAACAGATACAAATAAATTAATTTTAAGCTCAAAATTAACTCTCAAATAAAACTAATATTTACTCTTATTTCAGTTGTAGGCAATCAATTTTTTCTTAAATGCAAAAGGGAAAATTTACAAGCAACTAGTGCATTTTACAGAGTATTTCTACAGAAGCTGGGAATATTCCTGTTTCGGAACAAGGAACAGTTACAAAATTTGAAACCAGAATAGGAATGAAAAACTTGCATCGGAACTGGAACAGGAACAAAGGTGATCAAAATTTCAGTTCTGAATGATTCCTTTTAAAAAAAATGGATAAATTAATATTAATAATTTGTTTATTTTTGTTAATTTAAACACAGACTTTTTTGATTTTATATGAAAACAATTGCAATGTTTTTTAACATGCAAAACAAAAAATGTCTCATCTCTGGTTTTTCTTCTTACTTATTGCTATGAATTATAATCCAGTGCTTAGTCCCTGGTATCCAAAACTATTTGGATTCCACATTTCAAAACAATGGTAAATTTAATTCAAAATAATAGGAATGTTTTCACATATTATTTAATTAATTAATTATTAACGCTGTTGATCTTTGTCAATTACATTTTTTTAAATTCTTTTCAATATATAACTAACAAGTACAGATGTAGACAGGTTTCCCGTGGTACAGAAGTGCCTTTCGTCAAATTCGACATAGTACACTAATCGTATACTAATATATTTGCTTTGAAATCAGAAACTTATTTTTTCTTATATTGCGGCAACCCTGCTTTTTAGATCTGTTTTAAACATGTTCATTTTGTTTTGTCATTCTATACTACTACTACTGTACTACAAACAAAATTTCTTTGAAATCCGTTCAGCCAATACCCTCCAAATTAATAGTTACAGACAAATTGTAACTTTGATATTGTGGTAGCCCTGTTTAGTCGACCCAGTTTGAATATAATAATTTTGTTATTTATTAATATAAAGATTATATACATCAGTGTTTCTCAACCGCTGGTTTGTGGACTGCTACCGGTCTATCATCCGATATTGGCCGGTCCGCGGTATTCCATTTTTCTCATTCAAGTTCTATAATGGACAACATTGATTAATGAGAGAATTTCGTTTTCAGTGTTTAAAATGTAAAAATTGTCAAATAGTTGGTGTTTTGAAATTGATTTTCCCGATCCTTGGTGGAATATTCAGATAATACACTGGTCTGCGATAAGCTTTCTGTTGAGAACCACTGATATACATCATATTTGGTTAAATCCATGCTGCCAGTTCTCTATAATTACTAGTAAAAGAAATATTATATTACTTTTTATTGTGGTAGCCCTGCTCTTTAGCTCAGCTTTAAACATCTTGATTTCATTATGGTATGTTGTATAAATCTTACAAACAAAATTTAATTGAAATCCGTTTGGCCAATTCCTTCCAAATCCTTAATTACGGAAAGAATTTAATTTGTAATTGTGGCATCCCTGTTTGGCTGATTCAGTTTAAATATGCTATTATGATTTTTTATATATGTGTATATTATAAATATTATAATTTGGTTAAAGTTCAACATAACTATGTGTAAAAAGAATGTTTTATTTTTTGTATTGTGGCAGTCCTGCTTTCTATATCTATACTATACATCTTGATTTTGTTTTTTTATGTTACACGCCTCCTTTCTACAAAATTTTATTGAAATCGGTTTAGCCAATTCCTTCCAAATTCATAATTACCGAAAAGTTTAACTTCGTAATTGTGGCTCCCCTGCATTGTCGATCCTGTCCAAATATGCCACTTTGGTCATTAATTTATGTGAATATTTTATGTACCAAATTTGGTTGAAATCAGTTAAGCCAATTCTTCCCTGATATATGCGTAGGAAGGGATGGACAGACGGATGGACATCACAAGGATAATAGTGCTTTTCAGCATTGACAAAAAACACTAACAAGGGGAAGACCAGACATCGGTGTCATAAACTGTGACCAATTTTTGCTGGTGGTTAGAAGCATAAAAATAAGCAGACACGTGTCTTGACTTTTCTCTCCATAGACCCTAGTTCGCTAGAAATTGGGGGTGAAAGTTTACTGAAAACTAGAGAGATACCTGTTCAAATTCAACGGGAAAGGTTTTTGTGAAATAAAAAATGAACATAAATATGCCTTGACTTTCTTTGGATGGCAAGAAAACAAACTATCGTTCTTTTAGGCGTTCATTGTTTCAAGTTTCAAACTTATACAATGATTCTAAGTACCTAATTATAATATGCAAATGATTAATATTCTACATTTAAATGTACTCCTTCTCGTAAATAACGCAACAAATGTTGTTTACATTGGTTGCTATGAAAAGATTTTCTCTCTCCTCTCTCTCGCACTAACTGTAAGAGCATTCAAAGCATGCTTCCACCCATAAGAATTGAAATAACAATAGGATTTCGAGGTTTAACAATGTAATGGGTTGGCATGGCAACATCCCATTAAAATGGCAAGATTTCCCCAAAATATGTGAATTAAACATTTAACATTAGGAATTTCGAACTGTGGGCAGAAAGAAATAGATGAACACAATAAGAAACTTCATAGTTTTTTCTTTAAAATGAGCTAGATCTGAAGATCATAGGTGAATTCTTTCTAATTCAGATCTCAAGAAGAATAAAAGCCTGCAAATCAAAAAGTCGAGTTTTACGTGTTATCATATGGGAAATGGAATTGCCTACCTTGGAGTGGAACCAAGGACTTTTTTGAGATTTCTTTTCATTGCCATCTTACAAGATGTGAGTTGATCATTCCTGCCAAATATGAAAAATGAATCTCGTTCCGTTATTGAGTTATTCGCATTTTTATAGCATGACAGAAGGAGCCACAAAGGGACAAAGGGACCAAGGGACAAAGGGACAGAAGTAGCCTTTTATTATTTTTAGATTACTGCACTCCTTATAAGGTCTTCATGGGGAGTTAACAAATCCATAGGCAGGCTAGCTGAGTGGTTAAGGTACTAAACTACAAATCTGATGATTCTTCTTCTGTGGTTCAAACCCCAAAACTGGCAGTTTTTTGTTTTTAATTTATTATATTGAAGCAATATATGATATAAGTTTTATTCTGTTTTAAAATAAGGCCTTGGATTATTATTTTTAGAAAAACAAATTACACAATCCATGCTCAGTAAGCGTATGCATGGGAAAAAACAGATCCTATTGCTTACATAGTGCATATTCATTAACGGTTAATTAAAATTATAAATGAATTTCAAAGCAGTAGCATTGTTGAACAGCAGGAAGGTATTGCTGGCAAAATCTTTTATTATTTTGAAAATGTATTTTATTCTAATGGAGAGGGGACTAACAATTCAAAATGAAAGAATACAAGTTGTATTCACGCACACATACTTTCGCGCATGCACATACACTGTTGTGTTGTTAGTATGAATGTAACATGAGCGCTTCGTCATTTGACATGGCCGTAAAATTTCTATGGAGCCCATTAAATCCAAGACCCTGGGTTCTCTTGAAGCTTCGGGAAATTTTAAAAAATCTATTATAATGAAGTATTATTTGATGCAAGTATTATTCTTTTTTGAAAAAATGCCTTGGATTATAATTAAAAAAAAAGCAAATTATGCAATTCATTCTCGGTAAGTGTATGTGTGAGAAAAAATTATGAGTATGTATAGATCCCCATTTAAGGGGCCATACAACAGTGTGTGTGCATGCACAAAAGTATATGTGTGCGTAAATACAACTTGTATTCTTTCATTTTAATTAGCCCTCTCTCCATTGGAATAAAATACATTTTCAAAATAATAAATGATTTTGCCAGCTAGCTTGCGTATGCATTAATTAAATCCCCATGAAGACCTTATAAGGGGCGCAGTAATTTTCAATAAACTTTGATCCCCAATTTCTTGCGAACTAGGGTCTATGGAGCCAAAAGCCAAGACACTTTTCTGCTTATTTTTATGCTTCTATCTACCAGCGAAAATTGGTCATAGTTTGTGACATCGATATCTGGTCCTTCCCTTGTAAGTTTAATCTTAAACTTTTTGTTGCTGAAGATTAAAATATTGAAGAAATAATAAGTGGAAATAAATGAGTTCTTTAGAGTTAACTGGGCACAGTGATAGTGGCACTATCAATGGTGAGAAAGCGATGAGAAATGATATTACTACAAGTCAGTGTCGATGGCAAGATAGTGATGAGAAACGGTACTACTAGGGCATATGAACATATTACGGAAATTTGAAGATGAGGAATTATGCCGCATAGCTTTAGGGTATTCCGTCTTCCTTGACCCCCTGGGTTGGGTAGGGTTGGTTGGCTTGTGTTGGTTTAGTTTCCACGTTCTTTGTGTTCCTCCCCTTGGGGTTTGTTTCCTAACTATTTATCATTACTTCAGCTTCACATACCTCTTCTAAAATATCACAAATTGCAAGTCAACAACAACGAGTGATATAAGTGAAGATCAATGCAACCCAACCCAAAACAGTGTCCATATTGAACGTGGAAAGAAAACCTATCCAAATCTAAATAACCCAACCCAACCCGGGGGGCTGAGGAGGACAGAGAATCATCTCCAAATTTCTGTAATACATACATATGCCGTAGCAGTACCATTTCCTGTCGCTTTCTTGCCATCGACAGTGCCACTGTCAATGTTCCCAGTTAACTCTAAAGAGCCAATAAATGTTCTTGACATCATATTCTGATATTTTATTAAGAACTGGAATTAGATTGCAACTTTTATGCAGTTTCATCTATAACAAGTTTTTGATGATGTTAAAAAAAAGTTTGAATTCAGATTAAAAATTTTCAATGAAAATCATATTTTTTAAAACTAGGAACTGTTCTGGAACAGAAATGGAACCATTTTTTTATCACTCAGAACAAAACCAGGAACAGAATGAGTTATAAAATTTAAGGTTGGAACTGGAATGCTCAGAACTGGAACCAGAACTTCCCAGCTCTGATTTCTACCATTCATTTTTAAAGAAAGCAAATACAGTCTACTAACTTGTGAAGTGTTAAGAGTTGAACGCCCAAATGTTGCTTGTGACCTTTCCAGATCAGCCCTCAGTCTCTCATTCTCCAATTCAAGTTTAGCTGTGCGTGCTCTAGCAGCCTCTCTATCATCAACACTGCTACCAGCCTCCCTCTGAACTTTTTCTAATTCAGCTTTACACTTGCCCAATTCTGACTGAGAAGCTTCCAGTTTCGCTTCCAATTTATCTTTCTCAGCCTGTGCTCTCTCGAGACGAACCTTTGAGAAAATTAAATATTGCTTTAGTACATAAGAGAAATAACATCATAAAACTATGCTATTGATAAATTATACTAGATATTTCATGCAGTATTATTCTTTGGTAATTGTTCACGTGCAAAGATCAGAGATCAACTTATTAAGTAAAGACCATATACCTAATCAAGGTAAGAACAAGTAGCAAATTCGCCATAAATCTTGATTGTACAATTTACATTATTTATGAATTTTTATATCAAATCATTTTCATAAAATCATTACTACCAGGTAATTTTTCTTTTCAGAAGTGGTAAGGCCATGATTTAATGAGAATTGGGCCAGAATTGAACAGGATTTGCACAACATGCAAAATGCATTTAATTTACAGTATGTATCAGAATGATCTCTGACAATCATCTTCTTTCAAATATTACAATAAAATATATACTTTGACCCAAATCTTGCAACATGGATGAGTGAATTTCCTATATCTCCTTCCCTTTCTTTCCTCCTCCCTCTTTCCACCTCTCTTTCCTCCCACCCTCCATTCACCTTTCTCCCTCTCTCTGCTCTCATTCATCACTCTCCCTCTTTATCTCCTTCCTCCTGCCCTTTTCTAATTCTTTCAATCCCTTTCTCTTTATCTACCTTCCACCATATCTCTCTCCCCATATCTGCTCCCTCTTTCTCTGCATCTGTATAGTAATTTAGATAAGCAGAAGAATCGGTACTAAATGCCAAACCCATTAGGATTACGTAGTTTCGTAAAAATTCCAACAATAAGGAGTGCTATGACGGTGAATGATTTTTCCTTCAATAAATGTGAAATTTTGCCTTTAAAAACAAATTTGCGGACCGATTAAATGCACATTCAAAAATTGATGGTAAGAAAATAAATTGGTAATGGTAAGAAAAAAGGCTTGAATGCTATATTTCATCTCTTCCTATGTTATTCAAATGGAAAGAAGATCCTGGAATTAAACCCATGATATTACTATAGACTTTGAACAGTAAAAAATTTGAAAGAGGTAAGGCCAAGTAAATCCTGTAAGTATGATTTAAATTGTAAACACCATTCTTGACTCAAAAGTGTTTTAAATGTTCATGACACATGGAGATTTTAAGCAAATAATATGATAGATAGATCATGTTACAATTTTTTTGTCGCCAATCACTGTATACTTATAATGAAAATTAAATAACCAAAGTCTTAGCCAGAAATGCATCTCCTTTCCTTGTACTATTAATTCTACAAGAAAATTTGATCCACTATTCATTGATCTGCCATTGAATGCACTTTTCAGTAACACATCCTTGTCAAATAACTAGGCATGGCTTATATAAGGTTTAACTCAAATGAGTCTTGAGCTTAGATTAAGCATATATTTCTGTTATTGGAGTCTTGTATCATTTTAGTAATTGAATTAATTAACATCTATGTAATTCAAGGTGAAAATGCCTGCTCAAAATATTACTGCTAGGATAAAATTAAAATAAAATACTAGGTGTTGAACTTTCAGCATGCAGTCATTGGACAAAAAATACAATAGTTGTGACACAATGAAAATTAACAATTTAATCTGGCATTACTTCTATTATACTGCTTTACCTGTAGCTTCTCAATTTCTGAATCAGCAGAATGAAGCTTCATTTTATAATCTGCAACCTCACGCTCATGCAGTTCTCGTTCTTCTTGCTTCTCCTGCTCTGCCCGATCACGCTGTTCTCGAAGTTGTGTCATTTGCTTTTCCTTGTCTGAAATGGCTTCCTCCAAGGATGACAGTGCACCCTCCGAAGAACAGTGGTGTGCTTGAACTGCAGCCAATCGAGCTCGTGCCATGTCCACCTGCTCGGATTTCATTCATTGTAACAATATCTTTTGAGATATCATTGCCATTGTTTACACATTTTTAAACTCTATAATTTTCTTAAATAAATCCAGTGAAAAAATAAAAACACATAAAAAGATCACAATATGCAGAATCACTATTTCTAAGAATTAATCATGAGCAACATTTATAGCAGTGTAACAAAATAATTGCACGAAAGATTTCTTGTCTTGTCTTATGGGGATTGTATTTTATCAAAAAATTGCTGGAGGTATGAATCTTATTCTTCAGCATGATTTAAAGAAAATAAGCGCCATATAATCATAAAAGAAATATGTTGCATTCAAAATCATCAATAAAATTAAAGAACAGTTTTGGGTTACTGAATATTGCTCTATTACTATATGCATTAATATTTGGCTGGTAGTCTATAAAAATTTTGGTTGGGATTATAAAAGAATGCTCAAATATATCACAAACACTTCATAATATGGTACTTATTAATGATCTATCACAGCTTATCAAATAATCAGCGAAATAATGTCAAATACACTTTCATGTTTTGAAAGATATTTTATTCTTATAAACATCAAGAATGAATCAATTAATACAGCAAATAATTAAAATTCATTGGGTATATTTGAATTAAGCACACATCATCGCTTGAATATATAAGCTACATAATTAACTCAAAAATGGAAAGGTTTTGTAAATAAATGACAATCAACACTGCTTTGGGATGTTGGGACTTATTAATATCCACAAACAGCAAAGGGATTGTCTACCTTCTCATAACCTTCCATTATGTGCTCAGCCCTGAGAGAGCCCTTCTGAGGCCCGCCTGCCCTCACCTGGTTGTCCTTTTCCTTGAGCAAGTCCTCCAAGTTCTCGATCTTCACCATCCAGCCCACACCAGCAGCAACAGATCGATGAGAAAGTTAGCAGAATATCAACAATCACAAAACAGATCATTCAGCAGATATATTTTTACATCATTTATCTATTTTCAAAATAGGAATATACTTTTATTATTAATTAATAAAAATTATTGCAAAGACAAATTGTTAATTGCATGGTATCTATTCAATCCAACAAGCAGTTGTTAAGAATATAGCAACCAATTCTTGCAAAAAGAAAGTCTTTATGCAATAAATGTGAAAACAATATAATTGCCATAACTGAGAAACATTTTTAAATGTCAAATTTAAACTATATATGTTTAAGATGTTACAATAAACAAATCAAAAACAATAATTGCTTTATAAAAGAGGATATTGAAGTGCAATGAAACATAGGTCGCATTAAAGTGTATTCAATAATCGCTTTTCTTTCCATTTTTCTGACATTTAGTTTTAACTTTTACCAAATGCTTGCAATATTTAGCTTGCCTTTACCATATGCATTATACCTAAAGTGCCATGATAAGACTATTAGTGATATGGAGTTCCATGCAAATTGGTGACCAACAACAATGACATGAAATTTTCGGTACCATTCCAAGTGACAGATACAATGACTTAAAGAAACCTAAATTTAACAATATTATGCCATCTGATATTGTACGAGCATTAATTGACAACAAAAGTAACTTAAATTGCAAAATCCCCTTTTATGTAACAACCATTAGGGAAAAGAATTTATTACCATGATAATTCCTGCAACCATATAATGGTCAAGTAAACAAAATGCGGATTTTGTAAACATGGTAGCCATTCTCAGCAGTAGTTCACCTAACCTTGGTACTACTTATAAAACTTTGAGGGTGTCCACTTTGAAATTTAAATATCTTTCAGGCTTACTAAAACATTATAAGGCTACAGGAATTGATCTAGTATAGAATTCAAGCCATAGGTGAGTGGATGATTTTTTCTTGAATAATTTATTTTTGAGCAGAAAACTATATTGATGGATGGGTATTCAGTTTTTCTTGTAATATTCTGAATGAGCTAATTAAAAATATCTAGATTTCGTGTTACATAATCACCAAAAACAGCTAAGAAGCATGATCAAAATTTGTTTAACCACAAATACATCTGTTCCATTAATAACAAGAGGTAGCCACAAACCAAACTGTAAATAAAAATGGACACTGAATAAACAGCAAATTTAAAGAAACAGATAAATATAGATTTAAAAAATACGAAATTTTGAGCACTACATCAAATGTATGTAGTGTAGAAAATTTTTATGATAAATAGTAGTTTATTTGTTGGGCATATTATGAAGCACAGATTCTACATTTTTACAAGTGTAAGCAAGTAATTCTATTTCACCTCATTCATGCTATTTATGCTATAGGTTGAAAGCATTCTCTACTAAATATTTTGCATAAAAGGTTAACTTCATGAAATAAACATGTGTTACTGGCAACTATGCAATTTAGCTATGCTTGAAAAATGAAAAGCAAGGATAAAAACAAATTAATAAATATAGGAATAAAAAAGAAGACCTTGCATAAATAGAAAATGTCAAATAAACACAAAGAATGAGACTAAAAATAAATAAAAGAGTACACTTACCAGTCAGATGAAATTAATTGCTGTGTAAACATCTTGAACTAGAATTATTTAACTAAAAAGGCAAAAATTCAATTCATATAAAATAAAAAGGTGCATCTATGCAACAATAACTAAATTACTTTTGCTTTGAAATATTTCCATGCTTCAAAATAAAATAACAATGGTGTGCATAGCATAGGAAATTAAACAAATGAGAAAAGCAAACATCAGAATTAATTATACAATAGTGTACAGTATATCCTGCAAAAAATACAATGAAAATAAGTAAACCTTCCAAAATAAAAAATAAGTAAAGAAAATATGTTTCTGCTGTAGTGATGGTAAGCAGACCAAACAGGAAAATAGAAATAATATGCTCTATATCAAACTATTTTTGAACAATCAAGCTCATCCAAGTTGATCACAATTTCAATCAATTCCATTTCATACAGCACAATAAGTCACACAATAAGAACCAAGCAAATAATAAAAGTTGCTCATTTAAGCAAAAAAGATACGACAAAGATCCTTCTGCTGGTATACAATGTTATTTGATTTTTGTAATCCAAGAAAATACGTGGAAACTCAGAACACAGAAAAGCAGATAATATTTATCCATAATAATATTGTACGTAGCAACACACAGTTTGGAAATCACTGCTCTAGAGCGATATATAATACGTATACCCTGCGAAAGGTCAAAACTATTCCCCATGAGAACTTAATTGGTTAACTGAGAGGTTGCCCACAAAAGGTCAAAACTGCAAAAGCTAAACCTGTGATATTCAAGTTTCCTGTATTACAAAATTTGTCTTATCTTATGGTGATGATGATTCAGATGGCAGTGATTAAGAGAAAGTATGAGAGCTATATACTGCTGACACTTGACTAAATGTTAGAATAAGAAATAATGTAGTAAATAAAAATTATTGATTCACTCATTAGTGAATTTTTTTACTAGAAAAGCATATAGAAAATTTTAGGTCAGCCTCTATTCGGGTAAATATGGTAACTGTACTGCATCAAGGGTATTTAGTGCAAACCATGTGTAGATTGTTTCTGTATTTTTGTATTTCAGGTTAAAGTTGTAAAGATAATTTGTGTACACCCTGTAGATTGTAAATGCTTCAATAAAAGCAAAATGTAACAATATGACTGTATCAATACAAATAAAATTCAATAAACTCCAATAAAATCAAACAAAAGATAATTATAAAGGATGTAGAGGCTCTTATTGTTATCTTTATAAATATATTAGTATTTAAAGCAGAGGTGTGCTGATAGAATACAGTGTCCTCGGGGGGAATGTTTCTTATGACTACTCTTATTATTTTGTCAATTCATAATAATAATTTTACAGTGTGGGTGAATAAGGATTCCTTGAGAGTTTCAGGGAGTGTATTGGGAAAAATAGGTTAAGAACCTCTGCACTAGACCAAGGAGTCCCAAAGTTTGTGCATTGAAGGGCACATATGAGGACTGATCAAAAATATCCAGGACAGAATTTATTATACAAAAACAAAAGTATTTAAAAGTTATCTCCTTCAAACTATGATCCCCCAGATCATATGCAATGATTCCAGTGATCCTTCCACTTTTCAATGTATGACTGGTAAGCCGGTTTCAGAATAGCCTGCAGCTGCCATGTTGTATTCAGTTTTATCTCTGCGACGTCTTGAAATCATTTCCCCTTCAGGGTGATCTTCAGTCTGGGGAAGAGGAAGAAGTCGCAGGGGGCCAAATCTGGTGAGTAAGGTGGGTGGAGAACCACTGGGATGCTGCAAGAATTCTCTGACACTGAGGGCCGCGTGACATGGCACATTGTCGTGGCGCAGAAGCCAGATACTGGAAGACCACCTGTGAGGCCGTTTTCGTCCAACTTGATCTCCAAAACATTGCAAAACGCTTCTGTAGACAGTCTGATTCATAGTCTGGCCTTGGGGAAGAAATTCATGGTGTACTAGACACTCTGTATCAAATAAAGCAATCAGCATTGTCTTGACATTTGACCAAACTTGCCTCACTTTCTTCGGCTGAGGTGACGATGGCGTCTTCCATTGTGACAACATTTGTTTTGTCTTAGAGTCGTACCCATAAACCCATGATGTATCACCAGTGATGATGCTTGGCAAAAAGGTGACATCATTTTCAGCACATAGCAGAAGTTTGCGGCACACTGCCACACACTGTTCCGTCTGATCTTGCGTGAGAAGGCAGGGACAAGTTTTGCCAAAACGCGTTTCATCCCAAGGTCCTGCGTCAATATCGCTTGACATGTTCCATATGAAATGTTGAGTTCATCAGCAATTTCTCTGATTGTCAAACGTTGGCTTTCATGGATTAAAGCATTGACATGGTCAATAGTCTCGTTTGTTCGTGCTGCTGATGTCTGACCTGTGTATGGATCGTCGTTGATGGAAGTGCAGCCATTTTTGAAGCGTGAATACCACTCAAATGTCTTGCACCGACTCAATGCTGTTTCTTCAAATGCTTGTTGCAGCTTTTCGTAGGTTTCTGTGGCCGTGTTACCAAGTTTACAACAGAACTTGATGCAAACACATAGCTCCTTCAACACATCCATTTCACACTACGATGGATGGGAAAACACACTTCCACTGTTGAACAGCTCACTCACCAATGACTCATGCTAACACCTGCTCCTCTGGTATATCGCATCAGGAAATGTTGCCAAATATCCTACATAGTTTTCATTTCGATGCACTTAGTAGTTACTTTGTTAAAAATTCTGTCCCAGATATTTTTTATTAGCCCTCGTACACACACATCTATTGTAATTCTACCTTCCGGTAGGTTTTAGTCATACCAAACCCAATCTGTGCTATCCAAAGTCTTTCTCTTCAAGTTCTCATACCTAATTCCATCTTTTAACCTTTTGCACTTGCAAGTCGTGCATGGCTCAACATCGCTAGCATATGTGACAACTCGTAAGTCGAGTGCTACTCAACACGAATTCTGAAGAAAGCTTGAGCGAGTGTTTCATTATCTGTTTACTCTTGACCACTCAGGATAAGTGTGTCTGCAACTCATCAAGAGTGAACAGACTTCTTATTCATACTTTATATCTTGATTTAAGGAGATAAATCCTAGACCTCTCAGTTCCACCTCAAGCCAAAACCCACCTACCCTAGCCGAAGCCTGGATGCGTAAACAGAAACAAACCACTCAAAATACATCCTCAAAGTTGTTGTAAGTGGGTGATTCACAATATTTCTTGTTATATTTTTCAAAGGAATAAATGAACATAAGGAGCATGTTTCTCAGTCGCAGATAATTTTTCAGTTTTAAGAGTTTTTCATGGTGTGGCCAAGGAAAAACTTTCCAAAGTTATCAAGCGTGATAAGGAATTTTACTTTGATATGGCAAAATTACATCAAAGTGATACTGAAAATAGTGACTTTTTTATCACATGGAAATGAATCTTTTCAAACCAATCACTGACCCGAGTGAGAATTTTGAGCTGGTGCTACTGCACCGAGTGGAAGCCCATCATCGGCTGATCAGGAACAGCAGTTAGATGGGACTTTAGATATTTACTTGTGTCACCCAACAAAAAAGCACAAAGACTGTGCAGTTTGTTCGCATAGGAACATGCCAGGAGGAAGAAGAGAGACAATTTATTTTTGTGAATATATGAACAAAAACCAGGCCTACATGTGAGTAATAGTTTTAAAAAATATCATACTATGAAAAACTAAAGAGATTAATATAAAGACCTGGATGTATTAATTAACTTTAAATTGTAAACAACTGTAAATAAATATGTTAAAATACAAAAAAGTAGAGCTATTTTTCAGATTTTAAACCACGGGGGTATTTAAAAATTAAATCTCAGTGGACTACCAAAACAAGGGGGAAAAATCCAAGTGCAAAAGGTTAATGCATCTGATATACATGTCCTTTTCCTATCTCTTTCCCAATATTCTTCCTTCTATGACTTCTTTAGTGGACTCTCATTTCAAAATTTGACCATTTCTTCCGTCTCTCCCTTATTACTCTAATTATGCTCCTCTCTTCCCCAACTGTATTCAAAACCTTCTCTTTCACTTTTCTCTAAGTCCAACAAATTTTCTCTAGTCTACATCACACCCACATCTCAAAAGTCTCCAATCTCCTGACATCTTCTTTCCTCATTGTCCATGTCTCGCACACATATAATGCTACACTACATATTATAAATTTCACTAACCTCTTTTTAATATCTTTATTCAGACCATTAACAACTCTATTATTCTCATAAATGCCTCCTTTACTCTTGCTATCCTTGTCCATATCTCTTTCATACTTCTTTCATCCTTCAACAGAATATTACCTAAATAAGTAAAAAATTTCACTTGTTCCAGCCTTTCCCAATCCACTGTAACATTGGCCTAGTTATCCCCACCCTTGAAAAATCACATGACTTTTGTTTTCTTCTTAGTAATTTTCCTTCCAAATGCCTTTGCCTTTTCATTAAGGTACTAATATAATATAATATCTAATATCTGATGGCCCCTTTCAAAATTACTCATTAATGCTTGGTCATCTGCATATCTAACTGCTTTAAGTAGACTTCCTTCTACTTTTACCCATTTTTACATCTTCTCATGCTTTCCTTATTATTCCCTCAGCATAAATATTAAACAATGCTGGCGAGAGTGAGCAGCCTTGTCTCACGCCTTACCTAGCATTACTCAATCTGATTCTCCCTCTGCATCCCTTACCTGAGCAGTCTGGTTCATATACAGATTCCTGATTAAATATCTCTCTCTCAAATCCACACCTATTTTCCTCAACACCTTCAACAGACATCATCACTGTGTTATCACAAGTGTTTCCACTCCTTGCAGTTGATCCAAAATGAGATGAGACAGGTATTCCTGACAAGTCTAGTGATTTCCAAGGATAACACATAAATCCTATGCTTTTTATCCACTTATCTTTTGTTTGGTCATAAAATTTAGGTTCATTATCCTAAAACAATCTTTGAAATGGTCTATCACTTGAGTATTTCGCTTAAAGGCCTTAGCTGGAATTTATATTATGTCAATAAACCAATTTAAAAATACCATTTAAACAAAGAAATTCATAGGAACCTTACAATCCTTCATCTCTCTCTAGGGCAACTTCTCAAACCTATTCTCAGGGAAGGAAAAGCTCTATGGTCCCCTTTACAGTGAAAACAAATGGCACTATGGTCTGTTTGTGTAGGTGTGGGAACTGTTCTCTGTTAATCCTATTAACTGATGTGCATGCCTTAGATGGTTTTTGTTTCATTGTATTTTACAGGAATTTAATAGCCATAAGAGACAAATAAAACCTGTACTTGATATGGTGAAATGCCTTTGTTATCGCCAAAAAATTTTCTTACATATCTTGCTTTTCTATTTATAAGTGATTAGGCTAAAATTTATTTTTAACCTTTCTATATATATATATATATATATATATATATATATATAACAACTTAGGGAAAAGGAAAGGTAAAATAGATATATGGATGTCAACAAGGTGTTGGGATGAGGAAACCCAGTGGACACTCACCAATCAGACGACTTCAGGTTGGCGAGGCCCTGGGGTTTCCTCATCCCAACACCTTGTTGACATCCATATATATATATATATATATATATATATATATATATATATATATATATATATCCAAAATCTTAAAATTAGAAATGGAAGACATTTCATAAATTAAAAAGGCTGCAGTTTACTTTGAAAATAAGTATATCAGCTAAAATTTTCATATTTAACATGTTTATGTCATGCCATCCATTTGCCTAGTAGAATGCAATTTCCAATATTAAGAATACAGAAATTATAATTATAATAACTTAAAGAAGCCTGGAAAGAAAAAAATAAGATTGAAATATATTCCCACATCAAAATTAATATGAATAACACCCAATTTAGGCAAGAAGAACATGCTTATTTGCTATTCAATTTACAAAAAGCCTTTTTTATTTGATCTCATGTTTATGTGCCAACTTTAACAAAAAACGCAGAATATGTGGGCATGAACAGCTTTTAAAGGACTAAAAAAATAATATTGAAGTTTTTACACATTAAACATATTAAAACCATGTTACATTGTTTGCACGGCAACTACAGAGAACTTGCAATAAAGTTATAGTGTATGTAACGCAATTTTTTTAAGAATGGTTTTCATACCTTCCTTTGAAGAACATTAATCTTGCGATCTTTGATGTCCATGTGGTCTCGAAGCTCAGTAACCTCACCATTGAGTCTATTGCGATCCTGTTGAGCTTGCATTGCTGCCTGGGTTTTCTTCTCTATATGGCGATTTTTTTCTTCTAGTCGTTGTCTTAGTTCTTCAACCTACCCAAAAATGATGGTATCATTTCACCAGAGGGCAAGTTATAACAAATAAAAATAACTTTGAAATGCATTGCTCAATTTTGACTTTTTTCAAATTCTTAAACTTACTATTTGGCAATGGTAATGCAAGAGTTATTTCTAAGTGAATGCTCTCTTACTGGAACTCCAATATCAGAGTAACCTTGTTATTTTTTCAGTTAGTACAGGTCTGTAAACCTGATTACTTACAAGTGAAAACAAGCAAGAGAAGAATTACATAAGGTACTTTTTTCTTGTTTTGAGATTATAGCATCATCATAAGATTACATCTTTGGTTGAGATCAATGGCCTCATAATAGAATCTGTTAATTCCCTTTAAAAGCATTACATCAATGCTATGTAATAATACATTTCCCATTTAAAAGCAGTGAACTGGTTGCCATGGCAGTTTTATTTCCCATTGTTAAAAATCGGGAAATTTTCCCTCTTTTTTGGATTAAAAACAATTGTTTGCTCTCATTCAACATGAATTTGAATTGTTATAAAAATATATAAACCTTGATCTTTTAGCTATAGAATTGTTCATGTCCTGAGCTCCTATCTAAATTTTAACTACCATATTTCTTGGCATATAAGACGCACCAGAGTATAAGACTCACCCTGGTATTTTAGAAGATTTTTCATGAAAAAAGTATTTTGGTCACCAAGGCATTTAGGAAGGGCCATGTCGTGTATCATTTCCAGCTATGATTAAGTCCATAACTGGCAACATTTAAAGAACATGTTATGGCATGATAACAGTTAAATATAATGTTAGGTAAATTTGATTTGTGAAAGTAAATATGGATGATCTAAAAAATAAATAATTACTTTGAAACTTGAACAAATGTGGCCTGTGTGACCTCGGCAGTCATATTAATTAAGCTGTCCTAGTGTACTGCACACGTTGCACGTATAGATACCCTTTATTGATAATACTTAGTTAAACTTAAGTGCAAGATGATATATTAATGAGATAAATAATAAATGGAATGCATATGTAATAACGATAGATACGCTCAACTAGTCATTTCTCTTCTGCGATTCTTTTTGCCATGTAGATAACGATTTTGATTGATACAGCAAAGCAAACTTCCTCAGTTCTATGATCCATAACTTCCTCCTCTAGTTGTGGCCATTTAAGACCAACCTTACGAAGACTATGTTTCTCTTATCCCATCAGTTTCAGTTTTTCCTCGTTTTCTCCATTCACGGATCATTTTTTTCTGTTGGTGGACTGAAATGCTGTGCTACTGCTAAGTTTCCATGCTTTTTTGTGTATTGAATTGCCTGATGCTTATAACTAATAGTATAGGCATATATTTTTACCTTTTTAGCCATTGGGATCTTAATACACGTAATGTTATTTATCCAAGATATGTATAAAATATTTATGACATCTACAGGAATTCTACTGTTCCATGGCATTAATCGCACTATTCAATGGGCTCATTAGGAACTAAAACATCACAAACACAAAATTGTAATCACTGTGAGCGGATATGTATTACTGCGTAATAACAAAAATGCATCCTCGGAATTCACATTGCATAAGGTATTACTGTATATATTAACAAAATTTTCACAATAAATGTATATTTTATTGTTTTTGCGATGTATGACTGCCAATTAATCCATTTTGGGGGTGAGGGTGCTTGTTAGTGTCAGTATTGAGAACAGTAATAATCTTACCTTCAGTGTATAAGACTCATGCTGATTCTGGTGATAATTTTTCTGGAAAAAAGTGCATCTTATATGCCAAGAAATATGGTAATTTAAAAAAGGAAATTTATAACCTTGAGGAAATCACGTAATAAAAAATTGCAGAGGATATTTTTGGGCAAAACCTGCCAATCAATACGAGAAAAAATAACATTACATTTTGAGTAGTATTTGGTGCTTGCTACTGTCAAAAATTGCAAAACGAGATGATTGAAAGTGGCCCCTTTATCCATAAGAAAGCATTGTAACAGTGTCATCAATGCTCCAAACCAATGTGGCTGGTGGTGAAGTGAATTAAACATTGCGGGCACTTTTGAATATCGTCCACTCATATGTGATATTTTTTTCAGAAAAGGAATGGGTGTATTTCAGTACAGAGTTTGGTTCAATTATGCCATTTCTGCACATTTGCCTTAACTTGGATAACTCCATTGCTTCCATATACCATGTAATCGATCAGTCAATCTGCCCCTTAAGTTATGCAACACCCATTAACTTCTGATCAACGAATTTCAGAATAACGAATAGACGAAAAATTGGTTCCCTTGAATTTCATTAATGAAAGGTTTTACTGTATACTGAGTTTTATGCACAGCTGCCACCAAGCTGCTCATTCAAAAATGTAACCAGTGAGATTAGAAGTGGAAGGATAGGAAAACATTTGTGCAATCCATGTTGCATCAATTTTTAACTTTTGAATTTATAATATTTAATTTTAATACAAAATAAAACAGGCCATTTATCTTGTGTATTCTTTACCCACAATTAAGGTAAGGCTGGGGGAGTATCTAATGGGGATTTCCAAAATATGAAGTGACTCATAGCAGATAGACAGTAGGAATAATTTTACTTTTACTTACATCAGCCTGTAGCATATTGTAGTGCTCCTCCTTGGCACAGAGTGATTCCTTTAGTACTGCAATGTGGCGCTGGTAATCTTGATGCTGCTCCTCTAATGTCTTCATTTTGGCACTCATTGCCATGATTTCTTGATCCCGACGTTGAATCTCTGAGCGGAACTCCTCCAGCTGATATAGGCATTAAAATTTTTTGTGTTGATTTTTGGGAGATGTTTTTAAAGGGAAATTTTTGTTTAGAATTTCAATAAAGAGTTAGTTCCAATATCAGTATTTAATCAATATTTATAATAAAAATGAGGGATTGAATTAATAAGAATAATTAGAGCATGGGAAATATTGGTTGAGTTTTGCATCCAGGTTTCATGTGAAGATCAACGTTAACAAAAATTTGCATAAATGGGATATTGCAGTGAAAAAGTTTTGAGAACATTTGAGGTTTTTGAAGGTTTCATTTAGCATTACAATTTTTGATGAAAAAATAATTCCCATGTAGAAGGAAATTTCAGTCCATTCATTGATGATAGATCCACACAGTGTGGAAATAGCCATCAAAATAAGAATGTGGTTCCAAGTGTAGTTTATGGTTTGGAGAAATTCCATAGTTTTATTATATTATTTGCATTTAGCAGACCAATTGCACAAATTTTTGTTTTGTGCATTTCATGGGTTTTCATTTTTCATTTCACCAGCATGACGGAACATGGAAAGAGAGAAAGCATTAGATATAGAACCACTGTGATGGCAATGTTGCCATAATAGCCTCACTTTTACCTTCATTGATATTTAAGTCCATAAACACTTATTTGAGACATTTAATGGGTTATAGTTTTTAAAATGTCAACATATTAAAATTAATATTTAATTGAATAATTTCTTTTATTGCGAATCCTAGAAAGTGTCTAAAACAACATGAAATTTAGAAAAATATTGAATATTCTCCATTCAAAATATTAATCATATTGCTTTCTCATTCAATTCCATCTTCGCAGATAATTAGCATATTTATACCCTATTTATGATTGACATGGATACTTAAAGCTGTAATATGCATGTATTGATCAGTGTTTTCAGTGAATGTAAGACATTAATTGCAGGTCATGCAGTCTTCAAAAGGAAAAAACACAGCATTGCTTAGTCAGTACTTCACATACTTTTTCCATCTTTGTCAGATACAGAGCTATATTTGAAATTATAAATTGATACTATCATAGTTTAATATGATTTAATGGTTTCAATTATGAATTTAATAAATCAATAACATAACATGTACTCCTATTAAAGGAGAAATAATTAATATATGTTTTAATCAATATTACAGTTTCATTCATCTTAAAAGTATATGAGTTGTAATGTACGGACTAAGCTTCCATTAAATTTTATGAATCAAATTATCCAAATTAAAACCAAATGTTATCCCATGTCCACAAATGCTTGATAATATAGTAAGGCTAAAACTACATTATACTGACTATTATCATGCAAAAAACATATAATTTAACAATAAATTAATTCTTCCAGCTCATGCCTGATCACACACATACACTCATACACACCCAAGCATTAAAATTTAAAAACAAAAGCTGACTTTATCATAAATAATTTTTGGTACCAGCTTTAAAGAAAATTGACATTAGTCATGCACTGTATCTACAGTATATTGTACAAAGCACACAGTAAGGCAAAAGAAAACAGGGATGTCAGAGAGAGAGAGAGAGAGAGAGAATAGATAATACTGTGCTGTTTGATGAAAGCTGTGAGTAATGTCCTTGGGAAAGATTGCAATGATTATTATTAATGTTGGTCAGAAAATGGTGAATGCATCTGTGAAATATAAACAGAGCTTAATGAGGTGTCAGACACAGATAACTACTTGAAGGTTATGAAAGAACATTCCAGAGTTTTCCAACACTGTTGACTACTTATGACATTAAATAATGTGCATTAGCAAATACATATATAAAGGGAATCATTAACACACAAGTCAATGTAATCAAAGGAAAGTTTACACCAACAATACAGCCCTAATCCATGAATAATCATTCTTATGACTGAAGAATGTTTCATCTTGTACCCTTTTGAGGAAATTAAAATGAATGTACTTCCTTTTGAAAGCATGCAGAAATTCTTGGAAGTCTCTGGAATGGTAGAGCCAAGCAAATTAATGTACGGCAATGAAAAAATGAATCACAAACAAAAAATCGATATAGACCTGCCTTTTTTTAATAAGGTGCATGTGAAGTGTAAAGATTGCATTGGAGGGCGTGTAATGGACTCTTCTTAGTTGGTCTACTGTAACCTTTCTATTTGTGCCATTCCTTACAGCTTAGAGATTTTTTCTTTCATGCCTAATGCTATTTATCCCCAATCTTCAATGTGGACACCTCCCATTCATTTTGCATTCAAATACAAACTGATTAAAACCCAACAATATTTTCTTTCATTAAAACGGAATGATAATAAAATTTTCCATTTATTTATTTTCAACCCTTTGCAAGATTAACTAAAACACAATAACCTAAATTATACAAATATAAAGATTTGGCAGTTATATTCCCAAGAAGATTAAATACATCATTTAAGGAAAAGAAATAACACTTCTTTTCTTATCCAGAACCATGTATATAAAAGAAAAATCTATTTGAAGAGCTCTATGAGAAACTGCTTAAAGGGTCTGTAATATTTCAGCAAAAGAAAATAATGTTGGACTAGGAATAAAGATTAGCTGGCCTTTGGTATAACTTCTATGCTGTAGTAACAATTGCTCACAATAACTGTGAGTGATGAATAAGCAGAGATGAATCATTATATTTCTATGTACATGGGTAGAAAAATGAGAATTGCAGGTTTCATCAAAGGATGAATCTGACTTTAAACTTTAATCTCCATTAGTAAGTAAAAATGGAATAAGAATAAAATAACTATTTGGGAATATCAGTGCGAACTGCCAATATTGCACTAGTGAAATGGCTCAACTGCCAAGGGTTGATTTATTCTTTCCCACCCAGTACACATCAGACCCACTGCTCCAGACTGGAACTTACGTGGCGCTTTAAGTTCGACCTGTTTCTAGGCAAGGAACCGGCAGCAGCCGTCAGGGCAGCCCGTGAGGAGGCAGGGGGCCCCGCAAGGAGAATGGGGAGGAGGGAGGTGGGGCTGATGCCCGCCCCAGGATTCTCCCCAAAAAGGCCGGCAAACGAACCCTCCTCGTCTTCCTCGTCTGCGTCCTCCCCACCCATGTCATCCATGAACATAGCACGGCCCTCATCGAATCCCATTTCACACATACTGAACGCCCTCCTCCCCCTCCTTCCCCTCCTCTTCCCCCAGGTCCCCTCTCGAATCGCATTTAGCTCCCTCTCCAAGAGATCCACCTCCTTCTCCAGCGTGGCGATGCGAGCATCTTTGGTTTCCAGGATGGCTGTTAAGGTGCTGTTGGAAGGGATCGGGGAGCAGGCCCCACCTGCACCCATCCCCCCCTGAGCTCGGTAAGCTTTCTCTAACTGCGCCTGCAGGGTTCTAAGGGTCTCATTGGTGGCCTTTAACTCCTGCATCACAAGGGGGTAACCAGAACGTTTGCATAACAGGAGATTAGGGGAATGGACAAGATGGACTATGATGGGGTGATTTCTCCTTCTCGACAGAGCCAATAGTTCTTTTTTTAAATAATTTCTTCCAAAGAATAATGAATATCGTGATGAAATGACCTTCAAATGGAAAGAAATGCTCGCCTAGGATCCTCTACTGTTATGGGATGGCAGCAAGGAAACATAAGGCTCAGTTTTGCTATTTGGCAAAGCAATGCTCTAAATGCAAGGGTAAAAATGAATATCTTAGTATGTGGAGGATTTTCACCTGCAAAGTGGCATGGTTTTAAACGACCCTTTCATATTCATTCACAAAATTAAGATTATTAATAGCTCTGTAAAGAAGTAAATCATCTTAAAACCACACTATTAATGACACTCCAAAACAGAAAACAACATACACATTCAAAAAAGAGATTTATGAAATTATTCAAAAAAATAACTGTCAGTTGTCTATGAAAATCACCCAATGTACCCACTTAATTACTTTTTCTATCATTCAAATAATATAACCTTTACATTTTATGTAAGACATTATTGTATAATCTACCAGGCTCAAAAACTATGAAGCTTTAAATTTTATTTTTTCATATTAGTTGCTCTATTAATGCAAGTCTAAAATTATTATCATGTGTACAAACAGCATTGGAGTGAATAATTTTTTAACCATTCATACACAGTCACACAGCTAAATAAAATGCAGAAGTGCAAATTTACTGACTCCTAAAAATGAATTATAAAACCGACTTCTAATCATTGTTTTATGAAAAACATAGTTGAGCACAGATAATAAGCAGGCAAAAAGAGACAAATAAATAAATATACTTATATCAGATATTTTTATCCATGACATTAGATTTACAAATTTAAATGGATTTTAATGCAAAAATTAATTCAATATAAGAAAAATTATATAATTCACGCAAACACACAAACTCACATATCAGTTAGCAAAACAAATAAAAGAAAAATCATTCACTATTTTAAACTAGAACAGGGAATAGGGTAAATTTGAGCAAAAGTTTATATAAGACAACAGATGTCAAATATGCAATTAAAAATAAATTTGAGGGACAAACTTAAAGAGATGTAAATGGTGTTTATAAACATAACAGATTTTGTTTCTTTAAAATTTCATACTCTGATATACTTTTGTACTGTGCATACTTAATTTAAAAAGATATCATAATAAAATTTGTAAGCAAAAGATATTTAAATGATGTTATTAAAATTGCACTGTCTTTATTAAAAATAACAACAATAACTATTATGATAATGTTTCCAATTAAAACTTTTTCTAACACATACATTTACCTACATAGCAAATTTCAAACAATTAGTAGTACGTGGAAATACAAAAACTCAAATTCTTCTAAACCTCCATTATATCTAAAACTAATATATGTTGAAAGAATTAAAACTTCTATATAAAATCCATGTTTATTTTATTAAATGGGCCATTGACATGTACTTGTGCAAATGGGGTTTGATTTGATAAAAAGTATAAAAATTTCAAATACAATCAAAATAATTTAGAAGATAATCTCAAGGTCGTTGAACCTTATTAGAAGGGAAATATGCCACTTTGCCTTCAAATTAACAAGAAATTTTTTCCATCTAGGGTGATGTAGAGGATCCAGTTATATCACACTCGTACTCACTCTATCCTTCTCATAGATTTCTTGATCACTGTTCCTTAACAAGGCATCAAAGTGCAGCAGCCTACTCTGAAGTGTCACTAACTCTTCCTTCGCCACCACGCTCCTGTCTCCTAGCATTTTACCACCTATAAACATTCAAAGCAGCGCTGATATGGGTTCAAAAGTAAGAAGATTGACCGATAGGAATGATGGACCAGATGATTAGATATGGAAGAATTTGGCAAACAGGTTGAGATACAGGGAACTGAAGACAAAGGAAAAGTGCAGGAAGTAATCAAACAAAATTATGAAGAAAAATTTTAAAAGGAACACATTAATGGCCAGATGAATTAGTGCCTTTTCTATGTATACAAAGCATAAAATAAAGACAAATGCCAAAAAATAATTTTCAAGCAAAAATTGCATACACATTAAATATGAAGAAATTAATCAATTAGAGTCACCACTCATGATTACATTTTATGACAGGCACAATAAATAAAGGATGAGGGTTTTAAGTATTAGAATGATGAAGTGCACCCCTACCAGACCCTGATCCAAAGTCTTTCAGGATCAGAGGTAACTTCTGCAGTTCTTATTTCATCAATATTATGCAAAAATTCATATACTCACTTCCCATTTTAACTTAAGAAAACCAATTGTGCTGACTCTAATAAATAGCTGACATTAATACTGAAGCAACACTCCTGATAATAATAGCTAATAAAACACATACACACAAACGCACGCTCACGCACATTAAAGTAGATACACATACAGGAAATACACCATACGTGTCATAACCTATTGGCCATTAGAGTGTTATAACTGATAAATATCTTAACTAATTTGCAGTGGAATAAACAGATAAATGCTTACTGAGTATAAATGGCATACGATAGACAAAAAGGAAGGGCAAGAGTGAACTTGGGATTAATTAAACACAACTGTTTAATTATAAAAAAGCATTATCCACCTGTTTTTGAGCCAATGCTTGCATTTGTTGAAACATTTGCCTTTCCTCCTCTTTTCCTAGAGAATGTGTTTATAGGATGGAAAAAAGAAAAGAGAGAATTGCACAATGAGATAATAGTATTGGCATTCACAAAAAGAAGGAATAACCTAAAACCACTATTATAAGATATACATACTATGAATAATTTAAAAACAAATTCTCTTGAAGAGAGAAATTTTGAGTACACTGTGATGAATAAAACCAAAGCAATAAATTTTTAAAATAGTGATTTTTCTCTTCCAAGAAAAATATTAATACACTAAATAAGAATTTTGATCACATTTAATACCATATTTACCATATTTTTTCAAATTTCAGCCTTCATAAATCAAGGGTCATCTTAAATTTGAGTATGAAGTAAAATTACATAGTGAGTTGATGCTTTTATGATCACTGAAACATGACATAAAATAATTATATCTACTACATTTTTTGTTGCAAATTTATGATCCTGGTTTTGATGGTTAGCATAATAATACAGAGTGATTCAAAAGTCATGCAACCCAGCATTTAGATGTCTCCTGAAAACAGTTAACCAGTCGCAAAATCATTGTTTTACAAGGGACAGGAGCATCAGGACACTTCTCCTGAAATGCTTCTTGCACCTGTGCATATGACTGAGTTGCAAAATAATGTTCAATTATGAATATCCACTGTGCCTGGGAAAACGAAATGTTGCTCCCACTGCAGACAAAGCACTACTGGTACTGGATGGGAAACATGACACTACCCGTCGGCAAATGTAAGTCAATGTGACACACAGGTGATACCAACTGTTGCCCAGTTCCAACACATTACCAGACACCTAAATATTGGGCTGTATGACTTTTGAATCACCCTGTATAATAATATTCTGTCTTGTTACATTTTGTATGGAATTTCACATTATCCAACTTTCCAAATGTTTAATAGGGTTGTGGGGTTGGGTCCCTGAGTGTTTTCATCCTTTCAAAACAGGTGTTTACACTTCTTGAGGTTGATCTGAAATGATATATTTTTCTTATCTTTGTAAGGAGTATTGAGATTCTTTCTATGAAGTTTGGAGGGGACAGAGCATGAGATTTTTTATGATAGTTGAAGATGCAGCTAACCACTTCACTGATAAAAGAAAGGATAATAATATTGATGCAGGAGGAATGCCCAATTTCACCATATGGAATAGATATTTTTATTTGAACTTTGATTCATCAAGTAAAATAGCCAGTCATGCAACTTGAGTTTTGTGCTGTACTTCTAATGTCACAAATGTAATAACATTTTCTTTTAGAGGATAACTATTGCTTGTCCAATAGAAATGTTTCCTGAGAGTGAAAAGGTGAAAATGTCCTTTCTCTCCCAGTCTGAGTTGCTGTTAACAAGCAATACGCAATGTAACTCATTGAAACATGCCAATTCATGTGTGGCAACCATCAATTTCCTAATTGTGATTTTTGCGACCTTATAGTATACATTTTTAATAAATAATCTTGACTTGAAATGGCAGATCATGTATAGATAAGAAATACATTTGTAAAGGGGAGAATATCAAAAGGAATGAGGTGAAGTTATGATTCAAATTTTAAACTGATAGAGAGAAATTATGCAGAAAAACTGAGAGACCTAAAAAAATCAACAGGCAAACTTACAAAGATAGAGACTCCCAAAACAGAAACTTGAAAATGCTAAATCTATGCTGAAATCATCCAGTGGTCCAAGAAGTGGTTCTTTAGCTATTGAGTTTTTACATACTCAGGAACAGAACAGCATGCCAGTTTCGAGTGAAACTATTAAACTCTAAAGACAAGAAATTGCAAGAGTATTAAAAATTCCACAATTGGAATTCAGAGACATTAATGGTTGGTTCATATGTATGATAATAGTTTTCCAAACACCTAAGAACTTCAGTGGGCGAAAAATTGCCTGCAGACGTCAGCAAGAAACTTCTTCCTATCAAATGCATATATTTTAGCTTAGAAAAGCTAATGATTATCTACCAAATCAAACAGACAATGTTGACAAAAGTCCAGTTTTATTCAACATCCAATTACAAGGTAAAAGCTGTAATAATAAAAATTATAGTAACAAAGAAATACTAGTTACAGTAATGTTGGCTGTATATTGGTATAAAATTGCTTTCATATGCAATCCTAAAAGAAATAAGAAGATCCAAACAAAACTTATGATGCCTACTTTCTGCATAATTATTTTAAATTAAATGTGGTGCTATAATAGTTTTAAAATCACTGCGGATGAGTTGCTCCTTGTGTTCCCAAATTTCATAACTTAGCATTATGAAATATTACACATACATTTGAATGGAAAACTAAACTGATCATGTGTATTTGTGTGGCAAAAAGACTGTGTCATGTACTAGGCTATACCAAATCCGAGTCCAACAATAGTTGTTGCAATGGCAACATTCTCGTAATGAGTGATAATAATTGCAAAAACGACAGTATTTATCCAAAATTTGAAGAAACATGACTGATAAGCAAACATTTACAATAAAAATTAGAATTTCCATTCCTTTCCTCAGAGAATAGTATAAATCCAGCACCAATATTACAAGTCTAAGATATTTGAATGTGCAAGAGAAAATTACCCTGAATGATGGATTTCAGACTCCCCATGTAAATTAAATGGGAAGGATAGTTCCTGGAATCAAACCTGGGACTTTCAATCTTCGCAACAAAAACTATCCTCGGGAGCTTGGCCCCAGTAGCAAGAGATTTCCACCAAGTGTCATGAAAATCAATTTATTGGTTCAAAAGTTAATAGGGGAGGACAGACAGACAAATAAAATGAAGAAACTATAAGACTTTCCATTATAGAAAGTAGGATGAAAATATGGGACTTAATAATATTAAAGTAAAATATTTCCACAAATTTTACATAACTCATGAATGTTTGTAGGAATCACATGGATTAATGCCGTAAACTTTTTTCTGTATAGTCTTAGTCTTAGATTCAGGGTCATCTTGGATTCAGGTAATTTTGATTGGTTACTAAGTATACTAATGTAAAACTGAATGGACTTAAGCCACATAATTTAACACAACTATTAAAAGAGATGCAATGATGCATGTGAAAATTTATAGATAAAAGGATTAACTATTCAAAATTTGTTTATGTTATACTCAAAAGCAATTTTCAAAAAGACCAAAATTTAAAAACGTAAAAAACATTTTAAGCTTTAATACAACATGGCTTCATTTAATTTAGAATCTACTATCAGGGAAAACTGATAACGGCTTTTAGCCAAAATGCAAATCTGGAGTTCACAACCTTTTTATGACTCTTGGGCTTACATAGTACAGTAAAAGCACATTTAACTGGCCATACAGCGCCATACTGGTCAATCAAAAGTGCAGGTCAAGAGAATGGTTGATTAACTTTTGTATGGCAAGGGAAACAAGTGTAAATAATGCACTCTAACTGAGTAGGATATATGACATTTAAAACGGGCTAGCCACACATCAGAAAAATACAATGCTCATTTAACTGTATTTGGTAAAAGCATTCCTTGACCTTTTCAATTAACATTGAGCCCACAATTGGGAAACCTTTGGATTGCTTCATCTTGAACCATTCATACAATATAGAATCTAAACATTCTAGTCTTATTTTACACAAGGTTTCCCATTTCTGAATATTTTGATTTGACTCTATATCAGTGGAAAGATTAAGAAAATGTTATTTTTATATCATAAATGGTTGATGAGCCTATCTTGCATTCCTTCATTAATACACTTTTACTGATACCATTCTCCACATGTTGACATACAGCAATTTTTAATTGTAACGTAAGCATCACTGCTTCGCTTGTTTTCCTCCACTAATGCTAGCCTTACTCATGATTTTGGATGGCTTTGAGATGATATGTAATTCTTCAGAACAGTTTTGTTATAATAACACCACTTATGGTAGCACTTCTAGTAGTAAGAAAATGTAATATGTCATGCCGACCTCTAAAACAATAGATATAATTTAAGTATTATGACCAAGTTCATGAAAATAATCCATGAGACTGATGGAAGCAAAGAGTACCTACATTATTAGTAAAAAAACCTATCCTAACCTAACATTCAATGAATGTTTCACCATTGCAACCCAACTTCATCCAACCAAACACTAATCTAAACATTTTTAAATTTCATATTGCTAAAACTACGAAGGATAATAACTTTGTAAAGATCACTCCTTAATTGCACAATGCTTACAATTGTTAACATCATCTTCAACATAGTGCCCATTCTCATTTATTTAACTAAAAAAGATAAGCGAATACTGGCAAAGCAATGTAAAACTTAACCAGTAAAATATACTGAATTATGTATAGTGATTGTGAGAAAAATAATAATTAGTGTTTAAAACAATATTGAAGATTATTGGAACAAGGAACAATAAAAATAGGTAAAAATGAAAGGTGATGTTAATGTAACAAATCTTTACCAATGTCTCAAAATAATTTTAATAACAAAGGCAAAAAACTTATTTAATTGTAGTGACTGTCATGACTAAGTTGACACCTTTCAACAGATTTGAAAACTTCACAAAATTCAAATTTTGTGATGCATAATGTCAGCCATGACTATGTTGACACCTAGTGGCAAAGTAGGGAACATCACAGCATCACAGATGCCAGTCATGCGAAGTTTCTGATTGAATGAGCTTTTACTGTATCAATTCCAGAAAGGGCAAAAGGTTTTTTAAATAAAAAAATGCTACACTCATTCCAGTGTTAGGTAACTAAAGTTGGAAAGGTAGCTTTCCTAGAATTAAAACAATGCAACATTGTATATACTCATTGGTTTAGAATTGTACACAAAGTAGGTTCTGAATGTTTTATTGAAATTGGATTGAAGGTTCTTGGTTTACTGACAGTTATACATAATCTTCTTCCTTTCCATTGATCTTTAAAGTATTGCTTGTCAAAAATTAAGTTCTTTTTGCTACCGATTCAAGATGAATACACACCAGCAATCAGAAAAATTATATCTCCTTGGTAATAGGAACTAAGGTTAAAGAGAAACCTTTATTAACATATATTCTAATACCCAATTACTGATGTTAGACAAACAGTTATCCTATAAAACCATAGATTTAATAAAATAAAAATATACATTGAAAATTTTTAATAAGTTTAAATAAGGTGCTAAGTCTTTTTAAAAATGCCAAAACCAAACAAAATTATAATTTAAAATTTCCCTTACTTCATTAATGAGGTTAGCAAACATAGCATTATGCATAAATGAAGAATGGCTTCATTGAACACATAGCAAATATTTCCAAAACAGAAACCCAAATTCCAAGTCACATGAAAATGATTCTTCAAAAAGAACAAATATACGAAATAGAATAGCATCAAAATAATTTAGTTAGCTTGCCCATTGAGGTACATATAGACACACCTCATGAGAACTAAGTTTTTTATTGAAGTCACATAAATGACGGAAAATATTTGTTTGGAAAAAGCCAGGCTATGCTTACTCACCAACTCCTTTGTTTTGAAGCATTTCCAAAAGTTTTTTAATACTTTCATCTCGAGCTTGGAGTGTCTGCTTCTGGGTATCTATCCTCAACTCCAATTCCTATTTGTAATAGAATGAAATATGTTATAACAATAACATTGCTAGGGTCCAAAAATACTTCACATACATATAGGAAGATACAAATATGTCTATTTATAAGGAAAATTTCTTGAGAAATATTTTTATTAGTATTCTGCACTTACTCTCAAAAGTTAAGGGAAGAATTGTTCTTGACATGATTGAATTTCTTACAAAAAGAGAGAAGCGTAATAAGCTTTTCTATGCCCTAAACACATTCTGTAAATTGTCTCATCACAGTGGCATCATAAGGACAATATGTATATGCACAGCAACTATCCCATTAAACAAACTTTAGAAACACCAGTGTACACCCAGTCCCTGACTAACACAATAGATGCATTCTTAAAAAAATTTCATGTAACGTGAAATCATGTTAGTCGGACATGAATTCCTCATAAGAAATAATGTAAATAGGGGGATGCATTCCAGCATCCTAACCTGATTAAAATATTTTAAATTTTATTCCTTTATTATGACTACTAGATAATTACCTGGGCTTTGCCCCAGGTTTAGAGTTTTGAATTTTTCATGCACATATCACTCATTAATATTTTCATCCAAACTCAAGGTACTCTCAAGATAAGTGACCAATATTCCCCTTTAATTGGTATGAACAAATTAAATATATACTCAAATTTTATACCTCCCTCTCCCAAAGAAATCAAAGTTCTGGCACCAAGGTGCACATCCACAATGTCTCTTTAGTATGAGCCCCAAGTTTTAAGTCTCTACATTTCTTGGTTCAACATTGATATTGGTGGAGGATTCATCAAAATCGGTCAATTGGTTGCTGAAATATCTGCAAAAAACCGAAATTTGTATAGGCCGTTTCATGGGGATCCCTCGACCCCATGAGCCGATTTAAATTATATTTGGCACTGAAATTCTCATGATCAACCTGAAGCTGTATAAAAGTTCTGGATATAATATGAAAGACCTATTAGATCTATTCAAAATGTTAGGAACTTATAAATAAAATTATGAAAAAAGATAAAACTTCTAATTATCACTCGATGGTTGAGAAAAATTAAAACTCGTCTATGGCTATTATTTAAGGCTCAAAAATGTATCTCAACAAAACATTGAGATTAGTGAAGCTTTTATCGAAATCGGTCAATTCGTTGCCGAGATATATATAAAAAAAAACAAAATTTGGACCGGACCTTACATTATGACCTTTTGACCCTGTGGGCCGATTTTGTCCATTTTCGGTTCAAAAATGTGTCTTATCAAAACATTGATATTAGTGGAAAATTCATCAAAATCGGTCAATTAGTTGCTGAGATATCTTCAAAAACCGAAATTTGGATCGACTGTTCCATGGGGATTTCTCCGGCCCCCATGGGCCGATTTGAATTATGTTTGGCACTAAAAATTACATCAACCTGAAGCTGCTGCCAAATTTTGAAGCTACTATGTTTATTTTCTGAAAAGTTATGACTGCCACAGACACATGCACACACACACAGACAGCTTCTTTTAATATTATAGACTAGATAATTACCCGAGTGTTACCTCGGGTTTACAGTTTCGAATTTTTCATGCACATTTCACTTGCTAATATTTTCATTCAAACTCAAGGTAATCTCAAGATAAGTGACTACTCTCCCTTAATTGGTATGAACAAATTAAATATAGATTCAAATTTGATACCTTCCTACCCATCCTCCCCCCAAGAAATAAAGTTCTGGCACCAAGGTACACATCCTCAATGTCTCTTTAGTATGTGTACCAAGTTTTAAGTCTCTACGTATCTTGGTTTAATATTGATATTGGTGGAAGATTCATCAAAATCGGTCAATTGGTTGCTAAGATATCTAAAAAAAAACTGAAATTTGGACCACCCATTACATGGAGACCCCTCAAGCTCCCGAGGGCCGATTTAAATTTTTTTTGGCACTGCAACTTTCATGATCAACCTGAAGCTGCTGTAAAATTTTGAAGCTCCTACCTTTATTTTCTGATGAGTTATGACTGCCACAGACATACACAAACACAGATATCTTCTTTTATTAATATAGATAGTTCAATCTTGATTTACTATGCCCCACTCTACGAAGTTATGAAAAAATATTTTGTCCAGTGCTTCATTATATGAAAGAAAATCTCAAAGGTACGTAAAAAATCCATTATTTTTTCGTAACAAATCTGGTAAAGAAAACGAGCAACAGAGAAGAAATAATGATAATATTATTAATAATAACAATAATAATGCTGTAAGAATATTTCCTCTTGATAGTTTTGAATTGAAATCTTAGGACAGTCATGATTTAAAAAATATTTTTTCTATCTTGCAAGGAATCAAAACTTATGATGCTACGTAAGCATATAAAAATTATTTAATATTAACTCATACCCAAATCATGTTATTTCACTTCCCACATTCGATTTTAACATTATGTATTGAATATTATTGTTATCCTTGATGATATTTTTATTTATTTTTATGACCTATGATCAAATAGTGGGTCATGTGACTAAAACATCAAGTTGCATGAAGACCAACACTGATACATGAGTGTTTAGAATAATTACTTTCCATCAGTGCTCTAATTGGACCAAACGCACTGGAACACCTATCTTGTTATTAAGCTAGAAGTGTTTTGGTTGTTAAAATGTTATAAAAAAATAAATCAAAAAGAACATTCCTAAACAAGATGAAAATTCACTAATAATGTATGTTTGTATTGGGGTTAAAGTGGATGATGGCAATCTGATCTCTCTCACTCCTTATGCCTCGCAGATGAGCAAATATATTTGCTTAGTGGAAAAAGTCTAAACTTGTTATAGTACTAAACAGTGCTTGAATTATGCGGAAATGTATGGGAAATCCCATCCACTTGATACAAAATGAAGCCCATAGAGTTCCCATTTTAAAAAATCAGATGAGTATGTTCCAAAAAATTGTGTGCTATATACAGGAATTTTCTATTAAAGATATCTATATTTGCAAACCTCTTCCGACCAAAACCACGGGCGAAGAACTATTTGAAATGCTCGGTTCATCTGTTTAAAGCATGAAATTTCCTGACATTTGTATTCCAGTATTTCCACTGATTGATCTAAGGCTATGGTTGGGAAAATGGCAGATGATGTGGCACGCATAAAAAATAACGCTCCAAATATCAATGAAGTAGTCTATATTGTTAATTTTATAAAAACAAGACCACTCGATTCCCGGATATTTACTTTATTGTTTGAATAAATGAAGTTTACACAAAACATTACTACTTTATACAGACGTGTGATGGCTATTGCATGGAAAGATATTGATTCAGTTTTATGAATTACTAGAGAAGATAAAGAATAATAAATGGATGTTCAATCCATTTGAATTGGCGTGCAAATTTGCTAACAAATGTTATTCAGAGGATGGCATATTTGGCGGGTATTTTTACACATGTAAATGAACTAAATATTTTATTGCAAGGTACTAATACAAATATTTTCTAAGTTCAAAGTAAAATGGATTAATTTCCATTAAAACTCAAACTTTGAGGTGAGTGTCTTTCTAGGTAAAGTCCTAAGTGTTTTCCGAGTCTTAATGATTCCAGATTGACAGTAAATGTTTTTCTCTATGAAAGGATCAATATCTCGGGGGTTTAACATTTGTCAAACCTACGTATGACAGTTAGAGAATATCTTCCACCTCCAAAAGAAACATTAGATTGGATTCACAATCCTTTTGTTGAATCTGGATATGTATCTGAATTATTGTTAAAAGAAAAGGAGATTGACAACCGATTTCAAATTAAAAACTAAGTTTGATAAAATAGAAATTACGAATTTCTGTATTTAGCTTTTAAAATACTATTCTAACATAGACATTCGTGCTTTGAAATATCTTATGCCTTTTGAAACAACATATCTCTGTGAGGGATCCTTCTTTCTATCGGGCCAGCAAAAAAGAAAAGAAATTGAGGAATAGGATCAATGCAGAAGATGATCTGTTCCCACAATTAACAACAATTGCTCCAGATATCAAACTACTGTCCAAGGAAAAGCAATCAGATCCAAACCACTGGATGTTTTTGATAAAATATTAAAATTCTCCTATAAAAATGGACTAAAAGTAGCTAAACATTATTTTTTGTCGAATTTATCTTTGAATTTAAAATCACTGTATATTATAAAATACATAAAATATCTAAATAAAAATTGCAATGAGTATAAAGTTTATTTTAATGACAATAAGTTTATCACCTTTTGGCCAAGGTTCCGGGAGAAAAAATATTTAAATATAAGGGTTCCTTAGCTCCACAAAATTTGGAAAACCCCAATCTAATGTGTTTTTTATACAGTCTGCACAGGTAAGTTGAAAATAATTTTGTGCGGCTGCCGATTCAAAAACACGCATTGAAATTTTGGCTACTATGAAGGATAAAAATGATAGATACATTCGAGGCTTTAAAACTCATCTATATATATATATATAACGCTAAGGCAATGTCTGGCACGCTGGAAGTGCTGAGCTATGAGAAGAACTTTGTATTGCTATACACAGGTGATGCAGCTGGCATTGAAAAATATTAGATGTTTGTATAATAATGATAGTATGGTATTGTAAAATCTGAAGATAAATCTGAGATAAAGAATTAGAAAAGGACGAGAGGAAAGAGATAAAGAGGGAGGGAGAGAGAGAGGAAGGGAGGGAGAGAGAGAGAGGAAGGGAGGGAGGGAGGAAGGGAGAGAGAGAGAGGAAGGAAGGGAGGGAGGAAGGGAGGGAGAGAGGAAGGGAGGGAGAGAGGAAGGGAGGGAGAGAGGAAGGGAGGGAGAGAGGAAGGGAGGGAGAGAGGAAGTGAGGGAGAGAGGAATGGAGGGAAAGAGGAAGGGAGGGAGAGAGGAAGGGAGGGAGAGAGGAAGGGAGGGAGAGAGGAAGGGAGGGAGAGAGGAAGGGAGGGAGAGAGGAAGGGAGGGAGAGAGGAAGGGAAGGAGAGAGGAAGGGAGGGAGAGAGGAAGGGAGGGAGAGCGGAAGGGAGGGAGAGAGGAAGGGAGGGAGAGAGGAAGGGAGGGAGATAGGAAGGGAGGGGGAGAGGAATGGAGAGAAAGAGAAAGGGAGGGAGAGAGGAAGGGAGGGAGAGAGGAAGGGAGGGAGAGAGGAAGGGAGGGAGAGAGGAAGGGAGGGAGAGAGGAAGGGAGGGAGAGAGGGAGGGAGAGAGGAAGGGAGGGACAGACAGACAGACAAACGACTTTATTAGGGCGAAATTGAGACTATGTAGTCCCTTCTTACATTTAAGGGAAGGAGAGAGGAAGGGAGGGAGAGGAAGGGAGGGAGAGAGGGAGGGAGGGAGGAAGGGAGGGACAGACAGACAGACAAACGACTTTATTAGGGCGAAATTGAGACTATGTAGTCCCTTCTTACATTTAAGGGAAGGAGAGAGGAAGGGAGGGAGAGAGGAAGGGTGGGGGGGAGGAAGGGAGGGAGAGAGGAAGGGAGGGAGGGAGGGAGGAAGGGAGGGAGAGAGGAAGGGAGGGAGACAGAGGGAGGGAGAGAGGGATGGCGAGATCATTTGACTCTCTAACTATTGTATCAGCAAATTAAGAGATCGAAAATTGTGTGTATAAAGACATTTATGATATTGAGCAATAAATTACTAACGCGCCGATACTCTGCGCGGGTAAAGCTAGTTATTTTTTAATTTCTCAAAGCTGATCGACAACCATCTGATAACGTGGACCACGTATGTATCCTGCTAGTTAGGCACTAAGGATAAACCGCTGCGGTGCAAATTAGATGATATCGCAGGGGCCGTTCTTTTTTGCCATTGACCACGACGGCGGATATGCTATCCAATCTATTTCTCCTTCCAACTTCTTTTCCAACCGCCAATCGATCAAAATTTCTTAACGTCTTTCCGATAGGGTTTGCCATGTTTCGTACAACACTTTTTTCCGAGCTTTCCGTCCTCTTCAGATCAAAATATTTTTTATTTAGAATAACACGCCATAACTTCGCAATTATAATGCAACCTTTCGTGATCTTTTCCAAGCAAAGTAGAAGTACAGTTAACCCTCGATTAACACGGTAGCTTGGGTCCACGAAAACACCATGTAATCAAAGTTGTGTTAGTCGAGATTAAGATTTCATACATAATAGTAAGTTCGGTGCCCAAAAAAGTTTTTGGAAAAAACATTTGTTCGCTTTTTTAATTCAAACATTTTTTAAGTTGCAATAAGCGCTTAATTTCGTCGTTTCTTTTCATGTCAAAGTTTTACATATAAATTTCATTGATAACATTTTAAAAAAATGTATAAATAAAGCTCAAACAAAAAATACATTCTATGAATTCAAAACCAGAATTAAAACCTTTGTTTTAAAAATTCAATCATGAAAAAGTGTTATGAAATTGACTTTGTTTTCGAATCTTAGTCTTTTCAATTTCATGGCTGAAGAAAAGATAAAATTTGGTTTGTTGGCCAAGTTAAATTTTGCTTCATCAGGGAACCCATAAACACTCGTTATAGTTTGAGAATTAAATAAAAAAATTTACGTTTACTCTGAAAGCAGAAGTTGTTTCTTAGAACTGGCGATGGACGGGAGGGATCAAATATCCACTCTTAACATGCCTAATATAACATTAGACTCCATTGCCCCCGCCTCCTTAGTGTACTATACGAATTGTATCCTGTATCAAAATTTAAGAAAATGATACTTTTGGCAACCCTTGCCGTTGTACCAGGGGCTATCGTGGCCCCCCCTCCCTAATCGCTGGCGCCCTTAAGCAAGGCCTACTCCTGCCTTAAGGTAAATCCGCTACTGAATACAGGATAATGCAACTTTTCCTATTAGTGTGTATTTTTTTTCTTTTTGTCAGCTTTATTTAAATTTTAATTTTGCACGGTGTAGTAAAATTGCACCTTATTAAATAAATTTTGATAGACCGACTCGGAGAACCGTGCCTTTGAGCGGACGTGTGATAAAGGGAAAAGTCAGACGCCTCTTCCATGAAGTCTCCTAGGGTGAAGGTAGCAGTTTCAATGCAACTTCTCCCAGCTTCCAAGCCACCAAAGGGAAGTTGTAATTTTTAAAAGGCGCTTTAAACTCCACAATGTAAAACTGCATCGGCTGACCATGTTGCAGCAGAAAATTGCCCCCCTCCCCCAGCTTAAGCTACTTGTATAAAAGGAGAGATAATAGCATGCATCAGATCTTCAATGCTGATGAAATAATAATTTTTTTGGAAGAGAAGGCCCTCTAGCACTTTCTTGTCCCAGGAGGAGAGATCTGCGTCGGGATTTATGGTGGGTATGGACCGCCTTACTCTTCTTGTCCGTGGAAACGCAGCAGGCGAATTCATAGTAAGGCCGATAGTTTATATACAAATTTATGAACCCTAGAGCCATAAAAGGAAAAAATAAGGATCATTCCCCGGTGTTCTGGTGAACTATCAGGAGGGCCTGGATGACAGGCGAGCTGTTTTTGGAATGGTTTAATGAGTGAGTGTACATGAAGTGAAAGAGTAACTTGCGGCAGGGAACCTAGCATTCAAGATCTTTCTAATCTTAGACAATGTGTTAGGCCATTCTGAACCCTGAATTAATTCCACGAGTTCTCGCAGAATTTTCCTAATTTTCCGCGAAGTATTTCCAAGTTTTTGTATTTCAATTTTCGTGACTCGGATCCTCCTGTTTGAGTAATATGAATAATCATCAATAGTGTAGATCAGGGGTGCTCAAGACGTCGATCGCCAACTCGCTTTAGGTAGATCTCTGAAACTTAGTTGCTTCGATCGAATGAATTTTCGGCGGCGAAAATGAATGGCCGATCGCCATCTCCAAGACTTGGACTCCTGAAGCCCGAAGGAAATTTAATTGAATGCTAACAGTGAGGTCGAAGACAGGGTCGGCGTGATGGGATATGCAGCGTATGCTATGCATAGGGCTCCTAAAAAGTAGGGTTATGTATAAGACAGCATTTTTTAGTTCAACCTGTCTTTGTGGGTCAACATTCTTCAGCACGAAAATAATAAAATCCAGGCATCAGTCCACTTTAACAGATAATCACTTGGATAACTGTATGCGGCTAGTAATAAGGAGCTCTAACCCAAAGTTTGTACAGCTTGCTGACGCCATGCAGAGCAAATCGCCCACGTCTACTCAATACTATGCATTGAATTTAGTTAAATAATTTATATTTTACATAAAGGCTATATTCTTTTAAATAATTTTATATAAAAGTAAAGAATATTTTAAATTGTTCCTTGATAATTTGCTGCCGGTAGATCACGTTAAGAAAAGATATAAAATAAACTGGATAAAATAAATAAATAAAACAGCCGTCATTCTCCAGCTCCAATCTATTTCATCCCCCCTCTTTCCCCACTCGAAAGAATTTTCAACAGTGAAGATGGATGGTCGATCGCCACGCAATGGTGAGTGATAAGTCGACCCCAATCTTGTAAAGTCTGAGCTCCTCTTGCCTAAATGTTACACTAAAATTTATGGAAAAAATTAGGATATTTTGCGCTTGGATTATTGCATCACCATCCGTGCCTTTAGCACGCATTTGAATAAAAAATCGCGAAATAAGTATGACGCCATTATATTTAATAATTGAAAAGTTAAAAACTTCTCGAATAACTATGAAACACAGCATTAAAATAGTTTTCACATTTTGCTAAATTTTGTGTTAGTATACTGGCGTCATCATAAGTTTACTTCATAGTTTAAAATCAATGGAATTATAATATAGTCCAATGATTCTCATTAAAAGCATTTCATTTCTCTTATAATGTATAGGTTATCAATCGCCATAATTAAAAGGAGTAATCATGACGTCACCATATGTATACAACGTTGGTTGAAATCAATTACGTATTTTTAAAAAATGAAATCGATGCCATTACAATACAGATTACCAATTACCAGTTTAAATAATATTTAACATGGAAAATGAAAATTTTTATTGTTGAAAATATACTTTTTCCGATTTAAAACAAATTAATACGCCAATTCGGCACCGAATCTTCAATAAAAGTAAACACTATTCTTTTCGCTATAGAACTGTTTTCAACCCAAGTTTCAATCTTAATTTTAACAAATTTTAAATTGCAATGTAATGAAGCCCTGCATATATTTCGATGCTTTTCTCATGGGGTATTGAAATGGAACAATGGAGTCAAACGTAACCCCCTAAAAATTAATATTTTGATTTTACCCATTGGCTGTATCCAATGACCTATCACCCTGCCAAATTTTAGGTCTGTAATTCTTCTAGAAGTACCTAAATATTTATATCCCCCAATCTATAATAATAATCTTCTATAATTACAAAAGCGCTATTCCTTCCTTCGTTCCGCTTAGTCGCCCAGGAACCAATAAACATTAATCCAATATGGTGAAATATTGATATGGAAATCACGAAAGAATGGAAGTGGAAGTAAATAAATAATAGTAAGTATTGTGCAATTCTAATAGTTTAGTCAAATTAAATTTTAACGAATGACATCAGATTATAATATATCTAAATTTAAATCATTAGCATTTGTAATTTCGTTTTTTTCGATTTGTTTAGATAGCAACGGAAGCTTTAAAAGATACAATCAATTAACCTGTGAGTTCCCTTCCCTTATTCTATCCAATCCCCCTCTCTTAGTTAGTGACGACGAACCAATGCCCCGCCGAGGGATTTTGATTGATACAAGGCTTCATTATCAAATTTAATGTAAATAATTTTCGTGGGTTAAATACGGCAAGTTTAGAATCCGTAACCAGGTGATATCGTAGCAAATGCAGATAATTTGGTGAATATTGACGAGACAACAATAAGTTTTGCACTAAGAAAGAAATACATTTACATCAGTGTGACACGCAAAGATATTTTAGACAAGTTGCACGATGAAAACGCCATTAAAATAACATTCAACACCATTGCCCTATGGAATTACATTTTGGTTTGCTTTTTTCAAGGATCTGGAGAAACCTATTTTTGCTTCCATAGAGCTTTGAATATGATTAGATTAATTGTTGAGACTAATACGTTCATGTGACTTACGAAAAAAAGGCTAAAGAAAGTGAATCAAAGGCAAAATAACTTCCATGAATTAAATACGAAGATCTTACCTTTATGGTTTCCCTGAGAATAGCAATCTCTCTCGATAGATGTTCGTTCTCAGCAAAAAGTGCTTCCATTTGTTGTTGCATTTCCATGCTAGGATTCCTCATTCTCAATCGAAGCTCTTCTTCCAATTGCCGCACCAGCATTGCTTGTTTCTGAAAACAAAGAAAAGAATTTTAATGCAATGAGAATAAGCGACTTTATTAAATTTTCTTTAAAATAGGTAAAACTGGACAATCGATGGTCAGTTTTTTCTAATTGTAATTTCCAAAAGATTAAATGCCTGCACGTCCAAAATTCCATTTTTACGTGTTTCCTTATGAGAAATAGAAACAATCCTCTGGCGTCGAACCCGGGTCGTTTTTCCAAATATTTTTGTCAATCATTTTTAATATGCAAATCAAGCATTCCTGGAAAATTTATAACCATTATCTCATACCGTTTTCGAGATATAAACGATTTAAATGATTACCAACCGACATTGTCTATTATTATATACGAGTTGTCGGTGCTTGCATACTGCAAGCGCTAAAAAATCACCATATAACAAGATAAAACTCATAAATAAACCAACGCGATTTCCAGGGCAACAGCACTTCAGCAACGTGGAGCCTATATTTATTAGATAATAAATTCCATGAGTAATAGCAGAAGGATGGAGTTACCAATCCAAACCAACCAAACTAAACCCAATACAACCCAGAATCTGCCGGGATCGGACAATACGGCGCGGCCGTTTCGGCGCTGGGGCAATTCGGCGGCGGGACGATTCGGCGTCACAGGTTGGGTTAAGTGGTTCAAGATTTGGTTCGTTATATTTTCCTCCTCCGAGTTGGGTTAAGTAGTTGGGGGTTTGGTTCGTTATATTTTCCTCTCCCGGGTTGGGTTATATGTTATGGGGTTTGACTCGTTTCACTTTCCTCCCTCAGGTTGGGTCAAGTGGTTGTTGATTTGGTTCGTTTTATTTTCCTCCTTCGAGTTGGGTTATGTGGTTGAAGGCTTAGTTCATTACATTTTCCTCCCCCAGATTGAGTTACGTGTTTGTTGGTATGGATCGTTCAATTTTATCCCCCGAATTGGGTTAGGTGGTTGGGGAGTACAATTATATTTAACTTTTTTCTTTTACTGTAATTTAAAAGTTGTTTTTAAAATTCTGCCATTTCATTGAAATATTACCGTCTCAGTAGTTTGTCAACAGCCACATTCACTTAATAGTTGTAATATCTTGTTATTATCACACCATTCCCGTCAAATCATGCTGGTACTCTGACGTGCGTAATCTTGCTGGCGCCGAACTCTCCCGTCGCCAAATCGTCGCGCAGAACTATCCTACACCCGAATATACAATGCACTTTGAGATCACCTAGATCTGCCCAAACACCAGTCAGCGTTTCTTTATATGCCCGGGAAAACTCCGAATATGACATCTACTTCAGGATTGGGCCGGGAAACCCTATATTTGGCTGGACATATCTATAATTGCTCAATTTTGGGATGAATACGAGTAGTCGGTGCCTACATACTGCAAGCGCTTCAAAAAATCACCATACACAAAGATCTAAACACGCAAATAAACCAACGCGATCTCCAGGGCAACAGCACTTCAGCCACGTGGAGCCTATATTTATTAGATGATAAATTCCATGAGTAATAGCAGAATATTTATAATTTTCCATGAAACTAAGGCAGCTATCCGTAATTTCCAAATTCTCTGGTAATCGGCTCGTGTCCAAGTTTTCGTATTTCAAGTTTCGTCACTCAGGTAGCTCTGCATGAGCAATAAGAATAATCATTATTAAGACAATACCCTATACATTAAACTTATGAAAAAATTAGAATATTTTGTGTTAATATTATGGAATCATCCGAGCCTTTAACATTTATTTGGATAAAGAAATCGCGAAATAGGTATGACGCCATTATATTTAACAATTGAAAACAGTTAAATTTTCTCGAAAAACTACTAAAAACCCTTTTCACGTTTTACCTTCACTACTATCTAGGTTGCTTCTCCTATTATGATCCTTTATAGTCCTAGAGAAAAACGAACCTATTCGCTCCTTCCTACAGTCGATATCCAAAGTTTAATGCCATGTTTGCGCTTTCAGTAATACGTGAGAATTACAGTTATCTATGATACCCTCAATTACAGTGCGTGTTGCAATTAGTGTTTTGGATACAGTGGAATCTTACATAGGTACTATTGAAAGAAAATATTGGTGATGATGTTTTCATAATATGCATGATATTTAAAATTAGAGTAAAATAACTTATATGCTTATGGGAATAAACTTGATTTTAATTCAATTAAAGAAAAATGAAAACCTACGATTCCGTAACTCGAACTTTCTATAACTCGAATATTTTTAGCTGTCCTTTGAGATTCGAGTTATCGAAGTTCCACTGTATATATAGAAATATTTAAAAATATATTTCCATAACTTGAATTTTCTATGACTCGAATAATAATAACTTTTCCCTTGAGATTCGAGTTATCGAAGTTCAACTGTAATTCGTTATGAAGGGCATTAATTTCCATCAAAAGCGTTAATACACTGCAATCGTAAGGCATAATATCAGATCCCTTTAAAAGCATTGAGGTCGTTGACAAAGTATTGAAAGGTTTCCATTGTTGAAAAGAGGAAAAATTCACCCTTTTTTCCGATTAAAATCAGATATTTACGCTAATTCGGTAGGTATTTGAATTCTTCCTTCAAAAATTAAGAACTCCGTTTTTTCAAGAATTCGTATCCCAATTTTAAGTAATTTAAAAATGCACATTTAGAAAGCCTTTCACTGAATCCCATGCTTTTTTACGGGGTATAGAAATGGAACATTAGGGTTAAAAAGATCCCTGAAATATTAACATTTTGTGATTTTCGAAGTTTCTCGTCGCTTGTGCCACTCGACCTATATACATGTCAAGTTTCAGATTTATAGCCATTCTAGAAGTACTTAAGAGTTTTATGTCAGTTAGTGTGGTACAAGTAGCTTTATTACATACTAGGGAACCTGTGACGCTTCGCTGTCACAATTAGTTGATTTAAAAAAATCTGATGTGGCCACCATATGACTTTTTCAGACCTGTAATATTTCTAAAAAATCAAAATAGGTTACATGATAATAAATATTTTAAGGAACTGCGAGAAAAATTTAGACTACAAGGAACAGAAATAAACTCAAACCGTAGCCTTCTGATATTGGATATACCCCCGAAACCCAACAATTAAGAAAATAAAAAGAGCGTTACTAACAAGGAGAGACTACGACCTTCGAGTCACGGATTCTGACGATACGCGACCAGGAGATTCTACGTCGAAAATAAGGAGACCCTTGTCTCGGGGTTTTTGTGAATGGTCCCTTGAGTTCGAGAAATCAGCGTCGGAAATTTCCAAAAACATCGTATGCAACTTAATTGGCTTCATTGTCGATGATGGGATAGCGTGCCTAGCTAATACGCCGGGGGTCTGGGCTCGATCCCATATTTTCGTTTTTTTTTTCTTCAAATTATCCAAACGTTATTTGAAAAGTAATATTCTCCGGTAAAAAATACGCTGTACAGTAATTTCATATTGAGGTAATGAACGCAGTAACATATAATAATGAGTATTTTAAATATTGCAGTGATTGAAACTGGTTCGCAGCATGACAAATGCCGTCGTGCAAGAATGGTCATCTATAATTATATATTATTGTTATATTAATTACTAATTGTTGATGATATTAGTCTTGCCTTGGCGGACAGCGATCGGAAGAAAAAGTAATGAATATTGTGAATTTCCTTGAATATGTTGCATACGTTAACGTTAACACGAAAGTTAACGGTGGAGCAATTGATAAAGAATTATTATATGTTTCTGCGTTCATTACCTCCAAATAAAAATTATACAGCGAAATTATACCGGAGAATGTTACTTTTCAAATAACGCTTTAATAATTTTTAAAAAACAAAAACACTTGGGATCGAACCCAGTCCCACGTCGTAGGAGTTCGACAATGAAGCCTATTAAGCGTTGCAGGACATTTCGTCCAAAACATTTCGTCCAAAGACATTTCGTCCAATGGATATTTCGCCCAAAGACAATTCGTCCAATGCATATTTCATCCAATAGATATTTCGTCCAATACACATCCGTCTGTTGAAGACCTTGCGAGACACATCGAGACAAAATATATCAGAGGCCGACCAGCCAGAGGGAGAAAAAGGACAATCCCACCAAGATTTGCGCCTGTTTTATGGAATGTCTTCGAACAAGTTATTAACGGAGTACATAGAACAACGAATGCCGTCGAAGGCTGGCATTCCCATTTTCTAAAGATGATTGTGTCTCACCATTCCTCCATTTGGAAGTTCTTTGAGCACATACAAAAAGATCAAAGAGACAATGAAATCGCAATTATGCAACTCGCGGGCGGCCATTCCAATCTCAGGTACCCAACAAAAAAGTATTTCATTACTAGTAGAAGGTGCTTGCATACTGCAAGCATTTCATCTTACCTTGAAAAAACATTAATTTTTTAGAGAGATATTTCATCATGGGAAATATTTCTTCAATTCAAAAGATCTCTCCTAGGGACCAAATTTCTTTTTTCCTTATGGAAAAATAATGGAGTAAAACAATTGCTAATTTTATGAATATTATACGTTTTCCACATTGGCTTACTGATGTCACACATTTATGCCAAATTTGAAATTTGTAGCACAATTAGAAGTGAAATAACAATTATCTAATTGTATAAATTTAAATAATTTAACGGCCGCAATAAAAATTTCATACATACTCTGAAATGTTTATTTATTTATAATGTCTAAACTCGATATAACTTGAAAATTTCAGCTCACTAACTCGACCAGTAGTACCTAAACAGTTATCTATTTGTTTAAACTTTAGGTATTTTTAACTGCCAAACAAATTAAAATATCGAAATTTGTATGTATAATTCCTATTTCGTTTTTTTACAAATCCTACCTCTAAAAAAATTTCAGTTCCGTAGCACATTCGGAAATGAATAAACCTTGAAAATTTGTTTAAATAATTGCGAATTTTTAGAGGCCGCATTGTTGCACTTTTTTAAGATTTTGGTTTTTTCTAGTCGGTTTTGCACAAAATCCTACCTAAGAAAAAAATTTCGAATCTCCAGCTCATCTGGAAGTGCCTAAACATTAGTATATATATGTTATCTCCTCCTCCTCTGTAAGGAACGTCTATATAGAATGATAGTAAATCACAGACAAATTAAAAACTTTGTTGAAAATTATAACAATTATAAAAGAAACAATGATGTTGATTTATATTTACAAGCAATTTCCTTCAAAATATAACTGTATTCTAATGAAGGCAGTGATGACCAGGAAGTTAGGACTATTGACTACTGAATTTTCTTTTAATAAATTGCATGTTTTACGTTAATTTGTTTTATACCTCGCAACTCACATTTATTTATTATGTATTACTGTATTTCAATAATTGTTGGGAAGATGGAATTATTAACAGATGTATATAGTTTGCTTTTGTTTCTTTTGTAAATATTATTGTCATTTTCTTTTTGTTTTGCAGCTCATATTTCTTTATCATGTATAGTCATATTTCTTTATCATGTATTACCCTATATCAATGAACGCCGGGAAGGTGGGAGAATCAACCACTGAATAAAGTTTGTTTTTGTTACTTTTTATAAATTCAATGTTTTATGTTAATTTGTTTAATACCTAGCAACTCATCAGACAGTACTTTCCATTTTAATTTACGCTTATATAAAATCTATGTTTAATTCGGAATCAATAGACACCCATATCGTCTATAACAGATGAAGTTTTCTTGAAACCCCCCCCCCATTCCTCCCCTTTCTCTGCAGTGCTTTCAGTTTCAATTGACAATTTTATGAAATCTATACCTAATTCCGAATCAATAGACAGCCATATGGACAATATCAGGCGAAGTTTCCTTGTACACCCCCCGCCCACCCTTCCCTGCCATTGCTTTTCGTTTTAATTTACGATTTTACAAAATCTATGTTTAATTCCGAGTCGATAGATATCCATATCGCCTATATCAAATGAAGTTTCCTTGTCCCCCCCGTTCCTCTCCCTTTCCTGCTGTTTAAATTTACGCGATAGACACCCATATTGCCTATATCAAATGAAGTTTTCTTGTCCCACCCCGTTACCCCATCCCGATTTTTCTGTACGAAATGTCTATATAATATTAATTGGACGAAATAAACATTGGACAAAATGTCTTTGGACGAAATATCCATTGGACGAATTGCCTTTGAACGAAATATCCATTGGACGAATTGACTTTGGACGAAATACCCATTGGACGAATTGTCTTTGAAAGAAATGTCTTTGGACGAAATGTCCTTGGATGAAATGTAGTTGGACGAAACGTCCTTGGACGAAATGTCTGTGAACCCTATTAAGTTGCATACGATGTTTTTGGATATTTTCGAAGCTGATTTCTCGAACTCAAGGGCACATTCACAAAAACCCCGACACACGGGTCTCCTTATTTTCGATGTAGAATCACCTGGTCGCGTTTCATCAAAATCCGTGACCCAAAGATCGTAGCCTCTCCTTGAGCGTATATTGTCTACAATAGTCGCCGGTAGGTGGTGTGGTGGCAGCTAAAAAATTAGATTTTAAAGTATTTCTTAAACAATACATTATATGGGAAAATATTTAGAACAAAGATCGTAAAAATTAAAATTTCTACAACTTTTATTCCTGTACTTTTTACATTCATCAAATATTTAAAAAAATATTTTTAATAAATGGAATATCTCCTTAACAATGCGTTATACAAAAAATGTTTCAAACAAATATTATAGAGAATAATATTATCTATTAAGTTTATATTAAACAACATTTAAATTTATGAAGATTTAAGGTATTTGCCAAAAACGAAAACTACCAGAGTAACCATCCACTTCAGGTTGAGCGATTTGTTGGCAAAAACCTAATCAGCTCTTCATTATTAAGTATTATTTCTAAATGTAAAGTTTAGTATTGATACGAGTGTAAGTTTTTGAGTTAAGAGCACCCACAAAATCCTATCACATACAGACCGACAGACATACACAGAGACATCATCGATAAAATAGTCCAAACTTGTTCAGGGGACCTTAAAACATGTATTTCCGATGAAATCTCGCATTCGATTTTTTTTTCAAAGAACAGAAATAAATTCAAGCCTTGGCCTTCTGATATTGGATATAGCCACAAAGCTCTAACAATTAAGAAAATAAAAAGGAACGTTACTAACAATAAGATGTAACTAAGCGTCAATTGTTAACAATAGTCGTCGGTAGGTGGTGTGATGGAGGCAGCTAAATAATTTAGTTTTTAAGATATCTTTGCATCCCTACTTGTTTCGTATTAAAAAAGGATTTTCCGGCAAATTCGGAACGTAAATGAATTTTTACAGTAACCATAGTGAACGTCATTCTTTTTCCAATACAACTGTTTAGGTACCGAGTTTGAATCATGATTCTAACTAATTTTAAAATGCGATTTTATAATGCCCGAAACAGATTCCAATGCTGGAGGAAAACCCCCCTAAAAAGAAAGTGTTTAATATTTACGCCACATTAATTTTCTCACTAATGATCACGATTTCGAGAATAAAGGGTGCGAATTAACGAGTAGAATATACTTTCTTAATTATTACGAAAAATTAACTGTGACAGGTTGGTGTCAGAAGTCAACAACCTTCACCAAAATATATATAACTACAAAAAAGCAGCATACAAGAAGCCTTATTTTTATTTATACATTATCAGTTAAATTTAATTAGAAGAAATTCAATTTATATCACTTTTCTAGATAAAGATTGATAAAAGATATTGAAATAAATGTCGATATTAGATATAGCTTTTTAAGAAATATAAACCTCGAAAACTAATAAGCCTAATTAAATGTATAAAAATATACGTAGATGTAAGTTTACAATTTTTAGAAAAAATAAACAAATAAACAAATGAATTAGGAAATATTAACGTCGAAAACTACCAAGCCTAGCAAAATGTATTAAAGTAAACGTTGGTAGTCGTCGCCGATTTTTAGGAAAAATAAACGTCGATTATATGCGTCCATTTTTAAGAAAAATAAACGTCAAAAACTACCAATCCTAAATGTAAGTAGTAATTTTAAGCGTCAATATTCGTCGAAAATCTCTCAGAAAATTAATTAATTTAAATCATCGATATTTTAAAAAATAAACGTCGAATTCTACCAAGCCTATATATATGTTACAAAACTACGAGGAAGTCCATCAAAGAAGAAGTAAAGAAATATAATTATGAAAGAATCTAGGGAAATATAGGAAACAATAAAAGTAATAGGAAAATGAAGCAACATCTCTCGATTGGTAAAAGACAGATGGTGGCAATGATGTTAGAAGATTACCAATAGCTGGAAGTCAATTTTATAGCGAGTAGAACAATTCTACACGAAACAGTATGAAGATCCATTTACCAATGAGGAAGTAAATGAAGAAGAAGTATGCCCATCGAAATGGTTCTAGATATTATTCCAAAAGAGGTGAGACATGCAATCAAAACCATGAAGAATGGAAAAGCATCTGGAATTGATAGTATTAGAGCAGAAATATTCAAGGCAACAGGACAAGGTCCTCTCGAATATCTTTACGTCTTGATTAAGGAAGAGGAATATACCAGAGTCGTGGACTCACGCAAGCAACATTCTTTTGCACAAGAAACGTTCCAAGGAAGATTTGAATAATTGCCGGCCAATCAGCATGCTCCCGGCAGTCTACAAAGTATTCACAACGATTCTCACTATGCGCCTTCAAATCCATCTCGATTTTGCCCAACTTAGAGAACAAGTCAGATTTCGCACTGGATATATTACGATGGAGCACATTGAATTCGTCAGAGAGATAATTAGTCGGACTATTGAGTACGGGTTGCGCCTCTGTATGTGCTTCATCGACGAGAAAGCATTCGACTATAACCGAACGTCGTCAGTGTTAATTGCGCGGAAGAAACAAGGGATAGAAAGAACGTACATTACTATAATCAAGAATATCTATAAAAACGCGACATCATCTGTCCAGCTGCATTAAGAAACAAGTGCCTTTACGACGGAAAAGCGAGTGAGGCAAAGAGATACCATGCCTCCAAAATTATTCATAGCAGCTACAGAGGAAGTATTTAAAACGCTAGACTTGGAAGAAAATGGTATAAAGGTAAATTAAAAACATCCGAGTCACCTTCGCTTTGCTGATGACATCATATTATTTGCAAGAAACCCATATGAACTGAGGAATTTGAGCGGGCAAGCCGAAAAGTTATACTGAAAATTAATCTTAATAAAACAAATGTCATGTAAAATTCCTTCACAAATCCTTAGAAGATATCTATCGACGGAGGTAACAAGCTACGTTTACTTGGGTGTATTCATCAGTACGGACGGATCACTTCTTAGGGACGTTAACCGGAGAGTTATGATGGCATGGAGTGCTTTTGGAAGGAATGCTTCATAAAATCAAATAAGTCTTTCTGAAAAGGAGATAGTGTGACCGATATTTTCTCCTTTTTTAATATACGGATGCAAAACATGGACCATAAACACCTGAATAATCCAGCGCCTGCAAACAACATAGAGGAGCATAAAGAGATACATGTTGGGAGATACGCATTCAAAAGTTTTACGTCATAAATTCATTAATTGTGATTTTGTCTTACATTCCTTTAAATGCGTCACTCTCAGATTAAAAATATCTGATCATTTAGAGATAAGGTAATGCTGATGAAAGTCTAGTTTTCTTCGAACTGCCATCTAATTTTACTAAAGGTGCAAAATTTGTGGTAATAAAAACGACAGGTAACGAAAAAACACGAGTTACAGTAATGTTGGCTGTTTTAGCAGATGGATCAAAATTATCACCATATGTTATCCTAAACGAAAAATAATGCCCAAGGAACAAATTCCTACTGGAATAATAGTTAGATGTCATGAAAATGGACGAATGCCAAAAGAACTTATGAGAGATTGGTTACACGCTGTCTGGAATAGAAGACCATGAGCACTATTAAGAAAAAGGATGCTTCTACTAGAAGCATTCAAAGTACACGTAGATTCAATTACTGCAATGAATACTGACCTTGTAATAATACCTGGCGTTATGAAATTACAGCTTCAAGTTCTTGATATTGCTGTCAACAATCCATTTAAAGATAATTTAAAGGGTTTATATTCTTAGTGGTTATTGAGTGGAGATCATCCTCTAGCACCAAAAGGAATCCTAAAGAAACCTACTATTTCAATGCTCTGGCAATAGATCAAGGCATCATGTCAACAAATAAATACAGAAGTAATTGTGAATGCATTTAAGAAGTGCTGCTTATCCAATGCCATGGGTGGAAGTGAAGATGATGTTATGTGGGAGTCTACGGACAAGGTTCGGAGTGATAAAGATAGTGAGAGTGAGGACAATGATGAAGAGAGCCTCGAATTTGTTTTTAATCGCAAAGAAAGCATATTCTTCTGAGGGACAACAATGAAAAATTATAACTACCATAGCAACGACCTCAAGTCTTTTAAAAGTGAAATGGAAATCTAATTAAAGATTGTATTGACTCGACGCTCTCAATAATAATGAAGGATGTCATAAGGAATTATTGATCTTGATCTAATCAACTAGCAAAAACTGCTTTGATGTGGACCTAGACTAAACGGTCTCCTTACCATAGGGTTTGTTTTGGTTGATGTTCCTCATTTTTTCACACTCTCGACTTTTGACTCTTCCGTTCGTTCTTCGTTTTCAGAGCTGAGGTTATGGGTTCGCGTTAATACGAGCATTATGGGACTCATTGAACGCGCGCTCATTCTTTGCTACGCGTTATCTATGAGAAGGCATACATGGGAATTTAGGGTAATTTTTGGTGAGAAATTTTGAGGCCATAAAATAGAAAACATCCATTGAAGCTGGAACGGCTTTGAGGTCCGAGTGGGGGAGAAAAGGAAGGAGAGAGAGAGAAGAGAGAAAGAGAGAGAAAGGGGGTGAGAGAGAGAGAGAGGGAATGACGGAAAGCGGGAGATTTGGTGGAAGGGAGGGAGAGATAGAGGAAGGTAGAGAGAGAGAGAGAGAGGGAGTAAGAGGGAGAGTGGGAGGAAGGGAGGGAGAAGCCCGAAAATAGGGCTAGATATAATTTTCTACCATAAATATATACCGAAAGGAGGAGGTTCAGGGTTGCACACGGGCAGCGGACAAATTCGCCTAGCGGAGCGAGGCACGAGATTTATACTCGTAACGCGTAGGGGCAGAGCACCTAGTATGAAATATTTGAAGCCATTTTCATATTTTCAGATGCATAATTTTTATTTCATCATTATAACTCCTTCCATAATTACAATACTGCAGCTTTCCATCTTGCTCTATCCTGTATAAGGGCCTTCAAATGTCTTCAGTTACAAACACTTATGTCTGATATTAGAAATTTTATGTAATCTTATCTAGGTCTTCCTCGTCTCTTCAATTTTCCCAGTAACTTTCCTTCAATCATCAATTTTGAAAATGCAATCAAATCTTATCTTGCTCTTCTCTTTCTTATAATAATCACCGGATGGGGGGACGTGTGTAATTTGAAATTAAAAAATTTCACTCGATTTTATAAACGTATTATTTCCACAAATTGGAGTTACACGAAAAAGTACTGAAATCACATGAAGTTCAGGTTCTGGGGAGAAGAATGCAGGTGGGGAGGGGGGAAAGGTGTGTGGAAGGGGATGGGAGATAGAGAGGGTGTAGGGTAGGGGAGGGAGGTGGGGTGGAAGGGAGGGAGGTGAGGGAGGGAAAGAGAGGTAAGAGATGGAGTGGAGGGGGATGGTAAGGGAGATGTGGAGGGGGATGGTAAGGGAGATGTGGAGGGGAAGGGAGGCGGGGGAAGGAGTTGTTAAGGGGAAGGTAGGTTGGTGAGGGGAGGGAGGAGAAAGAAGAAATGGAGAGAGGGAAGAATGTCTCTGATGGACATTGTGGGTTGGTAAATCTTTTGTTCCGTAAAAGCATTACAAGTTGATCGATAAGCTCTAACGAAAAAGCCGTGTACTTAATATAGATAGTTGATTATTTTCTATTAAAATAATGAACAAAAACGTTTTTTGGTTAAGTTTTGGTGCTAATTAGTTGTAATGAATCGATTTCCACTTTTATGATACCGCAGGATCTCTTAATTAACTTTTTGGGTTTCATATTACCTAAACGCAGTTACTTTCGCATTCGAACGAAGTTATATAATATGAAATCATTTCTAAATAAGAAAATATTGCCTCAGAATAAGTGTAGCCAAGCTGCGCAAATTTTCCTTTGTATCTCGAAAATTCGAGTTGACGTCATACCGCAAGGAACACATATGAGTAATTTTGGTGGCATTTTATTCAACTAACGTGCCTCTCTCTCTCCGCTAGCCTCGATAACGAGGGGACTAAATTTGCCCTTCAAAGCGTAAATAGAAAAATATACCGCTAATCCGTCAGAATAATTTTCTCCTCGACAGATGGCCCTAATGATCGATATCTCACTCGAGCGATGAAGGGTTCGAGCGACGCTGGCGTCCGCAATTAGAAAGACGCAGATCGCCTTGCCTACCATTCTTCCCCGCCTATAAAGAACCCAATTCAACCCTCCCAAATTGGTTGGCTCCCTCCTCGGCGCCCCCTGCTGCCACCTGCAGCCGAAACTCGATGGTTTTTGCAAGCGTTAGTGGCGCCAGGCGAGCGTTAACCTAATTAAATCAAAACACACGACGGGGGTTCAGCGCCACGCCGTCGGGATTGGGGAGCAGAGGAAGCAGTAATTGACCTCGAACGCAGGGAAATTGCCCCGTGGATGCCCCGCCGATCCACGAGGAAAAATTGCCCAAAGGAAGGGAAAATCGACCTATCTCTAGTTATAATGGTTAAAGAGAAATTCAAAGATTTCCATTTATATGATGCTTCCAAAAATTTAATGGCTATTTGCACTGAAATATATGTTACTTTAGATGAAATTGTGAGCAAAACAAACTGCTCCGTAACTCAATATGAATTTCAGATAAGGAAAAATATTTAAAATATTTCTTCGTGGAAAATATTTCTTCTCTGGGAATCTATTGTAGTTTAAACCCAAACTTCTATCTTTCGATAACTCCTCGCTCTAATTAAAGAAAATCCGACCAAAATATCTAGGTGATCTGGGTCAGAGGTTTTCCAAGGGTGATTGCACATGCAGCGCTTCAAACATATTGCCTATGTATTATTAATTTTTTACCTCAGCTTTCATGCTTGACTACGGAAAGAAAACTCTGATTTTAGTATTAAGATTCACACTACGAAACGTCGTAAAGGACATTTTTAAAGAAAAAAGGGGAATATAAACTTATTTCTTGCATTACGCTACATAAATTAAGGATGGTAAAAATACGCTAATTATAGGAAATATGAGGCACAAGAAAAAGTTTTATTCTGAAAAGCCTTAACAATATCAAATACAACAAATTAAAGTAATGAAAAAGAATACTTTGACAATAAAAAACCATTAATTGTTTTTACAGGTAAATTTTATATGTAAGCTTTTAATAGGATTAATTTAAAAAATTTTATAATAAGCGTTTTTTAATATCCTATAATATTTTTAGGTTTTTTTTCCATGCAGAACTATCATTAATTATATTTTAAATGGACATTTATCACACCGAGTTTAATTATTTACATTCATAAACATCAATAATGTATTTTAATAAAAAGTTTGTTATATCCCTATAATAAAAAGTTGCTAGAGAGTACGTGACTATTTTTAAAATGTACAAGGGGTGCGTCATAAAAATATGATTAAGTTCTAGGCAACTAATACTAGCATAAAACGATTACAGGTGAACCAGATGCGCATTTCAGATACACAGTAGTCACTCTCAATAGTTTTTCACCAGTTATTGACTCTAAAAAAGACAAAATAAACCGAAATATCTGTGAATTGCAGCGGGGGATGGCTACAAAGTAGCCGAGATACTAAAAACCTAATGGCTACCAAAGTCACATAGAACAGGGTTCGGCAACCAAGAGCCGTAACAACATTATATGCTGCCCGCTAAGTTAAGATTAGAGGCGAAATTTCCTAAATAAATGCAGAAAATGTCATATTGGTTAGTCATATACCCTCATTTGGCATAAATAATAGCTAAATAATTTCCTAGGTGTAATTTTCACTTAGGCAACACAAAAGAAACTCTTAAGTACCTTCCTATTTAAACTAGATTTCGACTAATCAAACCATTCGTAATTACAAAAGCGGTTCGGCATGCAAAATGACTCTCATGAAAATCAATTTCAAACGAACCATTGGGTGGCATTTGTCATACCTAGTTGATAACTTTCATTTCTTGGTTGTTACAAATTAATTAACAACGTAATCAAAACACTTCGGTAATAATGAAAAGAAAATTGTGGACATTCTATATTTTTTGATTCGCAAAATGGAAAAATCATTCATTTTAAAAAGTCACACAATTGATGGAACAATTGGCGTGTAACAAAGCCGAACTACATTACAGTTTAAAGATGATGATGACATCGAAAACACAAAAATGTTGGTAAACCGCTTTTCTTTTGGGAAGCTCAGTAGTCCTGATTGCTGATTTCTCGATCATTGAATTGAATCATAACTAGTGAACGTTCCTGAGGATGTTCAGTTTAACCGTATCACAAATAAATGGAAGGTAGTAAAGAAAATGCTATTGTGTAAACTATCTAGAAATCTCGCGAGCTATTTTTAGCACGAACCAACCTATTCAACTTCCTTCGTAAAAGAAATTATATAATTACGCCGATTCAAAATTATATAATGTTAATATTAACCTAATTTAGGGTCAATAAGTTACATTACGTAATAAATGAAAAGTAAGGCAAGGTTCTGGATAGAAACAAATTTTCTCGGATATAGTTTCCTATCTAACTAGTATCCTTGCTACGGAGAAAAATTTCAAGATATTGATTTGTAACACAAAGGCCGCGCTTAGAAACGATTTCAAACGGCTTGCCACATGAAAGAGGGAAAATAAAACGGGGTAAAACTCCCTACCTACCCTCCCTAAAAACCGGAGTAATCGATTGACAGTGAGTGGCCCGCATCCGGTAAGATAGCCCGAGTAGGGGATTGGGCAAAACGGAAGAGGGAGGAGAGCAAGCCGAATGTGGAGGGGGAGTAAAGAAAAGGAGAGAAAAGGAGGAAAAGAAGAGGGAGTAATGAAAAGGAGGAGGAGTTAGGAAAAGGAGGGGGTTAGGAAAAGGAGGGGGGTAAGGAAAAAGAGGGGGAGGTAGGAAAAGAGGGGGAGGTAGGAAAAGAGGGGGAGGTAGGAAAAGAGGAAGAGAAAGGAAAAGGAGGGGGAGTAAAGAAAAGGAGGGGGAGTAAGGGAAAGGAGGGGAAGGAAAAGGAGGGTGAGGTAGGAAAAAGAGGGGAGAAAGGAAAAGGAGGGGGAGTAAAGAAAAGGAGGGGGATTAGGAAAAGGAGGGGGGTAAGGAAAAGGAGGGGGAGGTAGGAAAAGAGGGGGAGGTAGGAAAAGAGGAAGAGAAAGGAAAAGGAGGGGGAGTAAAGAAAAGGAGGGGGAGTAAGGGAAAGGAGGGGAAGGAAAAGGAGGGGGAGGTAGAAAAAAGAGGGGAGAAAGGAAAAGGAGGGGGAGTAAAGAAAAGGAGGGGGAGTAAGGAAAAGGAGGGGGAGGTAGGAAAAGAGGGGGAGGTAGGAAAAGAGGAAGAGAAAGGAAAAGGAGGGGGAGTAAAGAAAAGGAGGGGGAGTAAGGGAAAGGAGGGGAAGTAAGGAAAAGGGGGGGGGAAGTAGGAAAAAAGAGGGAAGTAAGGAAAAGGAGGGGGAGTAAAGAAAAGGAGGGGGAGTAAGGAAAAGGAGGGGGAGTTCGGAAAAGGAGGGGGGTAGGAAAACGAGGGGAGAAAGGAAAAGGAGGGGGAGTGAAGAAAAGGAGGGAGAGTAAGGAAAAGGAGGGGAAGTAAGGAAAGGAGGGGGAGTTAGGAAAAGGAGGGGGAGTTAGGAAAAGGAGGGGGAGTTAGGAAAAGGAGGGGGAGTTAGGAAAAGGAGGGGAATGACGAAAAAGGAGGGGAAGTAAAAAAAAGGAGGGGAAGTAAGGAAAAGGAGGGGAAGTAAGGAAAAGGAGGGGGAGGTAGGAAAAGAGGGGGAGGTAGGAAAAGAGGAAGAGAAAGGAAAACGAGGGGGAGTCAAGAAAAGAAGGGGGAGTTAGGAAAAGGAGGGGGAGTTAGGAAAAGGAGGGGGAGGTAGGAAAAGGAGGGAAGTTAGGAAAAGGAGGGGGAGTAAAGAAAAGGAGGGGAAGTAAGGAAAAGGAGGGGGAGGTAGGAAAAGAGGGGGAGGTAGGAAAAGAGGAAGAGAAAGGAAAACGAGGGGGAGTCAAGAAAAGAAGGGGGAGTTAGGAAAAGGAGGGGGAGGTAGGAAAAGGAGGGAAGTTAGGAAAAGGAGGGGGAGTAAAGAAAAGGAGGGGAAGTAAGGAAAAGGAGGGGAAGTAAGGAAAAGGAGGGGGAGTAAGGAAAAGGAGGGGGAGTAAGGAATAGGAGGGGGAGTAAAGAAAAGGAGGGGGAGTAAGGAATAGGAGGGGGAGTAAGGAAAAGGAGGGGGAGTAAGGAATAGGAGGGGGAGTAAGGAATAGGAGGGGAAGTAAGGAAAAGGAGGGGGAGTAAGGAATAGGAGGGGGAGTAAGGAAAAGTAGGGGGAGTAAGGAATAGGAGGGGGAGTAAGGAAAAGGAGGGGGAGTAAGGAAAAGGAGGGGGAGTAAGGAAAAAATAGGGGGAGTAAGGGAAAGGAGGGGAAGTAAGGAAAAGGAGAGGGAGTAAGGAAAAGGAGGGGGAGTAAGGGAAAGGGGGGAAGTAAGGAAAAGGAGAGGGAGGTAGGAAAAACAGGGGAGAAAGGAAAAAGAGGGGAGTAAAGAAAAGGAGGGGGAGTAAGGAAAAGATGGGGAGGTAGAAAATGAGGAAGAGTAAGGAAAAGGAGGGGGAGTTAGGAAAAGGAGGGAGAGTAAGGAATAGGAGGAGGAGTAACGGAAAGGAGGGGAAGTAAGGAAAAGGAGGGGGAGGAAGGAAAAAGAGGGGAGAAAGGAAAAGGAGGGGGAGTAAGGAGTAGCGGGATGGAGATAGTAAAATAAATAGTGGTGCGTTAGAAGGGGAGGGAGCAGAGAGAAGTAGAGTGAGGAGGAGAGGGAGGAAGGAAGAGGAGGGAGTGAGTGCGAGGAAGGGAAAGGAGCAGGAAGGAAGTTGGATGATAGAGATGAGTGTGAAAAGAACAAAAGTAAATAGGAAGAAGTAATATGGTGAGAATTTGGAACGGAAGAGGAAGAATGTATTTTAAAGGTTTAAAGAATAGTGAAAGATGAGAGAGAGAGACATGGGGGAGATAGTGTGCCATAGTTTAAAATGGGAGGCGGATAGTGGCAGAACTAGGATGAGCACTCGGGGAAGGAGGAGGGGAGGTGCGTTCAACTACAATTAGTAGCTCTATGTATAGCATGAACCTTTGAGAATTGTAAATTCTACAAGAGAGGACATATGCACGTGTCATGCGTGCATACATGTAAAGGTATTCTTTACGATTTGTGTAACCACGGCAAATAAGATGAAATATGAATAGCCCAGAATTATGTCTGAACACTGCTAAAGGACATGTCAAGGTAGTATTTAATTTTTGATTTACCAATTCATTTTATTAGCATTTGTAGTTAATAAAACCATCCAAAATTGTTTTAAAATACCTCACTTGAAATTATAACTAATATTTACGTTCACTTTCATTCTTCTTTCTCTTTCCACTTGCAAACGCTGTGTGCATACGTAATTACAATTTTAAAGAGACACAACTTTCTTGTTTGATTTTCGTAACACCTTCGACAAAATATAAACGCATACAAGTAATATTCAATTCTACTAGCTCTACAAATATTGATTGAAGACTATTTCGTATGACTAATATTTCATATTAAATAAATATTTAGTACTTTTCCACACTTCCATTCCTTATTATTTTATTTTTGCGTCCGGTTTCGCGAATTATACGGCATCATCTGGCAAAGAGGAATGGTGCACAGTGGGGAGAGATAAGACAGTCGTTGTAAGGGGGAAGTGAAGTGGGGAAGCATGGTTGGGAAAACCACACAGCAAAAATTAAACAGTTGCCAGTTACCAGCAGACGTTAAGGTAATATAATATAGATAATCAACATATCTCTTAAAAAATTCGTTTTATAAAAAGATGTCTCAAACAAAAGTTGCAGAAAATTATGCTGTCTACGGCTCTGATAGTTACAAATAATTACATTAATGAAGTCCTAGTGAGATATTTTAGAAAACAGAAAAATGATAAGAGTAAACCTCCAGTTCCTGTTCACCAATTTCACCCAAAGCCCTTTCAGGCCTTGAATTACTAATAAAATCTGAAATATAAAGTCATGTGCTTATCTCATACTAATTCTTTTTTTAATTAGAGAGCACACAACATTCTTATCACACATAGACGCGCATATAGACACACACACACATAATCGAGAAAATAATTAAAACTCACTGCGGGTACCTCAATACGTGTATTTCCTTTGTAATCTCGAATACGATTTTTTAAACTAATACAATGCTATCTCTTATATTACCTATGGAGATAGTAAAAGATGACAACTACTGCTTGACGAGTTTGGAGCAAGATTTGATGATTTACGGAAGTTTAGATCCAGCATTGCCTTTCTCGCAGATTCATTTTTTCTTAATAGTACCAAAAACGAATATCCGACTCTCTCCGTGGTTGCGGAAACATCCACAGTGATAACTAAGATAACTAAGAACTAAATATAGCGTACAAATTGCAATCTACAATCGAATCAAATTCTGGATGCAAGCGCCAGAATAAAAGTACCTTGAAACAAAGAAAACTTTCGTAAGACTAAAGATAACATTTTTATACTCTATACTACTACGAATTGCTGTATACCATGATAAATTTCTTAAGATTGAAATATCTTACCGCTCATAAAACATAATAATTTATAGAGCTCCATCTCAATAGCCGGATTTTAAATTTTCACTATCAGAATGAAAATCAAAAGGCCTACATATCTAATAGAAGTTACGTCGGATATGTGCAAATGCATACACAGACATATATGTATCCTTGCGCTAAATAAGCATCATCTATGCTCTTTGAAGCTTCCAAATTTCTGCTGAATATCGTTTGCGGCTCCGCGGTCCGCATTAGGCAATCCTCGGACTAGACATTTGTGATTCAATAAGAGTACATTGCATTTAGCGGCGTCGACTAGGAAAAGGCGAGCGGAGAAGCAGCCCGGAAGGACACAGAGTGGGACTTTAACTCCATACTAATTAAAACACTTTGGAGGACATGAGATGAAACTTCCCCGAGCGTAAAACATCAAGTTAGGGTAATGATTGCGTCTCTCTCATTGTAATGCTATTTTTAGCTGCAGCCACGAGAAAAAGAATCAGTTAATTACATTGCGGTGACATGTAATTGCTTATACACAGTTTCATTCCAACGAGTTCTTCCATCGATTCGCGAGTCAAGAACACATACACACATCTGTGGAAAGTGTTCCCTAAGTAATGGCGCCCGTGCCTCCCATCGCACGAGAACAACGACCTCCGCCACTTCATATCAGCAAGGATATGGCAGACGGCTACCAGAGAAGTGGGTAGGGGTGGAGGGAGAGTAGGAGGAGGGGGAGGAGAGAGAGTAGGAGGAGGGAGAGTAGGAGGAGGCAAGTTAGTTGGGTTTACGGGCGGAGATTGCAGGCGAGGGAACTGCGGGATGAGAAGATGAAAGTTGCAGGCTGCTACTCGCACAATTAAACGACGACATTTTAACGAGCTGCGGATAAATTCAGAGTTCGGAAAATGTATTTCAATCATCTGAATGAGGACTAAAATGGGAAATGAGACCAATTAACCAGGAGGAAAAATATGCATGGGGAATGGCAGTTTACAAGTACTTAGGTAAAAGGAAGAAGAGAAGGGGAAAGACGGCGAGAAAAGAAGTGGGGCAGGAGTGGGGCAGTAGGGTAGAAGGGGAGGTGAGAGAATATGGGGTGGGGAGTAGTTGGGGAGGGGGTGTAGGGGGAAGGAGGGGATTGGTTAGGGGAGTAAAGGGATGTGGAAGTGAGGAGAGAAGGAAAAGCAGGGATGGGTGTGGGAGGAAGGAGAGGAGGGGGAGTAGGGGAGTGGAGAAGAAGGGGGTGGGGGAGTTGAGGGGTTGTAGAATAGAGGGTGGGGAGAATTGAATGCGATCTTGGGAGCATTTCGGGTGATGAATGAGACGCATGAGGTAAGAAGAGGTAGAGTTAGATTGAGACTGTCATTATTTATTATCAAGTGTAAGTGCAGTTTCAACAGACTTAGTATATCTACTAAAGCACGACATAAAATACTTGTTTCTTAAAAAAATGAATGACACATTGTCAGCATTTAATAAATCTTGAAAAATAAATGTTAATTACATAGTTATAATTGTATTTACATAATAATTAAAGTTGATTTAGGTCACATGTCGAGTTTTCCAGAGAGTTAGTAGGCATTGGTGAAATGAATCTAACGAATATTATCATCTAAAAAAATTTTCAAAAAATAAACATTTGTTCATAAGTAAACAAAACAAAAACGAAATAAATCGTAACAAGGATATATTTTCCTATTTATAAGCATTGGACTCCCATTGGAGGCATGTCATTAATAAATTCTCATTGTTAGAGCAATGAAAAATTGACAGTTTTTAAGTTGCAAAATGTATTTTCGCGATATTTCTTCTTAAAATAAACATTATACTTTCTGGCATATAGTGTTTAAGTCCCGAGTTTTGAGCTCGATTTTAACTTATTTAAAATGCAAATTAAAACAAATTAAAAATATGCTGCACTCGTTCCCTGCTATTCAAATGGATATATATATATATATATATATATATATATATATATATATATATATATATATATACACACACACACACACACTAGTAGAAGGTGCTTGCATTCTACAAGCACTTCATCTTGAAAGAAATTCATTTTTCAGAGAGATATTTCATCATTGGAAATATTATTTTAATTCTAAAGATTTCACCTCTGCACCGATTTTCTTCTTTCCTTATGTAACAATAATAGAGTAAAACAATTCCTAAAATTTGCAATTTTAAGAATATTACACTTCTTCCACAGTATGGTACTAAAGCCACACATTTCTGCCAAATTTGAAAGTTGTAGCTTATCTAGAAGTGAAATAATATTTATGCATTTGTTTAAATTTAAAAAAATATTAACGGCCGCAACAACATATTCATCGAGATTTTCAAATTTTTATTTGGGTATGAGCACTAAGCTCTAAATAACTTTAAAATTTCAGCTGCAACACACAACTTTTTTCACAAGCCTCTAATATTTCCTGTTATTGCATTTTGACGTTGCTATAAGTTTACGCCATATCGAAATTCCCATTTAAAAGCATTGTCCTGGTTGCTATGGTAACTGAAGTTCTTTATTGTTGAGCATCTGCTTTTTTTCGATTAAAAACGTATTTCTTCATCATTTCAGCACTGATTTGAATTTAGTCTTCAAAAATAAGAAACCTCATTCTTTTAGCTATAGAATTGTTTTCATCCCAAGTTTCTATCTGAATTATAACTAATTTAAAAATGCAAATTTATGAAACTCGATCGAAATGGAACTTGGGGATCAAAAATACCCCACTAGAAATTAAAAATTTGTAATTTTCGATTTTTATATGGTTAGTTGTATCTAATAACGTATCATCCTGCCCAATTTCAGGTCCGTGGCCTATCTAGAAGTACCATATATTTTATATCATATATATCCTATATATATCCTCCGTAAGAAGAAGCTATTTATAAAGTTATCTATAATATATAATATATATAGCTACTTGTGCCTCACTCATTTACTGACACAAAACTCTTAGGTATATCTAGAAGAGCTAGAAATCTGAAATTTGTCATGTAGGAAGATGGAGTGGGATAACCGACGGGAAAAATCGAAAATCACAAAAATGATAATATTTAAGGATCATTTTGATAGCAATGTTCCACTTCAATACACCGTAAAAAAGCAAGGGATTTATTGCAAGGCATTCTAAATGTGCATTTTAAAATTACTCTGATACATGTTGTCTCGATGCATGTCGCAAGGTCTTCAACAGACGGATGTCTATTGGACGAAATATCTATTGGACGAAATGTCTTTGGACGAAATATCCATTGGACAAATTGGCTTTGGACGAAATATCCATTGGACGAAATGTTTTGGACGAAATGTCCTGCAACGCTTAATAGGCTTCATTGTCGAACTCCTACGACGTAGGACTGGGTTCGATCCCAAGTGTTATGGTTTTTTAAAAATTATTCAAGCGTTATTTGAAAAGTAACATATAACTTCGCTGTATAATTTTTATTTGGGGGTAATGAACGCAGAAACATATAATAATGTGCATTTTAAATTCTTTATCAATTGCTCCACCGTTAACTTTCGTGTTAACGTTAACGTATGCAACATATTCAAGGAAATTCACAATATTCATTACTTTTTCTTCCGATCGCTGCCCGCCAAGGCAAGACTAATATCATCAACAATCCCATCATCGACAATGAAGCCAATTAAGTTGCATACGATGTTTTTGGATATTTCCGACGCTGATTTCTCGAACTCAAGGGACCATTCACAAAAACCCCGAGACAAGGGTCTCCTTATTTTCGACGTAGAATCGCCTGGTCGCGTATCGTCAGAATCCGTGACTCGAAGGTCGTAGTCTCTCCTTGTTAGTAACGCTCTTTTTATTTTCTTAATTGTTGGGTTTCGGGGGTATATCCAATATCAGAAGGCTACGGTTTGAGTTTATTTCTGTTCCTTGTAGTCTAAATTTTTCTCGCAGTTCCTTAAAATATTTATTATCATGTAACCTATTTTGATTTTTTAGAAATATTACAGGTCTGAAGAAAGATCAGATTTTTTTAAATCAAATAAATGTGACAGCGAAGCGTCACAGGTTCCCTAGTATGTAATAAAGCTACATGCACCACACAAACTGACATAAGTACTTCTAGAATGGCTAGAAATCTGAATTGAAATGGCAGAATTTTAAAAACAACTTTTAAATTACAGTGAAAGAAAAAAGTTAAATATAATTGTTCACCTCCAACCACCTAATCCAACCCGGGGGAGGAAAATTGAACGATCCACACCACCAAACACATAACTCAATCCGGCGGAGGAAAATGTAATGAACCAAGCCTTCAACGACATAACCGAACCCGAAGGAGGAAAATAAAACGAACCAAATCACCAACCACTAAACTCAACCTGAGGGAGGAAAGTGAAACGAACCAAATCCCAAATCATATAACCCAACCCGGGGGAGGAAAATATAACGAACCAAACCCCCAACTACTTAACCCAACTCGGAGGAGGAAAATATAACGAACCAAATCTTGAACCACTTAACCCAACCAGGGACGCCGAATCGTCCTGTCGCCGAATTGCCCCAGCGCCGAATTGTCCCAGCGCCATATTATCTGATTCTGGGTTGGCTTGGGTTTGGTTGGGTTAGATTGGTAACTATATCCTTGTATTGATTCGTATTTGGTAATTTTCTCCTTAAATGACAATACGAACTGAAGATGGAGAAAACTGCTGCATAGTTCATTATAATTAACAAAATTGGCAACTAAAAGTACCGAGAAAGATATTCGAAGAAAGGTCAGATTATACGCTCATGCATGAGGCAGCACCAAACGTTGACTTTTGGGCTCTCTCTCTCTCTCTCTTGTGTTCCCTCACGACACGTGGCTGTTCAGAGCCTCATATCCTGACGTTGTGAAGGTTGACCCGCCCTGATGGATGAAATACCGCTTCATCTGAAAACAGAACTCTCTGCAAAAGGCGTTATCTTCGTTTATTCTTTTCAACATATCCACAGCAAAATCCATTCTTTTTGGTTTGTCTCGCAATGCCTGCACAATCTGCAGCTTGTATGCATACAGTTTAAGACGCTTGCGGAGCACTTTGTGAATGGTTGAGTGTGGAATCTGCAGTTCCCCTGATGCACGGTCAGTTGATTCTGTGGAGCTGCGCTGGAAAGCTTTCCTTATTGTCTACACTTGAACTTCGGATAGGTACACGAAGTCTTCCCGGTCGTGACTCCTTCACTATCATGTTTGTGTCCTTGAACCGATCACACCAATGTTTTATGTCTCGAAGGCGCAGCTCGCTTACAGGACATTTGGTCTAATCCAAAAGGTCCAGTCTACAATTTGGTCCAGTCCAAAAGGTCTAAATATTTTCAAATAAAATGGAATAAAAATCAGTGTGGATGCTTGTCCTTATGGCATAAATATAATACAAATAATTCATTGGTATAAATAATGAGTTAAATTTATTAGCAATTAAAATTACATGAAAATAGAAGAGTGACGTATTTTAATAGATTTTAATCACCATTCTCTTCGTTAGCAGACTGATTTGCTTTTAGTCTTTAAGATATGCCTCGGAGATAGGTCGCTAGGCGGTCCTCTTCTTTGGTATTTCTGAAACTTTACAACCATTTGAGTGATATGGCGTTGATTGGCGACATATCGTCGATTAACGCTTGGCCTTATCTGCGTGTGACCTCCCATGAGATGAGTTATGACTTGTTCATTTTGCATCTGTTAATTTTTTATCACTTCTATAAAATTCCAGAGGGACGGATGGTGCGTTATCAATTTTTTTAAAATTTATTGTGCCAATCTTCAACAGCATTATTCGTCCTTTTTTCTCCGGTTATGACTTCATTGTATACATTCCATACTTCTTGAGGAAATCTAGGGCTTTCTGCCCTTCTTCTACATCTAGCTCGCCTACCCCTAACAAACGTCTCCTCTACGTCGTTTATTAGTTCAGCAACACTATTGACAGCGGTTTCTTTAATAAAAGCGAACATCTCATCAACCTCCTCTAAAGGTACGAATGGTAATACAAATAGCATTATGCATTTTTGCGAATTTGGTTTCCAGGACTTGTATAATCAATCCTCTTTTAGGTCTAAGGATACAATATTGCGCCAGATTGCTTGAGAGAAACGAAGAAGGCATCCTTTCACATTAGCACGTGGAAATCTCAATTTGATTTGAAGGCTTTCGCAGCGTTGCTGAATGTTGGTGGAGGTTTTCGGGTTTCGCTGCGTTGGCGGCATTTCTGGCTCTAGACGTTTCGCAAACTGCAACGTGGAAATCTCCTTTGCAGCATTTATGTTTGTGATTTCAAAATCCATCATGCAGATGTTTGGGTTTAAGCGTATGTTTCTCTACCTAGAAAAATCAAAAATTCTCTGATAGATATATCTGTAGGTGTTATCATTTTTCCGGACCGTTAGAACAACAAACACTAAGGGCATAACAAATCCCATAAGAATGCCGTGCATCGTGAATAACTGAAGAAATTGCCTTGGCGATGTTTTAAAAGTGCCATCACTATAATAGTTCGTGCTGGCGGCCAACAATCATAAATTTTCGGTTGTGACAAAAATGAGGATTCGATTTTCATCATGATTACACATCAAAAATCGTTCACCATTGTTCGTCATTTTGTACGTTTCTGGAATTTAAATGTCGGCTAATGCTATTGGATTTGAACGTTGGTTTTTAATTTGCACTCTGTTGATAGTCCTTTTGAAAGCGTTCCTTTCTGGTAAGTTAAGTAGAATTTCTTCTTCCTGTACTTGAACAGCCATGCGCATTACTTGTGCTAGTGGAGCGTACGGGTTTTCTTCTGCTTTCCGCTTCAATCCGCATACCACCTTCCTCACTTCGCCTTCAACACCAGCAGTATGCTGGTGGTCATCTATGTCATCTTTAAATACCAATATGTTTTCAAGCTCTGCTACAGTGATGCAACTCGCGTTACAGTTTCTTCTATTTTCACACCTCCAGTATCTTCTTGTTCGGTCTTTAACGAAGAAATGAGAATTGTAACAGTAATGATTCAAATGAAGAATCGGTTTGTTCTTTTGAGAAAATGTTACTTCCGCCATGATTTAATGGGTTCAAAATACAATAAAATTTTGGAATTAACCTCAGCCAACGCAGAAAATTACCAAGCAACCTGCAACATTACCACTCAGGGCCGTTTTTTCGCCTAGGCATGGTAGTAAAATGTTGGGGGCCCGAGATTTCGGGGGCACATTTATGAGTATTTATTAATATTATATTTTCAATATAATGTTATGTGGAGACTGTTACAAAACTTGTTAGTGTGCCTGCTGTGTACATACCTATTTACGTATTAGGTAGATGCGCCCGGGCCTGACACCCGGCATAGAAATATTTCAATCACTCGTGCGTCACGATGATATACGAATATATGCGATCAAGATCTACGTCCGAAGCGTACCTGTCAAGGCCTGGCGGCAGTGGAGTCTGAACGGCGCTGAGTGGGGAGTCGAAATGTGAAAAATTGCAATGCATAAAGAGTTGCAAGTTGTAAAAATAATGTTTCTAATATTGTAACGTTTTTTGAACCGTGATAGCAGTTTAGGTTTCACGGTTTTCGAAATAAAAAAGATTGTATTATGATTATAATAAGAGACAATAATAAATTGGTGTTTGTATTTGTCTAATATTATAAAGAAATTAGAACTTTATTATTTACTGCTACGTACAGTGACGCTTGACGCATGTAACGCATTCTATATTTTTCAAGATTATTTATTTATCCATTATCATTTAGAGTAGGGTGACCAGCCGTCCCGGTTTCCCGGTTTTCAGAGTTTTATCCCGGTGTCCCGAATTTTTTTTTCGGGATGCATAAATGTCCCAGTTTTTTTCTTGTGAGCGTGAGGTGTAACGCGTAAGATGTAATCGATAATAGTAGGAATAGTGGTGCTAAAAATTGAATTTAAACTAATAGTGATAATCTTTGACGGAGGCTGGGTGGGCAGTCGATCAGGCGCCTTGGAGGTTCTGAGCCACACTCGGAAAGATGTAACGTTCGAGGAAAGTGAGAAAATCGCTCTGAATGTGTGCTGAAAGCAAGATTAAAATTGGATGACCTTATGGGCTCATTGTTGCTTTAGTCTTCAAGCGGAGATCAATCGGAACCCCTGTCTGTGAGAATGCTTATCGTTCTATGGTCTGCGTCTCGAGTCTCCAACTCTTAACACAAACATGCACCGATCCCTGTTATTAATTTTCTGGCATTTGGGAATCCGCGTTTCAGTTTAGGACTTCCTTTGGTTGATCATATGCAGTCGTTGGCAAACCATTGACTTGTGCGGCAGCAGGCAATAGCGAGCTCTTGTCCTCTGGTAAATAATTTTTACTGCCAAATGGTTGTTATTTGAAAGTCTACTAGATCATCAGTTTTGCAAATTTATTACAATAAAAACGTGTACTATTTAAACATTCAATTTAAATCCGGTAGTCGGATCTACGGTGGGCATTTAAAACCGTACCATAAAGCGTATGCCGCATATCCAGTGAAGTGATTAAGAAAAGGGATCGGGAAATTACTCGACATCAATAAGTACACTTTCAAAAATATCGAGTAATCATAAATCTCTGCAAATAATATTAGTGTGTTATTTAAAATATGCCACTTTTTTCGTTATAGTCTCGCGCCGAGTTAACAAGTGTTCAAGTAAATAAGTAAAGATGGTGACTACGGCGAAATTGATGTTAAATAGAATTAACTCCTAAACCGTAAAATTCAAAATTAGAGACACAAGAGGAAAAAAGGGGGGATTAACTCAATTTTAGAGATCTTGTGTACCTGTATTCGAGTGCTTGCGTGTGTGACTGTTTTGTCTGTTAGGTCCCTGTCGTTGCCGGAAGGCACATAAACCTACAGACCACTGTGTGCTATACTAGGTCCCTGGCGTGGTTTAATCTCCCGTAAACCTAGTATTATTTCCCCGTTCCTTCCCCCCCCTTTTTTTCCTTTACCTCTTGGCGTGTACGTGTGTGTGTGTGTTCGTGGTTGCTTAGTTGGTCCCTGTCGCGGTCGTACTGACTCACAAACCTTCTAACAACGGTGTGATTTTTTGGGTCCCTGGCGCAGAGTAAATTCTCGCAAACCCGGTCCCGTTTCCTTTTCCACCTTTAGGATTAGTGCTTGCGCGATTGAGTGAGTGAATGTGTGAGTGACATCAAGTCCCTGGCGTGGAGTAACAACCCCTAAACCTGTAAGTTTATATTTTTTATTGTCTTTTGCATTTTCCTGCCTTTCCTCCTCCCCCTCCCCCCTTTTTTCCTCTTGTGTCTCTAATTTTGAATTTTACAGTCTAGGAGTTAATTCTATTTAACAAGTGTTCAAGTGTTGTTCAAGTTTATCGCCCTAGATGTTCAATAGCTTTATTTTTTAAAGGTATGCAAACATCTTGTGTGTTATGATCGTTATTGACAATCAAATCAGTACAGATATTTCCATTCACAAAGAAAGTTCATTATATTTTTTTATAAACTTTAAGTCCAAGTTTACATTAATTTATCAAAATTCTTTTGAATCTGATGGTCGAAAATATTGCGTATTTTGTACATAAGCTGCCGAATATTCTGTGATTTTTTATTTTAATCGGCAATAATTTCTACAAAACCTCTCAGTAGAAATTCCGAAGAGAAAATGTATCTTTAATGAAGATTATTTTTTTAAATGAGGATTTATCATGAAAGGAAGAAATGATAACAAAGTGGAGTGTATAGTGTGCAACTGCTATATAAACATTGGTCATGGCGGTAAATCTGACGTAAACGACCAAATTAATACAGAAAAGCATATATTCAAATCAATTTGCGTTGGAAATGCAAGAGCATCACAAAATATTCGCAGTACTTTCATGTGAAAAATCCAATGGAGGATCATCATACTGTAGCAAGTGAGTTGACAATGACCTATCACATTGTTACACATCATCATTCCTTTTGATCAGCTACTTGTAACAATGAACTCTTTAAAGAAATTTTTTGAGACTCTGAAATAGCCAGTGAATATTCTTGCGGACGAAGTAAAACTGCAGCTCTCATTAAAAATTTTATCGGGTTATTTTGCAGAAATGAATTATTGATAGAATTAAAAAAGTCACAGTGTTATGGAATATCCACAGATGCTAGTAATCACAAAACGGAAAAGATTTTCCCCTTAGTCGGTCGTTATTTTTGCAATAAAAAGGAATTCAGATTAAAATATTAAAAATTGAATCGCTACCTAATGAAACGTCTGATACCATTGTCGATTCCATCATTAGCACATTTTGCGAGTATGGAGTCGATCTAAAAAAATCAGTGCTGGCAAACGAAAAAAAAACGATTCGTTAAGTTTTTCGTTACAGTCAAAAAAGCTATTTCGTTTTTCGTTACGCTCAAATCTACATTTCGTTTTCCGTTACGTTTAACGTTATAACGAAATAATTAGGTAAAAAATAATTAAGTGTAGTTACTCATTTATTTTTTGTTTTTTTTAGAGATTACGTATCCGTATCCAACTTAAATGCTTGCTTTTCATTTAAAATATTAATTTATACGCACTTCTAAATATATGCTGCAGGAACGTTTTTAAGATTTCGAAGTATTCGGCACATTTTTCGTTTTTGATGATCATGTATGAAAATTCGAATTTTCATATTCAAGTTAATAAACTTAACACATATTTAAGACTAAAATATTAGTGCTGTAACGGTTATGCCCTATATTAGAATTTTTTATAGATCAGAAAAGAAGTACACTGAGAAACCAGGGACCCGTAATTAAAGATAATAAAAGGAACCCGTCGGTCGGTTGCTCCGATTGTAACTCGGAGTACATGCTCCTGCTACAGACCTAACATTTTACAGAATGATCGGTCATCAGATAAAACTAAAGAGAATTACCCAAATTACAATATTTGTCCTCTTTAGAGCTCATTTTTGATGTCATTCTTTCTTTTCATATCCCCCATAAGAAATACATGAAAATCATGCATTGATTTACAATATTACATTTCAAGATTAATTAGATTTAAAATATTAACCCGGGAATAGCTTTATTTTGTAAATGAAATAATAAAGTACATTATTTGTAAGATGAAATTTGAAACCACTCCAAATTACCATGAATGAAGGTAATTTTTCGGATAAAATAGAAAAATTTGGAATCTTGAGCAATGCGGGTATTCAATTGCTGGCGTGACGAAAAGAATACTATTAATAGCAAAATTATTGTGAAATCTTTAATTTAATGCTTTCAATGAGATCTGACGACGTTCATATGAATTTTTTAGTTTGTAGTCTATTTCCAGCGCAGATGATAAAAATGAAAAACCAATTTTAAAAAATTCTTTAATTTCAGTTGATTAGAGGGTTTATCATTTTGATAAGACTTATGCTCAATAGTTATGAATAAAAATTTTTAGGATCGGAAAATAGATAATATTTAATAAAATGGGGATAAAGGTTATTGTCGCGTACCGCCGCAACCTCACCGCAAATCGCGAATCCCAACGCGATCTCTCTTCGCTTTCACCAGCGCACTCGTGATCTCTTGATCGCTCACCGCGTTTAAGCAACGGAACTGTCTCTCTCGCTCCGGCTATAACTAAAAGACGTTTAATATAATGTCGCGAACGCCATATCTCAACGTCACGTGTATTATACTTTATATATTAGTTTTTAATACGTATTTTATTTTGCATGTGAATAGATATACACGTTAAAATTGAAACATTTTCTTCTAAAATAACTAGCTCTTGCTTACGTGGAATTTAAACAAATACGTTCGAAAAGCAAAATTCTATGATAAAAATTGAAATCGTTATTTCTTTTCGCAAAAAATTGCACAAATATAGCGCCAATAGTACGATTCCCTTATTTTAACACCTAAAGAAAAAGGCACTGCATGGTGGATTTTGCATTTCCTGTGTAAACTGAATGAGAGGAAAATTTCTGGAATCGAACTCGCGCTTTCAAATATCTGAAAAAATTTCCTCGACCGGTCGTCCCCAATGGTCAAAGATATCCCCCAAATATCATGAAAATCGGTCAATCGGTTCAAAAGTTAATATGGGGACAGAAAGACTGAACGAAGAAACAACAAGCCTATTTTCCATTCCGGAAAGTACGGTAAAATGCACGATTCAATGATTTTTCAGAGCATTATTTTGATGCTAGCTTTGAGAACTATAATGACCAAAATTGTCCTTAATTAAAGCAAGAACAAGAAATATGAAAAAGTTTGAAATAAAAAACAGGAGATGGAGGAATGGGAAGAAAGATAGAGGAAATGGGTAGGGGAAGAGAGAGTTTATCCTAATTCATTATAAAATCAGATACTGCAGATGGTGGGCATTGCTGTCTTCAGAATCGAACCCAGTACCCAATGGTATATTAAACGGCATTTTTAAAATATAATGAATAATAAAGACGCCATATTAAATTAATTGACCTTAATTAATACTAAACAAAATATAAACTTGAAATATGTATGCAAATAGGACTTACTTCTTCAACACAGAATGAACTTCGTTTCTCTTACGGCTGTCAAAAAGTCTCCCTGTGACCGTCTTCGGTAATTTGAAATAAACTGAAATTGTTAGTATTCATTTCCAGGGAGCAATAACTATCTACTGTTACTATAAACGACTTATAAAAATAATAGATATGAATCAGTATTGACCTCTAACGAAAAATGACAACATGTTCGAAATGTAGATTCATTTCGACCTTTCTCAAATACCTTGTGAAGTTAGACTGACGAACAGTGGATAGAATTCGAGATTGGAGGGAGGATGAGATTAGAACCTGCAGAGCATCGGCCTTTAAAAAAGGAAAAACCCACTCCGGTGTAACATCTAAAAGAATGTTTTCAAAGTACGAAGTACTGTGGCTGAGGATAGGGAATGGTAGAGGTGCTTAACTGCAAGCGGCACATTTATTGAAGCTTCCTTCCTCACCCTTCACGCTCCTTATCTTGTGCATCCTGGAGAAGCTTTCACAAATGGAAGGAAAACCCAAAGGACAATCGGTAGTGGTCAGGATAGCGTTTCTTTCGCTACAAAGGAGGCAAAACTGGCGAAGCAGGGGACAAGCAAAACCGGGCAAAGGGATTTTAGGCCATTTTCCCTTGCTCAATACGCCGCCTGGGACGAATGCCACTGGAACATGACCCTTTACCGTCTGTTAACGAAATAACGAAATTTATTTTTTCGTTTTCGTTACGTTTTCCGTTACAGTAATTTGAAAAATTTCGTTCACGTTTTTCGTTACGTTAATTCAAAATAATTCCGTTGTTTCGTTACGTTACGCCTAACGTTTTCCAGCACTGAAAAAAATGCATTGCTTATGGAGCAGATATCGCAAACACAAATTTTGAGGGACTGTTGAGAAAAGGCAAAAACAATGTCTTTTATAAATTACGCGAAAAAATTAATCGCAATTTACTGGACGTTGGATGTTCAGCGCATGTTTTACATAACGCTATGCCTTTATTTATTTCCTCCTCCATTTCCTTGGCTCGACCCCTCTATATTACAATATAATAATTATTTTTTAAAACTAATTTATATAGTTTCCATAAAAGATATTCTAAGGAGGGGGGGGCAGGAGAAGCTTAAGGACGGCCCTAATACCACCCATTGTTGACTTACCACCTTTTAGATACGGCATTGTAAATCGTGCATTATTGAATTTTAAAGGATTTGACAATAAAAGGACTGGCTAATAAAGCAAGGACAAATATAAAAAACGGATCTTGTATCATGAACCATTTGGACTGGACCTAATTGCATGAACCAAATTGAAGACTGGACCTTTTGCATTGGACCAAATACCCTTACCGTACCGCAGCTCGTCTACCGTACACTCTCTTAAAGTTTCGTTGTACCTAGGTTGTTGATTTTGTTTCAATAAACCGCTCCATACAAAGGCCCTTCTCCTGTACAGTTGCCATTTGAAAACAAAATAACAGCAGCGCCCACAAATGACATTCAGTCAACAGACAAAAACTTCCACCTTCGTAAAATATGTGACAGCAATCAGAGTGAAGATACGTTTATTAGTTTACAAGCTATTAGTTTAATTTTTGACATTATTTTATGTAAACTCTGTATAAATATATATATTAAGTACGAAGTCCCAAATCCGGCCGTCCAAAATCCGGAATGATTCGAAATCCGAATATTTTTTTAATTTCATTTAAAAATTCCGATTTCAATTTCCATACAAATTCACTTGAATTCGGCACCGGATCTGTTTTGTGAATAATCTCTAGAGTCTGGTGGACTCAGCTGCTTTGTGTGTGAGGGGAGAAAAATATACACATACGGGATAAACAGTCCAAACCCAAATAAGTGGATAAAATTAATCTAAAGTGATTTCGAAGTGATGTCTATATTGAAAAACTCGCCGAACTCTAAAGAATAAAGAAGTTTACAAACACTTGTAAATGGCCCGCCCGTAGGTTCTTCAAAAGATTTCCCACCCCTGCTTTAGAGCTGTGGTTAATAACTTTTCTATTTACTACCAACGCTACTCAGTGTTCCTTGCGATTCGGCTGTGTTCGGGCGTGCATAACGCAACACGATGTATAGTGACTTTTTTCGCATGTCTGTATATAGACATTTAATATGTCGTAAAGATCAGCAGATAATCCCATGAGTAATATTGCAAAGAGAAAGCATCACACCCTTTCTATTACAAAGAAGGTTGAACTACATATCACAGAAGTTGGAAAAAGGAACTTCTGTTCTGAAATTGATGATGTTGGTAGCTCAGCCAGTTACGATCTAAAGAAACAAAAAAAACATTTTGGCTTTTTTGCTGAAAGTGATACGTTAATGTCTATGGAAAATGGAAAAACACTACTCATCCGAAAAGTAACGACTTGGATAAAGTTATGATCAAGTGGGTTAGGCAGCGTAGAAGTGAGAAAATTCCTTTATCCGAACCGTTCCTCATGGCACATGCACAAATTTTCCATAGCGACATGAAAATTGCAACACTGTGATTATTTTACTGCTTGGCTTACAAAATTCAAGAGGCGATGCAGTTTCAGCAGCTAATCGACTGTGGCAAAAAGGCTCCCACCGATCCTGAAGCTGGCGAGAATTATATTGACGAGTTTGTAAAATTAGTTGCTATTGAAATTTGACACATGACCCGGCATATAATGCAGACGAGACCTCTATTTTGGAGTTATGATAATAACGAAAATTTGCTAGAAACAATTTCCATTGGTAATTAATAGGCATTTCTGATGATTTCACTAAGCGTCTTGCGCAAAAAACTTTATCACTGAACATGAAATTGTCTGTTTATAAAATTCAAGAAAAAATTATTTCAGAAAAGCACAAATGTATGAAATAACTAGCATTAACTCCGTCAGTGAGAACTCGCCCACATCCACCTTCTAAACTCCTTCTCTCCTCCTGGCTTCAACCTTCGCTATACTGCGTTTCAAATGACTTTGCGACTGATATTTCGTTCATACTTGGGACCGCTCGTATACCTCCGATGCTAGGGGATGGGGAATGTCTCCTGGCCAAAGACTTCGAACTCGGCGTTGGACTATCTACTAAATGGAATGCGCCTTGCAGTGTGCTCGTGAGGCAAAGGTAACTCCACAACTTCAGCGGCGTAAGCACTTGGCAACACAGTCGACGTTTCCATGGGTGAGACTTTAGAGAAAAAGTTTTCATTCCGTGGAGGCATGTCCCAGAACATATAGCATATTGAGAACCACAAATAGGGCCACCCTCCTGCTGATATATCAGATACTTAAAACCATGCCTAGGGGTTAATTCAAACTCGTCGTCCACTATGCCTACTGTATCGAGAATTACTTCCTCGCTCTTCATATTCTCCATAACATCTCCTTGGTACTTCTGCCATCCTAAGTCAGAATATTATCTAAGAAATAACGATATTTCACCAGTAGTAGCCCTTCTGTACACACACTAACAAACTTCAGCAAATCTCATTGTGCTAATTTTTTTAGTTTATTTTCACCACGAATACCTTTCATTTAGAAACTTAAACAATCCATGATCATAAACATACATCTATACTATATAGCTGCTTCTTACTTATGATATGTCATATATCATATGTCATACAAGTAGTTGGTGCTTGCATTCTGCAAGCATTTCATCTCACCTTGAAATACCCATTAATTTTTCAGACAGATATTATATTTATTGGCAGTGGCGTACCGGAAAATCTGGGGGGGAGGGGGCAGCAAATAATACGGGGTCCTCCTACAGATATCTTAAATACTTTCCAAACCGAATTACCGTAAATGACATATTAAACGCCGGCGTTTGAATTGTAGCCTGGTAATAGGGCAGAAATCGTAAATAGTAGCCGGGTATCAAATAATAGCCGGGTCTCACGTCAGATATTAGCCGAGCCAGCATGCGCGTGTGCCGGCGAAAGAGGAATCCCCTTACCACCCTTACTTTGCGATACTTCATGCGCATGTCCAAATCAAAAGGAACCCCCTTCTTAGGGTAAGCTTGTTTACCAGAGCTGTCACCGTTGGTTTTATAATAGCGTTTTTTATTTGCCCTTCTAATAAAAATTATGGCCCCTAAACGTTTTTCAATAGAATTTAAACTGAAAGCAGTAAAATACGCAGAGGAAAACAGCGTAGGAGCTGCAGCTCATAAATTTGAAGTTGACCCAAAACGTATTCGTGAATGACGCAAGATGTAGGACAAATTGGAAAAATCTGGTCAAAGCAAAAACCGAAAACGGTTGGAGAACGTAGGCAGAAAGCAGTTGAGGAAATGGAGGAACATCTGATGGATTGGATATCAAGACATAGGGAGCGTCGGCTTAGTGTGCCCAGAAAAATGATTCGAAGAAAGGCTGTCGAGTTGCTTGATGCTGAAGAAAAAAAGAAACAAGAACGTTTTATTGCAAGTACAGAGTGGCTACGTGGCTTTATGAAAAGGAAGCAAGTATCACTGAGAAGGAAAACTACAGTGGCACAAAAAAGACTCGGAACAATTGATTGACAAACTAGTATCCTTTATTAGTATGTCAATAATAAAGTAGAAGAAAAGAAAATACATGAATCTAACATAATGGAACATCTGTTTGGTTCGATATGGTTAGTAATACTACTGTTGATGTTATTGGTAAAAATCCGAAATTGCGCGGGTCTCAGCTACTTTTAATTTAATTTGTAGTCTGGGCTTTTATAGTAGCCTGGGCTCAAATTGTAGCCGGGTACAAGCACAGAAATTGTAAATTTTAACCCGGGCTACTATTCGAACATTTTAGTACTTATCATTGTCTGTATATTAATGAAGAATTCTCCCTCCCTCACACAAACGTTACTGATATTTTGAAAAGAATGAAATTATAAAACATTTTAGTAATAAATCTTTCTTTTTTAATAACTTTAATCCATTTGGAGAAATGGGTTCAAAGAACTATATTTTGCATAACCATCCTTATAATGTCATAGAGAGACAAGAAAAACAAGACGTATTCATTAGTCTATGACATTGAGTTTGCTTATTAACTTACAGTTTTCGGTCGACGCCGCTGGAGCAGTGGTTGAAATATTCGTCAATGGTTTCAAGTATTGCGGGTTCGATTCCCGGCCATGGTCGATTGTTAAATACGGGTAAAAAATATGACAAGAGTTCCTTTGGAGAGGAAGTGAAGCCGTCGATCCCGTGTATTGTACGATGTCGGTCCAATTCAATGAAACCCCTTTTCGCATGGGACATTGGGTAGTGGCAAAGTTTACGGGCGTAGGAGCTAAGCCCCTGGCATCTGTGATTAACCTCCCTAAGGGGGGAGGAGGTGGTCAAGGAAAAGCTGACGTTTGCGGACTTGGGGGAGGGCGATATGGCCAAAGCTTCCGTAAGATATTTTATTAAAGAAATTTTGTACTTTTTACGTACGATTTATGTGTCGAAACAGCTCGTCCACAGCAAGCTTCCACCTGCTCGTTACCCGCATTTCGCCCGACATTAGAATTCATTTCGACGTATTTAACTGATTTTTCAGTAAACATAACTTTACTTTGTTTTCTCTGATAAATTTTTCCCCATTGTGCTTTAAAGAGCATTAAAATGCATTGTAACGCTATAAGAAGGCATTAAAAAGTACTGCCATGTATAAGCACACATTTTCTAATTTTGATTGAAAAAGGGGGAGGTACGAGGAAATCTTACGTAAGACGAGAATAGGGGGTCACCCAAATGCTGAAGGTTGCTGTCATGGAGAGTGAAATACAGCTAAACATTTGCTGTTGTAATACTTGAACGGCCCCCTAGTGAATAAATACGATCTGTAAAATCTTATGTGCCATCAGGGGCGGCTCCTGGTGTCGAAAAGAAGGGGGGCTGCACGCCAACAGAATCTACCTACTACGTGCCTATATATGAAAACAAAAACTTATTTCATGATGATATTGGAGTCCTAAAGTAGTGACTACCCGATCGACCGATAATTGAAGTTAATTTGCCATCCTTTGGAACCTGAGCAGTGTATGCAGAACTCATGGCTTCACTTAACAAGTAAATACAATATATACACAATAGCCCTCCCTAGCTATATATAACACACAAGAATTGTTGTCACGTGAGAAAATACATTAGTCTAAGAACGAGGGACGTCTGAAAGCATATAATCGTAGCCTATACTTATTTCGAGAAATGCCTCTTCTCAGCGTTATAAAGCCGTATTGTAGAAGTCGCATTTAAATTTTTCGGGTTCTTGAAGCGGGAGTCAAACGCCTTCGTCAGTATAGTTTGAATGTTTGGGGGGGCCTAAATCTCGGGATCTCCCGCATTTCGTGGGGTGCGGGGCCTATCAGTACACCTCTGATTATTAGAAATATTTTTTTAATTCCAAAGTTTGTACCTCTGCACCGATTTTTATTCTTTCCTTATGGAACAATATTGGAATAAAACAATCCCTAAAATTTGCAATTTTAAGAATATTATATTTTTCCATTGTTTGGTACTAATGCCACATTACTGCCAAATTTTATTGTTGTGGCAAATCTAGAAGTGCAATAATATTGATTTAATTGTTTAAATTTTAAAAATGTTTACCGGCCGCAATAATAACTTCATGGAGATTTTCAAATTTTAATATGCGTTTTTCACCAAGCTCTAAATGACTAAAAAATTTCAGCTCCCTAGCTCATCGCCTAGTACCTAAACATTTATCTATTTCTTTAAACCTGAAGAATTTTTAACAGCCTAATATATTAATACATATATAAGAAATTCTATAATCCCTATTTAGTTGTTTTACGAATTCTACCTTTAAAAAATTTCAGATTCGTAGCATATTCAGAAATACAGAATAATTAAATATTTGTTTAAACATTTGCTAATTTTTGGCGGCCGCATTGTGTAACCTTTTCAGATTTTCAGCTTTTCTAGTCGATTATGTACATAGTCCTACCCACATAAAAATTTCGAGTCTCTAGCTCATCTGGAAGTGCCTAAACATTAGTATCCTCCTATATACAGTGGAAGTTGTTTATAGTGATCACCCATGCGACCAGATACTATTGGTCACTATAGATAGGTGGTCACTATATAGAAATTTTCCCCTAAAAGTTACCAACAATTTACCCACATTAGTATGTATATCTAAAAAATTAGGCCTCTTGTAACCATTTGTAGTAGCATAAAATATGAATAAACAAGGCCATTTAAAACAAATTTACAGTACGAGATGTAATGAAAGAACTTGGTCACTTACACACAGTTGTGTGGAAGTTACAGTGTTTTCATTGCATCTCATAACGAGCAAACTCCACAAGGTTGTGCCTGACTTCATTAATGATAAATTTACAGTAGTTTAAAACATTTATTTTTATTTTTAAATTAAATAATGGAAAAACTACTTGTTACATGGATATCATATAATTAAATTATTTTTTTATTTTAAATTATTATTAAAATCACTTGGTTACATAGGATTTTTTCACAAAAGCATCTATGGTTTCTTGAACGGTTTTTCTTCTTTTTCACTATGTATTCATTTAAACAGTTTTCCGCACTACTGATATGTTTGAACATTTCAGTGTTATTTTTTATTGCAAAACACTTGAGCTTCTTTGTCATATCAACTGCTTCAATGCAGATCACTTCATGATTTATTACATCAGCAATGTTTTCATCTTGTTGTTCCTGGTCTTCGTCGCTATCTTCGCCTTGCAGTGTGTTTTCGTTGTTCACATCGTCTAATACTTTTCGTCTAGATTCGAAATATAGATTGTCCCAATCAATTGAGGGTAAGTTAAAGTCTCCACCGACTATAATGATTCCATCTTGATTTATCGGTCTAAGCTTTGATAGTTGCTTCTAGAGATTTAAAATACAATCTACACCAGCGTTAGGTGGCCTGTAAAACGAGCATAAGAACATCTTTTTTGGAGACTTCTTTACTTATGCGTCACCAAACACTCGATATCCTCGTCACTTATCGGAATCTCACTGCTATTTTACTTATCTCTAACCGCTATGAGAACCCCGCAGCCGATTTATTAGCGCGATCTTTTCTATAGACAGGACATTCTCTAGGAAATATCTCCCGACTCTGAATCTCATCCGTTAACCAACCTTCTGTGCCTAACACGACGTCGGCGTGCAGACTGCGAATAATATGCTCGAACTCAGCAAATTTCCTACGGATGCTGCGGCAGTTCAGTACGACGACGTTTAATTTCTCACTATCACTTCGCATACTAATCTCACCCTTGACTTTCTCTTCCGCTCTAAAACTACATGCGCTCCCATCACAAGCACTCCCACGACTGTCTGGCATCGCACTAAAATTGGAATCTCGACCTATCGCACCCTTTACAGGACATTTTATCAATGAACTATCTCGAAAGTGATGCTGCATGTTACTATGAATTTCCCTTTTATCTTTCGTATTACGGGTATTTACCTTCGCTCGGAGTATATTCTACTATTATATAATCTCGCATGATTCTTATTTTCTACGGACGCATCGATTTTCCCCTTACCCAAAACTGATCTACACCCTTCCCTACTCTCGAGCCTAAAAAACCCTTCCTGTGCTCAAGAATCCTACGCGCTACTCTCTGAGCCGATTCGGTCGTGTAGTGAACACCAGAGTGATCCAGTGGTGCCCGGCACGATTCGATATTCGGCCGTAGGTCGACGATGTCCACTTCCAAATCCCGACATAAATTCCACAGCCTTCGGTTTAGACCGTGAACCCTACTCCAAACCTCAGAACCGCGGTCAATACTAGGGACTATACTGCAGATGGGAAGCCGCATTTCAGAATCCGACTCCTCTCGGACACGAGCAACCTCAGAGGCCAAGTCCTGAAAAGAACTTAAAATCTCCTCGTACCCGCGCTTCGAGGCGTCGTTAGTCCCAACATGGGCGGAGAGTAACCTGTCGCCACTACCGCTTCTCTCCCAGTGTGTTGGTCACCTGTGGCACCGTGTCTCCTGATATACATTTGGAGAAGAGCCTCTCTTCAACTCCTTAGGGGAGTCGGTGGTGTAGTGGTTAGAGTGTTGGCCCCACCGTACGATCTGCTAAAGCGATACCCGGTTCGAATTCTTATGAGTATTTTTTCCGAGGACGCCTTGACCCCTATTTGTGTACGATGGTACTAAGATGACGAGGGAGAGCCAATGAGAAAACGATAACCTGAGAATGGCGCGCAAAACTACACTCCATCCTTCGGAAGGGACATTAAGCAGTTGGCCCCCCTGGTGTTCTTCGAAAGAGCAGACTAATGCCGGCACCGGGTTTTCCCCCCTCCATTTCTATCCGGCTATTTCATTGCACTGCCTCTTAAAATACCCACAGTGCGTAGCAAGAGGTGAATCAGCAGGGTGTAAGAACACAAGATTTGACTAATGTTCAACTCCCTCCCGGCGGACACTGGATAACAAGGGTGTCATCACACGGTGAACGTTAGAGCTACCTAACACTAACAAACAAACCCGAGTGGACAACACTTTCCACTCATCGGATTTCCCAGCCCGAGGACCTTCAGCCCGCGATAAGGAGTCACGGGCAACCCCGATCGCTCTGCCGGTTACCGCACCCAGACGAACCCGAACCGCCAATTTGGCGCGACGAGTTCTCAGAGATGAATCTGCATCCCACCTCCACATGAACCAAAACTGCCTCGGACCTTTCCACCCTCTGAAGGAGGTTCGCAACCGCCCTCTCCAGCTCCGTGATTTGAGCCCCCATGGCTTCGCAACCAGGAGGAAGGGGGAAAGGGGAGTTCTCGGTGAAGCCATCATAACTTTTAACTAATTTATATACTAGCGTAAAAGAGTCTTACAATATAAAAACAAATGCTAAAAGGGAAAAACGCTAAAGAGTCGGGTACAAGTTTTAACGCAGCTAGATACGCGGGGAAACTATTCGTGAAGTGTACGAGAAAAGGTCAAACGTAGGTATAAAGTGAAAGGCGTAAACAACACAAGCTAGGTTATAGGGGAAAAAGGAGATTACGGCGAAAAATTGCGAAATTACACAACTCCTAAACCGTACGAATCTCAAAAAAAATTAGAGGCACACAATAAAATATATCAAGTTATGGAATTTTTTCACGCCAGGGACTAGATATCTCAAACACGTATGGTGGTATCTGCGTCTCACGACAACGACAGGGACCAAACAGACTAAATTCAAACACACAAGCACTCAAACGCTATTTTATAAAGCCCTGCACAGGTTTCCATGCTTTTCTCATGGAATATTGAAATGGAGCAATAGGGTCAAAAATAACCCCCTAAAAATTAATACTTTTGGAAGTTTCGATTTTTGTTTTGTTGTGACCATACACCTCATACAGCTCATCTAGAAGTGCGTAAACATTAGTATCCTACTATATAATAATATATCATAAGTAAGAAGCCGCTATAATATATAGATGTTTGTGTTTTAATGCATATTCTCGCATTATTTTTCACTTAATCTTTATGTTTCGACCATCGATGCTGGTTAAAAATTCGCCAATCGTCGCTTAGAGCAGTTTTCTCTTCTGGTTCAGGATGGCGGATCAAAATGGTACGCATTTCTGCACCCATTCCTCATCTCCCACGTTAGAAAATGATCTTGATCGTCGTACGTCATGCAAAAATCCCTGCAATAGAGTTTTGGCGTAATTAATCTCCCGAACGCATGTGGTAATATGTATTCTAGGGATATTAGACGGCAAGACGTTGACTAATTTGAGGTTATGGCGAAAATCCGACGACCGATGGAAAGCGGTCGATATTTACGCATGCGATCGACATGAAATCACGCGATTAATGAGGGCATAGGCGCTCTGGCGAAGGAAAAACAATCGACGAAATCTTGAGACGTAATCGGGAGGAAGGAATAAAAACTAACCCACTCGTATCTCGGTCTAAAATTGTTGCCACGAATCATTTTTCCGATCTATTCAAATGTGAAGATAACTGGCACGCAATGGCAGAATAAAAACGGATCTCGATGAAAAACTTGTAACTTTTGAAAAGCTGCGTTTGACAGAAAAATGTTCCAGGCTAAGCGATATGACGCAACCAAACCTTGTAGTTTGATTTCGTCTCCAGGCCAAGATAGTATAGTGGCTCATCTTAAGAGTCGATGGCATCGCTTAACCTTTTAAAAAGGTATAATTGAAAAAGGAATAAAATTAAAAATTATCCAAGAATTTAAAGTTGTATTTGTTTAAAGATTAGTCTTTTTTATTTTTTGAATTTATAATATGGTTCCTGTCACCGACCTCGAGTGAACTATGTGAACAAAGTCTCTATTAAAACTCAGTTTTTGTTTATTATTATTGCCAGTTTCTATTCTACATGAAAATGCAAATGCAACTCTCATGTTGTTACTAATGGGGATTATACTGATCCTGGAAGCAAACGCGTTTCATAGATACTCATATGCAGCAAGAGTTTTGAAACTACTGCATCAATAAATCATGATTATAGAATTTGTAATTTCTCTGTAGGATGCCCGTTGCATCTTTACTTGCAAAGATATCAATAAAAATTAGTTATATATGAGCTAAAATTTCTTATTATTTATATGTATTCCAAAAGAATAATCAATTCAATTATTATTTCACATTTTATTTATTTCACTTTGACGTTGCCGAGTATGAACGGAGGGGGAGAGAGGGGGGAGACGGAGAAGGAGAGAGGGGGGAGAGAGGGGGGAGACAGAGGAGAGAGGGGCAGAGGTAAACCTTGAGGTAGAACAGCGGTTCCCTACATGGGGTCCCCGGACTATAAAGGGACCGCAGCGGCAAAAGGTTTACGAATCCCACCTCGGAAAAGGGACCGACCTAGTTAGTATTGCGAGGCCGTAAACCACCTATGTTCAAAATTTCAAAAGGTCCCAATGTAATTCGTGCATTTACCTGTATCAAAACGGCCCGAAAGAGAGACAGAGATAGACCTTGAGATAGAGCAGTGGTTCCCAACTTGGGGTCCTGGACTAAAAAAGGTCCGCGTGGATGAGAAAAAGGTCGGTAACTACTGAGATAAAGGACAGCTTTCACTTTTCAGGCAGCAATCTACACTCGTTTCTAAAAATTCAATATAGAATCAATCTTAGATTAATTCCTGTTTTAAGATTAATTCCTGTATTAAGGCGAAACATTGATTTTTGTAATATTATTATACCATTGGTTCTACTGCCGTTTTAAGGTGCTAGAAATAAATGTTCAGTGAAATAATTCCTTGAGACATTCTTGAAAGCATAAAATGAATTAATGAAGAATACGGCCTCATGATTAAAGTCATACAGAGATAGACCTTGAGATAGAGCAGTGGTTCCCAACTTGGGGTCCTGGACTAAAAAAGGTCCGCGTGGATGAGAAAAAGGTCGGTAACTACTGAGATAAAGGACAGCTTTCACTTTTCAGGCAGCAATCTACACTCGTTTCTAAAAATTCAATATAGAATCAATCTTAGATTAATTCCTGTTTTAAGATTAATTCCTGTATTAAGGCGAAACATTGATTTTTGTAATATTATTATACCATTGGTTCTACTGCCGTTTTAAGGTGCTAGAAATAAATGTTCAGTGAAATAATTCCTTGAGACATTCTTGAAAGCATAAAATGAATTAATGAAGAATACGGCCTCATGATTAAAGTCATACAGTTTTGGTAGTCGAATATTTTAATATTTAATATTCTCTTAATTAGGTGTTAAAATTTTCTGCATTATTCTCAACAAGACACTAGGGGACCTTGACGGATGGTTTATTGGAATGTTCACGGCAATGTCAAAATTGTGTATGTCCAAATCGACGCAAGTTATGAAATGTTTAATGTTAGCATTGATATCGGTTTGCATGGATAAAAAAATTAGAATGATATTCTTTTCCGTGACTCCAATACAACAAGGTATATTTTCAGGCGGCAACAATTATTTCTATCGAATGAAGTGCTTTCGCTTACTTTAAATCTCTGGCAAGAGTTGTTACATTACAGTGACATGTGCACCGCGTTTTGGGGACCGCAGCTCTAGAGCAACGGTTCTCAACCGGGGGTACATGTACCTCTAGGTATACAAAATTCTTCAAGGGGGTACAGAGTGACAAGGGTGCTGACAGTGCCAACAGACCCGAGGAAATTTTTGGGAGAGAGGAGGAAATTAAAAAAAAAAATTAGCTTAAAATGGTTGTAGAGTCAGTATCAGTACACAAGACGTTCTTAGTATACAAAGTTTTAACATTGTAGGCAAGGGGTTGGGCGGTGAATACGAGGAAAGGGAGAGACATAAATCGCCGATTTATTTTTCCTTCGACCTTACGGGTGGAATTCAATTAAATATCTTGGGGGGTTAACCAATGCTGAGACAGGATTCTCAACTTTGCCAGTAATAAAGACGAGGAACCGCAATCGTCTGACCTCCGAATACGATCTCATCCTTGTAGTGATCAAAATGATACCGCGCATCGAGAAGATTATGTCTGGAAAACAGGTGCAAAATCGCACTAATATAAATAATTAAAAAATAATGTAACTTGGTAAATTTTCTACAATCCCAAGTTACATTAATTTTAAATTGATTTCTACGAAGTAACGGCCGAAACAGTTGATTATAATATAAGTAACTTTTTACGTCTCATGCATAACTGCGCATTGATTGTTTAGCCTTCCAAACTGTAGATATTTTTGTTAGTTCCCTTGTATTGTTAGTTTATTAGGAAAGGTAGTATTAGCAAGGCAATTGAAGGCAGTGAATATGGCGCGCTATTTGTAGATTGAAGATCATATCACTAGCGCTTTGGAAATAACACCAAAACCCCGCTAAATCTACCCCATCAAACTCAAAAATTGCATGACCAGCCTCGGCGCAATTTATATTATCTTTAGATGATGATACAAATCACGTTTAAACCACTCGTGCAAGGCTTGACTATTACAAAATTTATCCGAAAAAGTTTTAGTCTTCAATATTGTAGGTAATTCAACAAAGTGACAACATCAACTGTAAATTGCATACATATTATTGAGTGTTGCAGCAATAAAAAGACTTTTTGTTTTTTTATGAAGAGTAAGAACACTTGAAATGTGCTCCATTGCTGTTCTGTAGTGATTCATTTTTGCTTTTATATATAAGTAAACGTAAAAAAAATTAAATTGTTTCCTAAATTTTTAAATTCACAACCTTGTTGCCTCTTATAGTCCGATAGATATGGTAAATAAATTAATAAATCGTCTTTATTAATTACAAGTGATTTTTTTGAAAACGAGGTTAAAATATAATATTCCATTAATGTCATAATAGTTATTCTGTTAGATAAGAAAACCTTGATCATAAAATGCGAGTAGGAAGAGGGGGTGGGGTGGGGGATACACGACAATGTTGAAAATTAACAAGGGGTAAATTACCGAAAAAGGTTGGGAACCGTTGCTCTTGAGCATTGGGGAAATACCGATCCTTGACGGAAGAAGGGGAAGAGGAGGAAGGGAGGAAGAGGAGGAAGGGAGGAAGAGGGAAGGAGGAAGAGGGAAGGAGGAAGAGGGAAGGAGGAACAGGGAAGGAGGAAGAGGGAAGGAGGAAGAGGGAAGGAGGAAGAGGGAAGGAGGAAGAGGGACGGAGGAAGAGGGACGGAGGAAGAGGGAAGGAGGAAGGGGGAGCGAAGAAATGGGGATGAGGATAAGTAAATAGGCAGCTGTCCCTCATCGAAGCGTCAAACTATTCTAAGATGAGGAAAGAAATAGTTGGAGTTGGGAGGTTGAGTAGTTTCGTTGTTGGGAGGTACGAGAAGTGACTTTGAGTGAGAGATCACGCACGGGGGCTAATGTGAGTGCGTGTGGAGTAGTGCTTGCTTGCCTCGCGTGGCTAAACGCTATGTTAAAGGAGAATTATTATAAGTGGCTAGCCCTTTCTATCATCCCCATTTTCCCTCGCGCCATTTTAACCACCTCCACCTACAAGGACCCTCATCCTCCAGGACCTGAACAAGTAGAACTTATAGATAGCATCTCTGATTCCTCGTTCTTTTCTGACACCGAATAATTTTTCCTCGTATTTCTTCGACCTTTTCTTCAGTATTTTATTAAGAGTTATTTTTATGATATTCGACCTGTGCGACAGTAGGCTTTTGGTTCTGTAGTCTTCAACTTCTTCTTTAGGGATATCATCGTTACTTCTGGGGTATCTCAAGATCATTCTCCTGTGTCGTACATCGTACTGTTAATTATTTTTGTCACCACTTTTAGTACTTTCAATACTGTGACTTTGCCTCTGCAGGTATCCCATCGCTGCCAGTGGATTTTCATTTATTCAGCTCCAGTATTGCTTTTTCTACTTCACTTTCCATAATACTTGGTCCCAAGTTGTCCTCCAGAACGTCCTCTTCTTCCAGTTCTACCTGCGCCGATCCTGCCTGCTTTTTGTGTAGTTCCATAATGTATCCTTCCCATACCTGTGCTACATCCTTTGGTTCAATGACTAATTTAATTTAATTAATCTTCAGCATTCATAATTCAATAGGCGCCTATTTCAATTGTTTAATTATTTAATATGAAGAATTTATTTATGTACAATTTTGTGGCTATTTCTTATTATGTTTTTTATTAAATTTACAAAACTTCTCTATAAACGCAATGTTCTTTGACAGTTGGCCGCTGCTTAAGACCTGGCATAATTTGAATTTTAAGAGAAACTTTATATCGAAATCTTGAACATCTTACATCGAGTTGTCCATGTGTGCAAAGCTTAGGCAGAAAAATACCAACTTTTGCTAAGGTTTGGTCTTGCGATTTATTTAATATCATGGCATAAGACAGTTTGCTCGGGAATTGTGTGCGATGCATGTTAAAAGAAATTGTTGGATCATTTAACGTGTCAAGTGTTATACTTACGTGGGAAAAAGTGAAGGATTCCAGCCATAGAACCAGTAATGACTTCTACATTAATTACATTTGGTTGAAATCCACAAACTATCATGCGTGTTCCACTGCAAAGTCCCTTTAATATTGAAAAATTCCGTAAAAGCATAGTAATGGATCCAATTGTAAAGTTTAAGAAATATGGTGGTAGGCCAGCTGGATTCAAACTATTCAAAAATTAAACTGGGAAATTCACTCGAACGTCTGCGTCTTCCTCTCCACTATCATTTTTTAACACACTCATTGCATAATAGGTTCTATGTTCCCCTTGTAGCCGAGACAACACTTTTTCGTTGATTGTCCTAGAATGCTCGTTTTTTGGGCAAAGGATAGCATGATTGTTTTATCTTTCAACATCGTTGATTGTAAACTGTACTCAAAGTTTCAGTTAGACAATCACGTAGACTTCAATAAAAGAATCGGTTTTACCATTTTGTGCTATCGGTAATTTATTTTCTCCAATTCCAATAGCCAATTTGAAAATTCTTAATCATTTTCTGCATGCATGTTAACGGTTAAAGCAATTACATTGAAATTATGTCAAACGTTGCTGTATTTAATACCTAATGCAATAATTTGTCCTCTTGATCCTTGCCGTACAAATGGTAACATTTGTTGAAATCCCCTCCAAGTACAACTATTTTTCCTCCAAACAATTCATTTTTTTCCCATTCTGTCACGTAGGATTCTGCCAACGATTTTTAAGGCGACTCCAGGAGCCATTGGCGCTTCTTTCCAGGAAATTACATCAAACACGTGTAAAAATTTATTTTTGGCAGGTGAGTGTCTTGACGATGTTGAACTCTGTATATCCAGAGATAAACTGAATTAATACCATCTGGAAGAATTTACCGCTGCAATCCTAGTCCACGCCTTATTTAAAACCTTTTTTCCCATCGACTTTAATTTATGATATAATGTTGTATATAAATACATTTTGCCTGAATCTCCAGGACCATCTATGAAAAAGCAGCTTGAATACCTTCGTTCGCAGAATTAACAATTTGATTTGCGGCATATAATTGCTATTTATCAAAAATTTTCCACATAGTTGAAGCAACTAATAAATGGTTTGAAGAATTCTCTGAAACATGATCGATTGTAAGGTTAATGTCACATTCACAGCAGAAATGGTTCTTACTCACTCACTTGTGTAAATGCAGTGAACGATTATTCTTTATTTACGGCAGGGGTTTGTTGATAGGTACCAAACAAATTACATCAAAACAGTTGCTACTAAAATTTCTTTCGAAAATTCAATTTTATATATGAAACTAATATATCGTAGCAAGAAGTAAATTCCAAATAGCAACATAAATAGATAAAACCCTTCAAAGTACGTCTATTAATTGCATTGCAGTGTAAAATAAGTAGCCGAATTCAATATTAAAAATAATTAATTCTCACATTAATCACCTATCATTCTCACTCGCATTTTCCAATAATAACCCACGCTACGTGCCTCTTACTTACGTTAAAGAATCGTATTTTCGGTTCTCGAGTTAAATCATAATGTTCTCTCTCAGATTCAATGAATTTCATTTTATAGCAACTTTAATTGGAATAAAATCGAAATTAAATATTATACTTACCTACTAGGGACCCATTGCAGTACTTCCTGCAAAAATTAGGGAACTTTGGGTGAAGTGGCCCAATGCGATAGTTCCTATGACAAAAAATTGTTACACAGGGTGTTATTAGATGAACCACTTTTATTGCCCCTCTCAAAATAATCATATTGTTCACACCATTTTATAACCAAAAACACAGACCTACATGATTTAGTCTAACACTTACAGGTACACAACATTTTTTGTTTTGCTCACTATTTCTGATGGTACAGCAAATCATATGTTCTGTGGTTTATTTAATATCAAGTAATCACTATAAATGCACCGGTCACGCGCCAAAGATCTTGCTTAATTATCATAAGAAATTAATCACAAACATCAATATAGTAATTTGCTTTAAACTGCCCAATAAAATTTGCAAACGAAACGATATTTTTAATGTAAGCGTGAAATATCTTTCTATTTGAAATGTAAGTTGTCCATTATTACATTGCATTGGAGTCGTTTCTGATTTCAAATTTCTTCGCTACGTGTTTCATTTGTTTTATATTTACACGAAACTTTTCATATAAATTTTCAATCGGTTATTGTACTTGATGTGTTTGTTTTATTGTCAGCTTAGTGCAAATGCACCTAAAAGCCCGAGTCCAACAATGCAAAAATTTTGGGATAAACATTGTTAGCAGCATAAGGAAACTCCTTTTTGAAATGTTGAAAAATCGGAGAAAATCGAATATAAACTTAAAATATAAGCAAACACGAATTAAAAAATATAATCGAAAATAAGAATAAGAATATTCATTTCTTTCTACCTGAAATAGTGCAAATATCGAGTCTAAGTCTCGATCGTAAGTAATTTTAAAATGTTAAAGACTGAAGGTTACTCATCGTATTCCATCGATTATGTGTTAATCAAATGTAAAACTGAAAACTTTCTTGATATCGAACCCATACCTTTTCGGGAGACGACTTCCCCCTTAAAACCTGCAAGAGTTCGCGCCGAGTATTCAGGTGAAAGATTCGTCGAAATCGTGCAGACCGTTCTTGATATATTTTCGTTTATACTGGGAGGTGACGTCACTCAAGGATTAATTGGTTTTTGTCCTTCATTCGTTTGTTTTATTGTAAGCACAGTGCAAATGCACTTGAAAGCCCAAGTCCAACAATGTAAAAATCCGAGATCAACAATACCAGTTACCCTAGCAACCTTCTTTTTGAAACGTTGAAAAATCGGAGAAAATTGAATATAAACTTAAATATGAGCAAACACGAATTAAACAACAATATCCACGGTAAGAATAAGAATCTTCATTTCTTTATGCGTGAAATGATATAAATCTCGAGTCAAAGTCTCCATCGTAAGATATTATAAAGTGTTAAAGACTAAAGGTCTACACATCGTATTCTAGATTACGTGTTGATCAAATGCAAAAACGAAAAATATCCTGGTATCGATCCCATGCCTTTTCGGGGGAAGACAACCCACATAACTTGCAAGAGTTCGCGCCGAGTATTCAGGCGTAACATTTGTCGAAATCGAACCGACCGTTTTCGATTTATCTGCGTTAATGCCGGAAGGTGACGTCACTCGAGGCTTCAGACGCAGGCACGCAGGGACAGAGCGGTTATTATTAGATATTAGATAATCAAATGAAACTTCAATGTATACAGCATCTATATTAATTTCTCTTAATATTATAATGGGAGACTTTCGTCTAAATACTAACTGAAATAAGCATAGCTTGCTTTATACATTGAAGCTTTCTTTACTTTTCGATTTATTAAAAGAATGTGATTTTAATTCTTACCGATACTTAAGTGAAGCTTCAATGTTTATATTGTTAAACGAAGCGAATATGAAATTTTATTTAACAGCATTACAAAGTGTCTTGTTGTATTCATATCAAATGTAAACAAAACGACGTTTCACCTTGTGTAATATAATATAGATTTTACATGGATTTCATTAGGCTTCTTATCGTCTAATTACAGTGCCCTAGTGCAGTGTTTCTCAAACTGTGGGCCGCGGTCCCCTAAGGGGCCGCAAAACTGTTTTTGATGCAAGGTGAAATGTCGAAAAATAAAGTTTTCACGAATAATAAAATTTTATCAGGGAATTTCAGGAAATACGACGTAATAAAAGTTATTAATAGCTACATAAAATGGAGAAATTTGCAATAAAGTTTCTCATTTTTACAATTTACAATTCAAAGGGGGCCGCATGATATTCAAGGTGGCCGCGACAATTGAAAGTTTGAGAATCCCTACCCTAGTGTACATCAAGTGTCGTACCTACCTAACTTCTCCATCTGTAGCATTTCCTCGCGTTTTTCCTTTGTCTAGTTTTCTATAGCTTTATCTGTCACCCTACTCAGCTCGTTTGTATATGCCTATATATAGTTCTACCTTCTTCACTGTTAACTTTTCTCCACTTTCGTCTTTCATCCATTTTCTCGATCATTTCCTTAGTGATCTATGGTTTTCTTAATCTTTTGTTAGCACGTTTTCTTAACGGGAATTAACTGATGAATCAAATATTAAGAGTGGTTTTTTTAAACTACTCCTTAGAAGAAAGAAAATCCTACCAACGGGAAAATAAAGAAAGATATAAGAGAAAATGATAAAACGCTATATATGTACAGACCATATGAAAGAGGGAGGGGAACTGGTTCGGGCATTACCTAAGGAAAGAGAGCATTATAAAAGACAGGTTAGAAGTATAACTGGAATGAAAAAGGGAAAGAGGAATGAATAGTATTCAGCTGATAGACGACTTGACGATTGACGATTGCGGAAAACAGGAGTATGCGGAAAACCAGGTTCAACCAAGAGTAATCACGGGCCTGTCTAAGGACTAACCACCTATGATGATAATGATAATGAATATTGGTTTAATTAGCATGCAGCTTCGTCAATATGTAAATTTAATGCATACCTAAGATACTTATTCATTTTTACTCATTTTCGTATACAACTATATAATATAATAAGAGAGATGATTCGAAGTAGATTTTTATATTGATTTTTTTTGCTATCATCATATTTCGTAATGATACACTATTACATACATTTTGCCCTTTCAAAATCTTCTACATTCCTTCGCATTATCCATGAAAAACTAGATTTATATGAAAAAGAAACTTGTAACTTTCATTTAAATGGAATCTTTCCACAAAGTGGAGCCTTCCTAAGTGGACCTCAAAAACTAGATTATTTCAACTCGCATCGCAGCGAAGCCTCCCATCGCGCAAGGCAGCTTCTCTCCAATGCGTGATATGAAAACGAAATTGTGTGAGGTGGTCCAGGTGGCTCAGTTCGAAAGACAGAAATCCTCAGGTTCACTAATGGCGGCTAGACTCTGGAGCGAATCCTTTGGTAAGGCGTGAATGGGCGCAAGAAACCAAAAAGCACCAATGGAGCACGCAAGAGGTACAACAGACAGGCACGGTGGAAAATTAGGTTGAATCGTGTCTCACTGAGGTAATATCCTTAAATGAAGTTTACATAAAACTCGTGCTTCATAAGATCTTGGTTCGAATGAAAGGCAAGTATTAATGATTTCGCCATTCCCACCCAATGGCCTCCACCCTCCAATGACGTAATTTCCCTCTGAAGTCGTTTCTTCCGCGAGATGAAGATAAACATCTGTTTTAATTATGCACAAGAACGAAATTGCGTTATGAGTTTAGTAATCAACGGAAACAATTTCGGCTCGTTAAATATCAAATTCTGGCCAATCAGAATCTAGTTATAAGACAAAAAGAACTGTCAAGTGTTCTCAGACGACCGAACTGACCCTCATTTGTGATAAATAGGCAGACGAACGGACCGAACGCATCGTGCAAGTGAGGACTAGAAAAGATTTAGAGCAACAGGAAAAGAGAACAAAGAATGATACCGCAGCGCCTATGAAGACAAATGACGAAAAGCGACAATGCTCGATTCTGGAATGCGAACATGGCTCGTGTCCAAGAGATCGAAAAGTCTCGGTAATTGGAAAGGGCGGCCGTGGAATCGAAGTCGAATGCAAAGAAATGAAATCGAACGGACGACGCTATGGAAATGGAGGAACCGAAACTTGCTCGTCGTCGAATCCTTAAAAGCGCTCGTACCGGCTTGTACTTTCGCCTCGCCATTGGCCGTGCAGTATGGATGGCAGCGCTATTAATTTCCTCTCGTTTTCGCCCCTCAGGTACTTACGATATGCATGCAGCAGTTTGGTGTTAAACGCCGCTAGTTTGGCTTCGATGATTTGTAAGACCAGGCTTTGCGCCTACGTAGCACTTCGAATGCTTCTTCAAACGATAAATTAAGGATGAAAAGTTTTATAGGAATATTTTCGTCTTATAAAGTTAATTTCAAAGAGTAAATTACAAAGTTACATACAATTTCAGCGATACATCATAACCGCATCTCACACCCGATAAATTCGTCATGTAGATACGCAGGCGTTATCTATCACTCCAGACTGCAATGGTTCTCAACCCTTTTTAGTCCAACGTTCTCTTATCTAGAAAATTTTTCGCATTAACGAATGCTACCATGCATAGCTTAAAAAACTAAACACAAATCACATTTCATGTTAAAATAGGCCCGATGCGAATAAAACTAATGTTGATAAGAAGGAAAATTTTAAACTATTGTTTAAAAACAATGTTTTAGATATATATATTTCAAACGTTATAATGCAAAAAAATTTCAGTGGAAACCATGAGCTTGATGTGACTCAGCTAGTCTAAAATGTCAGGCTCTATGTTTGATAAATTCACTCTTACGTCATCTTTCTCATTTTTATTCAATCGATTTCTCTGCATAATCAGCAGTTGCAATACAGCACTGAAACACTTTTCCAAAGAAAACGATTTAAGAGATGGTGGAATTGATAACTTTAATTCTGACCAAACATGAGGGTATGTAAATCGTTACTTCTTCCAGAATTCTTCGTAACCAGTTCGTTGAACCGAGCTCTGGTTCAATGTCCCTTTGAAGATCAGTGAATTCCTACTGCAAATCTTGATGTACATTTTCCACATCGGCCACAAAGGGTTTAATAAATCAATAAGGCACATCAAGTTATTTAAATTCCTTAAAACTTATCATCACATCTTACATAATCAAAATGAGCACAATATATTATAATTTAGGGGAAACTGGGAAAAACCGGGTGGGATCTTGAGTACGATGAATTTCAGTTTGGTCTTCTGCATCATCCCACGCAGCCGAAAAAATCCTATTTAGGAGGAAGATTCTCCCTCGACGCTTGAGTGGCCTTTATTCATTGATACACTTTGACATATCCTCCTATATACAAGGTGATTCAAAAACATGTCGTCAAACTTCGGGGACGTGTTCTCTTGACTACAGAGATGAAAAAAACCTTATATGTCCGAAAACGCTTCCTTCAGAGTGACATCACAGAAGGTGCTCGAAATTGCCATCTTCAGCAGTAAAACACCTCAGCACGTCTTCGCATTGACTGACAGACTCGCTCAAGAATTCTGGGAGTGTTTCGAATGTTCCGAAAGCCATAACCGATACGATTCCGGAGGGCTTCTGCAGTAGGAATTGGCGCTGCGTAAACCAGCATTTTCAGGTGACCCCACATGGATCCAGTGGATTTTGATCCGAGGAACGTGCGGGCCAAGCAGTTGGCCCATCTCTACCTATTCAGCAGTCAGGATATGTATCATTGAGAAATTCTCGAGCGATCAAACCGTCGTGCATAAACCACATTTGTTGTCGCATTTACAATAGTACGTCTTCGAGAAAGATGGGCGGCTCCTCTTTTAAAAAAATGTCTGTAAGTTTGAGCGTTAAGTGGAGGGGGCAAGAAATAAGGCCCGATTGACTCATCTCTCGTAAATTTTACTTCATCAGTGAAGAGAACCAAAGCAAGAAAGCCAGGTTCAACAACGTTGCAACAACCACTGACAAAGCATAACCCGTGTTGGACAAGAAAGAGAGTTGTAGCTCGGAAAGGCAGCGTTTTCGGACATATATTCATATAAAACTGTTCCATCCCTATAGTCAGCAGAACAGTACCCGAAGTTTGACGAAATATTTTTGAATCACCCGTATACAGACCTGAAATTTGGCAGGATGATAAGTCATCGAGTACAACCAATGGGAAATATCAAAATTTTCAAAAATATTAATTTATATGGGGTTATTTTGGACTCCATTCTTCCATCTCAATACCCCATAAAAAAGCATCGAGAGCTGTGCAGAGATTCATAAAATTGACTTTTAAAATTAGTTACAATTAAGACAGAAACTTGAAAAAAAACATTATATAGATGAAAAACGCTGTTATTGCTTTAAGACAAATAAAGACGGTGCCGAACTGGTATAAGAATTTGTTTTTAATAGGAAAATATGAGATTTTCAACAAATTTTCAACTACCGCCGTGGCAACATGTAAATGCTTTTAAATGGGAATTGTTAATCTTCATTGTAATAGCATAGATTCAAAGCTTCTTCAAAAGGAATTGATAGACTCCAGTATAATCCCGTTCATTTAAACCAAAAACCTATACACGCGAACACGTCATCATTTTAAAACAGGATATATAGCTCAAGAACAAGCAATTTAAAAAATATACTTGCCACAGGCATCTCCAATAGCTACAATAACGTTGTAGTAATAGCAGTGGTAGTTTATAAAGAGGGAATAAATGAAAGGAGGTGAAAAGTCAAAGAAAATGAAAAATACAAACTTACAGGTTTAGGAGGTGTTACTCCACGCCAGGGACCTGAAGTCACTCACACATTCACTCACTCAATCACACAAGCACTAATCCTAATGATGGAAAACATATAAAAAGGAACCGGGATTGCGAGAGATTAATCTGCGCTAGGGACCCGAAAATCACACCGTTGCTAGAAGGTTTGTGAGTTTGTACGACCGCGACAGGGACCTACTAGGCAACCACAAACACTCGCACACGTGCACACCAAGAGGCAAGGGGAAATTAAAGGAAAAAGGGCTAAATAATACTAGGTTTACGGGAAATTAAATCGCGCCAGGGACCTAGTACCGCACACGTTTGCGTACAGGTTTATGTGCCGTCCGGCAGCGACAGGGACCTATCAGACGAAGCAAAGCAAAGTGTTAGGTTTTGGAACGTGATTGGATGGTGGTGTTCCTGGATATGTGTTGCTAGGCTAGAGTTGTTTAATCTGTTGTGTTTAAAATGTGCTGTATGCTCTTTGAAGGGTGTTTCTATCTTTCGTTTCGTTTGTCCGATACATATTTTGTCGCATCCTCCACTTGATAATTTGTATATGCTGGATTTGTGTAAGAACGGTATTGTATCTCTTGCGTTGTGTAAAAAATTTACGAGTTAATTGTCATTGTCTTAAAATTGAATTTTGAGAAGATTTTGTGTAGTTTGTTGGTGAGATCGAAGGGGATTTCTATGTATTTTGAGTCTTTGGGGGAAGTGTCAGTTAGTGTTGTGTGAGTTTTTATATGGAGTCTATGTTTATGTAGAATGTTTTCAATCGTTTCGATGTTGTATCCGTTGCACAGTTCTAAATGTGAATTCTTTACAGTAATCTGATGGGGAGAGAGGTACGTGAAGGAGTCTATTTATCATGTAAAGAAAAGGGGCCAATTTATGTGAGATGTGATGATTGGAATCGGATGGGGTATAGGATGGGATAGTTGGATTTTTCATTTAGCATCAATTTCGCCGTTGTCTATACCTTTACCTACCTACATGTAATTTAATAAACAATAAATTACGGAATAGAGTAAAAGTGAGGTAATATATATTTAAAACATTTAAGAAGTAGCGGGAATAAACTAATTTAACCGTAACAAGCAGTGGTAGTCCTTAGTTTTAAACTTGGCCATCGAGTCATTAAAAACGTCAGTGCTTTGGTCCAACTCTTCACACATACCATTATAGGTGCTGACTGCCCGTACAATTTAAAAGAATTTAGAATAAACAATTCGGGATAATGGGAGAGCAAACAGAGAGTTGTGTCTCGAGACAGCGAAATTGATGCTTTGGAGAAGATTAGGTGCGTTCATTTCCCCGTGGAGAATTTTGTATAACTGCAAGCAGTCAATCACTGTGCGTCTCAGTTGGAGGGGTAAGGGTTTCCAGTTGGAGCACGTTTCCGGGTAAAAACGACCGGTGAGAAATGACAAGAGAATCGATTACTTATACCTTTGGCATCATCAGTCTTGTTATCGTCTAAAAATGTTGACTGTGGAAGGCGACGGTTACCTCTTTTTCGTGAAATAAAGTTCCAAAATGTTTAATGTTTGATTTTAGTGATTCGTCAATATCTTTAAGATAAGAAATTTATTTGTCTTTTTGAGAGTGTTTGAAAGCAGCTCTGTGAAAACCGAATTCAACGTAACCGTACATAAGTCCGCTACGCTTCCATTTTCTGTGTGATCTGTTTTTTATGGCTAGGAGGTGAATCAAATCCTTGTCAAACCAGGGGTTGTTCTTTTAGAATCTATTTTCGGTGATTTGTTAAATAAAGACGGCTGCATTGTAGCCGAAATGCGCATATGGTCTTGTTGTGGCTATTGCAGATACCTCAGGCAAGTATATTTTTTAAATTGTTTATTCTTGAATTTTTCAGCCATAAGGCGAGCTCGATAGTTCCCCATTGAACGATATATCGTATTAAATAAAAACACATTACTCCTTTTAATTATGGTGATTTATAATCTACGAGCGGAATTACCCGTTGAACATCAACGGGACTTTGTAGTGTGATTAAAATATAACTTCTGAGGGGTGTGTGTGTGTGCATAAAAACTTATATATATAGTATATGTAATTTTTTCATTAATTAATAAATTCCTGACAATCATTTGAATTCTCCCAGAAAATGAAGCGCTTGAAATTTATTACATTCTGGCATCAATATACGATTTGATTTGCCACACTTTGGCTCCGTTATTCTTCCTCTTCGTATGTTTACTGAATAATAATATTCTTCAATTATTAACGTTGCAATCTATTAAGTTTGACATTGCGCGAAGCGAATAACACAATTCTTTCGTCTATTTGAAGGCTTAATAGACGCTGATTGAATCGAAGGAAACAATGCGGGACGCCTTGGCAACACCCGGAAAGAGTACGGAAAAGCAATAAAATTAAGAAAAGAAACGCGTGTTTCTGTCAAATTCTTCCGTGTAACGTCTAAACATCGCAAGAATAAGATATTATATAGTTTTAGCCGTCGAATAAAGCAAAAAATGGAGAAATTCGGTCCCTATTTACGTATTTTAATGAATGTAGGAATAAACCTTGCACCTTGAAAAATCGAAACTCCTGAGTAAACATATGAGAAAATGTAATCGTCTCCCGGAGTCGAATCCGGGACTTTTCCGGGGATGTTTAATTTTTCAGGAGACCACCTCATGAGGGTTTAACGATTTCGAAAGTTTCAGCTCTTAATTCCATTGGGAAATTTCCAAAAATACCGGGACAGACAGACAGACGGACACTTGAGAATTATTATAGTATAAGGATAAGGATACTAGCAGTTGCTCGTAGATAAATCGACTGGTTGGTTAGATTAAATATTGTCTTGGTAGTTAGCCTTCTGTCACATTACCATGAAGGTCAGCGACTACAAGGTTTATTTCCATATTATTTCCTACAGCGTCTAATGCCCGCTAGCAGTACCATCTTAACATCAACCACTACAATTACGTCGAGCAGAGCTTAGCCGGTCAAAAAAAAACTCAATATCTCGCCATGGTTTGAGCGATTTCAATTTTATAATTATTCTGCAAATCTGCAGGTCGAGACGTTTGTTTTTGATCCACCACACGTTAAGGTGGCTGTTACTTTCGCTTAAAAATTTTATTTTTTACGCTATTAATATATAGATATAATTCATTATCATACTTACTATTTCCCGATCATTTCAATTTGAAAATGTTTATAACGAAAAAATGTCAGTATGGAAATAAAATAAAGCTTATTGCAAAACACATTTTACATAAGAGCAATGCTATAAAAAACAGATACATTCCTAAATGGATTAAAATCACGGGTAAGCACGACATATATGTTCCTAAAAAGGGTCTTGTTGCGCGAAATCGTGCTAAACAAATGCAAAAATCCCATTGAAAACCGGGTCAAAGATAGGATCGCTTTGATTTTTTTTCGCTTGCGACATTTGAAACTTATAAGGGTAAAAACTCGAGCACAAATTCAATGTGTCACCACCACGATCTCGGACTGAAAACTGACTGTAGTCCGCCGAAATACTACCTTGGACATAAAAAGAAACTCGTCGATTACATTATCGGATTGTAGTGACTTACATAGTAAGTTGCACTGGATGTCGTTGGATGATATTAAGTATAGCAAATAAATGATAAAAAAAATGTCGCCCGCAGCCGTATTGCCGTTTAGTTAACAAAATATTTTACGAACGATGATTCCGGACTAAGAACGGCCACTATGCAACCAGAGTTAGCTATAGATTGACGACCGCAGTGAATTTCCCTAACTGTCATTGGTTGCAGGATTCTAGCTGGGCTCGATTTGCATTTTAAAAACTTCCGAGTAAACGCATAGAAATGCGATGCAGAGCCTTCCGAGATTATTTTGCAAAATTCGAAAGAGAGCGGACCGAGGTGAAGAAAAGGATCGCAGGGCAAACCGGAAGAATTCCTCTTATGAACAGAGAAAGGGAGAGAAAGGGCTGTTGCTCTACCCCTGTGGGAAAGAATAAATCTCCGCACGTACACCCATCGAAACCCTTCTCGAAAGAGAAGACGGGGAGCACGTGTGGCCGGTGGCCAAGAGGGAAAAGGAGGCCCGCTATTAGAGAGAGTATGGGTGCTGTGTAGGCCATTGAGGAGGTCCTCGCGATGGACGCACCATCGGCTGCACGGGGCGAGGGACGATTTGCGACCAGTGTACAAAATGATGCAACAGGTCCTGTCTTCCGTCGAACTACGGCTTAAAGTCGCAATGCGAGCACTCGAACTGCTACTACCGATAGAGGAAAAGTAGCTACGCATGCGCCCATCGCATTCACGTAACCTTGAATTTTAGTCTCGCCATTAGTATTTTTAATATCACTAGCGGAGTGCCGTTTGCGAAGGTTTTTACCGTAAATTTGATCATATCCAAAGAAAATTCTATTTTTCATAAGACATTGTAATCCCATTAAGAGCAACCACTGGCAAAATTTCTAGGCTAATTTTTACAGCAATTAATTTTACTTGTGAAAATTCAAACTTAACGATTCAAAGTAGAAAAATTATAGATTGGTGGATAAAAAGCTAATGGTAACGGAATATTAAAGAATCCACAGAATAAATGACAAAGAAATATTTATGCTTAAGTATTATTAGGTGTACGTGTAAGTTGGCACGCGATAGTTACTTTCCCTATTTCGCAAGAGAAGGACCGTGTTCAAAAACTTTCCAACACATCTCTCAAATTTATCGCTCGCAGTGACTATCGATAATCGGCATTTCACAAAATTGACAGCGAAATGTTTTAATTTGGTTCGGTTAAATAATTCTAATTCGTCAGATACGATATTTACAAAAGAGCGAACGCGTAATTTTTACCAAAGGTTCCTTTTTAAAATAAAAATAATGGGTCCTTAACGTAAGCATAACTGCGGAAAAGATGGAACTAAAGGCTAATCTCAATTCCAAGTATCAAAGAAAATGAAAACATTATAGAACATCAAGCATAAAGTTTCACAAATAAAGCGCATCATCCTATGACCCAACTATTTCCTCTTGCAGCCTATCCTTCCACCACTTACCTCCGCCTCACTCCCTCTGTCCCATTAACTTCCTCCCTACCACTCCCTCCCCGCCCTACCACTCCCTCCCCGCCCTTCCTCTCCCTCCCGCCCCTCCCCCTCAATTCCACCGTCTCATTACTTCCCTCATTCCCCTCAATCTCTCAGTCACTCCCTCCCTCCTCAATCCCTCCCTCCCACTCCCTCCATACCCTTCAAACTCCTCCTCCCTCTCACTCCCCCTTTACCGTTCACTTCCTCTGTCCTCCACCATCCCTCTTCATCTCTTTCTTCAATTCTTCTCACTGACATATTAATCAGAGTTTCAGGTTTGTAATTTCCGCGAAGGTTTTCTACACCTTTTTAAAGGAAATGATATACGTCATCGTTACAGAGACACAATCGCTCAAGGCTCGATGTTCTTTCCGCTCACCTCGACCGCCCCTCCCGCCATCCACCTCGCCTCAACCCCACTCCCTCTTCTTGCTCCTTCCTCTCTCTACCACGCCTCAACCCCACTCCCTCTTCTCGCTCCTTCCTCTCTCCACCACGCCTTAATCCCACTCCCTCTTCTTGCCCCTTCCTCCCTCTACCACGCCTCAACCCCACTCCCTATTCTTGCTCTATCCTCCCTCTACCACGCCTCAACCCCACTCCCTCTTCGTGCCCCTTCGTCCCTCTATCACCCCTCAACCCCACTCCCTCTTCTTGCCCCTTCATCCCTCCACCAATCCTCAACCCCACTCCCTCTTCTTGCCCCTTCATCCCTCCAGCACGTCTCAACCCCACTCCCTCTTCTTGCTCTATCCTCCCTCTACCACGCCTCAACCCCACTCCCTCTTCTTGCCCCTTCATCCCTCCACCAATCCTCAACCCCACTCCCTCTTCTTGCTCTATCCTCCCTCTACCACGCCTCAACCCCACTCCCTCTTCTTGCCCCTTCATCCCTCCACCAATCCTCAACCCCACTCCCTCTTCTTGCTCTATCCTCCCTCTACCACGCCTCAACCCCACTCCCTCTTCTTGCCCCTTCATCCCTCCACCAATCCTCAACCCCACTCCCTCTTCTTGCCCCTTCATCCCTCTATCACGCCTCAACCCCACTCCCTCTTCTTGCCCCTTCATCCCTCCAGCACGCCTCAACCCCACTCTCTCTTCGTGCTCCTTCGTCCCTCTACCACGCCTCAACCCCACTCCCTCTTCGTGTTCCTTCGTCCCTCCACCACGTCTCAACTCCACTCCCTCTTCTTACCCCTTCTCGTTCCAAACCCGGAGTTATTCTTCTTATTCAAGCCCTCGAAGGCCGAGGCGACCTCGATTGTAACTGCGACCAACGCGGGAGCTGCAGCAGTGTCCGTGTGGAAAACAGAAACAAAAAGCGTCCATTGCGCTACATCCGAAAGGCATGCCGTAGAACCAAAGAGGCAATGATTTACTTGTATTTAGCGGAGCACCGCAAATGGACCATGCGACGCAATATTTTGTAACATCGATCGAAAGCCGGCTTAAATGCGGCATGGAAGAATGGCACGCACGCAATCCAAACTGCTGGGGACCTTAAATCGGCAACTAGAGAATATAAATATAAGCCGAATTTGGGGAAATAGTTAGTAGCCACCCTAACTTAAGAAGTCGTTAAATATAAGATAATTGTTCGCGTTTATTCCTTACGGGGAGAAAGGAATAGGTGTCTATGTCTATGCGAGCGATAAGCCCAGACCATTCGACAAAGAGGAATATTCAATGTGACGGCTCATAAGGTACCCCGAGAAAAATAACACTGGGATGCAGTGTAGTATCCATTCATATTTACAGCGTTGCCAGGCAATATACCGATAGCCTATGGCAGACAGTGTCACTACCGTATACCTACGCTCTAACGAAAAATTCTATTAACCTGCATAATCTCTTCTGAAGTCATCGACTAGTAATATCTATCAGTTATAACATTTATATTATCTTGTGCGCTGAAATTGTAGGTACAAGAACCTCTAGGTGACTTCCCTTACCTTTGTTTCTTCTCAAATCTCGTCATTCTATTAAGGACAATTTGACTATCAGCACCATTGTACTATGTGATTCTGTCGCGCTTAGAAAACTTTCGTCGTTATGGACAGCAGATTTGTTGCCGACTTCAAGAAATTACGTAAATCAAAGTAGATTGAAATAAAACATAGGTTTTCCTTCTTAAGTAAGAGTGTATCGATGCTATTTCCAAGGGGACAAACAATAATAAAGTGAAAGTCTCTTGTATTCATTTTTGTAGTCAATTCTGGAACTTTATGGACATAGTTTGTATAACAGTTTAATTTTATTTGGCAAGGCCACTAGAGTAATTTAAATATTTGGTTATGATTTATTAGCATGATATTTAAGGGTTGCGAATAAATGAATTCTCTGAATTAGAAGGGAGATAATCGAATTTAAATTTAAACAAAAAATCGATAATAGATTGTTTCCAGTCACATTTTCTAGTATCTGGTATAAGGTACCTCAACTGGAAAACGAACTAAATATTTGCAGTTTATAAAGGTAGCACTTAGTAATAGTAATATAAGTAATGCTCCTGGGAAGGCGTAGATATCAAAAACTTCAACTTAAAGATAATATACTAGCGGGAAATATTTTCTTATTCGAGTTATAGAAAACAAATGACATGATATAGGTATGATAAATAGGTGGAAGGTCAAAAACAGAAATCATAAGTCGTATTAATCACGCAAAGACCGCATTCAACAAAAAGCGCAACCTTTTCATCTCCAACAGCATTAATAAGCACCTCAGGAAACATCTGGTCAAAACTTATGTATGGAGTGTATTATTATATGGAAGTGAGACCTGGACAATCGGAGAGGCAGAGAGGAAGAGGATAGTGGCGTTTGAAATGTGGTGCTACCGTAGAATGTTAAAAATCTCCTGGGTGAACAGAGTGACCAACAAAGAGGTGCTGAACAGGATTGAGGAGGAGAAGCCGTGTCTATGGGATACGGTACGGAGGAGAATAGACGTCTGGGTCGGGCACCTCATAAGACATGAAGGGCAGGTTAAGACGATCCTCGAAGGTGCTGTGGAGGGGAAGAACGCTAGGGGCAGTCCGGGGATGGAATATATTAACCAAATCATGGAGGATACCGGCTGCCCCACCTACACAGCACTGAAGAGGCTGGCTGAAGATCGAGAAGTTTGGAGAGCTGCTGCCAACCAATCCTAGGATTGAGCACAAAAGAAGAAGAAATAGATGAATAGATTTGGACTCTGACTGGTAAAATAAATTTCCTTCGAAATTCGACTAGTAGAAGTTCGAGTTAATGAAGTTAGACTGTAATTGACATATTTTGTAAGATTCATTCAATTCTGGGGTTGAGTCATGAATTGCTATTTTGAATTGATGCACAATTACAGTGTACAAGTCCAACTTATTGACTGCAACTATTAAATTTCGAAAGTCTTCATTATTTGGTAAAAATAATTAATTTAGTAAAATTAAAAAATCTAACTATTATTGAAAACTTTTCGAAAGAACCGAGAAGGAAACTAAATTTTTACTACCTCATATAACTACGTAATATACAGAGAAGGATTGTTCTGTGTGTGGTTGTAGCCTCTAAACGGTTATGCGGATATATCGCATTTTTTCACATTATCATCAAGATTTAATCCTCTGAAGAGACGAAAGCTATCGCGTACAAATAAAGTGTTGTTTATTGCTACAAATCTTCACAAAATATCGATTAATTTAAAAACTACCTTCGTTCTTTCCGTCCGTCAGTAGGCATGTTCGTCCTCGGCTTCTAACGAACGAATTTTCATGAAATTTTATATTGATGAGCAAAATCAACAAGAAAATGGCATTAATGGTTCATCTGACCCAATCAGGGGTGCCACTTAATTGGAAGAAAAAAAAACGAACTTTTCCTCGTCTCGTAAAATATTAGTCACTTGCGTAATTACCCGTCAAATATGACGGGTACATGTGAATTAAGTATTAAGTTAAAAAAGAATGAAACTAACTTTGAAAGGCATTAAAAAGTAAGCAATAAATATAAAATTCACATGATTGAGTGTTACAGAGAGTAAAAATAGTTTTGGATGAATAGAAATTGTTTGAAAAAGAAATACATTACGCTATACAATTATTATCTCTCTATATTATAACCGCACTAATGTGTGTTACAGAAACTATTTTTTACTTCCTTATGAGCTAGAATGTTGAAAAAATTCAGACTGTTTATTCATGACTTATAAACAAAGGAAAAATTGCGGAAAAGGGAAGTTTTTAAGTTTAACTGCCCCAAAAAATTTTGAAAATTCGAAAAATTCCCATAAGATTAACATTGGAGCATTGTTGCTGCTAAGCACTTTTCTACCGAGGACTTTCTGATGCAATTTGGCGTTCAAACTCGGCATGTACGCGGTAGATCACGTGGTAAATAAATCGCGATAGATAAGTCCGATTTCGACGAAACTTAAATTATAATACTCGGCGTGATGTTCTGCATGTGACAAATGTGCAGTTATGTAACATAAGTAGATGGGTTCGATGCCAGGAAAGTATCCATTCTTCATTTGATTTACACGTAAAAGAATGTAAGACATCTTTCGTTTACTTTTTAAAATTACATATAATTGTCCTAGAAATTACAAACTCGAACCATCGTACGTGCAAAAGGACGCAAATTTATTTTTCTACCGTAGATTTTCAAAGAGTATTCTAATTGACTCATAAAATTGTCCTGTAGACGAAAGTTTTAAGTTTTTTCTGAATAAAATATTTCGTTACCAAGAACAACTAGCATTGTTGCCGTACTCAGAAAATTATAAAGGACCGTGTTGGGTAAAATGGAGGAAGACGGGAATATTGAGAAAAGAAGAAGAAGTGAATGATAGAAGGAAGAGGAGGGAGAGAGAAGAGAAAGATAGGGAAAGGGGGAGGGAGAGAGAATGAAGGAATTGGAAGTTTAGGAAAGCAGGAGTTTTGATGAGAGGGAGGGAGGGGCATATAGGGAAGTAGAGAGAGAGAGAGGGAAATGGGAGGAAGGGAGAGAGAAGTCCGAAAATAGGGCTAGATATAATTTTCTACCTTAAATATATGCCGAAATGAGGAGGTTCAGGATAGCAAACGGGCAGAAGACGAACTCGCCTCGCGGAGCGAGGCACGGGGTTGACGCGCGTAGTGCATAGGGGCAGAGCCCCTAGTACGCTCAAAATTATTTTTAATTTATATAACATTTAATTGTCTCTCACTACTACATAAAAAGAAATCTACAAAACTCTAACTATCAGTAATCGAGTAAATGCCTTAATTTTCTATTTTGTTCTCCGGGCCAGCAAATGTGTGTTATGTAATACTTTTAGTATCCAAATATATTGCAGTATCAAAAGTTTGTTAACACTAATGTAGCGGTTTCTAGGATAAACAATATGTTTTGCTTTTGTTTTTTTTTCAATAAGGATCTCGAATACAACAATCCATTCAATCGTCAAAGGAACCTTTAACTAAAAACGCAATATTTTGACGAAATATTGAATTCTTAAGTAAAATTCGTGCAACTTCGAACCAAAAGCAAAAATAAACGATAAAAAAGGAATTTGTTTATTTTTCTTTAAAATGGTCCCTGTTCGAATATAATAGGTTAATTACTTCTGTTCTCTTATGGGCATTTGTATAGAACGTTCCGGACAAACGTACCAACGTACGTACCAACAGAGTCTGGACTTTTATTATATTAATATCAAAAAAGTTTCCAAATTCAATTTGTAGAACTAACATTATTTCTTGCCAAATACGTTCTCATCTTAGGAGTATTCGTTTAAAAAAACACAAAAGAAAGTCGTATTCTGCTTTGAACGTGAAATAATATATACAATCTTATTATGAACTGAAGTAAATAATATTGGCTATAATTAGGAAAACAACTCCTTACCCTCCAGCGGGCGCGCTTGAAAATTTTACACGAGCAGGTGCGTGGCGTACTGCGTGCGCCAGACCAAAAAACCCTCTATTCATCTATTGTGGTTGTCTTAATATTCATAACAACAACAACAACACACCTTGACGCTTTCCCTTGCGGGGTAAGCCATGCCATATGTCTGCCAATTACCAACCCATCACCACATGCTTCCTCCACACACTTCTATCCTTGAACACTTCTTTTGCTTTACTTACACTCATACACTGAATCACACATTTCCTCTTATTCCTCATACTTTTCACGTCCCTTTTTCTCAGAGTCTCACTAACCACATCCAACCAAGTCTTGCGTGGTCTGCCTCTACCCCTCTCGCCATTCACTCTTCCTTCATATATTTGTTTGGTGATTCTGCTCTCCTCCATTCTTTCTATATGTCCGAACCACCTCAGCAGACCTCTCTCATACAAATCTGTCACACTAGCTTTCATACCACATTCGTTCATCACCCAACTATTCCTTACTTTGTCCCTACTAGATTTTCCACAAACCCTTCTCATTTATCCCATCCCAACCGCATTCAAACTACTTTTATGCTTCTCCTGACACACCCATGTTTCACTGCCATACAGCAAGGTAGGCATTAAAACACTCTTGTATACAGACATTTTCGCTTCTTTTGACAACCATTCATTCTTTGCAATCGACCACACACTCCCTGCCACCTTTCTACCAGCGTTCACTCTCCTTTTGATTTCCCCATCTACTCTGCCATTTTTACTAAACATTCTACCAAGGTACACAAATTCATCCACTACCTCAATCGTTCCACCATTTATGCTAAATTGACAGTCGTTCACCTCATTCTCCCGATCGAACACAACTACCTTGGTTTTGGCCACATTTATCCTTAAGTCCATTCTCCCTGTCGTATCATGCAGGCTATCTAACATTCTCTGCAATTCTCCTGGGTTCTCAGCCATTAACACAGCATCATCAGCATACAAAAGTACACGAACATTCTCTCCACCAACCTTAACACCCACCATATCCATACATGCCTGTCTCACACATTTATCCTTGAACACATTAAATAACCAAGGGGACATGACACATCCTTGTCGTACACCTTGCTCAACTCTAAACCAATCACTCATCATGCCATTCACCCTTACACATGCCCTACTTCCAGTATACACTACCTTTATAGCATTCAGCAACCAACCATTCACTCCGTACTCAAAACATTCCACAATTCATTACGATTCACTCTGTCATATGCTTTCTCTAGATCAACAAATGCACAGTACACTTTCTTTTTTACATCCATGCACTTCTCAACCACTTGCTGTAGGGCAAATATTTGGTCGGTGCAACCCCTTCCAGGCATGAAGCCACATTGCACTCCCCACATTTTATCCATAGTTACCTTTTGTACTCTTTCAATCAAAACTTTCCCATACACCTTTCCAGGTATACTCAGCAAACTAATCGCTCTATAATACTTACATTCAGTCCTATCTCCCTTACCCTTGTAGAACGGTACAATTACACCATCCTTCCATTCAGCAGGCACTCTCGAACTCCTTGCACACAGATTGCACAGATCCCACATCCAACACATAAGCAAATCACCTCCATACTTCAACATCTCTCCCGTTATGCCATCCACACCTGCAGCTTTTCCATTTTTCAACATATTCACTGCTTTAACTACCTCGTTCTTACTAATCCCCTCTTAATCATTAATATTCACTCCAACAGATTCACTCGAATTTTTAGACCCATTCACAACATTTCCATACAACTCTTCAAAATACTTTTTCCAACACTCCCTTACATCACTCTCATTCCACACCATATCACCATTCATTCCTTGAATTCCGCTCACACCCTTACTCCTTGCCTTGCTCTCTTCACCCATTTCCAGAACAACTTCTTATTCCCCTCAAAATCATTCTGCATTTTCTCAGCTTCATTCATCCGCAATTGTTCTTTACGCTCTTTCACGATATTTTTTGCAGCTCTCCTTTTCTCTTTATACATTTCATACAGTGCCTTTCGCTCATTTTGATTCTTAGCAGCAATCTTTCTCACATATGCCTCCTTTTTCTCATTCACAGCCACTTTAACTCTCTCATTCCACCATGCATCACCTCTCATTCTTCCAACAACTGCAGTTCCACACACCTTAGTAGCACACTGCAAGATAATACCTTTCAATCTGTTCCAAGCCTTCTCCACATTCTCTTCTCTCATTTCCTCCCTCCATTCACTCTCTTCGGCCATCAGCCTTTCTTTTAGCACACTTTCATATTCCCACCTATTCATTTGCTCTTGCAATCTTTCCACTTTTACTCTAGTTACCTTCTCCCCTTTCCTCTTTCTCACAATCCATTTTCTCCCAAGATCTACTCTAGAAATCACTAAATAGTGGTCTGATCCACATTCCGCACCTCTCACAACTCTCGTATCATTCACAAGCTCCCTCAACCGTTCATCATACACAACAAAATCTATCACACTCTTCGCTTCCCCTCTTGTCCATGTATACAAGTGGATTGACTTGTGCTTGAACCATGGGTTCGAGACAAACAATCCCATTTCCATGCATACATTCACCAAGCTTTCACCATTATCATTCACTCTTGGGTCACCAAATGGTTCAAGGACCCTTTCCGTGCCTTCTCGTTTTACTCCCACCCATCCATTCATATCTCCGAGCATAATTACTCTTTCTCCTGGTTCACACTCACTCAAAATATCTCTCAATTCTTCCCAAAATTTATTCTTATCATATTCATTCTCACCGTCAACCGGAGCATAACATGTAACAAGCATAATCCTGTGCACACCCACTTTCATCCGCACCCACAACAGCTTTGGTGACACTAATTCATGCTTTCTCACATGCATCTTAGCCCTTTCATTCAATATCAATCCCACACCTTGACTACCGTGCACGCATTCATCTACTCCAGACCAAAAGGCCAAACTACCGTTATTCATTTCTATCACATCCCTCTCTTTACGCTTAGTTTCACTCACACACAAAACATCTATCCTCCTTTTATCCATTTCATTCATCAATTCACTCTCTTTCCCAAACACACCTCTTACATTCCATGCTGCGATCTTCCATACCGGGTCATCATCAGATGGGCCAACCTGCTTCGACCTATGCCGCCCATCATGGTTTCGGTCGTCCGAGGGATTCTTATAGCACATTGTAGTAACGTTAAAAATAGGGTAAGCAAGGTTACCAGCCTATACTGTACCCGTGCCGCATGCAGCATTCCCTACTAACGGTAAGGGCACAATACCGGTCAGTTTTGGCACAATTTAGCCGTCATGCTACAAGCGTAACCAACACCCAGTATTACCCCAGGTATGCTTACGCTATTCTACACAAGCTAGGATCTCTACTCTAGAGACTACCTTGTGAGCCAACATTCCGTTGCCCGTGTCCTACCAACTAGGAGGTACTTGCAGTTTACTGACACACTTTGGACACCTTAATATTCATACATCTTTGAAATGAAGCAATTACATAATACACTTAATTGAAATGTTAGATTTTTGTCAACGGTGACAAACTCACATAGAGAGTAGCATTTATTACAATCATACACAAATTTGTCAAGGAAAACCCGTAACGCAGCATGTTTATCTGATTTATCTCGGTCTTTCCTCTTGTTCTTATCATAGAACGTCAAAGATCGTAAGAGAAACAGAAACCTTTTATAGCTCATGCATTTCAATCCCGGTACCATTATTGTTCCGAAGTTCAAGAGCGTTAGTATGATTAGCTTTCTTTATATCCGCGAGAAAAAGGACTCGAAGTAATACCTTATCCTTATCCCTACGACATTTGATTCTGTCTTGCAAACTCTCTATTTACACGTTAGTTTATTCAGCAATGATATCCACTACAGAGGCATCAAATATCTTACAAAAAGTGTCTTCTTCATCTGTAATGTCCCTTGCACCTTCTTTAGATGCAGGAAAAATCTTTACTAGATTCTTGCTTACTGTTTTTTTACTTTTAGAGACTCTTGTTTTACTCCATTTCGTAATTGTGTCTCTCCTATGAAAATAGTTATCGACCGCATTGTCGGGATCATTGTGACCCTAACTTGGGCCTAGTTCTTTACCCGATTCTGATTTATGATCACTGCGAGACACCACTTTCAACTCTTCCGAGCTTGAAACATCGGAACTGTCTATGCCTTTCTCTCTCTCTTCATTGGATAACTCTTTGAAGAGGTTCAAAATGTCCTCTGCCTTCGTATATCTTTCCCTTGAAAAAATATTATACCTAAGGAATTACACTAATATTTTTCAGAGAAAATTTCCAATAAATGGTTCTCAAATTGTAAAACATTAACATTCGAAAATAGCCCTAAAATATAATTGATAAACACTCGAAAAACTGAAAAAAACGGTAAGGAAAATATTACTTACATGAGCAGGCGCGTGGCGTACTGAGTGCGCCAGTAAGGAACTCCACTCATTTCAGTGCAAATAGCGAACACTAGAAGCGACTAACTCGTGCGAGATTCACTTTACTATGAAGCTAAAGGGGACGGAAAAATTTTTAGTAGACAGACATTATCGGGTCGTGGTATTTAGCTGTTTTATGGCGTAAGATAGTTCAAACTAAATCATTTAACTTCAAATATTCATCGCACAAAACGCGCCTATTTGTAATGCGCAGTACATTTTACTAACTTGTATTAATACGACGATAGTATTAAAAGATATATATAAATTGAGATTCTGGGTACAAATAACTATTAGTCATATAATCGCAGCACGGCATTTGAGAGGTGTTTACACTTATTTATATAAAAAACAAAACTTAATTAAAATAGAGGAGGGAACCTTCAAAGGAAGGTGAATATAGCCGCACAGCGAGAGAAATATGACGATATGATGAGAATAGAGAGTCTTGCGCGAGGCACCAGTTGAAATTGTGGGCGAAATTTCGCTTTGGGGAAGCGAAGGGAATTTAGGGCGGCTGCCAAGATTAAGGTTCCGCAACAAAGTCGGTGGAGTGGGAAGTTATCTGAACGAAGGGCGGCAGGGAAAGAGGTAGAGATGGAGATTGGGGCAAGGGGCGGAGATGGAGGCGGGGCAAGGTGCGGAGATGAAAGTGGGGCAAGGGACGGAGATGAAGGTGGGGGCAAGGGGCGGAGATGAAGGTGGGGGAAAGAAAAATGCTCGCAAGAAAAAAGGAGGGGAGGGAGTGGCGGCGGAGTGAGAGGGAGAGCCACGCGTCCACAGGTTTCGTTTTCCTATAATTAATCTCGAATGGAATATCCGGGCGCCGCGCGACGCGTCTCCGCTACAACGTTCTACGGTTGTTAAAAAGCGATTATTATTTCTGCCTTTAGAAGAGGACCGACAGCAAGTTTCGAACCCCTTTATTAGTGTGGCCTCAGGATATCCTACAAATAACAACGATCCCACTAAAGAAGAAGATTAATTCAATGCATTGTAAATCTACAGAACGAAAAGCCTACTATGACACATGTCACATCATCACATCAATTTTTACGACAGGGTTAGTGAAAAAGGCAGAAGAAATTATAGGGGAAGATCAGTTCGGTTTCATAAAAGTACGAGGAACCGGAGATGACATTGGGGTAGTAAGTCATATCAGAAAAAGAAACAACAGCCAAGTTTGCTGTGCATGTCTATTTGACTGCCTGAAAGGATTTTATATAGTATATTGGGTAATGCAGATGAGGATATTAAAGGATATAGGGATAGATTGCGGAGACAGGAGAATGATCGTGAATATATTTGTGAATCAGGTTGTTAAGGTCAGGTGGAGAAAACTGATATCAGCGAAGTAAATATCGGAAGAGGAAGGTTGTTGCACACTGCCGATGCTATTTGATATATATGGGGAAAGACTAATGCAAGGCGCGCTAGAAGGCACAGGAGGCTTCAAGATTTGAGGACGGATTACAAGAACAGTAAAATATGCTGATGATCTAGTGCTTCGGGTAAGAAAGGAAAAGGAACTCCAGAAAGTGATATATAAACTGGTAATATAAGGTAGAAAATACGGGATTGAAATAAACACAGAAAAACGCATAACGTTTTCCAACACTTCTTGATTGATATATCTAATAAAATATATGATATGGCCACCACATGACTTTCTCCAATGTCCTCCTCCTCGGATATCGGAGCAGCCCTGAAGAGGAGGAAGGCGCCAGGCCCGGACGGTATTAGAAACGAGGCAATCCGTCAAATCTCCATCGCCTTCGGGACGTGGCTCGCGATTGTCTTCACCGCCTGCCTACGGATCGGGCATTTTGCTACACAATGGAAGAAGGTGATCATCGTCTGCATTCCGAAGACGAAGGTATGCAGAGACCCTGCAAAATACAGGCCCATTTCCTTGCTCGACGGCCTTGGGATGCTGTTCGAGCGAACACGGCTGCCGAAAATCCACAACCATCTCTCTGAAAATTCCGTCCTTCCGGACGTGCAGTTCAGATTCCGGGCGGAGTTCGCGACCACCCACCAAATTGCGAGAGTCTGCAACTTTGTAACCGACGCCTTTAACACCAATCGCCACGTCGCCGCCGTGTTTTTCGACGTAACCAAGGCGTTCGATCGCATGTGGCACGAGGGACTTCTCCGCAAGATGCGGAAACTTAATTTTCCGGCTTGGCAGACCCGCATCATCTCCTCCTTCCTTCCGCGTGAGATGGCAGCAGGCGACCTCCTCCGAGAAGACCATCTCCTCCTGCGTGCCGCAAGGGAGTGTATTGGGGCCGACGCTTTACAACGTTTTTACGGCCGACACCCCTACGGACCTAGGCTGGAATACACTCCACGCTTTCTATGCCGACGACGCCGCCATTATTTATAGGTCGACAAAGAAAGGGAAAGCCGCCCAGTAACTGCAGCGGGCAGCTGACTCCCTCCGTGAGTAGTTTGCGGCCTCCAAGCTGCAAATAAACTCCGGCAAAACGCAAACGATCATCATCTCCACCTCCTCCTCGCCGGACCCGGACGGAATCCTGATAGGAGCCGAGGAGGCGGAATGGAAGGACTCAGCCGCATACCTGGGAGTTACGCTGGACAGGAAGCTCAGCTTCGAGAGGCATGCCGCGAGAGTCGCCCACCGCGCCCTCGGGGAAAAACTCGGCCTGGCTCCTCTTCTCCGAAACCGCTTCATCCCCATGCAGAGGAAACTTCACCTTTACCGCGCCGTCGTTAGACCAACAATGACCTACGCCTCGCCTGCATGGAGCGGCCGCCTACTATGCAGGAGCAAAGCAGCCCTCAACCAGGTGGAGAAATCCTGCCTGCGAACCATCGCCAATAGGATGGTCTCAGACGTCTACGCCTGGCCGCCCCTTCAGCCGATCTCCGCAGCCATGCAGACACTGGCGGCTCGCTTCTGGGAAGCTACTGCCCACCGCAGCGCCCGGATCCTCAGAGACATTGCCGACGCACGCCCGCTACCTTGGGACAGGCACAAGCGGCCGAGAGCGTCCACAGGAGCCGAAGAAGACCTCCCCCCCCCCCAAACGGCGGAAGGAAATCAGGACCATAAAATCGAGGCCGCCGAGACTTCGGTCCGTGGCTCCCAGAGGAGCCCCGTCACAGGGCTAAAGTGAGCCCAAATACTCCCTAGGGAGTAATCACCATCGTGTCCACAGCCGCTGAAGTGCTTCCAACAAGAGAGAAGACGAGTGGCAGGAGATTCTGCGCCCCTTTACGCAGCGATCTCACACCTCACGTGCACGTGAATAGCAATGCGCACGAAGACTACGACTAGTGTTCTAGTGAATAGCATAATGGGAATGGAAATTTACTTTTAATTTCCTTTTTTTGATAAAGACTATTCTTCTTAAATAGAAAAAATAAAAACAAAAATTGTAATTTCCACTAAACACGAATGTAATCGACAGGTTTCGCCTGTTACAGCATCATCAGGTGATCCCCCGATGATGCTGTAACAGGCGAAACCGGTCGATTAAATTCCTCTTCAGTGGAAATTACAATTTTTATTTTTATTATGGAATCCTTCATAAAAACTCGAGCATTCCTAAAGACAGTTTGTTGATATTTTTAATTATAGTTAATTATTTTTATAATGTTATTGCAAACCAGTCATACTAGGATATATAAATTTTAAAATTTTGTATTAGGAATTTCTTTTGAAAAATCCGCCATTTACTGTATGCTTCTGCAGCTTTTCCTTATTATTTATCAATTAATCCATTTGATTTTCTTTTGATTCAGATCGTAATTTGGACGGTCCATCACAGCGTGATTCATCATCGATTCATTCATATCCCTCAGAAAGTCATTTATGCCATTCCAAACTCTCCATCGCGAGACAGACAATCTCCGTTTAATGCGCTTTTGATCATTTCAAACCTGTTTTGCTAAATGCATAGATAACATTATTGCATATCGTAGTTCTATTCGTGAATCCATGATGAGTACGTTGAACAACACACTAGTCAATGATCCTTGTATAGAAAATGACAAGAATATGTAAGAAGGCTAATGAGCTGATAATGCGTGAGAAATGTTGTGATATGTAACGATGACGCATTGTTGCCGGTTTTTTTATTTTGTACTGCAATAATGTCTATTATAATAGATCTATTTTTCGATATATTAATATAATTACTCAAGTTTTTTCTGGATTGATAATATATAAACGACAACAGTTAACACTGAATAATACAACCTGTAACCTTTTTAAACAATTGAGCACATTTTCATTAATATTTCATATGTTTATGATTATGTGACGATTATGGTGATCCATTCGTCATAAGTTTGGAAAACCTCGAAATCTTGTTTGTCAACGCTCATCTAAGGTGTGAAATGCTTTCCTAAAGTCAAGAAAAACTAGGATGGTCAATTCCTAATTATGCATGGAGTGCCAAATGCAATCCATAATGTTAAGTAATGCTGTAATGGTGCTATGCGATTTACGAAAACCTAACTGCATGAGATCTAGTAAGCAATTTGATTCAAGGAATGATATTATTTACTCATGTACCAATCTTTTCAAAACACTTGAATAGTATTTATAAGAAACTAATTGTACAAAAATATCTGACGTCGGTCGTATTCGTTTTAGGAATGGGACGTAATAAGGCGAGGTTCCATTATGACGGGAACATTTATTCGTAATATATGATAGAACTAGCTGTGTGACCCGGCGTTGCCCGGGAGCGATTCGGGATTGCACCCAACCCTCTTTCATTCACCCCTCCCACCGCCCGCCCCTTTTTCACCCACACCACCCACCGCCCGCCCCACTTTCACTCACCCATCCCACCGCCCGCCGAACGTTATAAAGTAGCGTAGGAAAATGGGTGTTCGCGGAAAAATCGCCGTATCTTTGAAACGGCTTATGTTAGTAGAATAAAATTAAGCCTATAACCTCTTCGAGATTCCGCTTAATCTTTCAGTGAAAGTTTCGTGAAAATCGGCCCAGTAGATTCGGAGATCTCGCCTTGCAGACTTTCAAACTCATCTATCAATAAACCTTTTATACATATAGATTATATGCATTCATTTTTTATATTGATGAGAGGGATTTCATTGGAACCTTGCGGTTTAGATATAATTTTTCGTATTAAGAACTTGAAATTGTGCGACTGCCGTGAAATTTAAATTATCATTAAGTATTAAAACCTTTTTATATCTGTTTTTCGTTTACAGGCGAAGGGTTTAAAACATTTCCTGAAAAACGTCCAGTATATCTAGGGTAAAGATACAGTAAAACTGCGATTATCCGTATTAATTCCAACGTAAGTAGGCACGGTTAATTGAAGAACATAGATAATCCACATTTAAAGCTAAATTTGGTATAATGTCTGTCCAATAGTGTACAAATTTGTTCACGTAGGAACAGGGCGAATGCCATAAATAAAAAGCTACCAATTTAATAAGTAACTGTAATTAGGATAAAATAAGTTAAAATTAAAATATGTTTTTGGCATTGACCATTCTTTGTGACCAACAAATAATCATCATGGGTCCACATGAAAAAGATGGAACAGTATGATATAAATATTAATAAAATAGGCACTCATTGAGTAACATAATATAGGTGCGAATTTGAAGAAGCCCATGGTTTATAAGAATCTCCCTACAATCAAATGGAAAGCCACATTTCGGATAAAAATGGTAGATAAATTGGTTTACATTAGATTTTTTAACAAAAAGCTCTTTGAACTTTCTCTCTTTCACTGAAACAATTTTTTTTGAATGATCTTATAAATCAGTGAAGTTTGTGTCTTCTTCATTATTCATATAAGCAGGAAAATTCCAACTCTCTTCAGAACGACTGGTTAATCCGTCTCACGGTTAATCCGCCCACGTATAATAAGGATTCTACTATATATGTTTGTGTGTGTATACCTACATCAAAGTCGGCGGAAGGGATCAAACGGAGAATAAAGGGCGAATCACAGTAGTGTCCTAGATAGGTTCAACCATGCTGTGGAGTCTTTCTGCAATATCTCAGGCCGAAGTAAATGAGAAAATCACCAAACCGCTCCGGGCGACGAGGTGTTTTATGGCTCAAAGCATCCTATGGCGTACTATCTAAAAACGACCCTCGTTCTCCGGAATCTGGATTGTCCCTGGCCGTGGCAGTGGTCAGGATAAAGGCATCAAGGCAGAGAGTGTTGATAATCCCCGGGGGTTACACACCCACTGCCACTCTTTCTCATCCTTACCCAATTCCTTTAACCTAAACCTAATTACCTTCAATTGCCGGACTTTGTCCAACGAAGGCAAACTTTAGGAGCATCAGGAAGAACTGGAGAAGATCAAGTGGGATGTTTTATGCGATAAGATCTGCCGACTTCCACCAAGAAGCGAAAAGTAAGGTTTTCCCGAACTAAAAAATGAATGTCGATCGTCAGATGCTTTTATGACATTTTCAAAAGCACCCTGTCATAAAATTTATATAATCCCCCGTGCTTAGCTTCTTTTGTATTGCTGTCAAAGGAGCATCGTTCCGTATACGCAATCGAGGCTTTTTTCTGCATTCATAGTAGTTTGTTGATCAACAAGGTAATATTTTTTATTAAATATTCATTCATACATTTGGTTGTAGATTATTGTCACGACACATTCAAGTTTTCACAAATCATCATGATTTCGTGAATAAGGGGAGCGAAATAACGAGTACTTTCTGATTTATAAAAATTAACTGTTCCAAGTTGGTGGTCGAAGTCAACAACAATACATTCACCAAAATTTAGATAACAACAAACAAACTACTACACAAGAAGCCTTATTTTTCATTTATACGCTTTTAGTTAAATTTAATTGAAAATCAATTTATAAAACTTTTCTAGATAAAAATGGATAAAATGTATTAAAAATAAATGCCGATATTTACCATCGATTTTTAAGAAAACAAACGTCGATATTAGTAATCGCTTTTTAAGAAACATAAACGTCTAAAACTAAAAAGTCTAATAAAATGTATAAAAATAAACCTCGATGTTCGTCGCCAATTTTTAGGGATAATAAACTATACTAGTGGTACCCGCAAAAACATTTGCGAAGTCAGTCAGAAATCTGCATGTTTAAAATCATCATCGTTAAAAATGCCTACAGCCCACACGCAGTTTACTGAATAATAGTAATCTTCAATTATTAACGCTGCAACGTTAAGTTTGACATTGATACAACAATAATTGTGATACTTTATAAAAAGATGAAGCGAATAACACAATTCTTTCGTCTATTTGAAGGTTTAATAGACGCTAATTCAATCGGAGGAAACAATGCGGGACGCCTTGGCAACACCCGGAAAGAGTACGGAAAAGCAATAAAATTAAGAAAAGAAACGCGTGTTTCTGTCAAATTCTTCCGTGTAACGTCTAAACATCGCAAGAATAAGATATTATATAGTTTTAGCCGTCGAATAAAGCAAAAAATGGAGAAATTCGGTCCCTATTTACGTATTTTAATGAATGTAGGAAATAAACCTTGCACCTTGAAAAATCGAAACTCCTGAGTAAACATATGAGAAAATGTAATCGTCTCCCGGAGTCGAATCCGGTACACTTATGTAAACGAAGATGGTTTTCCTGGGGGCTCCTAGTTGACAGAAACAAAATGGCTTTTACAGCATTTTTCTATGACAAACTGTTCAAGAGATAAAAGGGGAGACGTACGGACAGACATTGAGTATTAATATAAAAGGATTTGTGGTCGCTTTTTAAGAAATATTAATGTCGAAACCTACCAAGCTTAGTTATATGATAGAAGACTGTTTTGTCCTCAACCAATGTAGAACAGGAAGTGACCACCGATTGGTGCAATGGAGGATAAAATTTCATTGTAAGTTGGAAAGACGAAACTGGTAAGGAAGCCTAAGACTTATCAAAGCACAAGACTAATCAATATATCGTACGTCATATGGTAGAAAATTGTTCTGTACTCAACCAGTGTAAAAATAAAAACGAGCACCGATTGATGCAATATAGGATCAAATTCAATTGTACGTTGGAAAGACGAAAGCTGATAATGAAGCCTAAGCCTATTATAGACCCACAAGTGCTAAAAGAGCGAAAAGAAGAATTTCAGCTTGAACTCCGTAATCGATTTTGTGTACGATACTAAACAAAAAAGAAGCGGTATGAAATTTAACAGTTACCCAGAAAAACCGCAAAAGAAATTGTCGAAACTGTTAAAATTAAACCAGATAAAAATATATCTGAAAAAATATACTGCTAATGAAGAAAAGAAAAGAAATGACAAACGACACAAAAAACATACATTTTGTAAAAACTAACAAAATTATAAGAAAATCCATCAAAGAATATGTGAAGAGATATAATTATGAATTAATCGAGAAAACTATAGAAAGCCATAGACGTTATAAGAAAAAGAAACAACACCTCTCGATTGGTAAGAGACAGCTGGTGGCAATGATGCTAGAGGATGGTTCGATTGCCCATAGCAGGAAGTTAATTCTAAAACTATTACTGAATCCATTTCCCATTGAGGAAGTAAATGAAGAAGGAAATATACCCACCGAAGAGGTGGAGAGACACGCCATCAAAAGCACGAAGAATGGTAAATCATCTGAAATTGACGGCATCACAGTCGAAATATTTGAGACAACAGTTAACTGTATGGAATAAATCCTCTCCAAGATTTGTACGTCTTGCTTAAAAAAGAGGAATATAATATAATAGTCGTGGAACCATGCAAGTATGATTCTTTTGCACTAGAAAGGTTGCAAAGAAGATTGGAATAACTAACAGCCAATCAGCCATCTCCTGACAGTCTACAAAGCACTCATGAAAATGCTCACTATGCGGCATCAAAGCGACGTACGGCATTCAAGGCGTCAGAGAGATAATCAGTCGGAGTAATGAGTAAGATTTGTTCCTCTGTATGTGCTTCGTCGACTACGAGAAAGCATTCGGCTCTATTCGAATTTCATCGGTAGTAATGCTCTAAAGAAACAAGGGGTAGAAGAAACGTAAATTAACTTCATCAAGAATATAACGGTTTGTTCTCTTGTTTTCTTGGGCGAACAACTGTCGGGACAAGTGGCGTCGCTCCCTTAAAATGATCGCCGAGTGGCTAATTTGCTAATAGCAACTCATGAACTCATTTAGATAACATTAACTGACAACAATTTATGAAATCAACAACGATCCATCATTAATTATAATTATTTAAATATCTCATGGCAGATTTCGAAAGTAGTGGAACATAATTCATTGGGGTTCTATGAGAACATGATCGAATGTGAAAGCGTGAAATATTTGAATATTTAATTCGAATAGTGAATCGAGCTTCAAAAAACCTTGCTTAATGTCAGTGATCAAACTTACCCTTTAACCGGAACAGTAGTGGAATCAATGGAAACAGAAAAACACATACCTGTGAATGAAAGAAAACTTCGTTAAAATCGAAACATGATGAATTAAGTCCATCCAAAGAGAGACGGCATTTACAAATGCACATTAAAGAAATTTAAGATATTATTTATCGATAATTTTACATAATTAAATGATATATTTACATTCTGTGTGATACAGTTACCTTTCTCCTTCATGTATCATCAATTTAAAATCCAGTTGTCTCAACTGCTAGCATCAAGAGCCTCCTATTCAAACACCTCGTCCCTTTGTTGATATTTACTGGGGTAACACGGGTTTACACAATCCCGAAGTTACCCAAAGGACCCAAATGATTGAATAATCGACATGACCCAAAGGGCCGACAATACGAAATGGTCGAAATACAGGAAGTCCTCAACTCCTCGACAGGTTTCTCTTCTGGAAACTCCGCTTATTGACATTTTGTGTGTTGATAACTCGGTTGCTTTTTATAGCTACAATAGAGTCCCGATTATCCGAGGTTCCGTATTATCCGTAGGCGCATGGGAAAAGAGTAGCTAAGTATCATTTTCAAAAGCAGTAAACTGCTTGAACGTTTATTTCCTTCAACACATAATACAACTAAGGTATGTATTGTTATATACAGTATATAGACCTACATATTGAAAGTTGTGGCTATTGGAGATATTTGAGACAAGTATTTTAATTGCTTGTTCTTGAATTGCTACTTAATTATTGGAGATATTTGAGACAAGTATTTTAATTGCTTGTTCTTGAATTGCTACTTAATTGTTATCGTAGTTGGGCTGGTCAGAGTGGGCTATGTAGTTGTAAGGCATTTATGTACTCCTCTCTTTGGCTATTTCTTCATTTTCAGTAAGAATGACTCCATCAGATCTATTTATACATTGTATTTCCTCTGGATCATTCTTACGTTTTCTGATGTACTTTTACAGTAAAAGCCTATTAGAGGCAAAATCTTGAGGGACCGACCTATTTTTCTGTCTTTTCCTCTTAGAAAGGTGAAAACAATTCACACAACTTTTTCGTTTTGGCAGATTTAATCAGGAAATTGATGTTTTTGTGTCTCTATGGAAATAAAAGCTTTAACATCACAACAACAATAAATAATAGCGGGGAGGCAATAATAGATTTCCTTAGTTTTCCGGCAGTGTGAGACGAGGTGGAGTAGATATCAGATATGAGTCGTCGTGTTGGTTGAGATGGATTCGGCGATCTTCGGGCAAAAAAGGTAGAGGAGCTACTAGCATCCCACAACACCGATTTGAATGAAGAAGAGCTGGAGGAGCTGATTCAGCAAGACACCAGTGACGATGAAAGTGAAGATGAGGTGGCGGCGACTCCAAAGCCAAAACTGACGATGAACACCCTGAATAAGGGGTTTTGATTGGCCAAGGAGCTTGGATACCTATTTTTGCTGAGAATCCACTCATGGTGCAGAGCTTAAAGTTCAAGAGATACAGGGAAGAGTACAAAGAACCGCATAATAAAGCCAAACAACCGCATATCACTAGTTTTTATGCAAGTCTTCTCCCACTCGCACCTCCCAAAAGACAGGCAGCGGTAGATCCGATTCCGACACCCCAGCATTTTATCATTAAAGATTAAAATAACGTATTTATCGATAAAAATTTAATTAAATGTTTTTTAATATTTAACGTATAAACGTAAGTGTTGTCGAAAAATTATATTGATTTTTCAGATTGTTACGTTGCGTTTTGTTGTAATGACTGACAACGTTTCTCCAACAATGTTGTTGGCTTGAAGAAGTGTCGAAGTGTCGCTTCCTCCTTGGATCCCGGTGTATATACTGTTTTCCCTTTCACTGGCCGTTGTTCGTCCTTTGGTCCAACCTTCACCATTCACCAACAGTTGGCCCTCAACCGTCTGGTTGTTTATCTGCCGAAGGAGTAGTTTCCAAGTATAGGATAGGGTGTAGCAGTCTTCTCCGTCGAAACAGTCTCTTGGTTATTTCGACCGCCTTTATAATTATTCTCGAGAAGTAATACGATTCTATAACTACGAATCTAACGTCATTTAGGGCGATGTTATGCCAGGATCCCGATAAGGTGTATTCGACGATAGCAGACAATCTGGAGTCTTTTGTTTTTCAATGCCCTGCGCTGCTCCTGTAGTCTGCAATCAATCGAACGCCCAGTTTGTCCGATGTTGAATTTTCCGCAACTTCACGGAACCTCATTTAATTGATTTTTTAAGTGGTCATTTTGCACTGTTTTCTAGTTTTTCACCCAGGCGCATTTAATAGGGATGAAGGCACTTCGACGTAACAAAACGCGCTGCTCTTCTCTGAACCGTCTCTAATTCCTTCCAGATGGCTTTCTCGCATAGGCCTCGCACTGCACATCAGTATTCTAAGATTGGGCGAGTGAGAGAGAAGTACGCTGTTTTCTTTGCGTAACGAAAACTCAATAACTCTACTAACTAACCCCTGAATCTTAATTGCCTTGCTCGTGATTGCCTCCACATTTTCTCTAAACCAGTGGTTCTCAACCTTTTGCTTCTTACATCCCACCAACTATTTTTTAAGACATCCCGGTCTCACCATGATAAAAACAAAAACATCACACTTTCAACCGTTGTATTTCTACATGTATATCCATTTCAGTATTGAATTACTAATTAATCGAGATTCTTAAGGATTTAAAAATTGTAATAACTTTTATTGCATAAATAATATAAAAAACAAAATAGTTCCCTAAGCAGAAATAAGATGAAAATTGTATTAATAAGAAACCTGTGGTTGTTTCATTGACAAGCACATTAAATTCTTGGCGTAATATTTGAAAAAGCATGTTGAAGAGCTGCTTCAAGTTGAAGACAGTTTCATTCCTTTGTTTCGACAGTTTCCATGGTAGAGAAGGCATTTTTGAAAACATGTAAAAGAAAAGGGAAGTAGTTTTATAATATCTTTTTCACCAAGTTGTTTATAATCTTTCTTCACATTAAGGCTGAATATTTCCAAAGACAAACTCTGTCATCAATCTTTCAACGTCGGATCGCTTGCAAGTTCAATGAGGATGTCTTGCTTTAAGACTGATAGTGACAGCTTCTTCGTTTCACTGCCAGAGTGAATGGCCAGATCTATTAACCACAAAAACCCAATTCGAGGATAAAAAATATTTACTAAATTTGGCCGCAAGTTTATCATATGTTCTGAAATAGGCTTAGTAATATTATTCATGTCACATTTAATTTTATCTGTTACGTCTACAAAGCAATGACACATATCAAACATCCTCAACTCTGTTTTTTCCAAACAACAAATTATTTTTGTAAGCTTCTATCTTGGTTGCAAGGTGGAAACCATTGGACCTTGCAAGCATTTAGGAGCGCAAATATGTCTACAGTGCATGCAAAATTTGAAACCCAATTGGTATTCTCAAACAGCTCTGGTAGCTTAGGTGCATTTTGAACAAAAAAACAATTAATTTCCCCGCTAAGTTCAATAACACGGTTCAACATCTTGGCACGTTATTACATCTAACTTCAGTATGTAATAAAGAATCATATGTTCTGTACCATCTCCTCACAATTAACTATAAAGGTTCGGCTTTTTAGTGCATTAGCTTTAATAATACATAATATTTTAGTGCAGTCAGACAATACATCAGAAAGTTCAGGGACCATTTCTTTCCTTGCAAGCGAACCTTGATGGATCAAACTGTTTAACTTGAAAATCAACATTTACAACTTCGCGATTTTTTTTTAGTAACTCCTGAGTGCGAGCCTATCATTGCTGCAGCGCCATCAATACAAAGACCATAAATTCATTTAGCCAAAACCTTCTGCGTAGTAATATTTGTAAAATTGGCAAAAAGGAAATGAAAAGCATGTGGTCTATTTGGAGTCCTAGCCTGCCAAAATTGAGAATACTAAGTAATAGTAACATAATTATTGATCACCAATATAGGACGTCATTGGTTTTACTATATGCTCCTATAAAAAATTTACTGTACACTTTCACCGCATATTCAGGTGACATGTGAAGAATTGCACGAGGTATAAACAGGGACGATGTTGGACCGAACCAGGCATCTGACTTTTGAATGAACATTTGGAACACAATCCGTTTGAAAATTAGATCATTAAATGGAAATGAATTTTATCGTTATACGAAAAATGAAAGCGTATACCATTCAATGAAAATACTCTCTTCCGTTTTGAATAATTAAGATACATTGTCTCAAAAGAGGGACAAAATTGTGGCGATAGACATAACTGTGCAAAGGAAAAATTACATCTCGGATCTCGGATGCTGCACTGCTTCCTTAATGTGGGCGATGGTGATTATTCAATCCTCTCATAAACGAATTCGTTTTTATACCTCTTCTTTCACACAAGCAAGGTATGGATGTAGAACGTGGTTACTTTCACGACTAACTAAAATGAAGTGGATCAAGAGAAACTATGAATGGAATTGAAGCAGTGGTTGCGTTTAAGAGTGGTTTCTAGGAAAGGTCAATCAAGGCAATTTACCATAAGATTTAAGATTTTCAAGAATATCACTGGAAAGTACGCTGTGCATTTTCGAAGAAATGGATTAAAGAAGAGGCGGATGGCATACGAAAGAAGTTCGGTATTGGGGATATTAACCACGGCATCACTAATTAGAAGACAGTGAAATAAATCCTGAGAAGGGTAGGTCGAATAAGTAGCAATAAACGTAGCGCTTTGTTGCACTCTGATTAGGGAGCGCTACAGTGTCTCTCTGACATATCGGTTTCTGTAAAAGACTCAGAAAAATAAAAATATCCCACCAGCAGGAATCGAAGGAAACTTTCGAAGGGTAGGTTTTTTCCATTTCCGGGTTTATCAGTTCTATCTCCTTTCCATGGGACTTTGTCGAACGAGTGTATCACGTTATCAATAAGAAGGACAGCGTCTAATACTCGCTTGTAGCTAAATAATTAAAAAATGATAACATCCCCTACCCTTATAACTTCAAACGTTCCGCGGCACACTAAATTCTTAGTCGGATGGAGAAGGCGTTGGGGTACCAAAACGTCTTGAGCCGATCCTGGCTCCGCCTAGATGTCTTTAAAACGCTCTAGAGTCGGGGTTTTCAAACTCTTTCTCTGCGGCCCAGTAAAATGAAAAAATAGGGGTTGCGGCCCACATAAAATTTTATTCATAAACACTACATATAAATGAATAACTAGTGAATTTGCCGAATGAAATAGCGAAAATTAATTTAATCTTTCGTACATAGTGTTCAAACAGTAATATATAATACAAAGACTATATGTGCGTTGATGTAAACCAGAAATGCAGAACTGAATTTACATCTTAAAAATAAATCTGCATGTTATTCAATACAGCATATTTAAACCGGAAAATGAAATCATTCAAGAAGCGCGCGCCATTTTATAACAGAAAAATGAAATAATTAGTTTCTTTTCCAATAATAATTGGGACTGATTTTATTTGGAACTCATTAGATATTAATAAAAAATACAGTATTTTTCTGGTTAACTACCGCACTATTTGCGCCAATCAATTATCTTTAAAAATGATTCAATGGGAACATCTGAGAAGGAGAAAGAAGTGGGAAAGAAGGAGAATGCGGAAGAAGGGAAGGATAGAGGAAGGGGGAGAAGATGAAGAGAAGCGGGGCGAGGGAGAAAAGAAGGGAAGGAGAGATGAGGAAAGAGAGAAAAGGGAGAGATGAGAAAATGCGATGAAGGGGGAATTACGGTGAGAAGTGGAGGAGAGGGGAAGGAGAGAAGAGAAGGGGAGGAGAGGGGGAGGAGAGAGGAGCGGAGGAGAGGAGGAGAGGAGGGGAGGAGAGGAGGGGAGGGGAGGAGAGGAAGGGGATAGAAGGGGAGGGGGGAGGAGAGAAGGGGAGGAGAGGAGGGAAAGAGAGAAGGGGAGGAGAGGAGGGGAGGAGAGAAGGAGAGGAGAGACGGGGAGGAGAGAAGAGGAGGAGAGAAGAGGAGAGAAGAGGAGAGAAGGGGAGGAGAGAAGGGGAGGAGAGAAGGGGAGGAGAGAAGGGGAGGAGGAAAAGGGTGGAGAGGGGAGGAGACGGGTAGGAGAGAGGGGGTGGAGAGAGTGGGAGGAGAGGGGAAGGAGAGAAGGGGAGGAGAGAGGGAGAATGGGAGATAAGGGGGTAAAAGAAGGGAAATATTGAAAGGAATGAGTGGAATACGTGTATATCGCGATAATAAGAGCGAATCTGAGTGAGAGTTATTCTTTCGAAATACTACTGATGCTTTATAGCAGGGGTCGGCAACCTTTTATGCATGGCGGGCCACATTTGCAGTTGTGAATGTTTCGGAGGGCCGCATTGGGAGTCAAGAAAGCCTCGGCGGGCCGGATGAGCGAATAAATCAGATATTTTCTAGAGATTCTGTGATTTCATATGAACGAAATTAAGTCTACGTAATTTACTAGCGCCAAAACATCACCAGAAAAGGCTTTGAGACCATAATATTACTCAAAAATTATAAAATTGCCCATGAGAATTTTCCTGATCACTTTTTCATTACAGCTTTGCGGGCCGCATAATGCGTTCTCGAGGGCCGCACGTGGCCCGCAGGCCGTAGGTTGCTGACCCATGCTTTATAGCATCAGCGCTTCTGTTAAGATTTGTAACGAAAAGAAATAGGAGAGGAAAGTGGAAGGGGTGGAGGAGAGTCAAGTGCAAGGGGAGAAGGAGGAGCGGGGAGTGGATTAAAAGGGGAGGTGGAGAGGAACGTTGAAGGGGAGGAGGAGAGGGGAGTGGAGTGGAAGGGGAGGAGGAGAGGGGAGTGGAGTGGAAGGGGAGTGGAGTGGAAGGGGGGGAGGAGATGAAAGTGGAAGGGGAGGAGGAGGAGGGAAAAGTGGAATGGGAGGAGGAGAGGAGAGTGGTAGGGGAGGAGAGTGGAGTGGAAGGGGAGGAGAGTGGAGTGGCAGGGGAGGAGAGAAAAGTGGAATGGGAGGAGAGGAGAGTGGAAGAGGAGGAGAATGGAGTGGAATGGGAGGAGGAGAGGAAAGTGGAAGGGGAGGAGGAGAGGAAAGTGGAATGGGAGGAGAGGAAAGTGGAGAGGAAGGGGAGGAGGAGAGGAAAGTGGAAGGGGAGGAGGAGAGGAAAGTGGAATGGGAGGAGAGGAAAGTGGAGAGGAAGGGGAGGAGGAGAGGAAAGTGGAAGGGGAGGAGGAGAGGAAAGTGGAATGGGAGGAGAGGAAAGTGGAGAGGAAGGGGAGGAGGAGAGGAAAGAGGAAGGGGAGGAGGAAGAGAGGAAAGAGGAAGGGGAGGAGGAGGGGAGGAAAGATAAAGGGGAGGAGGAGGGGAGGAAAGTGGAATGGGAGGAGGAGAGGAGAGTGGAAGGGGAGGAGGAGAGGAGAGTGGAAGGGGAGGAGGAGAGGAGAGTGGAGTGGAAGGGGAGGAGGAGAGGAAAGTGGAAGGGGAGGAGAGGAAAGTGGAATGGATAGATAGATAGATAGATAATTGTCTTTATTCGGGCGAAATTTAGACCATAAGGTCCATTCTTACATTTAACCCTTGGAAGGGGAGGAGGAGAGGAAAGTGGAATGGAAGGGGAGGAGCGGAGGAAAGTGGAAGGGGAGGAGGAGGAGAAAGTGGAATGGGAGGAGGAGAGGAAAGTGGAAGGGTAGGAGGAGAGGAGAGTGGAAGGGGAGGAGGGGAGGTTATTGTAATGGGGTGGGGAGAGGGAAGTCGAATGGGAGGAGACGGGAGCGGAAAGGGGGAGGAGAAGGAAGTGACTCGAACGACGCCGAATGCCCCTTTCTCTCTCGATCGATGCGACTTATTAATAATTCGTCGCAACAAGTTGAAGGCGCTAAGGCGTTCGGCTCGTGTGGGCGTCATTGCTTTTCCAGCTAACAAATGACACATGCTGCAATCGCAGGTGCCGCGATACATACCCAACCCTCTATGAAATTTAAACATAATTTAGTATTGCGCCCCTTAGTTTGTACGTAGATTAAAATATTTTTGGTATAATTTTCTAATATTTAATTGCAAATATCCGACTGTTATTATATACATAATATCGTTATTCTGTTGGTTCGTCCGTTCGTCGTCCGTTGGTCCGCCTGGACGCTCTATAGAAATCCCCATTAGAGAACACTTAAAAATACCTTTTTTCACTTTCAGGCTTCTTTTCTTTGGCAAAATTAAATTAGAAGTAATTGACCTACGATCTTCGGACCTAGACCATTTTAAAGAAAAATAAACACAGATTGTTATTCTTATAGTCGACTTTTGACTTCAATTCGAAATCGCTCAAGTTATACGTTTAAATCACATTTATTGGAAAATTTTAAGTTTGTTAAACCCCGAGATTTTATTGTCGTCCTTATACTATATGCGTAAGGAAAGTGTTTTCGGAATGCTTTAATACGAGAAAGAGAAAGAAGACGCCCGAATTATTTAGAATTAAAATCGTGTTTTTCATCAATTTCTTTTCAGTTAACTTCCTACTGAAAGTTTTGGTAATTAACTATTTTATAGTTATCTACATAGTTTTTTGCAGTGCATCTTATAATTAACCGGAGTTATAAATTCGCATCGCATATATGAATCACGCAAAAACCATTCCTTGACATGCAGACCTTTTTCGTTTACATTTTAAAATATTTCACTTATGCGGTATTTAACTTACATTAGTTATGCGAATAGAAAAATTTTAATCTCATTCGTAAATCTCCAAAAATTACGTTTTAATACGATTTTTCTCGTTTTCACGCAATTTGTTTGTATTGGACCACTGTTGTCCCAATTGTTGAATTCTATTCTCGGTCTCGTAATAAATGCACCAATTTAGTGCTTTAACACGGGTCAGACTTTTATACTGAATCTATTAAGGAATTAAAGGGAAGGAAGGAAAAGAGTATAGGAATGAGCAGAAGCTGAGCAAGAGGAAGAGGACGTAGCATTTGTATAAGATTAAAAGGAGCTGCAGTACAAAAATAACAATAATAAATTATAAGTGATTATAAAATATGTTACACTATTGAATCATGCGCCATTGCGAATGTTGGGAATTCATAAAACTAAATATAGGTCACGTCATTTTCTTTAACTGATAATACAGCAAATATTTCGAACCGAATTTCAAATAGGATTGAAAAATAACATTTTATGACTTTTATTTAAATTTCTTTAAATAAAGCCAATTTTCAGAAGAAAAATAAAAACTACTATATGCAGTTTAAAGAAATTTGTGATTGTAAAATATAGTAAAAATTCATTGCAGTGCATTTAAGTATTTAGGTATTGGTAAGTAAGTTACTACACATTTTTCCTTTGATGGTAAATTGACAGTTCGTTCACATTTTATGCCGTTTTTTACGAGTTAATAAGAAAAACATAATTCATTTATTAAGTTAAATTCTATACGTTTTAAATAACTTATAATTTGATCAAATATTTTACGTAAATTTCAGCTACTTCTTTATGCATTGTATCTTATTATTTCGATTTTCCTCTTATTTTCAGCAAATATTTGGATAATCATTTGACCTCTCTACTAATAATTACTTAAACAGTATAATTAAAACAAATATAACTTTCATAAACACTGATTTGATTGTGCATGAAAGCCAAACCAGATCATACATATCTTACTGATTTTTCATATCGAAATCATATATATTTGGAATACTTTTATGATAATCCCGTCATATTTGACGGGCAATTACGCTAGTTTTACATAAAAACATGCGAACGATTGGTTTTTCTTTATCGTTAAATAATGACTACCATAAGTAATTGTTCCCACCAGCATTGCCATGGATTTAACATTCGCACATATAAGAATAATGAGCTACGATCGTCGCTTTCGAAGATACAGTATCGGACGAATTATGATCTAGTCTTCTTCCGAAGCACACAGGCCGAAGGACGCGATATTCGCCCCAGGAGCTACCCCCATCCTCCTTACTACTTTCAGAGCAATGGTGCAGTAAGAAATTTTTTAACGGTGCCGAATAATCAAAGCTATTATTATATTAAAGGGAATATTCCCTTACATTTTTATGATAATTTCTGAAAGTCCGTCATAAGCATAGCTATAATATTATATATATATATATATATATATATATATATATATATATATATATATATATATATATCAGCTTATGGAAAAGGAAAGGTAAAATAGATATATAGATGTCAACAAGGTGTTGGGATAAGGAAACCCAGTGAACACTCACCAATCAGACGACTTCAGGTTGGCGAGGCCCCGGGGATGTCGAAGCGACACACGTAAAAGTAAAAGTGTTCTTTTACGTGTGTCGCTTCGACATCCCCGGGGCCTCGCCAACATGAAGTCGTCTGATTGGTGAGTGTTCACTGGGTTTCCTCATTCCAACACCTTGTTGACATCTATATATATATATATATATATGCAACGTTGCTTGCTATTTGGATCTAATTGTAAAAGGAGATCCGAAAAAAATATCGATTCTCAAAGGTAGTATTTATTATTCAACTAGCAGAAACGAGCTATTAAGCTCCGCTTTAAAAATCTTGATTTCATTATGGTATTTTGTAAAAAAACCACATATATAAAATTTAGTTGACATCCGTTGGGCTAATTTCTTCCTAATCCATAGTTACTGAAAGAGTTTAATTTGTAATTGTGGCACCCCTGTTCAGTTGATCCGGTCCAAATATGCTATAAAGGCTTTATATATATGTGTACAAACACTTATAAAAAGAACTTTTTTATTACTTTTATTTCGGCAGCCCTGCTTTGTATATCTATCCTAAAAATGTTATTTTTGTTTTTTTTATCTTGCATAACTAAATTTTGTTTAAATCGGTTCGGCCAATTCCTTCCAAATTCATAATTACCGAAAAGTTTAACTTTGCAATTGTGGCACCCCTACTTAGTTCATCGGGTCGAAGTATGGCATTTTGGTCATGAATTTATGTGAAAATTCTATATATCTATTTTGGTTGAATTCGGTTTGGCCATTTCCTTCCAAAATATAACTACAGAAACTTTTATTTTGCAATTGTGGCACTCCTGCTTGGTCTATATGTCCAAATATGTCATTTTGGGCATGTGTTTATGTGAAGATTCTATGTACCTACCTAATTTGATTGAAATCGGTTCAGCCAGATCTTCCCTGATATATACGTACAGGCAGACGGACATTGCCGAAATTTGGACCGACCGTTCCATGGGGACCCTCGAAATCGTGAAATTTGGATCGACCCTACATTACGATCCTTGACCCCGTACACCGATTTTTATCCATTTTAGGCTCGAAAATGTATCTCATCAAAACTGATATTATTGGAGAATTCATCAAAATCAGTCAATTGGTTGCTGAGATATCTTCAAAGAACCGGCATTTGGACCAACAATGGGGACCCTCGGGCCCCCGTTGGCCGATTTGAATTATTTTTGGCACTACAACTCTCAGGAACAATCTGATGCTGCTGCCAAATTTTGAAGCGCCTATGTTTATTTTATGAAGAGTTATGGCTGCCACACACAGACAGACAAACATTCTCTTTTATTTATAGGATAAATAAAATTACAGGAACATTAGTTTATTATTCTCATTGTTAAATCTTGAATGCAACATTAAATACTGCAGTATTTTGTTGATAACGAGTTTTTCAGTAATCGTTTTCGAAATTTAGCGTGCCACCTAGACGATCTAAGCTTCCCAGTCATTTAGAAACGCTGCTTTAAGCGAGTGCAAGAGAAATATTTAAGGGTATAATTTTAACGAAAATCTCAAAGCGTTATGGTTATTTGTCAGGAAGGCGATAAGGGATAGAAATAGATTCAGAATGCAGAAATTAATTATTACACGCTGACTGAAAAATGAGACGTGTACGATGAATTAAATTATGTCCCTTGGCTTTTAGACGCGGTATTCTTGAATGAGGTTACGAGCTTGTTGAATGTGTTAAATTTGATTCATCAAAGGACAAATAAAAACGTCCTAAATGATGAATTGCGAATACCTTCAAAAATAAATAAGAAATGATTATTTCACAATTGAAAAGGGTGCAAATATAGTATTCAAAGGCCTTAACAAAATAAATTGATAAGCGAAAGAAAGGTAAAGATTTATCGCATACGGAATGAGAAAGCACACTGTTATGCTTAAAAATTACAAACGAAATTTGTAGAATATTCAAGATTTCAAACAAATGGAGCTAATGTTTTTATTCGTTTCCTTTCACGGAAAATGAGACATAAGAAATCACTATAAAAGTAGGTGGCGTGTTAAATACGAACAGAAATGGAAAATGAGCTAATCAGAGATCTGCGCAATTATTGCGCGGAGTTTTTTCGATTAATTTGTGTAAAAGTGACTATAAAAATGAATTTTTAAAACCACTTCTATATAGATAATATCTTGATTTGCATGAAAATTATGATCCTAAAATTTTACGATATGAACTTACAATTCAGAAATGTTAATAGTTCCTTATATCACAGCAAGACTCAAATTCTAAATTAAATCTCAAAAGGTTAAGCTTTCACATTAATTTTCAACCAATTATTGTTCTTCATGCGTGTTTTTGACTGTAAGCTAATTGTAAGTGCAAATGCACTGAAAATACCGAGGGCAACAATGCCAGTAACCTTGGCAATCACTTTTGAAATGTGAAAAATCGACAAAAATTCTACTACAAACTTAAAGTTTGAGTAAATTCGAATTAGTTAAGTAAATAGCCGATAAGAATAAGAATCGACATTCTTTTCTGCGTAAAATAGTTCAAATTCTGCGATGATATCTCAGTTCCGAGACATTTAAAAACATCGGTTTCCAACCGATTACATGTTAATCAAATGGAAAAATGAAACGTGTCTAGAATCGAACCAACGAACTTGAGAAAAAAATTAATACCCGTTGCACCCTCACGGGAGTTCGTGATTTCAAACCATACCACATTAAAGGGTTTTTTTTCATCCGTTTTCATGAAACAAATAAACAAACAAACCCAAGCTCGGAAGTAATTCGAATATAATAAAACACTTATTCTCTTGGTCACATGGTCATTTTGTCCGTAACGCTCAATATCTCAGCCGTTTCTTCAGCCAATTAAACCAAATTTGGTAGGATTTCTATGCAATATAATTTTATAATAAAATGGTCCAATTTGTTTTTTATACTGTTTAACTACAAATTCCGCTTTAAACGAGCTAATTAATCTAGCATATAAGATTTTCCGGAGTGGTGTTGAGTTAAAAGCATCATGTAACAACGACGATTTCGAGAAACTCGTTTCCCTTGACCAATGTCCAATTACAATTTCGTCGTTTATGTCGAAAGCATGTTTTGTATCCGTATATTTATGTGGATTAAAATTTTTGAACATAAAACTCGTCAAACAGAAGTAAGTTCAACTATCAGTCACAAATTAAAAACCAAATTATCGGTTCTTTATTGGACAAATACAGTATAAAAGTACTCAAAGCGTTTGATTTAATGTGAATTTATTTATCTATTCCTTTCCTTTATCGGCCACGAGGCCAAATTGTTCTAATTTAAAGCAAAAAATAATAATCCACAATGATATAAAACTAAACAAACAAGGCATATAAGATACTCGCACAGGATAGTGTAATAGTATTAATAAGGTTTTGGCTTCCTTTCGTTTATCGGCCACGAGGCCAAATTGTTCTTATTTAAAGCAAAAAATAATAATCCACAATGATATAAAACTAAACAAACAAGGCATATAAGATACTCGCACAGGATAGTGTAATAGTATTAATAAGGTTTTGGCTTCCTTTCGTTTATCGGCCACGAGGCCAAATTGTTCTTATTTAAAGCAAAAAATAATAATCCACAATGCTATAAAACTAAACAAACAAGGCATATAAGATACTCGCACAGGATAGTGTAATAGTATTAATAAGGTTTTGGCTTCCTTTCGTTTATCGGCCACGAGGCCAAATTGTTCTAATTTAAAGCAAAAAATAATAATCCACAATGCTATAAAACTAAACAAACAAGGCATATAAGATACTCGCACAGGATAGTGTAATAGTATTAATAAGGTTTTGGCTTCCTTTCGTTTATCGGCCACGAGGCCAAATTGTTCTTATTTAGAGCAAAAAATAATAATCCACAATGATATAAAACTAAACAAACAAGGCATATAAGATACTCGCACAGGATAGTGTAATAGTATTAATAAGGTTTTGGCTTCCTTTCGTTTATCGGCCACGAGGCCAAATTGTTCTTATTTAAAGCAAAAAATAATAATCCACAATGCTATAAAACTAAACAAACAAGGCATATAAGATACTCGCACAGGATAGTGTAATAGTATTAATAAGGTTTTGGCTTCCTTTCGTTTATCGGCCACGAGGCCAAATTGTTCTTATTTAGAGCAAAAAATAATAATCCACAATGATATAAAACTAAACAAACAAGGCATATAAGATACTCGCACAGGATAGTGTAATAGTATTAATAAGGTTTTGGCTTCCTTTCGTTTATCGGCCACGAGGCCAAATTGTTCTTATTTAAAGCAAAAAATAATAATCCACAATGCTATAAAACTAAACAAACAAGGCATATAAGATACTCGCACAGGATAGTGTAATAGTATTAATAAGGTTTTGGCTTCCTTTCGTTTATCGGCCACGAGGCCAAATTGTTCTTATTTAGAGCAAAAAATAATAATCCACAATGATATAAAACTAAACAAACAAGGCATATAAGATACTCGCACAGGATAGTGTAATAGTATTAATAAGGTTTTGGCTTCCTTTCGTTTATCGGCCACGAGGCCAAATTGTTCTTATTTAAAGCAAAAAATAATAATCCACAATGCTATAAAACTAAACAAACAAGGCATATAAGATACTCGCACAGGATAGTGTAATAGTATTAATAAGGTTTTGGCTTCCTTTCGTTTATCGGCCACGAGGCCAAATTGTTCTTATTTAGAGCAAAAAATAATAATCCACAATGATATAAAACTAAACAAACAAGGCATATAAGATACTCGCACAGGATAGTGTAATAGTATTAATAAGGTTTTGGCTTCCTTTCGTTTATCGGCCACGAGGCCAAATTGTTCTTATTTAAAGCAAAAAATAATAATCCACAATGCTATAAAACTAAACAAACAAGGCATATAAGATACTCGCACAGGATAGTGTAATAGTATTAATAAGGTTTTGGCTTCCTTTCGTTTATCGGCCACGAGGCCAAATTGTTCTTATTTAGAGCAAAAAATAATAATCCACAATGCTATAAAACTAAACAAACAAGGCATATAAGATACTCGCACAGGATAGTGTAATAGTATTAATAAGGTTTTGGCTTCCTTTCGTTTATCGGCCACGAGGCCAAATTGTTCTTATTTAAAGCAAAAAATAATAATCCACAATGCTATAAAACTAAACAAACAAGGCATATAAGATACTCGCACAGGATAGTGTAATAGTATTAATAAGGTTTTGGCTTCCTTTCGTTTATCGGCCACGAGGCCAAATTGTTCTTATTTAAAGCAAAAAATAATAATCCACAATGCTATAAAACTAAACAAACAAGGCATATAAGATACTCGCACAGGATAGTGTAATAGTATTAATAAGGTTTTGGCTTCCTTTCGTTTATCGGCCACGAGGCCAAATTGTTCTTATTTAAAGCAAAAAATAATAATCCACAATGCTATAAAACTAAACAAACAAGGCATATAAGATACTCGCACAGGATAGTGTAATAGTATTAATAAGGTTTTGGCTTCCTTTCGTTTATCGGCCACGAGGCCAAATTGTTCTTATTTAGAGCAAAAAATAATAATCCACAATGATATAAAACTAAACAAACAAGGCATATAAGATACTCGCACAGGATAGTGTAATAGTATTAATAAGGTTTTGGCTTCCTTTCGTTTATCGGCCACGAGGCCAAATTGTTCTTATTTAAAGCAAAAAATAATAATCCACAATGCTATAAAACTAAACAAACAAGGCATATAAGATACTCGCACAGGATAGTGTAATAGTATTAATAAGGTTTTGGCTTCCTTTCGTTTATCGGCCACGAGGCCAAATTGTTCTTATTTAGAGCAAAAAATAATAATCCACAATGATATAAAACTAAACAAACAAGGCATATAAGATACTCGCACAGGATAGTGTAATAGTATTAATAAGGTTTTGGCTTCCTTTCGTTTATCGGCCACGAGGCCAAATTGTTCTTATTTAAAGCAAAAAATAATAATCCACAATGCTATAAAACTAAACAAACAAGGCATATAAGATACTCGCACAGGATAGTGTAATAGTATTAATAAGGTTTTGGCTTCCTTTCGTTTATCGGCCACGAGGCCAAATTGTTCTTATTTAGAGCAAAAAATAATAATCCACAATGCTATAAAACTAAACAAACAAGGCATATAAGATACTCGCACAGGATAGTGTAATAGTATTAATAAGGTTTTGGCTTCCTTTCGTTTATCGGCCACGAGGCCAAATTGTTCTTATTTAAAGCAAAAAATAATAATCCACAATGCTATAAAACTAAACAAACAAGGCATATAAGATACTCGCACAGGATAGTGTAATAGTATTAATAAGGTTTTGGCTTCCTTTCGTTTATCGGCCACGAGGCCAAATTGTTCTTATTTAAAGCAAAAAATAATAATCCACAATGCTATAAAACTAAACAAACAAGGCATATAAGATACTCGCACAGGATAGTGTAATAGTATTAATAAGGTTTTGGCTTCCTTTCGTTTATCGGCCACGAGGCCAAATTGTTCTTATTTAAAGCAAAAAATAATAATCCACAATGATATAAAACTAAACAAACAAGGCATATAAGCAGTGGCGGCTCGTAGCTAAAATTAGTGGGGGTGCTGCTCCAGAAAATTTTTAGCCTTTGTTTTAAAATTGTGTACTGAAGTACTGACATTAAGCTTAAGGAATATATATTGTACTACAACAATAAAGAAAGAATTAAAGAAAAAAGGACTCATTATATTAAATGTTATCGATAATATCAAGTGGAAATAGGGGGTGCTGCAGTTCCGCAGTGCCTATACACGAGCCGCCACTGCATATAAGATACTCGCACAGGATAGTGTAATAGTATTAATAAGGTTTCTTGACTAAACATGGTATGTTGGATTGATTCAAACTGTCAAATGCGATATGCGACTGTTCAGAAATAATATGCAGACACTTGTGAGAACAGAGGTATTATGTTGCCCGGGCTATGATTAAAAGGGTATAAGAAAGTCACTCGAGTAACTGATTTAGCTGCTTACCAAAATTATATACGTTATATGTACAAATAGAGCTATATGTACAAATGGATGTATATGCACAAATAGAGACATATATAAAAATAGAGGTATATATACAAATAGAGGAATATATACAAATAGAGATATATATACAAATAGAGGTATATATACAAATAGAGGTATATACACAAATAGAGGTATATGTACAAATATATGTACAAATATAAGTATATGTATAAATAGATGTGTATGTACAAATAGATGTATATGTACAAATAGAGTACATTTCAAGTACCCTTAATATTATGGTGATCCTGGCAGTCGAAGTTCAGATTATTAGCGATGTTGAGAGAGAGAAAGGGCAAATGCCAATTTGGGGCGCCACTGCCCCAGAGGAGGCCACTATCGTATTCCACTGATTCCGCGAGAGGGGCGACCGGGCATCCTCTTCCCCGGCGCTCCCTCCGCCACACCGCACGGAAGACCACTCAAGATGGGCTAAATATCGCATCATCTCCTCCTCGCACTGCCCTCCGCCCCTCTCGCCTGTTCCGCTTCCTTCGTTGAAGCGCCTATTGGTCATCGCCCTCTTCTACGGGTTGCACTGACCCTCGCTTGCGATGAATCGTCGCTGCAGGAAACGCAAGTCCTTTTTATGGCGTTTTGATCGATGTTATGGAGAAATAAACAGGAGGCCAAGTTCGCCGCAAAATGCACGCGACTGGGGCTGGGCTACGCGACGATGGTTTGTGGCGGCGGCGCATGCCGTGCCTTATGACGACATTAGCCGGATATTCTGTCGTTGCCGATTACCATCGTCTCCCGTTTGCTCGCGGAGCGCTCGCGGTCTTATGATCTCGCTCGCGTCATAGACGTCGACTCCGGCATCTGCCGAAAGAAATAAGGAACACAATCGCAATCGCTTTAGAATTCGACATTTACGATAACGATAAAAACGGGTTGAAGTGTAATTGTCGGGTGAGACGATTCTCTCTCTTCCCTCTACAAATGGTATATTTGCCTCGTCAACCTGTTCCCGGTGATATACCCTACAAGAGAGACGAGCTTAATTTACGCTTTGGTTATAGCGCTCGATACCCAGCTAGTTTTGAAGTTGCCCAAGTTGTAATAAGCATCTTAATCGTTGAATCACGCCTAAACATCAAGATGGAATTGAATAATACTGATAAAAGTCATATAGACACATGATATGCTGCTTCATAAAACCTCCGTAAATATTATATTCTTATACTGTCATTAGCACTCTGTTCGTGACTCTATGTTAAAACCTTTCTGTCATTTCTTTCCTTCGATAACTTCTTTCATCATGGCGTGTAGTATTCACTGGTACGCATCATTAATAGTTTTTACCTTTAGAAATTCCATTCAATCTCTCCATGTGACTTTTCTCTCTTTCTCCCTCAACATGATCATTCCATCTTCTTTCATGAAATTGAAATATACTGCAACCTACACATCGTGAGAATGAAATTCCTACATTGCAATACTTAAAATAATAATAGTCAGGTGTTAATCGAGTTCAGAACTAGCGTATCTTTCTTTCCGGCCCTACGGGCCATTAACTCCTAGCTCCTGCTGAGAGCTTGGAGGTCTTCGGCTCCAATTGGTTAGCTTATAATTCTAATCTTTATGCAGTAGTAAAATTATTACAGAAATGACATTCTAATCTTACAATATTTATTTATAGACCACATTATTCGTGTATTTTCCATCTTTGCCCGGATACGAAGCCTTTTGAGCCAGAATCTTGATGGCTGTTTCAGATCCAACACACGCGTTTTCCACATAATATTGGCTAGAACGCAGGAAGATTCCATTTTTTCCAATGTTTATTCTACATAATTATTCCCACGGAAACATAAATGCGTATATGTATATGAGATAATTGAAGGAAAATAACTGTTTCGTATGAATCTGTATAAATGTGGTTACAAGACAGTGTTCACCGTAAGTATACATGCTTTTTAGTGCTTTTCGTCATTGCTGAAAAGCACTATTACCTTCGTGATGTCCGTCCGTCCGTAGGCATAGATCAGAGATGAATTGACTGAAACGATTTCAACCGAACTTGGCAAATAGAATCTATAGAATGTATACATAGTATAGGTATAGAAAGCAGAGTTGACAACATAAATGTATTAAAAATTTCTTTTTACAAGTATTTGTATATAGCATAGAAAGCCATCTATTCAGCTAAACAAAAATGGATAGATCTTGAAATCAAAAAATTATACGGAAAACGGGCCTTTCTAGAATGAGAAGCATATGATTTGCATCTTAAACTAAGCAAAAATCTCTTTGGGACCTCTAAATGAACAAATTAAATACAGTCATACAACAAAAAGTCCACAATTAAACGGTAAAACTTCGTAAAAAACTTAACGCCCTAATCAACGCAAAACCACAAAACAGAAACAAAACAGACTAAATAACACCAAACCACCCAACAGTAATACAACCAACCTTTCTGATAAAACATTCACAAAAGAAACTCACACTTTTGAAAAAAGGTCTTAAATACACCTTCTTCCTCTACGAGAAACCTTCAACAGAAGACCTCGTTGCAGACATTGAATCCAAAGTAAAATCATTACCGGAAAACACAACACTAAATAACAAGGAAGGCAGGCAAGGGAAACTCGGCCATAATGGAAAAACAACAATACTATGAAAAGGTCAATACTAAGTTAGAAGAAGGATCCTACACAAAAAATCCCCAAAAACCCCTTAAACAAGATGATCACGGACAAAAAAACACCTTAAAAACCTGCACCTTAATAATCACGAAAAAACTCCAAACTCAACTTCACATCTCAAACCCCATAATCTCTAGAATATACTGCCTCCCAAAAATACATAAAAAAGATATCCCCCTCAGACCCATTTCCTCTGCCATCAACTCTCCAAAATACAAAATTTCCCAATGGCTAAATGAGCATTTCAAACAATGACCTCTAACTCAAGAATCGTTTATTAAAAATAACACCCACTTCATCAACGAAGTCAAAAACCTAACTCTCAAAGATACTGAAATTATTGTTTCGTTCGACGTTGTGTCCATTTTTTTCAGCGTGCCAATAGAAGAAATACAAAGTTTCCTTAAATCTATGCTCAAAGAACAAACCCTATCACAAAAATAGTCGACCAATACGTCCTATTAACACGCCTTTGCATTAAACAAAATTTCTTCCAAATGAACAACAACATATACCAGCTAAACCATGGCACAACAATGAGAAATTCTCTGTCACTATTCCTTTCAAATTTATTCATGACCAACTTCGAAAAACACCGCAAAACCACATTCACCTATTTTCCCAAAACTTGGCTTAGATACGTTGATGACATTCGCGGTTTTTGACACATCAAAATTCAATATCACTAATTTCCTTCAAAAACTAAACGACCAATACGACTCGATTAAATTCACAGTCGAAAATGAAAAAGACAACACTTATTATTAACAAGACACAACAACAAGTTAAAATTCAACATTTACCGAAAACCAACACACGGATAGATATATCCCCTCCGATTCCAACCATCACATCTCACATAAATTGGCCCCTTTCCAATCCATGATAAATAGACTCCTTCACGTACCTCTCTCCCCATCAGATTACCTTAAAGAACTCACATTAAGAGCTGTGCAACAGTCAACGGATACGACACCGAAACGATTGATAAAATTCTGCATAAACATAGACTCCATGTAAAAACTCACACAACACTAACTGACACTTCCCCCAAAGACTCAAATACATAAAAATCCCCTTCGCTCCCGAGCTTACCAACAAACTACACAACATCTTCTCAAAATTCAGTTTTAAGACAATATTAGTTAATGACAATAAACTCGTAAATTTTCTACACAACCCAAAAGACACAATACCTTCCTTGCACAAATCCGGCATATACAAATTATCATGTGGAAGATGCGACAAAATATATATCGGACAAACGAAACGAAAAATAGAAACACGCTTCAAAGAACATATAGTACATTTTAAACACAACAGATTAAACAACTCTAGCGTAGCAACACATACCCAAGAACACCACATCCAATCACCACCATCCAATCACGATGCAAAACCTAACACTCGTAAAATCAATAACCAATCAAAACAAACTAGACGCTTACGAAAGCATACACATAAACAGAAACAAAAAACCCGTTATGAATAATGACCGCGGCCCTATCCCCCTTCCACGGTATCCAGAAAGTTCACCGCCAACAATTCCTAGTTGATAGATACAAATATTGCCTATATTTGATTCCTAGTTGGTTGATATCAATATTACCCGTTTCATTATAATTTCTTACACGTCCCTCCCCTTCCTCCTCCCTCTGCTCTCTTCTCTATTTCCTAATTATCCTCCTCCCGTTCCCACCTCCCTTACTCTTTGTTAACTTTTTCTGCATATCATCATTTTTAAATTCTCATTCGGTTGTCATAAACAATTGGCATATTACTTGTAAATGTGGATTACTTCCATTTTGCCCCCGGTCAAAAAATGAAACATCGTATTTATTAAAATCGCTATAGTTGGATTATTTGCCCTTATATTCTTCTGTCGGCGTAGAGCACGCACACGCATTTTTAATACAGCCTTAGTTAACAACATCATCCATACAAGGCGATAAATTTCCCATAGCGATGAATTTTCCGTGGCGGTGAATTTTCCGTGGCGATGAATTGCTGTCGGTGAATTTTCCGCGGCGTTGAATTTCTGGCGATGAATTGCTGGCGGTGAATTTTCCGAGATCCCCATTTTACCTCTGTACGTTATAACTGCTGAACCTCCTTCCATTTTCACTTCAGCACATAGCCATATAAATATGGCCAACAACACTCCTCCCTCCCCCCCTCATTACACATCAGCTGCTGATGATGAGATAATTTCTCTCGAAATACGTATTTAGTCCCTCGGAGGAGCCTGTAACCTCTAGAGGGCGCGTCCCCGGGTGGCGGATTGGGGAATGCTCTACAGATATGTAGGGTAGGAGGGAAATAAAATACCTCCCGCGGACCAACAGGCAGCAGCGTCTGTTCTCCATATTAGGGGCGGCTGCAAACAGCGTCTGTTCCCCATGTTAGGGGCGGCTGAATATATAGGCGGAAGGCAATGGGAAACCACCGCCACAATATATCCCATGTAGAGGCATCATGACGGAGTCTTCTCTTGTTAAATATTCCGGAGGCAAAATGGTCCCCCGCTCGGATCTCCGGGGGGGACAACACGAGAGGTTCCGTTTAACACAAGGAAGGAAGGAAGCTGGAAAGAAGTTGAGAATTGGCACGTGGAATGTTAGAACACTCCTACGAGCAGGGAAGTTGGAAAATTTAAAGAAAGAGATGAAAATAAATAGAATGGATATGATTGGCTTAAGTGAAATGAGATGGGAAGGAAGAGGGGAAATAAAAAGTGATGACATCACGGTGTACTATTCAGGAGGTACTAGAGGAACGAATGGAGTAGGGGTGATTTTGAATAAGGAAATAGCAAATTGTGTACAGAGGGTGATATTTGTAAATGATAGAGCAATTGGTCTTAGAATAGGAATGCACCCAAAAGATCTACTGTTGATACAAGTTTATATGCCGACCAGCCAACATGAAGATGAGGCTGTTGAAGAAATATACGAGAAGATAGAAAATATTATGGAGGAGGAAGGTAAAAACTGTTGCAAGATAGTGATGGGCGATTGGAACGCTGTGGTAGGAGAGGGAAGAGAAGACCAAGTAGTAGGAAAATTTGGACTAGGAAAAAGAAATGAAAGAGGTGAAAGACTTGTTGAGTTCTGTAAAGAGAAGAGGATGTTTATATCAAATACTTGGTTTGAAAATCATAAGAGAAGGCTATACACGTGGAAATCACCAGGAGATGGAGCCAGATATCAAATAGATTATATTCTAGTGGAAGAAAGATATAGAAATGGAGTAAAAAAGGCATATGGACTTCCAGGAGCAGACATTGACAGTGATCATGTGCTCCTCATGGCCGAAATAAAACTAGCCTTGAAGAAGGTTAAGAAGGCTAAGATAGTTAGGAAATGGGATTTAGAGAATATAGCCACAGTAGGAAAAGAAAGAATAGGAGAAAAATTAGCTCAGGCAATCAAAAGAGAAAACGTGTCGGAGGAAAATGTGGATGAAGCATGGAATAGGATAAAGAAGGCTATAAGGAAAACAGCAGAACAGGCTATTGGGTTTTTCAAAGGAAAAAGAATAAAAAAGCCATGGGTGACAAAGGAAATGATAGAAAAGATGGAAGAAAGAAGGCAATACAAAAGCAGGACTGATGAAGATGGAAAAAGGAAATACAGGAAACTGAATAATGAACTAAGAAGAGAAACCCAAAAAGCAAGGGAGAGATGGCTAGAGGAGGAATGCTCAGATATAGAAGATCTAGAGAGAAAAGGAATGTATGACTTGATGTATAAGAAAGTAAAAAATGTAACGTGGGATAGATGGAGAACAAGTGCATGTGTGAAAGAGATTGCAAGTAAAGAAGATAAAGTTCTATATAAGGAAGAGGAGGTCCTTAATAGATGGAGAGAATACATGGAGGAGTTGTACAAATCAAATGAAAAACCAAAGGATCTCCGTATTGAAGAGCAGGATGAAATAAATAATGACGAAACAGGGGTTTCGATATTGAAAATAGAGGTGCTACAAGCAATAAAGGATATGAAGAATGGGAAGGCAATGGGGGTAGATGAGATACCGATAGAATTATTTAAGTGTCTTAATGAGGAAGGACTGGAAGAAATAGTGAAGTTGTGTAATGCAATCTATGACAAGGGGATGTGGCCAGAGGATTTCGTCCAAACAATTATGATTCCAATTCCGAAAAAGCAAGGAACAAGAAAATGCAGTGAACACAGAACAATCAGTTTAATTACACATGCAGCAAAGGTTCTACTTAGGGTTATGAACAGGAGACTAATTAGCAAAATGGAAGAAAATGCTGCAGAGGAACAGTTTGGATTTAGAAAGAGTAGAGGTACAAGAGATGCAATAGGATTGATAAGAATGAGTGGAGAGAGATATATAGAAAGGGGTAAAGGAATTAGTCTGTGCTTCATAGATATGGAGAAGGCATTTGACCGAGTGAACTGGGAAAAACTGATGGAAATACTAAAAGCAAAAAAAGTAGACTGGAAAGATAGAAGGTTAATTAAAGAGCTGTATATGAAACAGAAAGCAGCTATGAGGATAAAAGATGCACAGACCGAATGGTATGATCTAGGAAGAGGAGTAAGGCAAGGTTGCTGCTTATCGCCAACCCTGTTCAATATATATGCTGAAGAAATGATTGACAATGGAATAGGGAATGATAAAGGAATTAGTATTGGGGGTAGAATAATAAATTGTATAAGGTTTGCTGATGACATGGTAATTTTGGCAGATGAAACGAGGCATATTCAGGAAATGGTTACAAAGGTAGAAGACAGGATGATGGAATATGGAATGAAAATGAACATAAAGAAAACAAAGGTGATGAGAATAGGGGATAGAGAGATTATGAATGTGTCAATAAAGGATGGAAGAGTGGAGCAAGTAAAACAGTATAGATATTTGGGAAGCATGCTAACTGAAGACTGGAGAAGTGAAAAAGAAATAAGAACAAGAATAGCAATGGCAAAAGAAACATTTAATAGGAAAAAACGGGTACTATGTGGTAAAATGGATTTAAATCTGAAGAAACGTCTTGTGAAGTGCTATGTTTGGAGTGTATTGCTTTATGGGTGTGAAACATGGACGCTAAAGAAAAGAGAGAAAGAAAGACTAGAGGCATTTGAAATGTGGGTGTGGAGGCGGATGGAGAAGGTTAAGTGGACGGATAGGATAAGGAATGAAGCAATACTAACAAGGGTGAATGAGAAGAGAAGATTACTTGAAACAATTCAGAGGAGGAAAAGTAACTGGTTAGGGCATATCTTGAGAGGAGAAGGTTTACTATTGATGGTGTTGGAAGGATCAGTAGAAGGTGAAAGGGAAAGGGGAGTTAGAAGAATAAAAATGTTTGATGATCTGAAAGAAAGGGGAGGGTATCAGGAAATGAAAGAAATGGCAAGGAACAGAAATGAGTGGAGACAACGCTGGTGCTAGGGACCTGCCTAGAGGCAGAACACCTCATGATGATGATGACGTAGTTAGTGCGTTTACCTCAATATTAGAGATCCTGTGTGCGTGTATTCGAGTGCTTGTGTACTTGATTGCTTCGTCTGATATGTCCCTGTCGCTGCCGGACTGCACATAAACCTACAGGCAACTGTGTGCGATACTAGGTCCCTGGCGCGGTTTAATTTCTCGTAAACATAGTATTATTGAGCCCTTTTTCCATCTATTCCCCCTTATCTCTTGGTGTGCACGTGTGCGAGTGTTTGTGGTTGCCTAGTAGGTCCCTGTCGCGGTCGTACAAACTCACAAATCTTCTAGCAACGGTGTGATTTTCGGGTCCCTGGCGCAGAATAATCTCTCGCAAACCCGCCTTCTTTTTTATCCTTTATCCATCTTTAGGATTAGTGCTTGTGCGATTGAATGAGTGAATGTGTGAGTGACTTCAGGTCCCTGGCGTGGAGTAACACCCCCTAAACCTGCAAGTTTGTATTTTTCATTTTCTTTTACTTTTCACCTTTCTTTTTCCCCCTTTTTCCTGTGTCTCTAATTTTTGAACTTTACGGTTAAGGAATTAGATTTCTTATTTAACAAATTATAACTTGTTAAATATTAGCATGGAGCAAGTTTCAACTGTGCCTGCCTTCATTTGTTGGCGGCGATCGGTTAACACTAAATTATAAATAACATAATATCGTTCTGCATCTACGCTATTCGCGGGGCACCAAATGGATTGCAAGGCTGCTTTACCGAGTGCTTCATATTTAATTTTTAAAGCAAGTAAAATTTGTTAGGCGTCAGTTTTAGAACCGCTTTTTAAATTACTCACTAGTTGACTATGAAAATTGTTCATTAACGTTTATACATTCAGATTCTGAAATACGTTCAAAAGCTGCGTTTTGGATATCAGATTGTGTAGATAAGAAATTTTTATGGCTAATCGCTCTATTTTGTTCAAAAACGTCAACAATTTTGTTTTTCAGCATATATTGATTTTTCGCATTTAACCGTTTTTTTGCATCTCTTTCGAATTTATCGCAAAGTGCAAATTTCACGTACCTCTACTGATAAACCAAAAAGCGAATTTCTATACCTAAAATAGGTGTAATAGAAAAATGCTACAAAACCATTTATATGGAAATTTCAGGATACAGATTCCTATATTCTAATGATGCAATAAAACAGAAGTTTTAATTTTATCTGGATCAGTAAGTGAACATATTTAACTTACTATTTACTCAGTGGAGTAGCGAGGTGGGAGCAGTACATAATAATTGCATGATTATTCTAAGAAATATTAGAAACTACTGAAGACGGAAAATCTCGTAAAATAAATCTGTTTAAACAAAAAAAATAAGATAAAGAAACTTTTCAGATTTAATATAGTTCATTTGTCCGTTTTGCAATAGCTTATAATAAACAAGACGAACAAGCGATATGCTTAGCGACGGGTAGGCGAGAGGGGCGGCCGCCACCGGAGCCGAACCACAAGGGGCGCCAAACTAGTAAAAAACAAGTTGTGAAACTGTATCTTATGGTCTTTTAAATATTAATCTACATTTATCAAAAGGTAGAATAATAAGGTCATAATGATATAATTATTATGTAAATCACGCCACTTAGAACCATTATTGCACGGAGTGGAGAGGTAGATCATGCGAAACACAGCTCCGCCTGTTTGTGGACGATTTTTTGAGATGCGGAGAGAAAAAACTCAGGTTGATGCCATATTCATTGACTTCAGGAAGGCGTTTGATAAAGTATCTCATACGAAATTAATGGCGAAGGTAGGACAGTATGGTATCAATCCAAAAGTTGTCAGTTGGTTGAGAGACTTCCTCTCGAATAGAGAACAGACAGTTGTCATCGATGGCAAATACTCGTCCCCCGTTAAAGTTGCGTCGGGTGTTCCTCAGGGAAGTGTATTGGGTCAGCTACTGTTCCAAATCTATGTAAATGATATCTGCTCGATAGTTCGTAGTAAAATTAGACTTTTCGTTGATGATACCGTTCTATATAAAGAGAAAAAAAATCAGGAGGACCATCAGACTTAAGAGCCATTTCAGCGTGGTGCAAAGAATGGCAAATTGAAATTAATTACACTAAATGTGCCGCGGTTACGTTCCGGAAAAGGACGATCAAAGAAGTAGGTTTCGAGTATAAAATAGATGGAATGAATATTCAAGCAGCTGAGTTTGTAAAATATTTAGGAGTAACCATTTGTCGAGAAGTTTCGTGGGACATGCACATTCGTCGAGTTAAAGGCGCGGCCAACAAGAAATTGGCTTTCATAGGTATAATAGTATGGAACACTACAGAAAAAGTACGTGAAACATGTTACTTATCACTGGTGAGACCACATGTGGAATACGCCTCAAGAATATGGGATCCGTATGAGAAGGGACATAATTCAATTAGAAAGAGTGCAGCGCAGAGCAGCCAGATTCGTAAAATAAAAACACGAACATACGGAAAGTGTCACTTCATTATTGAGTGATTTGAACTGGGTACCAATGGAGGACCGTAGATTGAACTCAAGGTTGAGGCTTCTGAAGAAATATAGATCGGAATGTCTAAAAGACGAGGTTGTAGGAATAATTGAAGCACCAACGTATATAGGCAGGAACGACCGCGACGATAAGGTACGTGAGATCGATTGTAAGACGGAGCGTTATCTAGGCTCGTTCTTTCCGAGGACATTACGAGATCACAATAGAAAATTTTAACCTACGCTAGACAATCTTTAGGTAGGTATTGATGCATTGTTCCCCCTGCCATCCACCATTTAGGTGAATTGCAGGGTAACATGTAGATGTAGATTTTAAAAAATTGGGTAGGTATTTTTCACTAATCTGCGCGTCTTACTCGCAAATCATTTCTGAATCTTACCTACACTCAGACAATTAAGCAATTTTTTCGCCATAAAAGTAGGTCAAATATTTTTAACTAGAAATACATTTAGTCATTGAATTCCTACACTTTTTGTCGTCATAGCACATCCACTGCAATGAATTATCCCATATAAAATAAACTAAATTGAGAATATATAAAACGACACCTCTTATACACCGAATGGCTGTCGTTTCTCTCAATGACATTTAGGAATGCTACGAGCAATTTATTTTAATAAAAAAGATATATTTATTAATTCCTAATTCTTTCTTTCATGAAACTTTCCAAAAAATGGGAATACATGAGGTATATAAAATACATTTAGCTACTATAAATTTAGCTATTAAACATATAATAATAACTTTCAGCAATTTATTTCCGATACTACATCCTAAATTCGAGATCGCATTATATTCCGGAGATAAGATAAATGCAATTTTATGAAAAAATGCATACCTATACGATAATAAACGCAGAGTCCGAAACACGAGAACTTGACAATCTATCTCCAACAACTGGCAATGAAATACTGACCGAAGGGATGGGGAAGAAATGTGGATCATGAAACCTCTAGGTTTCCAGCTTTCATTTACGAAACAAATACTTTGGAAAATCCTTTTCGTGAGTCAGAAGAAGACATCTTTCTTAAAGATAAAGAGCTCCATCAGACTTAAGCCCTCGAGAAAATGACTAATGGGTAGGGTAGGAACAATCTGCAGCATGGACGCAATACGCCAGCACAACTTTATTGCTCCAATACCTCTTATTTGTTCGATTACCCTCAACAACTTTTCCCAGAAAAGGGATTAACCACATGTCAGCGGGTGTGAGGTAGGAAATATTTCCGTTGCACTGCTTTTCCCAGTTACTCCTTTCCATTTTCCTAAGTAGGTGCTACGAACCTGAAATACGAGGGCGGCTTGCAATAAAAGTTGCCACAGTCGATAGCAAGATCGGAAAACCGACCCTTGAACTCTTCGCGTACCCCTCGGAAAGTCCTCGCGTACTCCAAGGGGTACGCGTACCCCGGGTTGAAGGCCACAGCACTAGAGGATCGGTCGCGGTTCGTACGCGGTCAGGGCAAGGAATCTTTTCAGGGAGACCATTCACACTTGTAGGTTAGGTCTCGGTCGCGGCACGGACACACTCCGGTCCCCACCTAGAGCTAGTTTATGGATGCTCCTATCTAGCAGAAAGATTCAAACTCACTTCGGCTGTCATCGAGGATTGCCGATAGTAACCGAAGAGGCTAGGAGACAATAGGACGTGGGACAAAAGTTGCCTCCTCGAGCGACCCAAGAGGTCCGGACCGAGACCTAACCGTGAGCTGCCCTGGAAGTGTGAACGAAGTTTGTCCTTCCATATAGAACCCCCAGTAAAAATAGGATTTTTATATTTGGTTAAAAGTGACCTGACCGCGTCCTAACCGCGAACGGTCCTCTAGTGTGAACCAGCCTGAAGTGTAAGTTTGTCGCATTTGTCCGTCAAATATGACGGATATGCGTGAATTAAAATTCAAAAATAAACAAAATATATTTATGTTGAAAATAGGGACTCTAATTACCGTAAAAAAGGAATAATATTCACACACACAATCTAGACCCACGCGTTGGTTTGCAGGGCGTTACTCCTCTCCAGGGGCCCAACAGTCAGGCACAATGCACACCTCACGTACACAAAACACTCAGGTTTGCGGGAAAATCCTCGCCAGTGACCACCATTCATCCGTCTTCACATATACACACACAAGTTTGCGGGACATTACTCTATGGCAGAATCAATACCAATCACACAACGAACACACGTGGGTTTAGGGGTGATTAAACCTCTCCAGGGAGCCGGTCAAAGATGCACCCACAGACACACAGAGAGTATTAAATCGACATATACGTATTTCGATCACCAGGTGATCCTGTTCAGCGTCGTCTAATGGAAAGGAAGTGTCTTTTCAGACGGGTGATCCAGTTCTCGAGAAAATGGAGAGAGCGCTTTATGTGCAAAATGAGGAAAAAACTAAGTAAAAAGGTCTCCTGGTGGGCCTGTGATAAGGGAGGAGGCTCTACGAACATTTACATAGTCTCTGAAGACACCAGTTCCACCGCGTTTACCACCAGCTTCCAAGCCAGCAAAGGCTGGTTTAAAAGAGTGGCTACCTCCACAATTCCAAACTAGTGAGGAAAACACCACCGGCTGAATATGTTCCTGAGAAGAATTACCTGCCGCAATTTAAGAAACTTGTAGAAAGTAATGAATGTAGCCCGGAGCAGGTATTTAATCCTGGCGAAACGGGACTCTTTTGGAAGTCGTCGCTCATCTTCCTTTCCAAGCAAGAAAGATCTGCTCTGGGGTTGAAGGCGGATAACAACCGTCTTACCATTCTCGTCTGTGGGAAAGCAGCAGACAAACTCATGGTCCAGCCAATGCTACTATGCTAGCTATAAACCCCCGCGTCCTCTAAATAAATGATAAGAATCATCTCCCGCTATCCGGGCGAGAAAGTTTTCGTGAATGTTTTGAGAACTGCTTCGTCCACGAAGTAGAAAGCTACCTTGCGTCCTAGAACGTAGCGTTCAAGGTCCTGCTTATATTGGAGAATGCGCCGTGCCAATCTCAAAGTCTGAACTTCGCACACCCTAACGTGGATGTAGTCTTATCACCTCCCTCCTCCAACCGATGGATCAAAGACATCGCGACATTCAAGTCGTAAAATCCTCAACCAAATGGGGATAGCGAACCATCTATGGCAGTCAGCGAATGCCTGAGAGAAATTTTAGCATCGCTGTCTTTATCACCCAAATAAAGGATTTTCTTGAAGAAACCAAACAAACTACTTGGAATGCGTTTTGGGGAGAGTTGTGGAGGTAAGTCAGTTTCCCCTTGGTGGAAGAAAAAGTACTGAGAATTGAGTTTGGCGCGTAATGTGGGTAGGGAGGGTTTCAAAGGCCTCCAAGAAAGAGAGTTGGAAGAACTCCTCGGCTTCCATCAAGAGGAATTGCCTGAAGAGGAACTGGAGGAGATCATAGAACGGAATGAAGACAGAGAGGAGCATGTGATCTCCAAGCCACAACTATCGCTTAAGACCTTGGTGGAGATTCTTAAGATGTCTGAGGTTTACAAGGTGTCTGAAGTGGACCCTCTTATGTAATGGAGCACAAAATTTAAAAGATGGTTGGAGACTATTATGGTCCCTTACAAGGAGCCATATAAGGATTTACAGATAGAAATGAAGTAAGCACCGATAACGAGTTTTTTCAATAAGGCCATCCCAAGTTTGCCTTCCTCCTCAGCAGCCTCTTGTAGGCCACCATCCCTTCAAGAGAACCACATATCCTTGTAATAAATATTTTATTTATTCATCACATAACACGGAAGATGCGCTCTGATCAAGTGCCGCGTTATGTGAACCTAACTTTACATGAATGGAGAGTTGTGTTTCATACTCCTTCAGACACCCTACTTCATACCCAAACCTCCTCCTGAGGCACATATATCTATAAATAGAGTGCTACTGTCGATAATCTAAGCTTATAAATAATGCATTCGGGCCCTCCAAATTTCTACTTCTCGATCAGCAATCTGGAAAACCACATCCTGGTCCGACCAAACCGCGTTAATTCGAACCATAATCCGCATTAACTGAAATTTTTATCAAAAACAAACTGCATTGACGCGATTCCGTGTTATTGGTACCCGTGTTATAGGAGGGCTATATTTATGTTTTTGGTATTTTAAATATTTATTAAATTCAAGTTGATTTTTCTTGAAAATAATATACGAGCGTAGCGAGTCCTTAGCCGGGATTGGGCCCCGTAAGGGTCTAGGGGCAAAGTCCCTAGTATATAAAGAAACCCTTAAATAAGAATTATAGTTTCAAAATTAATACAGAAACTAAAATATTTTTTAAAATTCATCAGTCCATTCTTATAACTACAACTACACCTTATGTGTACTTATTTTCCAAAGAAGGAAGTTAATTTTTAAGGTAAATATAATTCCGTTTAATCTTTACATCTTACTTTAATATCAATTGTTAATAATGAATTATAAAAATGCATCTTCTGATTCCATTAATTTTATCATTTAACTGCCGACCGGTATTTACCATATATTGCATAATCAAAGACATCATTAAAAGAAATTTTGTTCCTTTAAAATTTAGTTTTATTATTCATCATTCATCATCATGCTTCTGTCCGAAGACAGGTTTTAACTGAATCGCTGCCTCCATTTCTCTCTCTCCCTAGAAGCCTCTTTTATACCTCTATAAGTAGTATATCCCTGCTTTATATTATCTAATATTCCTATTCTTTTTCTCCCTCTTCCTCTTTTTCCACTAATTTTTCCTTCTAAGATCGTCCTTTGTAAACACTGTCTTCTCAATATGTGCCCTATCCAATTTGCTTTTCTTTTCCTGATTGTTTTTATTAGCATCCTATCTTCTCCCACCATTTCTAATACTTCTTCGTTTCTCTTCCTCTCTGTCCATTTCACTTTCATCATTCTTCTCCATACCCACATCTCAAAACTTTCTAAATATTTTCCTCCTTTCTCCTTATCGTCCACGTCTCTGCACCATAAAGAGCTATGCTCCATATGTAGCATTTTGCTAATTTCTTCCTTGTTTCTAGATTTATTTTCTTGCTTGTGAGAAGCTCCTTCTTCTCGTTAAATGCTGCTTTTGCCATTGCAATCCTACTTCTGATGTCCTGTGTACTACTTCCATCCTGTGCTAAAATACTGCCGAGATATTTGAAACTACTTACTTGTTCCAATTTTTGGCCATTTACCATTATATTTAATTCTTTATGTTCCTTTGAAACCACCATGACTTTCGTTTTTTCAGCATTGATCTTCATTCCATATTGTTGGCCAACCTCAACTAGTCTGTCTGTCATCCTCTGAAGCTCTTTCTCTCCTTCTGCTATTAAGCCCTGATCATCTGCGTATTTAATGGTGGTAATACTTTCACCTCCTATCTTAAATCCTTTCTCTTCCATCAACGCTTCTTCTGTTATTGTTTCTGCATAAATATTAAATATCGCTGGTGAAATAGGACAACCCTGCCTCACTCCCCTCCCTATTGAAGTACTTTCTGTTTCTTCTCCTTCAACCCTGACTCTAATCTTTTGATCAAAGTAAAGGTTTTTAAGCAGTCTTTTATCTTTCCAATCTATTCCTATTTTGTTTAAAATACCCAGCATCTTATCCCATTTCACTCGGTCAAAAGCTTTCTCCCAATCTACAAAACAAAAATACATATCTTTATTGACTTCTAGCGCTCTTTCTATCATCATCCTCATACATCCTATAGCATCTCTAGTCCCCCTTCCTCTTCTAAAACCAAACTGATTATCTTGCAGCTCCTTTTCTATTTTACATTCAATTCTTTTGGTTATTATTCTGGTTAGAACTTTAGCTGTATGAGAAATTAAACTAATAGTTCTGTAATCCTTACAACATTTTGCATTGTTCTTTTTCTCCAGTGGTACCATCACAACATCTAAAAAATCTTCAGGCCATACACCAGTATCATATACTTGGTTAAAAAATTTTGTGAGTTGCTTAACTGCTTTATACCCCAAAACCTTAAGAACGTCCACGGGTATATCATCACTCCCAACTGCCTTTCTTCTTTTCATGTCATCAATTGCTCTTTTAACTTCAGACTCGAGAATACTTGGTCCTAGCTGATCTTCTTCCACATCCTCTTCTTCATTTAATTCAATATTTCTTGGCTTTCCTTCTTTGTCATACAGAACCTCAATGTATTCTTTCCAGACATTCTTTACATTGTCTGGCTCCGATACTATTTTACCACTTTTGTTCATGATTCCTTTACGTCCAATCTTTCTTGCTTTTTTCTTGAATAGTTCCCTTGCTTTGCTATACATGAGGTCTTTTCTACAAATTCTTTCACATTCGACAATCTCCTCGCATTTCTCATTTATCCACTGTTCTCTGGCTTTATCTGTTTCCCTTCTTAAAGCATTATTTAACTCCTTGTACTTTCTTTGGCCTTCTTCAGTGTTTATGTTCTTCCACTTTCTCCGCTCTTCCATTTTTTGCAGCATGGCTGCTGTGATCCAGGGTTTTTTGTTTCTTTCACCCGTTATCTTTCCTACCTTCTTTTCCATTACATCTTTAATGTTGCTTTGGATGTATCTCCACTCCTCATCTACATTCTTCCTATTTTCTTCCTCTCTCTCCCCCAACCTTTCCTCCAGCTCAGTCATGATAGCCTCCTTGTTTTTAAGGAGTTCCTCTAAGTTTTATTATTAAAAATCTATATATACTCGGATAAATAATACAGATAGTAATCTAACTTTGTCTACCATTCTGAAGTGCACTTCTTAAACTTTTAGTTTGGAAACGTAAAATATTTCTATTTTTATAGAATGTGAACCTTCCTAATGTTGCTGTAGCAACGAAATGCCATTTAGTCCACACTACATTAAGACACAAATAGTCTTCTATATAATTACGGGAAATTAAAACAAAAATCAAATTTTAAAATAATCTTTACTTTCTCATATACGAAGTTTAAAGAGAGAGTATTTTAAATGCGAAAAAATCGATGTCGAGATTCTGATAAGCACGGTTAAGGTGCTCTCGTGTCCAAAATACTTTCTTTAGGGAGAGGAGGGTATTTTGAAAAGAGGGAAGAGAAGAAGGTAAAGATAAAGCGGGAGGAGTTTGGGAGGGGGAGGGTGGAAAGAAGGGACAAAGAGAGAAGGGGAGGAAGAGGAGAATAAAAGAGGGAAGAGAGGAAGGGAAAGATAAAGTGGGAGGAGTTCGGGAGGGGAAGGGTTGAGAGGAGAGGAGGGGAGAAGAGAATAGAGGAGGGGGAGATAGGCGGGGAATGAATGACCTCATCCCATTCGATTCGTGCGGCAAGATGACAGGGTGCGAGCGCGCCGTGGGGGAGGAGACCCGACTGTCGGGGACGAATCCCTCTGGCGCCATGCCCGGGAAACGAACCCGAGCTGCCTTGTGGGGATGCCAGCGGGACAGTCGCGCGCCTTGACCTCGGTACTAGACCGTCGGCGGGTCGATATGTTTGTAGCGGGAAGGGTGTGTGGAGAGGAGAGTGGGGGGAGAAGAAGGTAGAGTGTGGGGAGGTGGAGTGGAGGGAGAAAGTGAATATGGAGAAGATGAGGTGGAGGGAGAAGGTGGAGTGGGAGGAGAAGGTGGAGTGGGGGAGGAGAAGGTGGAGTGGGGGAGGAGGAGGTGGAGTGGGAGAGGTAAAGGTGGAGTGGGAGAGGTGAAGGTGGGGTGGGGAGAGGAGGTGGAGTGGGGGGGAGGAGGTGGAGTGGGGGGGAGGAGGTGGAGTGGGGGAATAGGTAGGCTAAGGGGTCGTATACGGCACAGATGAAAATCCAACGGGATGGGAGATGCCGCTTGGGTAAAGGATTTTGAGAACGCTGGGAATCTCCATTGCTTAAAATGAAAGACTCCATTTCGAGTGCTTCATATGGAAGCAGCACCGACCGTGATGGCGTCACGCTTATAACTTTAGAAGAATATCAGATGAATTGCTAGTGTGGTAAGTTAGGATACGTTATTGGGAATTGATCGATAAAAGTTCGATCATAAAATGCATAACACGTACATGAACGAACTTGATGTTAGAAATAGGATCTACTTGATTAAAAAAATATTCTATTCTTGAAATGCATTATGCATTTAATTATTTTGAATATCGAAAGCGCAAGGCGTTTTTTCGTCTGCTCAATAGAATCACAGTACATTGAAAGGTTATAACGATGCTAAATAAATTCATCAACTCTCGAAATTTTCTAAGGAATGCATTTACTTTATCACTCAGGCTCAGATTATTAATTTGAGGATCTTACAAAGATGAATTCATATTATTTAATTATCTAATATGTCCACTAAATATACCAATTGCTGATTGAAATAACCATCATAAACCTGACTGTATGGGCCTTTACTAGGTGGTTCTCCATCATAAAAAATATGACAAATATAACTTTTATATTACCACAAATTAAGAAATATTGTTTCATATATTCATCATAAATTAGAATTGCATCGGTGTTTGTATTATCGCCAAGAAACCTCCCAATTTTGTTTATTAGTTCTTGGTTGAAGCACTTCTCCCACGGGAAATCCAGCGAGATTCGCAATAATAAAGCAGAGTATTGCGTTCTGTGTCCATATCATCACACAACTTTACAAAAATTCTTATTTTCAACGGACCGTTTTAATGTAGTTTACAATTCGAACGACATCTTGAAGGACAGCCCTTAGCTTCTCACACATGTTTCTGTATGCCTCTGAAACATGCAGAGGGTCATGGGAGCAATTGGTGTTCCGAAATTCTTTTTCCTACGGTGTTATCTGCAACCGGAATACAACCTAAATGTTTTGCATATGATTCGCTTAGCATTGCAGGCACTATCAAATTTTCTCCAATCGAATGAGGCTTTTAAATCTAGTGATTCCATAAGGAATTTTGCAAGCCGCAAACAATGCCTTTGGTGCAACAGTTGTTTTGAGTTGTAGTGTAAGCCAAATTTTTTCTTCGCGTATGAAAACCTTCCAATTTTCTCTCGAAGAAATCCAGTTTTGCCAACATATTCAGCACGCTAGGTTTCAAGATGCCGTTTTAATTTATTAGGCTTCATTCTGTCTGCAGCTGAGACAGCCGAAAATAACAAACAGTTAAGCCTTTCTTCTCCATTAATAAAAGTACTTGTGAATCCAAGAATTTTTTTAGTTCCAAATTTTTACGTCTCTGTTCGCCTTTACTTAAACTTGGTTTGCTATCTTTCCTCTCACAGCCTGACAAGAACTTTTCTATTTCTTAAAGGGCGAAAAGAATTTTACGCGAGATTGAACGATATTTTTCAAGTTAATAAACAACCGCACTCACTAATAAATCCGAAGAATTACAATGAAAATTGTTGAGAACGGGTTCTGCACCCTCACACTATAATTATAGCTGGCAAGCACACAGCTATAACGCTCCTTTACACACGTCGTTTCACAAACACTCGGATGAAGGGCCATCATTCCTGAATTCCAACGTATACATCACCAGGTATTACCTTAAATTACTACGCATTTCTTATATTATTTTGTATTCAAATTCAAAGTATTCTTCAAAAGATCACCACCGTCAATATTATTTGTCTTTTTTCTAAAAAAATCGCTTATATATTCGGTTTATCCGTCCGTCTGTCAGTGTACAAAATAACTCAAAAATAACCTAAGTTACACATTTAAAAAATCCAGGATAGATTATACATACGGTATAAATTTGGTGAGTCTAGGATCAGCTGCTGGGAAGTAATTGGAAAAAATATCTAAAACGTCCATGCTGCTAAAATGCAGGAAACCATCAATATATCGCATCTGCTATTTTTTACTCCGATGGAAAGATTGCAGTCGATGAAAAAAGCGCCTTATGTAATTTGATCTGACATTCTTCCCTCACTCGTTTAAAGCACTGGTGCTGGAAATTTTTCACTGACCAAGCGTGAAGCTAAGGTATGCGTTTTCTTGCGATGATCAATGTGAAGCCGACTTCGAATGAAGTTCTCAGAACCTGGTCAGACGCTGACTGGATTTTCCCAAATTGTAGCTTCAGTCGCGAAAGGTCATGCTTGTGGAGTTTGAAGAATGACATCGGCTTCAACACGTGCTCATTGGATGTTTTTCAAAATGTTGTTTCAGCTTATTAGGTTTCATGATCTCCGAGGGCAATACCACCAGACACAACACACTCTGCGGTCATTCTTCAATCTTCGCATCTACACTTGTTAATCTAATTTGAACGAAGGCTTCGTAGTACTTTCTAACTCGTATTCCGCTGTCTCCGTTTCTCTTTAGGTTTTACCTACCTTCATGACTTGTTTGTAAGAACACGTAGTAGAAAATTTTGCAAAAAACGATCCATGTGAGTTAACCTCACGTTAAAAAATCTTGAAGTTAAAAGAATGACATTATTTACACATTTGTATTAAAATCTGCTCAATACAGGAATTTCAATATAGAAACGTAAACTCAATAAACTTCAAAACTCGAGAACTTTCATATTTTATATCAAGATTACAGAGAAAAATTATGGAAAACATATTCGAATTCCTACGGCTATCACCAGCCATATAGCAGCATTGCCAATAGGCAACTAGTGCAATTCGGAATATTTAAAATGCCCCTAAAACGTATAGTTATGTGGGAAAAAGTGGAACCGAAAATCAATTATCAAATCCATCTGCATCTGAAAATGAAAAAACTATTTTGTGCGCACCTTATTCAACAGAAGTGTCTGTTCTGGTACAAGTTAAGAGTTTTCAGGATGATCACAAGTAATTTTAAAATGCAAGGGAAAAATTCGGTGCGCTTTTACGCATAATATTCTAATGGAGAAAAGAAAAGTTCCTGGAATCGAATATGGAATTTTGGAATTGGTACCAAACATAGTCCTCGAATTACATGCAAATCTGTGGGAACTTCCACTCGCGGTGTTCGAATGCATAGATAAAAGACAGAGACTCTTCTTTATATATTAGATAAAGACGACCAGAAAATACGCAAATGAAGGAGGAGGAGAAAGAAATAGAGGAATAGATACGAAAGAGAGAGAGAGGGTGGGAAAGAGAGGAAGAAAGAGGGTGGGAAAGAGAAGAAAGAGTGGGGAAAAGGAAAAGAGAGAGAGCGTGGGAAAGAGAGGAAAAGAGAGCGTGGGAAAGAGCGTGGGAAAGAGAGAGAGAAAGAGGGAGAGGAGATCGATGGAGAGAGAGGAAAAGATGGATGGCAGAGAGAGAGAGAGAGGGGGGAGAAAAAGGTTGAGAAAGAGAAGTTGGAAATCGAAGTCTGATGTATTTCTGCATAGTCTCGGGATGGGACCGACAGAGGAGAAAGGCGAGAGAGCCCATTTATATACGACTAGGAATGCAATATCAAAGGAAAGTATCGATATTTGTATCGTATGAAATATCGGAAGCTAGGATCGATACTTACCGATACTGGTAGTCGAAATGTCGATGAAATATCGATTGTTACAAAGTACACTAATTTAATGCAAAATGGCTTCTTATTGTAACGCATAATTCATTGAAAGGTAACTTACCATATTTTGCTTTCTCAGCAAGTCAGTCTCCAGCAGGGGAAGCGTTATTCGTCCTAATAATGTTATATATCTATTTATTACAATTGAAAGGTATCGTTCCTGCTAACGCTATCATAAGGGTAAAGGTTTTACTTGATGATATAAAGCCTAAGGTACTTATAGAAGGGCTACAAATGTCAAATTTTACATGATATTAGTAATGGGAAAATTTCCAACTCAAAATATTTTCATTTTAGGGAAGTTTTCCGACCCCAATATTTCATTCCCACCTCCCTTATAAAAGACTGTACATCAGTGCAGGGTTTTGTTAAATTGCAATTTTTAAATTAGTGGAATTTGAGATAAAAACTCGGGATGTAAATACTTCTCTAATTAAAAGAAAGAAGATAGTTTTTCGAAGATTAAATCCAAATCCGCATCGAATTAGCTTATGAATTCGAGTAATAGAAAGTAAAAGATATTAATGGTTCATACAATTCTAGAATTCTTTCAGTGATAGGGAAAAGAAATAATTGCCGCATGTTTGAGTGCTTTAATAGTTGATTAGAATCCACAGACACCAAGTTACAAATTTCTGTTCTGACTGTGAATATAAAATGATTAAAATTTTTAACCAAATTGATCCATTGTCAACTGACCGGGACTCATTCGAATGTTGAACATGATTATTTAGGAAAATGGTAGGACATCGAATTCCAATTAAATGCCTAATGATTGAAGATCAGAGGGCAAAAACATTATCATCTCCCTTTCTGAGTACACTGCCGAAATTAATGTTACAATTGCTCCTTTCAAATGCAATGCACTTTTGTCGAATCGTAGCTCTTTAGTGCATTTAATATAAGCTGACTTGTAGTCTCCGTTGATTCAAATGGAACATTTCACTTCAGCAAGCTTGTGACCTTAAAAATGATAATTAAAGTACTCTATGACTATTAGAAAAATTTCTGTTTATAAATGATTACTACCATCAGTAAAAACACCATGTGTATTAATTACTTCATTATCAAGTTTAGTTTTTATTAGTTGCAGTGAATGTGGTCCCAGCACTTTGTTAAAAATTACTTCTGATTTAGTTCTAACTGATGAAATGTGAGCAGCCATTCCAGAATCAGCATAGAGTAAAGCGAGGAGAGATGACAGGGGCAGGAGAAATGACGCATCTCTAGTTCCCATAGTCATAGACAAGGGGGAGCAACGGCGGTCAGTGCAGTGTGAACAGTGAAGGAGAAAGTACACGTTGACAAATTCATTCTTTATTGTGCGGTTTTTGTGTGATTTAGAAACGAATTTCATTCACAGCTGCTGTTGGTAAGTGCCTGAATTTTCATATATCATTTCTGTTATTTTCATTTCGCGTGTTCATCGCGGCAATAATGAAAAAATTGTTTTCTGTAGCTGAAGTTGGGGAAGTGGACACGTGGAATTATTACCTGTCTACTCTAATATAACTGTAGAATGCATTATTATCAGCGATCTCATGATTTCTCACCTATTCTAAAATCTACGATTATTTGTTGAATTGTGTCGTCTCTCCTCGCTTTATCGTATAATTTGTCATGTAGCTTATTTGTGTAAACCATTGATTGATAACTCAGGTGATGGCAAACTGCGTGAAAGCTTAAATGGCCTCAAAAGTAGAAATAATGCGATCCTCCTTGCTATTTTATTAACACACAGTTCATCCCCGTGCTTACATAACCTCGTTCAACATTGTTTCACCTTAATGTCGTTATCTCAACACTCCCAATATAATTTTAATTCGCCGTAAATTGCCTTAAAATCGTTCTGTTCGGCGGCTAACGTTAGGATTGCCACATCAGAAAACAAGAAGAAACGCCCTAACTCCGAAATCCACATTAACGAAAAAATTATTGGATCTCGAAATCTATTAAACTATAACCGCCGTGCGGTACATATGCTGTAAGGCAATGACATTCTACACTCTTGTATGTACTGAGTTAGTATATGAGTCATGGAAATTGCTGAATGGTGCAGTTCAAATAATCTTCTTTTATACAATAGCAAACCCTCATACCTGCAATTTTATACTAAAATTCTTCCCCTACTTGCAGCCTACTCCTTCGACTGCACAACCATAGTAAACAACAACTTGTACATTATTGAAAAATTAGACTGGTCAGATCATATGCAGCCCATAATTAAGAAAATTGCTACAGGGGTGTTCATGCTCAGAAAACTGGCACCCTACTCATCCGTTAAAATATGAAAATATTTGTATTTTGTTAAGGTTTACTCACATATTTCCTATGAAAATATGTGAGTGAACCTATGGGGAAACTCAAATCATTCCACCAGTCTTATCTCTCCAGAAGCAAGCTGTAAAGGCTAGGCATAAATTAAAATCCTCAAAATTCCCATAATAAAAAGTGCAATAGTTTTTTGTAAGTGGTATAGAACGGAAAATTTGGCGTGTACTCCTAATATAGATGTTGACCAGTGAAGGATACAAGGGAGGGGAGGGAGGTGAAGGGCATTTTAAAACTCATTCTGGGCAAAATTCCTCGATTCTATTATTGTTATTATTATTAACATTTATTGTTACAGACAGGAAAGTGGCCAGGTGGTAACAGACATTATGACAAAATTTACAAACCAAAGATTAAGTCTGTATGACAAGGATAACAAAGAATCTGACAAGGGTAGGGATTTTCAAAATATAGGGTAGTCGGTAGACGCAGATTCAAGAGGAAGAGGGGCAATTAAAGCCATCGCCCACCTTCCTTAGGGAGTTTTTGGATTCACCAGTAATATTAACGTTTTAGGCATGCATTATTACTTTCTCCATATACGTAGCATAGGGGAAAGTTGTATTCATGAAAAAAATCTACTTCGAGATTTCAACGGAAATACACGTTTTGAGGTCCCCTGAACACGTTTTGACCATTTTCTTTATGATGTCTGCGTGTGTGCGTGTGCGCGCGTGCGTGTGTGTGTGTGTAATAGCTTTTTGCGGGTGCTCTGACTCAAACTATTAATCAGGTCAATGCGAAATTTTATACTTAACATTTTTATAAGTCACAAAAACTGATTAGTTTTTGGTAAAAATCGGTCAACCGGAAGTGGATGTTTACTCTTGCCACATCAGTTATTTTGAGACATTTGCTTTAATATTTGATAAATATAAAAATGTACTGGAAAAAAATTTCCTACAACCTTTGATTGAAACATTTTTCCATACAATGCATTGTTTAAGAGATATCTTATTTTTTAGCTTCCACCACCACGCCACCTACCGACCACTATTGTTAACAATTGACGCTTAGTTACTTCTTAGTAACGCTCCTTTTTCTTTTCTTAATTGTTGGAGCTTTTTGGCTATATCCAATATCAGAAGGCTATGGTTTGAGTTTATTTCTGTTTTTTGTAAAGTCTAAAATTTTCTCACAGTTTCTAAAAATATTCATTATTATGTAACCTATTTGGAATTTTTATAAATATAACATATATGGAGAAAGTCATGTGGTGGCACATCAGATTTTTATTACTATTGCTAGGATGTATATAAATGCACTTCGTTTTAACTGATATAACGATGATCAGATATGAATTTTAGAATTGGGAAGTACACTTACTTAGTTCAAATAGCTCATTTGGATTTAGACGAGAGGTTTTAGAAGCGATTAAGATATTAACATTGTTTCCTATGGGAACATACGCTCTGTTTAATGCTCTTTCACTCAATGGAGACTTTTTCATGAACAAATTAACGAAGTTAAGCAGGTGTATCCTGTATGTTGTAATTTTAACTTTCTCCATGCATAGTATAGGGGAAAGTATTGTTTTCATGAAAAAAATCTACTTCGAGATTTCAACGGAAATAAATTTATTATTATGTAACCTATTTGTAATTTTAGAAATATTACAGATATGGAGAAAGTCATATGGTGGCCACATCTGATTTTTCTGATCGATTTTCAGGTCTATTATTAGCCTACTTTCCAAAATATGGAAAGTAGTCTTATGAGAGCGCCTCGGTATCCGTGTGTGTCCCAAACATCTTATTCATGAATTAACCGAAGTGTCCCCCATGATTTTATGCCTTCCAACAAATTATTTAATCCCTTAATTGGGCCACCATGTGTAAACCGTCGGCCCCAACAATTCTCCAATTCTTCTTAGTCAGAACTCTCCAAACTATGGCCTGCGGGTGGTTTCATGACGTTTGACGTACTGCTAATGCTCTACTGCAATTTCACCTACTTTTTCATCTACTTTATTATTTTTATTAATATATATAAAAGCCTAAATCTGTTGGTTGGAACCCTATATGGGATTTTCCATAAGAGGGATCTTAAATACACCTCTTTCACACTTGCAGACTTACTTTCTTTTGCAAAATTAAATTAGAAGTAATTGACGCACGATCTTCAGATAAGAACCAATTTAAAGGAAATTAAATGAATATTCTTATTCTTATCGTCGATTGTTGTTTTTGAATCGAATTCGCTCACATTAAGCTAAAATATTCTAAAATTTGTCAAAATTTTGCATTTGCATTGAAACGTTCCCTTGGCGATCACCAGCATTGTTGTTCATACAGAAAATCAACATATCTGGTGAGTCCTTAAGAGCTAATTTTTCTCGAAATAAAACGTTAAAGATGTTGTCAACTTAGTTAAAATCTGACATTTTAATATTAACAAATATAATAATGCACTATTAACATAGATTTACAAATATATGTATGCTATGAGTGGGTTTATACTTCGACGAACCTGTTTTTCTCACAGATAGTTTTATACTGTTTTTTCGAGAACGAGAAACTAGGATACCATTAAAGTTTGTGTAAAATACATTCCCACTCAAGGTAGGCTTAAGAATGACGATCGAGTTTTTACTTTAAACGTTTTTTTATAATGAAATTTTGTAATGAAATGTTAAATTGTTTTTGTTATTTGTTTCATAATTTAATACATTAAATATATTGAATCCAAAAATATTTTAATTCACATTATGCGTTTTTTATTATTTTCGTTGTTAGTATTTGTTTCATTTCCACATGTTGCTTTAACTTGATAAAATAACACAGAAAGTTATTAGCTAATTTTTTCTGCATAAAACATTAAAGATGTTGTTAACTTAGTTGAAATCTGATTACGTTTTAATATTAACAAATATAATAATGCATTATTAACAGAGCTTTACAAATACATGTATGCTCTACGAAATTAAGATGTTACAAAATATGACTGTATGTTTAAATTATTATTATTAAAATATATAAAATCCTAAATCTGTTGTTTTGTTACAAATTATCTTACCCAAACATTTAAAAACCTCCAATTCGTTCTAAACCAGCAATCCAGGATGTCAGCATTAAAATTAATAATTTAAGGACATTTATACAAGATTATAAATACAAAAAAGCTTTTCTTCTGGGAAATAAATTGTATATTCTTTTTGTCTTACTATTAAATATCAAAAAATATATTAAAGTGAAAACCTTATCTTATCTAATGTTCGTATAAGTCTCAGATTTAGCTCACTTCCTTCCAATATAGTTTAATATATTAAGTTCCAATTTTCCCGTTGAAATTCAACGGGATTTTACTCTAGTTATACCTATAAAATTTGACATAAAAACCAAATCACTTTCTTATTTTTAGCCTACTTTACAAAAAATAGAAAGTAGTCTTATGAGATCGCCTGGGTGTCCGTGTGTGTGTGTGTGTCCCATAAACATCTCCTTCATAAATGAACCGATTTGAACTAAATTTGGTACGTAGAATATGCACAGATATTAATGTCCAAAATGACATATTTGGACCGGATCAACTCTGCAGGAGTGCCACAATTGCACAGTAAAACTTTTCGGTAATTATGAATTTGGAAGGAATTGGCACAACCGATGTCAACAAAATTTTCTATGAAGTTGGCATGCAACATAAAATAACAAAATCAAGATGTTTAGTATAGATATAGAAAGCAGGGCTGTCACAATACAAGGAATTAAAAAATATATATTTTTACACGTATTTGTTTTGAACTGTTCACATCAATTGTAACCAAATTTAATACTTATAATACACACACACATACTAAACCATACTAGCATATTTTTAACCGAATGAGCCAAAAAGGGGTGCCACAATTAAAATTAAACTCTTTCAGTAATTAAGGATTTGGAAGAAATTGGCAGAATGGATTTCAATTAAATTTTTTATATAAGATTTGTATAACATACCACAATGAAATCAAGATGTTAAAAGCGGAGCTAAAGAGCAGAGCTACCACAATAAAAAGTTAAATAATATTTTTTACACGTATTTCTAGAGAACTGACATAATGGATTTTAACAAAATATAGTATATTTAATCTTCATACAAATACATAACCAATATGTCATATTTCAACCGAGTCGACTAAACAGGGCTACCATAATATCAAGGTTAGTATTTTTCTGTAACTATAAATTTGGAGGGTATTGGCTGAAGGGATTTCAAAGAAATTTCATTTGTAGGGTGAGTATAGAATGGGAAAACGAGATGGATATGTTTAGAATGGATCAAAAAAGCAGGGCTACCACAATATAAGGAAAAATAATTTTCTGAAATCAATACAAATATATTACTTTAAGATTTTACTACGGTGAATTTGACGAAAAGCACTTCTGTACCACGGGAAACCTGTGTACACCACTACTTGTGATATATTAAAATTGTATTAAAAGGAAAATAGGCGGATTAGTTCTTTCCAGAACTACTTGTTTTCTTATGCTTGACAGATTACAAATGCTGCTCCAAATCTAATTTTACCCAACCTGCTACCGATATTGTTTGCAAACAAATAGAGCAATATGCTTCATGCTCATTCTTTTTGCTTTTAAGCATTTTAAATGCTCTGTGCAAATTCTCATAAAATTTACATTATTTCTTAGTGGAGGCGATTCAACTACCTGAAAGGTATAATATATTTTATATGGTAGACCACCAGATTTGGCAGAAATACTCCATATTTTAAGAAAATATAAACAAATATAAATTCACAGTAATATTATTATCACATATGATTCTACAATATTTATTTATGTAAAAGTTTAGCAATGGTAGTTATGTTAAAAATTTTATGAATTTTACTAAGTTTAACCTTATTCTCTCCAGATATGAAAAAAGTATTTGAAATTAATAAGGGTTATATTTATTTAAATTTAACTTATGATACAAGGTTTTGTATGATCAAAATATTAGTTTTTTTTTAGGTTTTCCTGCATAACCTTAATTTTATTCCAGCTTTCTTGAAAACAATTTCCACTCTAATTTGTGATGCATAGCAGGAAAATATTAAAACACATTTTTAGTTGACAAAAAAGGCATTTTCATGTTCAAGGAAGGAAGCGACTCGGAGCGGTTGATCGTGGAAATAATTTACTATCTATGAATAAATAAATAAATTGAATGAAAAGCAGCGATATAATGCGAATCCAATATGTTTGGCCCAAAATAGAGGATAAAAGATGGCAAACTCAAAAAGCAATACTTTCCCCTATACTACATAAGGAGAAAGTAAAAAGGGAGAGGACAACATTTTTCATTGAAAAAAAGAGATCAGATCCTCTAAAAAGAAGTATGGTTACCTTAATTATAAGAAACTCACATTTTCTTATTATATTAAGATAAATTGTACTTCAAATAAAACATTATATTTTAAGTTTCGAATGTTTTGGAAGCTTTGTCATATTTTCAGAGGTCTTAATGACTCTTAAGGCAAATTTTGCAATAAGCAGATTGAGAATACATTTTGTTGAAAGAAGATCGCAATTTCCGTCTGGAAGGCAATATTTCAAGTTTTTTGTGTGAACAAATCAAAATTCGATAATTCTTCTCTTATTCTGTTGATGACATGCGCAAAACAAAACAAGATACAAGACAACGAAAAGCTAGTGTAATTCTATAGACCTGTCCTGTCCTGAGAGACCTGTAAAAAAGATCGTTCAAGCAAAATAAAATGAAGAAAGAAGCTATGGTGCCCAAATCCCACACAGTGTTGTCGGACGAGCCCAATTCCCGATTTACAGAAAAAGGTTAGGTGCGCTCGTCCCGCTCTGCACAGCGGTTTCATTCAACAGATTCGATACTACATAGGAAGTATAGCAAGAGTATCTGCCTATAGAAATCGATACAAACATATCCAAATATAGTTGCTTCCGAAATATCGTTTGCATACGTATATACGACGATAAACTTTCTGTACCAATGTAATAAAAATTATACGAATTTTCCTCGTGAAATCCCCATGATGTAAAAAATATTTGCCGAGAATTGCAGGAAAATAATAGTGAATCAGATTTTTTCCACGCATACACAAACAAAAAGTAAGCAGGAGGAGGATGAAAGGAAGAGAATAGAGAGAGGAATAGGATAGAGGAAGGAGAAAAGGGGAATATTGGGTAGAAGGTGGATACAGGGAGGACGGAATAGGGGAAGGATATAAGGAGGAGAAAAGAGTGAAGATAGAAGAAAGAAAATAGAGGAAAGACGATAGAGAGGAGAAGAAGAGAGAGTGGAAAGGGGGATTGGGGGGGAAGAGGAGGAATAGGATAGAGCAGTGATTCCCAAACATTTTTAAACCGCGGCACACTTACAAAGATAAAGAGGATTTTGCAGCACCCCAGCCTTGTAACAAACTTGAAATATTTTTAGATACGAGAACTACAACCCTTGGACACATCCATTTGATGATGCTACTGAATAATCAATTTATTAGAAGAAACATTAGTGCTCTATTACCCACCAAAAGATGCAAATCGTTGATTTATTTACTAAACAAAGATTTTCGCGGCACCCCTACAAATCTACTGCGGTACATATTTTGGGAACCACTGGGATAGAGCGTGGATACATAGAAGGAGAATGGAGAAGAGTAGAGAGGGAGGAGAGAGTTTGAAAGAGGATTTCTTAGAAGGGCAGAAACGGAATGCAAGGGTGGTGGGGTGAAAGGGTCGCTGAGGAAAAAGGCGAGCGGACCACGCCACCTGCCCCTCCGCCATTTCCGCCCTCAGAATCCCTTTCGCATCTGCCTCCCACATCTTCGACAGACGAGGAGTAAGGAAAAGGACGGGAGAGGGGTGGAGTAAGGAGGGGAGAGGAGGGCGAAGAGGGAAGGACGGGGAGGAGGGAAGAGGAGGGGGAGGAGGGAAGAGGAGGGAAGAGGAGGGGGAGGAGGGAAGAGGAGGGGGAGGAGGGAAGAGGAGGGGGAGGAGGGAAGAGGAGGGGGAGGAGGGGGAGGGTATATGAGGGGGAGGGGATAGGAGGGGGAGGGGTAGGAGGAGAGAAGAGGCGGGAAAGGAGGAGGGGAGAGGGAGGAGGGGAGTGGGAGGAGGGATGAGGGAGGAGGTCAGTTTCGGTTCGAAAAGTTGTTTGAGGTGGTAGAAGGGGGTATAGTATTGCAAGGGAGCCTAGGAGGAAATTCGTTAAATATGAATCATATATTTCAAAAGGTTATACAATCTTTTCTAAAAGAGGAGATGAGAAGTACTAGGATGGCACACGAGTGCCCGTCTCATTCCCCTCCTTCCCTCTCCTCTCCATCCGTTCCTTCCTCACCCCTCCTCCCATCTTTGCCACCTCCAATCCTCCAACCCTCTCCCCCAAAGCATCACAAAGCATCGCTTCTTCTTCCGTGCAACGCATCTTTTACGCCAGGACGCGCCTCCTTCGAATCGCGAATTCACTGAATTACTCGGACTTTATATGCTCGCGGAGGTCGCTTGCCGCATCCTTTTCTCTCGCCACACCCCCTTGAATCTCCCACTCCCCTTCCCGCTCCCGTAATTCACCTATGCGACTCCGTGATGACCACGTGGGATTTTTACCGTAAAGTGGATAGTTGGCCCGCCATATCTCCCGTGCGGACGAAGGAGAGCGAAGTAAAGTGGGGGCGGAAGGAAGGGAAGGCGAGAGGCGGAGGAGGGAAGGGTGGAGAGGGAGGAAGAGAGGGGAGGAAGAGAGGGGAGGAAGAGAGGGGAGGAAGAGAGGGGAGGAAGAGAGGGGAGGAAGAGAGGGGGAGGAGGGGAGGGGAAGGAGTGGGCGTGATACGAGAATGGAAGGAGGCTGCGTGGGGGGATTACTCTGCCAGGTAACGGGAATTGTGTCATGCGCACTGACGGAAGGAAGGAATCGATTGAATGGGCAGAGTAAGAGAGAGTGAGAGTGGAAGAGAGAAAGAGAGGAGGGAGAGAGTTCCGAATGTAGGTTACGAGCTTACGGGATGTGGAAATTAAATCAAATACTATTTGCCGACAATTTGGTAAGATATGTGTGGAAAATCCATCGATATCATGTGCGATGCGATATATGTATAATACAACTACCGAGTGAGCCGACCTAATTGAATTTCCATGCTAATTTATTTGACGTGAAGGCAATTCGTACGAATGAAAGATCTTCAATAGAGATTTTTAGTCGGATTTATCCTCGCGGCCAAAAAGATAAAAAATAACTTCGCTGAATCATTTCATGTTTTTTGAGTTAATAAAATTATATACACCACGAAACAGTTAAGTATCTGATATGAGCATTTAGACTATGTCAGGCGACCATTAAGGCAATTCGGCGGCTTTTGTTAAAGTGGAGGATTGGCAGGGGAGGACTATGGCGTCTAATTTTAATTACATATGCATATTTGAGCCGATTGTATCATTTGTTTAGTTAGAGCAGAAAATAAAAATTTCCGAAATTATTGGGTAATATTGCAAAGGAGTAGTTACTTGTGCAACCCATAAATAATTTAAAGGCTGCATTCCTTAGATAAATCGTAACATCGGAAGCTGCTAATTAACATCTTTGTATAGATAATTCTTCTTTATCTTTACAGAAATGGTAAACCTTATTGACGATTCACTCATTTTTCAAAGCCTACAGCCGAGCGTAAAGCTGTCGCAAAATTCATGATAATTCGGTTGAATGTGGACTTCGTAAACAGCGCTTAATGAAATTCAATCATCCATCCTCATTGATTTGTTTGTTTGCATGTATTCTTCAACGAAAAAGATCGATTTGTCATTTGGATCTCTTAATGAAATGTAAAATTGCCCAAATTAGACTTCTCAATCAATTCAGACAGCCTCATTAGAGGATTCACCTTTTCCGATAAAAAAATTCCCCGTAGCACATCACATTTCTATTAAAAGAGAACTCTAAATATCCAATTATTATGCATGAGCTATTTCGGATTAAATAGGAATAGGATTTCGCTTATAGACGAACCTATGAGACATCACCCGCCGTGACTATATTACAAGCGATGGTTTCCTATTTCGCAAATTCGACGATTTACATATTCCACCGAAGAAGTTTCAGTCTTTCGAGAAACGTGCTTACACTTCTCTCGGATTTACCCTGGCCAAGACAATATCCCCAATAGGTCACGCCTCATGCGGCTCCCGTGCAAACTAAAATTTTGATTTGGGTTTCGAATGCAGTTGATTTTACCTCCTTGCTATTGCTTTAGATTTAAATGCAGAGTTGCCGACTCTCCTGGAACGATACTGCTGAAAATGCAAGTTTTCTCCGGTAGGCTGACCTAGCCGTCCCTCCGAGAATCTGCTTTAATATTTCTATGTACATATATATAAATCTAGTTTCCTTAACACAACACTCATAATTCCTAATAGATACACCACTTTGTGGTACTGACTTAACCGCCAGGGGCAGCGGTCGTTTAAGATGTTGAGGGGGTTGCAGGTGAGGCCAACATAAAAATTGGAACAATGCGTGCATCTCAGGAGGTAAATAATTGAGGGTGGTGTAGTTGGTAGGAGAAGTTATTGGGTAGGTCAGGGGTGGCAAACCTGGAGCTGTGCAGGAGCCACAATACTGCCATACACATCACCGAAGAGCCGCAGTAATATGTAATGAACTGATAAAAAAATTTAACACATAATGTAGCTGCTGACGCATATAATAATAATAATAAAAACTAAAGCTTACTCATTTATTTGGTGGGACTTCTGGTAATTTTTTAATTCAACAATTCCCTTACACATTATAATCAGAAAATTGCTATATATATATATAAGGCAGAAAAAGTTTTCAAGAGCCCCATATCAACTCTCAAAGAGTCGCATACGGCTCCGAAATTTCTGGTTGGCCATCCCTGGGGTAGGTGATGTTAGTAGTGGGGCTGGAGAAGGAAATGCATGGCGGTATTATTGGACATGTGAGGTATTGGGGTCTACCGCAGGGATGAGATCCGCATGGGTGCATGGGAGTGGGTGCTGGGGGTTCCTTTTTCCAAAAAATGTTAGCCGGATTAGGGGGTCGGCGGAAGGAGAGAGAGGAGAGGATACGCGGTTTTAGAAATGGGACCTGGTGAGGGGAAGAGATGAGTATTCAGTAGGCAGCTTTTAGAATATTTCTCAGAATATCGTGAACGCCGAAGTAAAAACGGTGGTTTGGGTGAGATGCGGTAGAATCGGTGATTGCGTGGGTACTGGGGTGGGAGTTAGGGGTGGTGGGTGAGACTGCCCGCCGGATTTGGTCCTGCGCAGAATAAATGCATGTTTGAGGGTGGAGCAATACTCGGACAGCGAGTCTCTGTCGCAGCAGATTCTCCACCCTTGGCGGGCTAGGGCTTAGGGAATTGAGGTTTTGGTGTGGAGGGGATAGCAGCTGTCGAAGTGGAGATACTGAAGGCGGTTGGAGGGCTTGAGGTGTATGCTGGTGTGGATTCTGTTTTCCCGGACGGAGAGATCGACATTCAGAAAGGCGATGTTGGAAGCAGAGGAGTGGTGGGTGAAGGAGAGCGTGGGATGGGAAAAGAGGCGTCATAGAAAGGACTGTAGGGAGGCAGGTCCATGCGTCCAGAGAAGAAAAATGTCGTCAGTGTACTTCAGCCATAGGAGTGGTCTGGGGTATATGTCAAGAAAGCGTTCCTCCCATTCACCCAAGAAGACATTGGCGTAGGAGGGTACCATGCGAGTGCCCATCGCTTACCTTTTATTTGTAGGTAGTGGCGCCCTCTGAAAGATAAGTTTTTCTGGAGCACCATTTCAGTCAGCTCCGTTAGGAGAAGCTTCCTTATCCCAAAAACTTGTTGCCATCCATATATACAGGGTGTTTCAAAATTAAGTGTAAAACATTTAGGGACATATTCTAGATGACAAAACAAGACTAAAATGCCCTATGACAATATTTCTGAAAACTCTTTATTTCGGAGTTATGAATCAATGAAACTTTAAAGAAGTCATACAAGTCAGTGCAACATTAAATTAAATTACCTTTCAAACAAGCATACAAACATAACGATTGTTCATAATTAAAATAAATGTTCGAACAGATGTGTGGAGAATCCCTACTTGTACCATTTCAAGAATTTATTTCTCGATGCTCTCTCCATACGGTTGAGGTCGCCCTTACCCTGTGGCACGGCGACATGAACCGCGTTCCCTCAAATGCCTATCTGGAGCTGCAAATGTCTGATGGTTTGGCAATCTTATATTAGAGAAACATTTGTGGTACAATCGCCTTGCATCAAGTGACTATATATATATATATATATATATATATATATATATATATATATATATAGATGTCAACAAGGTGTTGGGATGAGGAAACCCAGTGAGCACTCACCAATCAGACGACTTCAGGTTGGCGAGGCCCCGGGGATGTCGAAGCGACACACGTAAAATAACACAAAAACACAGAAACATCACAAACGTAAAGCTTTCGGAACTACTCCTTCTTCAGCTACAGAGAGAGAACTGATGGCGGTGACACTGGGTGGAGGCATGGGGGTGGAAGGGTAGTGCGGAAAGGTCGAGGATTGGAGGAAACGGAGGGGGTTGGGGATGGGTAGGGTGTTGGAAGAAGACAGAAAGGGTGTGAAAAGCTATCGAAGGTTGAGGCCTGGGGGAGTGAAGGAGTTTAGGAGATGGATATGCGAAAGCTCCCACTGACGGAGTTGGGGAGCCGAAGCATTGTCGGGGAGAGCGCGAATGACTCTCACTGTGAAGCAGTTGTTGAACTTTAAATTATGTTTGTTCGCATGAACGGCCACCGGCAGCGGTCGTTTGAGAATGACGCTGTTGCGGTGGCCATTCATGCGGATGTTGAGGGGATTGCTGGTGAGGCCAACATAAAAGGCGGGACATTTTTTACGTGTGTCGCTTCGACATCCCCGGGGCCTCGCCAACCTGAAGTCGTCTGATTGGTGAGTGCTCACTGGGTTTCCTCATCCCAACACCTTGTTGACATCCATATATTCATTTTACCTTTCCTTTTCCGTAAGTTGTTATATATATATATATATATATATATATATATATATATATATATATATATATATGCTTAAGGAAGAGGAAAGGTATATGGGATAAATGGATGGAAAGAAGTTATTGGGATAAGGAACCCCAGTGAGCAATCACCAATATGATGACTTCAGGTAGGAGAGCTGCTAGGTGTGTCAAAGTGACACACGTAAAACGAACACAAAAAACTCGGAAGCTTTCGGGGACGATCCCTTCGTCAGCACAGAAGAGAGACAACTGATGGCGGTGACACTGAGTGGAGGCATGGGGTGGAAGGGTAGTGCGGAAAAGTTGGGGATTGGAGGATACGGACGGGGTTGGAGAATGGTAGAAAGGGAGTGAAATGCTAGTGAAGGTTGAGGCCAGGGGGAGTGAAGAAGTTTAAAAGATGGATATGTGCAAACTCCCACTGACGGAGTTGGGGAGCTGAAGCATGATCGGGGAGAGCGCGAATGGCATTCACCGTGAAGCACTCATTAAATTTAAGGTTGTGATTGTTCGCATGAACGGCCACAGGCAGCGGTCGTTTAAGAATGACGCTGTTGCGGTGGTCGTTCATGCGAATGTTGAGTGGATTGTTGGTGAGGCCAACATAGAAAGCGGGACATTGGGTGCATCTCAGGAGATAAATGATATTGCGGGTAGTGCAGTTGGTGGGAGAAGTTATGGGGTAGGTGATGTTAGTTGTGGGGCTGGAAAAGGAATTGCAGGGGGGAATTTATTGGGCATGTGAGACATCGGGGTCTACCGCAGGGGTGAGATCCGGCAGGGTGCAGAGGAGTGGGTGCTGGGAGTTCTTTTTTCCATAAAATGTTTGCCAGATTAGGGGGTAGGCGGAAGGAGATGAGCGGTGGTCTAGGACATGGAACCTGATGGGGGGAGGATGTGAGGATAGGGTTTTAAGATATTTATCAAAATATCGTGGATAATATCCACTACTTCGCGATTCCAGCAACGGTTGCACTTTTCTCCTCTTACTTTTACTACTGCTCTCACTAAAAAGCTTCACAGGGAACTAACTTCCTGTGATTGTGTAGCAGCAATCCTTCCCCAAACTTCTTCGGATAAATTTTAATTCTATCGCGAGCCACTGAGTATTCATCTAAAAATGTCTACAACTTTTTCTCTAATGATGAATTATTTTTGATGAAAACAATTTAATTGTATTTCTGATATTTTTATGGATATCATCAGGACAACCATGAAGGCCAAATATTCAGATGATGTAATAAAAAATATCGTCATTTCGCGTCTTTCTACTGCTTTGTAGCTAAGTGTCGAAAAATTGTTTTCGGGAAACTGTACGCCTCGTCGCTGCAAAACTTTAATACCGGTAAATAGCGCAAAGATGCGCAGAAACTACAATCAGAATTGTTAACGATAAGGTTCACATAATACAATGGCATGAGTTTTATGGTGGTATCTCGTGGTACTTCTTTTGTGTCTCGTTAAACATGTAGTATCCTAATTTCTTTAGCATTATATTTTGTTATATTTATGTTATATTATATAATGCTTAAAGTCATGTACTCTACAAAATAAGATAAAATGTAAAGAAAAATACCGGTATCTACAACGCCCATGTCACAAATCAAAAGAAATAGCCCACTCACTGACAATTATCGCTCTTCATACTACGCTCTCGAAAACGTTACTGCTTAAAATAAGCATTCACCTTCGTCAGATAACATTTCATAAACGACTGCTGAGCCAATGCGCAGTTGCCAGACTATCAAATAAACACGACCCAATATACTTTGTACATTCAGCAACAATACTTAATATCGCTTGATATTAATTAATAATAGTCGAAAATTGATTTTTGTCCAGCTAGATTGGGCAAATTGCAAACTGTGCATCGGCCGGAAGCTATGTGAATTTGCGATGGAAGTCGCGTGAACTACATTACAATTCTCTCAATTTGCTATATAAATCTCCATGGGTCAATTCGACTTCGATGAAACTTTAATTATATTACTCGGCGTTTCTGACGTTGGTGAAGTATCGAACATAAGTGGAAGAAAAAGTCAGTCAGTCACGTCAGTCCGAATTCGATGAAAGTTGAAATATAATACTCAGTGTTTATGACCTTTGTAAAGTATCAAACAGACGTGGAAAAAATAATTTTAAACAAATAAAAGTGAAAAAAGTACGTATTTTACAGATAAAATATAAATCATTATTTTTTGTTATTATAATCCTGCAACAAGGCAGACTGACGGACCCCACAATCGCTGTTGTTACCAGCCGCCGCAATCCTGAAAGTCTCAACTTTCTAGCTCTTCTCGTAGTTTCAAAATTTCGCGTACGGACGGACGCACGGACGAAGTGAAAATTTAAGCGATTTAAAAATAAATAACGCTAACAATGAGATGTGATCGATGAAAGTGAATTTAGAAGTGAAAAATTGCAGTGTCTTTTTTATTATTTACTCACTATTTCTCCAACAAGTGTTGGATCTGGAAGGGCGTTTTCATCCCCTGGTATTTTATAAACAAAGTTTAGATCAACAATTGAGGGAAGAATTGAAGAGCAAATTACATATAGCGCTTTTTTCTTGTTTTAGAATTATGACGTCATCATACGATTACATATTTCGTTGAGATCGACGACCTCGTAATATCTTTTATATATAAATGCACCATGTCTGTCCGCCTGTCCGTACCCCTTTTATCTCTTGAACAATTTGTTATAGAGAAATGCTGTAAACGCCATTTTGTTTCGGCCAACTAGGAGATACCGGGACAATTTTCGTTTACAGAAGTGTTCAACTCCAGACCAACATCTCTATTCTCCATAAAATAACACGTAAAGATCGTTTTTTCGACGTGAAGGCTTATTTTATTTTTCAAATTTAAATTAGAAGTAATTGACGTTCGATCTTCGGACAAAAACTATTTTAAAGAAAAATTAACATAAATTCTTATTATTTTCGTCGATTTTTGCCTTTGGTTCGAAATCGCTCGAATTTTGCGTTTTAATTACATATTTTATCAAAATATAGCGTTTTTACTAAGAAGTTTCCTTGGCGAGAAACAACATTGTTTAGCTCGAGATACTCATTTTTGTCTCAATCCGCATAAGCATACGCGTTCATATATTGTTTAATAATATCTTATGCATATCATTTTTCTATAGATATAATTTTTGGGGGGAAATTACACAAATCGTGAACGTGTCAGCACTTTGTTTGACTACCTATTTCAACACCTCAGCCAAAAGGAAGTAACTGTCTGAAAAGCTGCTATAAAGCTCTGTCAGATGAAGCAAAAGAAGATCGGTGTTGCAAACTGGAAATGTGACGGACTTCAAACTATAAAAATAACTTTAAACTTCTCGAAGGAATTGCGTTACAATAATGCTATGTACACCGCAGCCCAACAACGTCGAAAAATGGTATTCCAGGAAAAGTGGAACTAATACCAGTGGCGGCTTGTGATCTGAGATGTAGGTGAAGTGTTATAACATGAAAATCCATAAAAATAAACTGATGTGGTCAACACATGACTTTCTCCATATTTATATGGCAAATTACATGTTGTTAACTCTGGGATCGTTGTCAATATTTACTTCCTGTTGACAATTAAGAAAAGAAAAAGTAGTGTTACTAAGACATAACTAAGCTTCAATTGTTAACAATAGTCTTCGGTAGGTGGCGTGGTGGTGGCAGCTAAAAATATAAGATACTCTTAAACAGGTTGTAGAAAATGAAATTTCCAACAACTTTTATTCCACTACAATTTTACATTTATCAAATATTAAAGCAAATATTTTAAAATAACGGATAAGTGACAAGAGCAAACACAAACTTCTGGTAGACCGATTTTTAGCAAAAACTAATCAGATCTTCTAACCTTTATAAAAATGTTAAATATAAAATTTTGCGTTGACCTGATTAATAGTTTTTGAATTAGAGCGCCCACAAAAATCTATCACATACAGACCGACAGACAGACAGACATCATCGCGAAACTAGTCAGAACGTGTTCAGGGAACCTTAAAACGTATTACCGTTGAAATCTCGAGTTCGATTTTTTTCATGAAAACAATACTTTCTCATACTACGCATAAGGAGAAAGTAAAAACTTACCCTACTCTTTATAGATCAGATCAATTCTCCTACAAGCACAACAGTCGATGATGGTATCGAAGAAAGGATGTTTATCCACAAGTTTTGTTCTCTTTGTATTGCGATATTAGCTAAAGACGATAATCTTTGTTGCGAAATAGAGTCCCTTAAGTAATTTCTTATTCTTTTTAAACAGGAGAAATAGGAGTCTCTAACAAATTACATACTAAATCATTTTCTGGATTCTGGAGTGTGAAGTGTGAACGAAACCCTCCTCACGAAGTAGCGCTTGACATCACCCGTTGCCATAGCAACCGTCCTTCCTCGCCTATCCTAGCATAGCACGTCCATTCCGGGAAGACGTGCTTTCAGTCGGAGCTCTCAGCTCTTCACTTTGCTTTCCTGCATTTGTGATGTTATTTTAAACAGAATACTCATACTTTTGGCTTGCACATCTGCCTAATTATTAAAAAATAAAGAGTTGGAATGAAAACAAATCAATTTAATGGTACGATAAATTATTTGTTTTATTTAAACATTTTAGATGAAATGCCACTTCCCTCACTTCACCTGGCGAGGAAAGATTTTCATTGTGGTCAAACTTGGCGCCTTTTTCGAGAGACACTTGTGGCGGTCACCTCATCGGCTCACCTATCGGCACTACTCTGTGTGCATGTACTATATAACATATATATATATATATAACTGAAATTGATGGAATAATATGATCCGAAGATCCTATGCAGACAGGCATAAGCTGTAAAGGTGGGAATAATTTTGAAACGAGAAAAAAGTCTGCTTTGACCGGGAATCGAACCCGTGTGGAAGACCCGGGTTCGATTCCCCGTCATAGCAGACTTTTTTCTCATTTCAAAATTATTCCCACATATCATCATCATCATAGGTAGTCTGTCCGTAGACAGGTCCGTGATTATTCTTGGTTAAACTTAGTTCTCCATATACTCCTATTTTCCGCTGTCCTCTTTATATCTTGATAACTCTCTTTCCCTTTCAAATCGTCTATCAGCTGAAACCTTTTCCTACCTCTTTCCCTTTTCCCATCTAGTTTTCCTTCTAACACGTCTTTAATCATACTCTCTCTCCTCAGGTAATGTCCAACCCAGTTAGCCTTCCTCTTTCTGATAGTCTGTATAATCATTCGCTTCTCTCCTATTCTTCGTAGCACTTCATCGTTTTTCATCCTATCTGTCCATTTTATCTTCAGCATTCTCCTCCAAGTCCACATTTCAAAGCTTTCCAAGTATTTGATGTCATTTTTCCTTAGCGTCCATGTTTCTGCCCCATACAATGCTATACTCCATACGTAGCATTTTATCAACTTCTTGCGGATATCTTCCCTTATATTCCCTGTAAGCAGTTGTTTCTTTCTCCTGAAAGCCGCTTTTGCTTTTCCTATTCTAGTTTTGATCTCATCCGTACATTTTGCCTCTCGTGTTATGATACTTCCAAGGTATTTATATTCTGAAACTTGTTCTAATGGCTTTCCCCCAATAGTTATGTTCAGATTCTCTTCTTTACCCGATATTCGAATGACCTTGGATTTTTCTGTATTTATTTCCATACCGTATTTTCTACCTGTTATCACTAGTCTATTTATCATTTTTTGTAGCTCCTCTTCCTTTCTTGCTAGAAGTACTTGATCATCTGCGTATTTCACTGTTCTTATAATCCTTCCTCCAATTTTTAAATCCCCTGTGCCTTCTAAAGCTTCTTGCATTAGACTTTCTCCATATATATTGAATAGGGTTGGCGATAGGCAGCAGCCTTGTCTTACTCCTCTACCGATATTTATTCCGCAGGTGTCCACATTCTCAAACCTGACCTTTACAACTTGATTCTCATATAGATTCCTAATCAGTCTCCTGTCTTTCCAGTCTACACCTATATCCTTTAATATCTTCATCAACTTTACCCAATTTACTCTATCAAAGGCCTTCTGCCAGTCTACGAAACATGCGCAGATATCTTGACTGTATTCTATTGCCCTTTCTGATATGATTCTAACTACTCCTATAGCATCTCTAGTTCCTCGTCCTTTTCTGAAACCGAATTGATCTTCCCCTATTATTTCTTCTGCCTTTTTCTCCAGCCTTTTATTAAGAATCCTCGTGATGATCTTCGATGTGTGTGACAGAAGGCTTATAGTTCTGTAATCTTTACACTGCATTGCCTTTGGCTTCTTCTTTAGAGGGATCATTGTTACTTCTAGGAAATCCTGAGGCCACTCTCCCGTGTCGTAAATCTTATTAATTAATTTCGTGATCACTTTTAGTCCTTCTGATCCTAAGACTTTAAGTATCTCAGCCGGTATTCCATCGCTGCCCGTGGTTTTCCCCTTCTTTAGTTCCACTATCGCCTTTTCTACTTCGCTCTCCATAATACTTGGTCCTAAGTTGTCTTTTTCAATGTTTTCCTCATTTTCCAGTTCTATTTTTGCCGCTCCTGCCTGTTTGCTGTATAATTCTTTAATGTATTCTTCCCATACCTGTGCTACATCCTTTGTTTCTGAGACTATCTTCCCATCCGTATTCATAATTCCTTTACCACAAATTCCATTAGACTTCTTATCTTCTAATTCCAGTGCCCTAGCGTACATCATATCGTACCGTCCTAACTTCTCCATTTGTTCTATTTCATCACATTTTCCTTTTATCCAATTTTCTCTAGCTTTATCTGTTACCCTTCTCAACTCATTGTTTATACGCCTATAGTTGGCTCTACCTTCTTCACTGTTAACGTTTTTCCATTTTCGTCTCTCATCCATTTTCTCCAGCATTTCCTTCGTGATCCATGGTTTTCTGATTTTCTTCTCTTGTTTTCCAATCCCTTTATCTAAGGTATCCTTGATACTGGTTTTAATTTCATCCCATTCTATATCAACGGTCTTCGGTTTGTTTTCCAACTTTCTTAGGTTATCTTCCAACTTCATGCTGACTACATTCTGCCTTTCTTTCAGTTTTTCTAGGTCCCAGGTCTGTCTTTCTCTTCTCGTTTTTCTTATTTGTTTGAGCTTTGTACTCATGTCAAGTATTAGAAGACTGTGATCTGAATCAATGTCTGCTCCTTGCAATGCCTTGGCGTTCTTTATGCTGTTCCTGAATCTTTGTTTTACAAGGATGTAATCTATTTGGCATCTCATTCTATCTCCTGGGCTTTTCCATGTGTATAACCTTCGTTTATGGTTTTTGAACCATGTATTAGTCACTACAAGGTCATTATTGATGCAGAATTCTACGAGTTTCTCCCCTCCTCGATTTCTCTTCCCAAGTCCGTATTGCCCGACAACATTTTCTTCCTGTCCTTCTCCGACTATGCTGTTCCAATCTCCCATTATTATGCAGTTTACCTTTCCTCTTCCGTCTTCTTCGTAAATTTCATTAATTTGCTCATAGATCTCATCTATTTCTTCATCGTCATGAGCTGACGTTGGCATATATACCTGGATTATCAGCATGTCCACTGGGACTGCTTTTAGCTTTATTGCCATCAGTCTATCGTTCGTTGCTATTATCTTTGTCACGCTTTTCATCATATCTTTCCTAAGTACCAGAGCTACTCCCCTTTCCCCACTATTTCCTCCAGATATATATAACTATTATTATAATAGCACTATATCCTCCTTCCTTTGTCCCGATAAATATTAATTCGATATAGTGAAATCTTGAAAGGAAAATCACAAAAGGTTGAAAGTGGAAATAAATAAATAATAGTAAGATAGTACAATTCTAATATTTTAATCGCATTTTATTTTAGCAAATATCTACATTGCACTTTAATTCTAAGAAAGCGGTAAATGGAAAGTGTTTAAATTAAATTCTTTAGGGGTGCCTACTTGTCATTTTGACGGGCAGTTCCTCTAGTAGTCTATAAATTCCCTTCAAAAACATTAAATCGATGATATGTATTAATATGTTTTCCATTTAAAAGCAGTGGACTCATTGCTATGGCAGCTTTATTTCCCATTATTATAAATGGGAAATTTTCCCTTTTTTAGATTAAAAACAATTGTTTCCTCTCTTTCGACATTGTTTTGAATCCTGTTTTTTTATACAAACCTCGGTCTTTCAGCTACAGAATTGTTTACGTTCCGAAGTTCTATCTTAATTGTAACTAATTTAAAAATGCAAATTTATAATGCCCTGTACCGATATTATGCTTTTCTTACGGGGGTAGAAATGAAACTAACAAGGCATCGATTACTCCTCTGCAGCTGATTGTAGATCCGCGAAATTTGCATCATGTTTATCCCTCATTTAGATCGCTCTATCCAGAAAATTTGGCTTCCTGAAGTTGCAGGATTCCAGAGACATTGGCGAGAACAGGCGGACGGACAGACAGACAAACCAAATGCATAAGAGATTTCTTTGTTCAAAAACAGCGTCAAAAATGAACGATAGTACTTTAGATTCGCTTTGTTTTTTTAAGAACCTACTTGTAAAATGTGCAAATCTCAATATTACAGTAGTTTTGACGGTTCCATCATAAGCTTACATTGGTTTATTAATATTTTTATCTCTCAATATTAAACGCTTCCTCTTCCACTCTGCATAACGCTTTTTAAACTCCTTCGCCCGGGGGCAAGTCACAGAGACACTCCCTTTGCTCCCTGCACAATTTTCCAGACAAACAATGAGGTGAACATGATAGAAACCCAAGCATACTATACTAGTATTTTAATTCGGCATATATTATAATATTATTATTGTTTATAAACAGAAACGTTAATTTTCGGTCCATGTGTTTGCGCCCCTCCAGTCCTGCGCCCGTGGGCAACTACCCTCTCTGCTCTCCCCTTGCTACGCCACTGAAATGTAAATTATGCAGAAATGCGTTAATCGCGCATTAAAAGTCAATTGCGATAAAAAAAAACCGAAAAAACACCCGAGCTCTACTCCAAGATATAATTTCTGTTTTCGGTAAGATAATACGCAAAAGACGATTTTTCGATGTGCAGGATTTCATTCTAGCGTAAATTAAAATTAGAAGAAATTAACCATGGATCCTTAGACAGGGACTTTTCAAGATGAATGATTCAAGTTTCTTCTACTTTTCGTCGAATTTTATCATCAATTCGAAATTGCTCAAGTTTAAATCACTTATTTTGGAAGAAATTTGCCTTATAACCGTTTCCTGCCTCGGCAACCACTACTGCCCGTTCCCAATGCCTCACAGAGCTCTCTCATTTTGTCGACAACTGAGTGTTAAAAACAAATGTTCCTCTCCCTGACCCTCATCGCTGAACCATCCACTCCTCCTTACATCATCTGCAACCATCCACTCATCACACACTTCTTGTTGAGCCCTTCTACTTCATTTGGTAGTAAAACTTTCATTTTCCAGAATGTTGTGAATGTGGAATGTTCAAAGACATTTCTGAGCATTTCTCTTTTGGGATAACGTTTTCAATGTGCCAATTACCGAAAATTTCAAGTGTGATTGTATTTTGCCGGGTAATCACCGTGTATCGCTGCCACCCGATTCCATAGCATCTATTTCATTACGGCTGTTGCCTAGGGCCCGATTTGGTGACTCATCGCTACAGATTAATTCATGAAATGTGTTTTCTTTAATTCGGCATCTTAATAGTATACCTGATTCATATCTCTTCATCGGAATCACTTCGAGTGGAGCACTGAAAATTCTCCTGCGGGAAATGCGCTTAATGTGCGCTTCTAGGGAGCATTGCTCCTACTTGCTCTAATCGATGCGTCTCGTGACAACAGCCGTCGGCACCCAATCCATCGATGTCCCCGGCGTAAGACCGAGTGCATTCACGAGTCAGGATTTCTCAACGCCTCAGGATTATATATATATATATATATATCATTAAAATTTCCTCGTTCTTTCTGATTAGAAGTAATTTTTTATTGCTTTCGGAACTTGACAAGTTTTCTCGGCCAGAAAAATAAATTTCATTTATGTTAGTCCTTAGATCGTATCTTGAATTTAGCTATTTTAATAACTTTTATATTAACCTCTCCTTCACACACACACATCTCTTCTCTATCTACATAAAACTCAACCTGTCTGGCTGGCAAGCTGGGAGTTTGCCGTTTCCTTCAAATATTTCTCGCTTAATATCTTCGGTCTACTAACAATAAGCCTAATGAACAGAAATTTTCAAAATCGTTAAACCCCCATGAGGTTATCCCTAGAAAAATAAACATCCCAGAAAAAGTCCCGGATTCGACTCCTGGAGACAATTATATTTTCCAATAAGTTTACACGGGATTTTCGATTTTTCATAGTGCAAGATTTTTTCTTTCATTCATCAAAATACGTAAATATCGACTAATTTTCTCCATTTTTGCTTTATTCGACGGTTAAACTATAAAATATCATATTCTTGCAATGTTTAAATGTTAAACTGAGGAATTTGTCAGAAATACGCATTTCTTTTCGAAATTTTATCGCTTTTTCGTGCTCTTTCCGGGTGTTGTCAAGGCGTCCCGCATTGTTGCCTCCGATTGAATTAGCGTCTATTAAACCTTCAAATAGACGAAAGAAGTACGTTAGTCGCTTCGCGCTTTTTATGAAGCATCGCAATTATTGTTGTAGCAACGTCAAACGTAATAAATTGTAACTTAATTAATTGCAGAGAAGTTTGATTGTATTGTTAACCCGTGTGTATTGGATTTTTTTAACCCTCAGAGTGCACCAGTCCTTTTGAGTGTTACATTTGTGCCCAAGTTGAGGAATAAACCCAGGTTAGATTTTTATTTTAGATTTTAGCCCACGTAACTTAACCATCCTAACACCTGGAGGAAAAACAACAAATATTGTTTACAAGGAAGTATTATAAACGAAAGATAAAGTATGATAATATATTACTATTTTAGATTATTTTCAGACAGCCTCCGGTAACTGGGTTTTATTTCGTTCTAGAACTTCTTTTTCAGTTATGTTATTTTAACCTTCAACAAAATAAATACTGTGCCGCTTTAATATCCCGAGCGAAGCCGGGTACATCTGCTAGTGTGTATATATATATATATCTGGATGGCAACAAGATGTTGGGATGAGGAAGCCCAGTGAGCACTCACCAATCAGACGACTTCAGGTTGGCGAGGCCCTGGGGATGTCGAAGCGACACACGTAAAAGAACACTAAAACAACACAGAAAAATCTCTTTCTCTCTGTAGCTGATGAAGGAATAACTCCTAAAGCTTCTACGTTTGTGATGTTTCTGTGTTGTTTTAGTGTTCTTTTACGTGTGTCGCTTCGACATCCCCAGGGCCGCGGCAAATCGAAATTAATTGCCATAAATGTTCCATCGTAACTTCTGTTAAAGCAAGAACAAAGAGATAGATTTCGAGTATAAAATCGATGGACTGAAAATCTAAGCAGGAGAGCATGTTAAATATTTAGGAGTCACCATTTGCCGCTAATAATACGGGTTAGTAGAGAAAAGTACGAGAATCATGTTATTTATCCCTAGTTAGACTACCAATGGAAAACGCTCCAAGTATATGGGGTTCGTACGAGAAGAGCTACATAAATGATTAAGGAGTGAGGCGCAAAGCATACAGATTCGCAAAACAAATGTAGGAACATCAGCATAACGTAACATCGTTATTGAGGGATTTGATCTGGGTATTCCTGGAGGATCGCAGAGCGCCAGATTAAGGCTTCTGGAGAGATATAGGTCGGAAGGTCTAGCGGAGGAGGTTTTAGATATAAATGACAGGATAGAGACAATAAAATACGTGAGATCGATCGTAGGACAGAGCGTTATCGAGGCTCGTTTTCCTCCGAGGACAATATGTGACCATAAAAGGAAAGTCAAACCTGCGAGAGATAACTGTTCGATAGGCTTTGGTGCATTGCTCCCCCTGCCACCCACCACTTCGGTGTATTGCAGGGAAACCTGTAGATTTTAACGCGAACCCATTACCGCAGCATGGCAAACCAAGAACGAACGGAAAAAAAGAGTCAAAATCGACAGTGTGAAAAAATGTAATATGTGAGTGAATGTTGCAGAAAGTGAACATATATTTGGGCAATTAAATGTTGTGGCAAAAATTATTTATGAAATTTTATTCGTAAAACATTACGCTACACAACTTTTATATACCCAAAACTATTATTACTTTATGGACCATTCAAATATGTGAATTTTAGAGTTTTTACTTTTTAGTGCATACAAAACGTGATTTATTAAAATAAAATTTATAAAATTCATTCTTGTTTTTAGCGAAAATGTCCAAAAAGACTTTCCAAAATCCATTAATTTTAATCTCTATATCAGACTTCATTAACAGGATTGTTTATTAAATCGTGCAAAAATAAATAATTATCTTTATTTTTGTTTATTTTTCTGTTTATTGCCAACAATACTAATGATTGATTGGCATTTCCGAGGCAACATAAATGGTTATATTTATTTGAGGTAATGGAAAACAAATAATTACGTTGCGATTGATTCCGTATATAATTGTGGTTACAAGAAAATGTTTGCCGGAAGCAGCGCCGCTATTTTAGCACCCGAGGCAAACTACCAAATATGCGCTCCCTCCATAAAAATTTCTCTAATACCAATATTTTTAAATAGATTTTGGCTGAACAATTAATAAATAAAAATGAACAAAAATGATAGTTTCTCATTATAAATGTAAATAATTTAAATACATCTAATACATATATTAAAGAGAATTCTGTCCTTTCTGTGTGTCTACACGGTTTGTACGTTTGCACAGTTGCAGGACATTTTTCATTTGTATTTTAAAATCACTTAGAATTGCGATATGAATACGGGACTTGCACCAAACGACGCTTAAAAGAACGGATATTCATTTTCCAGCCATCAATTTTCGAATACGCGTCGAATCGATCCACAAATTTGTTATTAACACGAAAATTTGGCTAAATTTTAGACGAAAAAATTTCGTCTTCAAGGGCGACGGCCTTGTTGCTGATCTAGCAAAATTACGTCTATATCTAAAAGCAATGACATGAACTTTGATATTGTGTTTTAAATCAATTGTCAGAACTCTTCTTATATATTTTGAATGCATTTTAATCGAAAGGGAAGTAATGATGACTCAATTTGAACGATAGGCTCGTTTACTGCAGTGCCATTTCTAAGGCGTGGAAGAAATGCAAACGAACATACGATCACTAATATTTTAATTAGCTTTTTGTTTTTTTTTACCTTGACGACGAAAGAACTTAGTAAGTAGTTTTTTTAATTCACACATTTTTTGTAATCACTATAAATGCACCGGCCATGCGTCAAATATCTTGCTTAATTATCGAAAGAAATTAATCATAATCATTGTCAATATAGTGATTTGCTTTAAACTGTCCAATAAAATTTGCAAACAAAAAGATACATTCAATGTATGCGTGAAATATCTTCTTATTTGAAATGTTGAGTTGTCCATCATTACAATGCATTGGAGTCGTTTCTGACTTCAAGTTTTTACGCTACGAGTTATTTGTTTTAAATTTACATGAAACTTTCAACATAAATTTTCAATTGGTTTTTGTCCTTCATGATTTTGTTTCATTGCAACCTAGGGTTGCCAGATTTACAGACATGAAAAGCGGGACATTGCCTTATTTCTAGGTATGGAAAGCGGGACATGGTGACTCGAGGATAACAAAATTTTTACTATTTTATTAATAGAGCTAAAAGGAATTCTCATACTGCATTTCAGTTATTCCAATAACAATATAGGTATAATATTTGATCCATTAAACGTTTTCATTGATAACGTGTGTCACAGTTTACAAAGTAGGTTTTCCTAACAAAATATGAAAAAGAATTTAAGACATTATGAATTTTTGATTATGAACAAATATTCTTGATGGACTTGCATTATAAAGGTATACAATTTAAAATAAGGAAAATAAAAACAAATACATCAATAAAGATATCATCACAAAAATGGAACTTAAGTCTATTGGTGCATATGTATAATTATTTTTATAACATTATAGATATTTATTTTTTGATTAACTGTAGTTAGTAACATTTTCTTCTCTGCAGTATTTACATATTTTCGGAAATCAATGCCGGTAAAATCAAAATTCTACGTATTTATTAGCTTATATCACGGCCCTCTCGCACGAGGATAATACCTCATGTGGCCACCCAATTACTAAATAAACTATCAGTCTTTGAAATCCACGGTGAGTATTTCGGATCTTTGAGCCATTCATTATTAAATGTACATAGTCTCTTCTTTGACGGCAAATTCTTGTCATTGTTGTTAATTTCAAAGTCAGAATCATCATAATCCATTTCCATATTAGCACTGGGAGTGAACTTTGGGGTTATTTGCTTCTGAAAAAAATTTAGCTAAAAAATAACAAAATAAAATACCAATAAACTACTAATAAAACTTGTACTACTTACAAATCAAAGACGTAACAAATGTTGATTACTTAGTTTAAGATAGAACTACGTCGTGTGCACTCGCTCTGCACAAGTCGTGCACATCGCGCAAGAGCGTCAACAGGCAGGCTGACTGGCGCTTGTAGCGGGTACACTGGGAAACAAGTATAACAGAAGAGTGACCTTCTAAAACGAAAAGGGTAGTCAGGCTTCTGCTGTCATATTCGTTTTCCGCTATTTTCCAGGGTTTCATACTAGAGAAAATACAGAATGTGGCCAAAAACGGGACATTTTGAGAACAAAGCTGGACAAGAGAGATTTTTTTTAAAAGCGGGACGGGTGGCAACCCTACTGCAACCTCTTTATGAAATGTCAAAAAATCGGGAAAAAATCGAATATAAACTTAAAATATGATGGAGGAGAATGGAAGAGAGAAGAATAGGAAGAATGGGAAGTGCCTTAAATTTAACATTTAATCCACGCATACCCGTTATATTGACGGGCTTTTGTATTAGTAATTATAAACATAATTAAATACATACATAATTTAAATACAGAAAGTAAAAATATTTTTAAAATAAAGAGTTATTCTACGTGAGTTTAATGCAGCAAACTCATCAATAACATCGTCGAAATTCATAGTTTCTGCTATGCATAATGCCTGGAATAAGTATAGTAGAGAAATCGCCCGTTCTTGTACCAGGCAACCTCGCAAAACTTGCCATTAATAATTTTTGCGCCCCTTCTTTAGTTGCGCCCAGATAAGATGCCCCGCTTGCCCCGCCCTAGTTACGGCACTGGCCGTAAGTATTCATACTTTCTAATATTGTAAATCTTTATCTGTTAGCTTGTCGTGCGATAACCTGTGGAAATCTTCAGTAGTAGTAATTTTGATTCGTTCCCTCCAATCGTACATTTTCTCTTCGATTTTTCAAAGACGATGGAACGTAAGGAAATGTTCTAAGACAGTCATCTGACTAAGAAATACATAAACATTGGTTCAATCCAGAAACATATACATCAAATTACATCAAATTTTTATTTATTTTAAAATTACGATTATGAGGTATTTCAATTCCATGTCACAAGAGGCAGGGCTGTCGCTTCTCGTCCGCCAATCAGAATCTGGACAGACAAATTACAATTGCTCCATTATAGTGTGTGTGTGTGTGTGTGTGTGTGTGTGTGTATACATACATACCTACATATATATATATGATAACTTAAGGAAAGGGAAAGGTAGTGATGAGGGTGGCAACAAGGTGCTGAAGGAAGCCCAGCGGACACTTACCAAGTTGAGGACCAAGTTATATATATATATATATATTCATACTACTAGATTTGAATAATAAGGTGAAAAATAAATTTTGATTTACAATTTAAAAGTGTAATAAGGTTGAAAGCCGCATAACTTTTACAATATTGTGATATTCAATGGCTTCGATTGAATCAAATTGATCAAATTACTCAGGTCAGTTTAGGTTACAAATATATTGCCAATCAAAAAATTATGGCTAAGCATTAATCAAATTGTTTACGAATAAACTCAAAAAAGAATTTTTAACAAAAAATCGCTTTTCTATAAATTTCCATATTTCAATTTTCTTTACTCATTGTCATACCCTTATCCTAGAGTATAGGCAATCTGCACTCATCAATTCAAATCTTATGCAACCACAATAACAAAACTATTCGCACCACTCTCTTACATCGTGACCTAGTGACAGAATTAGTACGATTTTGCGAATTCCTTAGACCAGTGGTTCCCAAAGTGTGATACGCGGATCCTGGGGGACCCGCAAACAAATTTTCTTAATGGCAGACACTAGTGTACGGGATCATAAGGAATGAAGACATCCCTAAACAGACAGGTGAGAGATTATTGCCCAAATAATGTCTCATGAATTGTTTTCCTCTAGCGCTCAGAATATCAACATTTCAGTGCTTTCTATTAAAGTGTAGTGGTATGTGCGGGTAATGTTTATGAACAGTTGTTATTGACCACTTCCTGAAATTTCTCTATTCTAGCTCAGTGTTTCTCAACCAGTGGGACGCAAAGGTTGTCTACATGGGACACAAAGTATCGAAGATAATTACTGCAATATCTAAAATCTTTAGATGAAACAAATAACACAATCACTAAAATCTGTTTCAGATGAAGCCGTTAACATTGCGAAATTCATAAAAGCTAGGAGCCTCAATCCCAAATTATTTAACATCCTTTGTGAGGAAATTGTGACTGAGTACACGACAATATTGCTACACACAGAATTGAGGTATCTGTCTCGATGAAAGATACTAGTAAGAATGTTGGCAATGAAATCGCTGTTTTTTGTTGAACGTCCTTGTTATGTATCCGGTCTGCTAACAAATATTTCATGACTGCAGAAGCTAGCACACTTGGCAGATATTTTTAGAAAGCTCTTAAATTCAACCTCTCTATGCAAGGCAAAAGGGCTACAATTTTACTGCAAAAGACAAAAAAGAATCGATACAACAAAAACTCGATTTCTGGCCTGAATGAGTGAAGGAGAAGAACTTGGAGGATTTTTCCACTCTCAGGCAGTTTCTGAAGGAGACAAAGTGCAAATTAGATTGCAATATCCTTAGAGGCATTGTCTAGCATCTGCGAGATTTAAGCGTTATTTTTGGAGGATATCAGTTGGGGGCAAGAAGCTTTTTTATTGTTAAGTAAACCAGACAGTTACTCTGTGAAGGCTTATGAGTCTCACTGACATAACAACGAATTTTGAAATGTAGCAAAGATAAAAAGAAATCTCGCTGATAAACTTCTGCGATAATTTCACCCATGAATATCCAAATTTATTCAAAACTGCTGTTTTTAAACTTCTCAACTACGTATTGAGACTGGATTTTCTAGATGCACTGCCACCGCAATCAACTAAATGCCGTATCAGTTGTGAGAAGTCGGCTCTCCCTCGACATTTGAAGGCTTGAGGCGAGGAAAACGAACAATAGTCGCACTGACTGTAGGTATGTTACATTCCTCTTGTTTTATTTATACATCACGTTTGCGTTTTTTTAGTCAGAGGATCCGCGAAAAGTTTTCGGGGCGAAATGGCATCCGCGGCAGAAAAGGTTTGGGTAACTCTTCCTTAGATAATACAAAAATGCGAATACTCCTGCTTTAATGGGAGTTAATATTGCTTTAACATTTTTGGAGACATATCACCTTACATCTTAAAATGCATGCAATGTATAACCTACGCTTAAACTGAAACCATCAAATAGCTTCAAATAAAAAATGAAGTTAAAACTTGGAAATAACTTTTTAGTAACCTGTTTTATGAGCTGTAAGCGAGGTACACGTTCCTAAGGTTTTTTTTCTGATCGGTGGGCCGCCATATTGGAAGAATTCGCGATCCCCATAAGTCTACATCTAAATATTTTTATATATTATAATATGACCAAAAATCAAGAATAATCGATTTTTAGAATTGAAATTTCAATATTCATGGTTATTTTGTTACCATTTCGATCAACAAATACGAAATTGTCCTTATTTAATTTGACGGATCCCTTTTTCATCATATCTTCGCGGACCGAATCAAGTGCTTTCGAGAGCCGCATGTGACCCGCGGGCCGTTGTTTGACGGCCCTTACTTTAGGCCGCTGCGTGAAGGAGATGCTCTAATTAGTCAACATCGACTAAAACTAAACACCTAATCTCATAAAAGCAGTCCAGCGTATTATGAGACAGAAGATAAAGTCGGAAGGGCAGGCAAGACTAATATAAGTTCGCTTCCTGCCCTGTGTTAATAACGCTTAATAATTCTATATTCGTCACCCCACAAAATTCCCTCGGTGATCTTAATTGCAAATTTCTTCTTTGTGCGATCGGATTAATCTGGGCCCAACTGCAATGTGCATCGAATTTAACTCATCCTTTCTACATTTTTATTTCTGAGTAATTTCACTTTAAATTAAAATGTCCATGCTGGTCCATGGTTCCATGCTGATGATGAATTAAGTATTATGAGGGTGCTTTCATCAAACATGGAGGGAGAGGTCGTACAATGCAGGATATATAGCTCGTATTTTACTGTCTCACGTTTATTCGATGGTGACTGTATTATAAATAAGAAATTGGGACTGAATGACTCAGTAATTTGGCAACGGTTCCTATTTAAGTTTTGGGAATCATTGTCAATCCATCCCCTACGTCACGGCTCATGTAAAGATTATGTAGTTAGAATTTCAGTTGTTCACCTCAATAATATATATCTCCGTGTCACAAATCTCGGTGCGTGAAAAGAATCTCACACTTCTCGAAAACCTCAATTAATTGGAAATTTTCAACAGTCGCCGGGGGAAACAATTTCCTTTGTTTCATCTTTGAAGCAGCATCACCACTCGGTGACTGAGTAATTATGATAAGTGGTTACAGATATGCCTGCCTCTGGATTTGTTTCATTTGAGTCAATGTGTTTTGGAAAACTCCGTTATAAGCCATTCTCTCGATTCCGTTGAATGAAAGTCAAGAGACGGAGGTGCTATGTTGTGGTACTCCACTTCAGCACCAGTCGTGTTCGGAGGAAGATTGCTATCTTTTCCAGTGATCGATAACCTATCAATCCAAGCTGGAGAGCATGATAGGTGCATATATGCATAAATGGAATTTACGCTTCATTTAGAGTGAAGTTATGCACCATCTTTCCTCACGTGTAAAGTGTGGCTCGCGGTTGAAAATCACAACCATGCGAGAGACTTCCTCATTCCGCACCTCAGTGGCGGCCACGAGTATACCGAATGGGTTCTCAGAATTTCCGGTGGTGAAGTAGAAGGCTAACGATGTATTTTCTACTCTCCGTGTCCGATACGATCCCAACAGTACGTTTTGGGTTCGTTCTATCGAGATACAGAGCAGCCATTTGCTATCTTTGCGTGACGATTTGTTTGTTTGTTTGTGCGCATTTTTGGCTAAGTAACCACTTGGATTATTATTCCACACCGAACTGACACAAGAGAGGAGGGAAACCCGGTGCCGGCATTAGCATATTTATTACAAAGAACACCAAGGGGCCCAACTGCTTAACGTCCCTTGCGCGGTCTTCTCAAGCCACACAAGTAGGGGACCTGACGATCCCAAGTTGAAAAATCCGACCTCTGCGGGATTCGAACGTGGGACGGCTGCGTGGAAGGCCAACGTTCTAACCACTCTGCACAGCCAACCCGATCCGAAGTCGACTGGAACATCCCCGGGAAAAATAAATGCAGCCCAGTACCACTTAGGTACACCAGTTGTCACCATTAAACGGTCTTTCTTTAAAACGACAGCGGAGCATATCGATTCACCACCTTATGAGCCTTTCGCTTTTTTAAGGAGGCCAATGCCTCGGGTAATGTGAAAAACTATACGCCCCAGCATTTTTCGTAAATGGCTTCCGTTATAACATAGACACCCCATGAAAATTTCTCTCTCTTTCTCCCTCACTCAACCTCCTCCTCTTCTTCAGATTGAAGGAAGAGGAGTTTGGAGGAAGAGGAGATTGGAGGGGAAGGGGAGAGAGGGATTTCAAAGAAAGAGAGAGAGCAAGAATAAAAGAAAACTCTTTTTTCTCTCTCTTTCCCTCCTTTCCTTCTCACTTCTTTCCTCTCTCTCTCTCTCACCTTCATTTTTCATTATTGCCATTGCTGGGACTTCGACGAACCCGGCGTTCTCGCATCGAGCGCCGTCTTCCTCGGATGTGTTCCGTGGAGCGTCTTAAATCTGAATGGGAGAGCTATCGTTCTCCAAGTACTTTACCGCGCGATCTTCTGGATAGAGGGAGAACCTTGAATGCCAGAGAGATCTCTATCTCTACTCATCCTCGGAGAATAGTGATCCCATCGCATTATCCATATCTCATATTTAGCGATGCACTGTTTCGAATCTTTCTTCAATATTTAAGCTTTATTGTCGAACTCCTTGCAGCACAGAGTTGTTCTATCTAATTTTAAACAAAATAAGTAAAATCAATATGCTGTAGAGACATTTTTATAAGCAGGGGATTCTCTTCTTTTCGGATATATCCGGTTTTAAGATACACATACTTTTCATATAATGCACTTGCGATTGTTGCCAGAAAGGAGTAAATTCCGCAACTTACGCTCAATGACGACGAAAACTAACAACCGTATCTCGGAGCAGGTCACCATAAAGATGGAGAATGGAAGGAAGAGGGAGGGAAAGGAGGGAGGGGAAGGAAAAGGGAGGGGAGGAAGGGGAAGGAAAAGGGAGGGAAAGGAAGAGGGAGGGAAAGGAGGGAGGGGAAGGAAGTGGGAGGGGAAGGAAGAGGGAGGGGAAGGAAGAGGGAGGGGAAGGAAGAGGGAGGGGAAGGAAGAGGGAGGGGAAGAAAGAGGGAGGGGAAGAAAGAGGTAGGGGAAGAAAGAGGTAGGGGAAGGAGGAGGGAGGGAGGGAAAGTGGAAGGGAGGGGAAGGAGGAGGGAGGGGAAGGAGGAGGGAAGGGAGAAGTAGGAAGGGAAAGGATGGAAGGGGGGAGGGGGAAGGAGGGATGGGGAAGGAGAGAGGGAAAGAAGGGTCGCGCGCGCGGGTCATTGGAGGACATATCGGTCGATAGCGATCCAGAGGAGCGATTTCGACTCAACGGGAAATCCCGCCTCGACTCAGAGAAAGACACTCGGAATTCATGAGAAGGGGCCAGTCGCTACGTGAATGGCGCTTCAAGGAAAGAGCGAGAAATGAGGTGCCCTCGGAGGGCAACTCGGGTCCCGCCACCACCGCCGAATTCTCCATCGATTCGCCGCCGCGGCCAGCGAAACCGATATTTCTTGCGATCCAGATGCGCGGCGCTTTTCGTGGCCTCTTTGGTGCGCAACAGTGCGGCGAAGGCCTCCTAGGTGGCGGATATATAGGCCATGTTCGCATACCACGGCGTCTCTTCGATCGAGGGAATAGCCGGAGCATGCGACTTCTGGATAGGCGAGAGGACGGCTTCGATGGACAGGCACCCTGTCTCAATCGAAAAACGAGGCAGTCGGATGCGAATCCATATCGTGTCTTTTTGCGGTAATCTGCCGTATCCCAAGGAGAAAAGGACAACCTCATCACATCGCGAGAGAGAGAGAAAAGAACGAAAAACGAGAATACGAATCGATCGCCGAGTAGCACACGAAAGAGATATGGAGGGAGAAAAAGAAAGGGAAGGAGAAAGTGGAGGAGAAAGGGGAAGGGAGAGAAAGAGGACGTCTCCAGAGGAGGCACTCGAGGGTAATCACAAGTAGTGGCTGTGGTCGTGACGGGAAGCCATCCGAACGAACTTCCACGACTCAGGCGAACTTGTTTAGAGGAAATATCGATTGTGGAGTGGTAAGAGGAGGGTAAGATGTGCGGAAAAGGGGCGGAGGGAGGGGCGCAGGGAGGGGCGGAGGGAGGGGGGGAGGCGAGGGGGGAGGGGCGAGGGGGGAGGGGCGAGGGGCGAGGGAGGAGGCGGGGGAGGAGGCGGGGGAGGAGGCGGGGGGGGAGGCGGGGGGGGAGGCGGGGGGGGGAGGCGGGGGGGGAGGCGGGGGGGGAGGCGGGGGGGAAGGCGAGGGGGGAGGCGAGGGGGGAGGGGCGAGGGGGGAGGCGAGGGGGGAGGGGCGAGGGGGGAGGCGAGGGGGGAGGCGAGGGGGGAGGCGAGGGGGGAGGCGAGGGGGGGAGGCGAGGGGGGGAGGCGAGGGGGGAGGCGAGGGGGGAGGCGAGGGGGGAGGCGAGGGGGGAGGCGAGGGGGGAGGCGAGGGGGGAGGCGAGGGGGGAGGCGAGGGGGGAGGCGAGGGGGGAGGCGAGGGGGGAGGGGAGAGGGGGAGGGGAGGGGAGAGGGGGAGGGGAGAGGGGGAGGGGAGAGGGGGGAGGGGAGGGGAGAGGGGGGAGGGGAGAGGGGGGAGGGGAGAGGGGGGAGGGGAGAGAGGGGAGGGGAGAGGGGGAGGTTAGAGGGGAAGGGGAGGGGAGAGGGGGAGGTTAGAGGGGAAGGGGATGGGAGAGGGGGAGGTTAGAGGGGAATGGGATGGGAGAGGGGAGAGGAGAGGGGGCGGGTAGGTTAGAGGGTAGGGGAGGGGAGAGGGGGTTGGGCTATGGAGACGGGCGAGGAGTAGGAGGGGGGTGAGGGGCTTACGAGAGAGTGGGGTATGAGTTGGGCAGGGGTGGGAGAGGGTTGTGGAGGATGGGGTGCGGGAGTGGGTCGCGGGTGTATGGCGTTTCGCTCACGCTCATTCACACAATGGCAATCATAATGTCCGGATTGGCCCTGATCGTTAAAGATATGCTGTCTGTTAGACAGTATAGGCATAGGATTTGAATACATCAGAAGTAAAAGACCTTTCGAGTGGAACGTCATATGAAAATCATATAACAAAAAAATTTATGTTAAGATTTGTTTCGATGTCAATAATGTTTTTAGGCTATTGATTCTAAAAACTAATGAGAACAATTTACACTAGTCTAAAACTCGCTCTTCCAGCGGATTCTTCCAATAGCAGTTAGAATTTTTCTAAAGGAGGAGAAAAGTCTTTTCAATATTTACCCAGTTTACATTATTGCGATGCAATCTGTCGGCAAATATTTCATGTAGATTATATAGTAATCCATTGAAAATTTTTACTACTTTTTGATGCATGGTTAGATGGAAGAGGAGACTGTTTAGTCTCAATCTCGCCCTAATAAAGACGTATAACTATCTATATCTATCTATCCATCGTAGATCAGGGGTGTTCAATCTATGGGCCCGCGAAGCAGTGATGAAAAAGCAATCCGAAAAGTTTAACATACAAATTCACACATTTTTATGAAAATTTTGATAATCAAGCTTTTAATATTGAAATGTTAACTATTAAGAACCTTATATAGACTCGATTTCCACTTATATGGCACCTCAGAACCCGATTTAATCTCAAATTCTGCCCGCCGAAGAATCGGTAACTTCCAATGCGGCCCGCCGAAGGATTTGCAGCCACAGATGCGGCCCGCCATTTAGAAAAGATTAGACACCACTGTTCTAGATGTTTCCAATATATTACGACATTAATTGCCATGAAGTAATAATTGGCGGAAAAGACTGCGGAATATATGCATTCCGATAGATTGTTAACGGCGAAACATTTTTTTGTGCTCGATTAAACAATCCATAAAGCAGTAATTTGGTTAGCCTGTGGAATTTGAAATACGGTTTCCGCAATAGTATCCTATAAATTTAACCCTCGATAACTGATAATATGAAACTTGCAGCAAAATTAAAGCTGCCATTTTTATGGAAAGAGAAGTCGCTTCAAAATGTGCTACTTTCGATGCTATGATACTACGGCACACGGCGACGAGAGTTCCGATTCGCAAATCACCTAACATGCGTGAATTCTTCCTGTGACGTAAACCCAAAGGACATGATGGGGTCACGTCCAGCAGACGGACTGGCGCTCCTCTGACCATCCATCGGTTAGCTAAACTACTATCAACAGAACTGAATTGACCTAATGAAATTTTCGTGAAAAAAACTTGATGATGCGGCTTTGATTTTGCTGGGAATTTTATTTTTTCGACTTCTTAAATAAAAAGTTATTTGAATTGAATTTTTGCGGTCATTTTCCGGATACCATGTATAAAGAAATATGCAACGTTTCTTTATGGTATCGAAAATGAAATGACAATTTCTAAATGAGAAAAACGAATTAAATTACAATAAGTATGCCTATGGTTGGTGTAAATTTTCTGAGAGGTTAAATTCAACAAATTGAATACTGCAAAACGTTCTCAAAGCAATCTTTTGTTCCCATTCACATTCTCCGCAGATCAACGTACATGGAAACATACGTATAGAGCTTGTTTTAATTTTGACACTCTGTCGAATCATATCCTCCCGGTTCTTCTGATCGAAGCAATTTATATTGATAAATATTCGCTTTCTTTAAGATAAAAACTGCAAGCATTCATTAAAATGTATCGAAAAGCTCTCAAGAAGTATATCATTAACACACGTAGTAAATACCATGAAACTGATATCAGTGCCGAGATTCGACATTTTCACTGCCCAGTGTCAACTCGATGAAATGTTGTCACTAATGCAACGACTATATACCGAAGCATAAAATGATCTGCCGTGATATACATCGTGTTCAAACGTACACGCTTGCAAAAATGTGTATAGGACTATAAATCCATGATAATCGTTGCATATAGAAGAGGTTCATTAATCGAGATACATTGTTAATATAACAAGAGAAGACTGGTTTTCTTCTCTCTCCTGTGAAACGATAAAACTTCGAGCAAATAACCTAAGAAAGCTGAAGCACGACTCAACTGTACTAAATTTATCTCTTTTATGAATTACCATCATCAAAATTTTAATAATAAGAACTCGAACGCAAAACCAGTGGCGGATCCAATGGGGGTAGGGCGATCTTCCTCTCCTCCCTCCCATTGGAGCACCCTATTTGCTCTCCACTGGGTTACATTCTTAAATTTATTCCGCGAAAAATTCCTCGTTTCTACTCCAAATATTGTCTGCATGGCAAGGGAAAAAACCTGATAGGGGCAGGGTTTTCTTTGGCAGCCGCGGATTCAAGAGAGGGGGGGCATTCACCCTCTCCCCCCATTGGTAAGCCTCTGAATCCGCCCCTGGCAAAATGGAGTAATAAAGATATAATATTCTCGTTTTAATAACCTCAGCATCGTCCTGCCACCTCCACAATTAAAACGCATCGATTGAAACGGAAACACCGTTCGACACTCACCTGATTCTCCGAGTTGAGCAGCTTGAGTTGATCGTTTATGAGGCTGTACTTTGCAGATTCCTCCTTGCGAAGCGCTCGCTCCTTCTTCAGTTCCGGACTCCAGAAGGTCTTGATGCTGTGCATGGACGACCCGAGCTTCTGGTTGGTCAGCTCCAGTTCCTTCTTGAGATTCGCCAGTTCCCTCTGTAGATCGTTGTTGCTGTGCTGAAGTTCCCCTATGTAGCCGTGTCGAAGGACGGCTGCGGCCGCCTGCCCCGGAGCGCCTCCGGGATCCTGAGACGCAAGAATCCCTCCCCCGGACAGAGACCCTCCCGAGGCCGGGTTGGGCGACTGCCTCGCGGACCTTCCGTAGAGGCCCCCGCCGAGGCCACCGCCCCCCACTGAGTCCTCGTCCATCATCATCAGCGTGTCCCTATAGAGGCCTCCGCGCTCCAAGGACCTGTCCCTGCCGCAGCGGTCCAGAGATCGTTCCCTCGGTTCCCTGATGGGCACGAACTCGTGGTCCACGGAGGATTGGTAGCGGGAGGAGGGCGGGGGCACGGAGGAGGTGAGGCCCCCGGACACGGACCTGCTGGCGCTCCTCGAGCGGTGGTGCCCCCCCACCCCCCTGCGGTCGTCCATCATCATCACGGGGCTGCCGCTCAGCACGTCGTCGCCGTAGTAATAATTGGAGTAGGGTCCTCCGCCCCCTCCTCCCAAGATGCCTCCGCCGCTCGAGTATCCGCCGCCATGGTGGTGCCGGTGGTGGTCGATGGGGGAACTGTTGCTGGAACGGCTGACGAAGTGCGGCCCTCGACCGCCGCTCCCACCGCCCCCGCCCCCGCCCCCTCCTCCGCTCTTTCGAGTGACGGGGCTGCCCCGGGCGGAGTAGGACGTGGGGTAGGGGCGGGACGGAGACCGATCCACGGTGGGCAGCTCTCCGGCTCCTCCGCCCCCCAAGCCTCTGCTCCTGCTTCGCGGGGACCGGCTTCCGGTCGAGGAGACTATTCCCCCGCCGTACGGATCTCGGGACATACCGCGGGGATGCGGACGTCCCCGCTCTCCTCCGATCGGCCCTCTCTACCCGCTCCCTCGATCGGACGATGCACGCGACGCAGCGCCGCACCCGTGGCCGTCATCCGCGAACGTTCGCTCCCGCGGCGAGCGGTCTTCTACCGCCGCCCCTCGCTCGCCGATGCGACGGACGAGATCCTCGGTCCGAGGGCGGACGACGAGAAATGGAGGGATGCTACCGTTCGAATCCGACGCACCCCGGAGAGCGAAATGCGCGTGGGCGGAGGCGGTCTATTTCGCCGCGGACGGCGACGACCGCCCGGCCGGGGTGCGGAGAGGACGCACTCGGCGGCGGGACGCCGCCGCCAAACGCTCTCTCTCTCTCTCTCCTCGGCTCGCCTCGCGCGAAAACGTCGATGCGAGAGTGCGGATTAAAGGGGAACCGCCGAGCCGAACGACCGTTCGGCCGAGCCTCTGCTCGGGTACGTCAGCTTTAAACGGCGGCGAAGGCTCTCCCTCCCTAGGAGAAGGCCCTTCCCGGTGCGACGATCCCTCGGCTTGACGGTGGGGATTAGAGCGGCGATCCACGAGTCTCTTCTCGAAGCGTTGGGGAGAGGGGGAGGGCGAGGAGGAGGGCGAGGAGGAGGCGTGGAGGGAGAAACACCCGCGTGGTGGCGCCGGAGTCTGGCGTGCGACCCTCGACCCGAGAGCGAGCTACGCGTGCGATAGAGGATGGAGGCGCGTGGAATATGCGTTGCTCGGCGAGAGCGACCGAGGAGAGGCGATGGGCGCCCCCACACCGGAGACGGAGGTTCGATGGCGCAACGGCGACATGAACGGAGGTCGTCGAACCGCCTCCCCGCGAAGAAGTCCGCTTCCCACGGTCGGGTTCGACGGAGACGAAGCGAGATGCGGATGGGGTCGGATGACCCAGCGATTGATTCCGGGAAAACTAGGAGCGTGCAAAATGGGCGTTTTCGAGTTGTCTCCTTATCTCTCTGTGTAGTAGGCCGCCGCTCCTTTTGGATCCATTGGTGGTCAGAGACACGCCCACCCCATCGCTGCTCCAGAATACGCACCCGCGCGTCAAAAAACACTCGGTCACATGCGATCGCGCTAACTACCGAGTACTGCTGCGGGAGGTAAAAAAAAACAAGCGACGGATAGGTTGCGAGGAGGCTATTTTTGTGTGTCGCTAAGTGTGTGTTGCGGAAAGGGGGAGTGATAGAAAGAGAGAGAGAGAGAACGGGAGAGTCCGGGACCACGCGGGAGCACTCGCGCCGACGGCCTGGAGTAGTATAATGCGCCTCTCTCCCCCCTCCCCTCGCCCGCCCCTCTCCTCCCTCTCCCCTGACCCCGCCCCTCTCCTCCCTCTCCCCTCGCCCGCCCCTCTCCTCCCTCTCCCCTCGCCAGCCCCTCTCCTCCCTCTCCCCTCGCCAGCCCCTCTCCTCCCTCTCCCCTCGCTCACCCCTCTCCTCCCTCACCCCTCTCCTCCCTCACCCCCGCCCGCCCTCACCATTACTCCGCTCCCCCGCCCGCCCCTATCTTCCCTCTCACCCCTCCTCCACCCGTCCCTATCCTCCCTCTCGCCCCTCCTCTCTTCCCTCTCACCCTCCTCCGCTCCCCCACCCGCCATCATTCTTCCTCTCACCCCCTGACCCCTAACTTCCCTCTCGTCCCTCCTCCGCTCCCCCGCCCTCCCCACCCTTCCTCTCAACGATCCTCCGCTCCCCTACCCGCCACCATTCTTCCTCTCACCCCCTGTCTCGCCTCCCGCCTCGCCGAACCCCACGACGACCCATCGCCTCCCTGCCTCTCTTCTGTGCTCGCTCTGCGCACTCCCCCTTCGCCTCCGAAGCCCCGGTTTCGCCGTCCGCTGCCTCGCTAGATCAATGAAGGAAGGAAAAGCGAAGGAGAGGGGATGAGAGAGAAGGGGACGTGTACGAGAGGCGGAGGAATAATGCTCGCTTAGTGGAAGGCTGGGGTGGGTAGTGGATGTGGCCAGAGAAGGGGCCGACGGAGAGGTTCTGAGTGGGTGCGAGGGAGGGAAGGCAGGGCTCATTCTAACGATGCCGAGGGAAGAAGGGAGGAGAGGGATATGGGGCAGATTGTCGAGGGAGGGTGAGAAGAAGAAACCTCTGTATTGGGCGGAGGAAGCTTCAGCTGCGAGTGCAGATGTAGTACTCCTTTGCCCTCTTGGGCCGTCCTCTTTGGGCTCAGAAGGAGCTCCTGCCCGTGAACCCTACAAAACGATTCTATATAAGGATATCTCTCTTTTTCTCTTCTCGGTAAGGCCGGCAGAGAGTGTGAAATGATTGTAGAAGTACGCGAACGGCACCCTGACGATCGAAAGCATCCCAGGAGATATTTCGATTGCACATCCGCGAGGTAATTACGTCCCCGATTATCCTTCTCCGATTATCCTTCCTCGTTCGCCCCGATTCGACGCCCACGTTTTCTCGCCTCCGTCGGAACCCGAGCCATGGAAGTACGACCGCTCTCTTCTTCTTTCCCACATAATCGAACTTTTGGCTTGGCCTCGGGTCTTTTTCATCCCTTTGCTTACCCGCCCGGTCGTTCTCCACGTTATCAACGAGTATCCGCCAGATGCCAGAACCTCTCGCGGACGTCTTGTAGCACTCCGAATCAGTCGATAGCGGAATTTGAGGTGCGGTCAAACGAGCCATCAGATTAACTTGTGATCAACTTCTGTAAATCACATAAAGATTCTCTGATTAAATTACATTCACTTTAGGCAAATTACTTAAATATAATTTATAATGATGTACTCGATATTTGCTCCGTTGTTGCGAATGGGCAGAGAACTGCTAATCTACACTGCTATTCCTATGTGGAATAACAGCCATTGTCTTTGCTAGTATCGTTAATATTATTAATAAGATTTGTAAATCGACATAGATGAAGCCCTAACAACGTTTAAATTGATGATTCTCACTTGTTAACTTACAACGCAACAATATACACATGCATATTGTTTAACTGGAATCATTCAGTCCTTAGTTAATGTTTTACGTCAACTATGATTCTGCATTTTGTGACACATTTAAGAAATTTACGAATAAAACTATTTTCATTAAGCTTATTACAATAAATTTGGTGTATGAAGCCTTTGGACTATTTAGATATCTCTATCTAAAAATATGACCAAGAAATTATATTCTCATATTAATTTATTTATTAAGCTTTTGTAAATTTAAAAAAATATCATTGATAAATAATAATCTGATGATTCGTTCACTTTCTTTCTCCAGTCATAACCAGCTATAAATTGTACCTCTTACTCCAATTCTATATAATGTCAAAAGCATTTTTAGAGTTGATATATGTTATCATGACATGATTTTTTTGTCCAAATTTTGATTTATTATTTAATAATAATAGCAATAATAATATTTTTTTACTTTCTCCATATACGAAGTATAAAAAAGTATTGTTTCCATGAAAAAAATCGAATTCGAGATTTCAACGGAAATACATGTTTTAAGGTCCCCTGAACACGTATTGACTATTTTCTCAATGATGTCTGCGGGTGTCTGTGGCCGGAATTTTGAGGGCGCTCTAACTCAAAAACTAATAATTCGATAAGCATCAAATTTCATATTTAGCATTTGTATTAGAAAGTAAATAACTGATTAGATTTTAACTAAAATCCGTCGAACGGAAGTGGATGTTTACTCTTGTCATTTTTCCATTTGTATCAAACATCTACTGTAATTCTTCATTAACGTAATCATATATAATAACCTAAGTTATAGATAATTTTATTCTCTACAACTTTTGCATTTAATAATTTGTCGTAGAGCCAATTGTTAAGGAGATATTTCAGTTCAATATTGACAGCGATTCCAGCGCCGAAAACTCGTAAATTACCAACTACATATGGAGAAAGTCACATCAGATTTTTAAATAATATTAAAATTGATAAATACAGAGTGACAAAATGAGAAATATTTACAATGCTACAGAGTGAAATATTATAATGTACCATCTGCTGATTGGCAGCTTAGTGTGCCAAAGTGATCCCTCTGTTGGGACTGGTTACCGGAACCTGGGACAATACCCTTCATCCATCACCAGTTAGCTATCCTTTTGGTCCTGTATCCCGTATCAGGCAGGCAGGTGCCAATTTATTTATGGTGGAGATTTAACATTTATCCTTATATACATGGGCTGAGGGGTGACAAGGAGGACAGTTGCCGCCCTCTGGATCAAGACTGTGTCAAGGGAAAAAAAACGATTGATATCTGGTTAGATCAAGGGATTAACGTGGTAATTTTTCTGAGGTCAGGCAAGCAGGTAGGGACCCCTTGCAATACGCCTAAAACAAACGCCTAAAATATGAAGCCCACCAAACTCGACCGTGGGAGCTTGCCTATCCCCTTACTTCCCCCTGGAAAAGTTACAGTGGATGTCCCTGCTTATATATAACATTATTATATACTATACATAAATGTATATAATACTGTATTTACCCGAATCCAAGAAGAAGTCCTTTTTTCAAATTTCAGCTGGCGAAAATAGGGGGTCGCCTTAAATTCGAGTACGAAGTCAGCACCGTCAATACATCGCGGTCAATTGATCTCTCGTCCATTGGTGGCGCATCAATTCGTCACACGATGAACTCATCGCGCGTCAATACATCGCTCAACAAACTCATCGCGTGACAATTTCGTTGCGAGACAAATTCGTCGCGAGGCATAATGACGAATTTGTCGAGAGATGAATTGACGCGCGACGAATTGATGAGCAACAAAATGACCGCGACGAGTTTTCATAGAACCGTAGGAAGTATGGTTACGCGTTTAATCGATGTTTTTTTTAAACAAATGAAACATAGGATAAAATAATGGCATTTTTAATGCAAACTTTCGATCCGGAATTCAATTAATAAAGACAATTTTTAAAATACATTTTTTTAATTTTTTTTTTCAAAAAATTTTGTGATTAACCATTTCAATTAATGAATGAATTAGTTTATCTATACTGAATACGTGTGTTCGAAATATACACCAAATACAGCCAGTGAGAAATTAAGTCATAAAATCGTTTTTCTGTTTTAACAGTCTGCTAACAGGGGTCTTACAATTAGATTCGAGGTCGTCTTGGATTCGGGAAAATGCGTTAATATGTATATAATGAATATTACACCTATTTGCAAGCAATTAACTTACTCAATTTATAACTAATTATCATTACCAAGTAGATTATACATAATTATATACTTATATATAATTCAAGAATTTTACACGAACGTAGTCACTTAATAATGTAACAAAATCCTTTGTAACAATGGTTGTTTATATTAAATGAAAAATAGGCATGTATGCCTAAATAAATATGTATACATCTAGCCTGATATCAGGCATACATATTCATCCAAAGATTCTTATTTATTCACAGCAGAGCATATGCAACTAATGCAAATTGCCATTCACATATATGTATAGGCAAAAAATCACTCCATTGATCACAAGTAAACTGACACATAAATAACAAATGGAATAATCTCATACTCTACATCAATGATTCCCAACCTTTTTCTTGCTAGGTCACACCTCTGACTTCATGGATAAAGGCTGATCACCCTTCTGAAAATGATGTGAACCTGATATTTTTTTCACTCCACAATTATACAAGGCTTAATAATGAGAAGAGATAGTGAATGAAAAACGACTTTTATTTTCAAATGAACAAATACTTTTTAATGCTAAATATTGAACATTTGCAACAGAAAAAATAATTCTAAATCTAAGCATTAAATTAAAATTACGCAAACTTATCAATTTTAATTATACTAATGTGATTTCTGCTGATGAATTTTCTTCTCAAGAACATGTAATTTGGGTTGAACAGTTCTTGATGCAGTCAACCTTACACATGCTTAAATATTGCTAGGAGATAGTTTTGAACACTTTTTATTTTTTATGTTTACTAAGTCAGAGAAAGCTTGCTTGCTTGCTTTGGTCACCAAGCTATGATAATACTCTTATTTGTAAACTGTGGCCCAAAAGTCTAAACATAAGTTGATTTGGAATAATGAATTTAAGTTTGAATCACAGTGAATTTCATGGAGTTTCTCTTTGACCAAATTTAATAGACTGCATCCTACCAGATTTACTGGAATGAATGAATTTTTGATCCATTTTTTCCGTATGTAATCATCGAACTTTTGAGGAAAATACTGCTCAAAGTTTTCTCCCAAAACCTTTAAGTGTATAACAATGAATGCCTTCATTTGAACATCAACATTGTCATTCAAAGCTTCAGCTATGATAATATAATTGATAGGTGACAGATCATTCCCTTTGATGTGTCATTTCCACAATGAAATTTTCAGCTTAAATGCTTCTATATTTTCCAAAGCTGAAAACACATTAATGCCTTTTCCTTGGAGACTCCCATTCAGTACATTCAGTTTATCAAAAATGTCAGCTAGATACCCAAGTTTCGCAATCCACAAATCCTGTTTCAACTACATTGCTCTGGAATTTGGCTTTCAATGAGAAAAAAAGAACACATTTCCACAGATCAAAGAGCCTCCTCAATGCAACTCCCCAAGATGACCAGCAAACTTTACAATAGTACAAAAGAGAATGATCACATTCTGTTGTGTCTTTACATAGTTGCTGAAACACCCTCGATGGTATGGCATTTGATTTGATGTTGTTGATGATTTTGACAGTCTGTTCCATAACATCATGAAATGAGCTAACTTCCTTGTCACACGACAGTTATTTACTCACCAGATTCTGATAGTGCAAATCACAATACGAATTTTAACAGTGTGAAGCATGTTTCTTCATCATTGCTGCTGCTCCATTCCGGACTTCAACCATCACTGCAGCCCCATCTATGGTCACACTGGATCACTTATCCAGAGAAATGTCATATCTTCACAATAAATTCAAAGTGGCTGTCCCAATCACCTCAACAGTAGCTTCGACTCCAACATCTTCACATAAAAGGAACTTTTTGCAAATACTTCTCTTTTCCACACCGACATATTGAACAAATCCATCAGCTGAGCTCTCTTGATGACACCATTTGACTCATAAAATTGTAATCCATACCAAGGACTCCCTTATTTAATAATAATAATGATAATAATAACCCGTGGGGGTTTTCTGTCCCCTATCGGGCGCATCCCCAGGTGGCGGATAGGGGAATGCCTGGCAGATATGCAGGGTAGGTGGGAAATAAAATACCACCCGTGGAACAAAACAGAATAAAATCCAGGTGCGTCTGTTCCCAAAGTGGGCGGCATCCTGGTAAGAGGCTGAGGGAAGGCAATACCCCAGTATCACACTAGGGGGAGGCCTCTTAAGCTGGAGAATTCCATGGCAGGGGATTCCCCTAGGACGATGGCGGAAGAACTTTAGAAGTCAACAGCGGTGCCCATAGCCCGAGTAAGCAGGGTTACTGCCACCATACCTGGCCGCAGGTTAAAAAGGCAACACATTCTTTAAAAATGGAGAGTAGAAAAAGGAGTTCAGCCTCGGATAAAAAGCTGCTGCCTGGGGATCGCCATGGAACCTCTGGAGCTACCGCTGGGGGTGACAGTATGTGAGCCAGTAGTGGTCGTGTGTTGACTAGGCGGACATCAATCGGGTCACCCGAAAAAGCAACAGCCAAGTCCACTGGATGCAATAACCCAACACCGTCAAGTAATATTGCACAAGCTGAAGGTGTTTCTCAGGGGGGCAACCCACTTTTAACTAAGACCACCCAAGCAGGCCGAAGACGTGTACACATGAAATGGACAGCTGAAGTTAATACCTTTATCATGCGCACGTACTATAGAATTACAAAATTAGAATCCGATATGACAGCCTACAGAGATCAACTCTATACCGCATTTACAAATCAATACCAAAAAATACCTGTAACAGTTCAACGTATATCAGACCAATGCAGAAGAATAATAAGATTAATCTAGTATCTCCTGAAACATTGAACCAACTAAAACACGAAATAGGCAAAGAATTAGAAGCAGATATGGGAGTTATATTAACCAATATGCCTATAAATAATGACAAACCTACAAATTTGCCAATTGAAACAGAACGCAACTTAAATATTATAACAAAAGAAAGCCCAACATCAAATGGTAAGAATTTAATTCATGAAAATGCTGCAATACAAAATAGTGGCAAACCTAAAAATAGTAATAAATTAACTAATGAAATTATTACCCCTGATAGTAACAACCATAATACTGAAGTAAATGCCGGTGCTGACTTGATTGAAAATGTAAGAGAAACTTTCAACATTACACTTGTAGAATACACAGGTACAGACCCCACAAAAAGAGCTTACATACCAAAACAACACACTTCAGTAAAACTATCTAAAATAGTTCTCATATTAAATGAGGTAATAATGCCTGAACACCTAGAAAATATAGAAACATTTTAAGAAATCCACACATTAATATACTGCGCTGCTCTCACTGAGGCCAAATGCAATGGCTCAAAAATTGTTAAACAAAATATAAAATATAAGAGTTGAAATTGCACGTCTAATAGAATACTCAAAAGGTAACTCTAGCAAAAAATTAGAAGGTAAAGCTAAAATGGTAGTTAAAAAATATCAAATACACACGAAACATGACAACCCCAACGAACACATGATAGAATTCATAGATACTCTCCAACAAAAACTTGCGGCATATAAAGCTAGCCTAAAAAAAACAACAAGTGCACTAGACGCAAACAGCAGAACACACAATTTAAAAATAATGAGAGAGGGTTTTATAGAGCGTTAAAATCAACTGATGACAAACAATCACAAAACACTCAAGTGCCAACGAAAGATGCCATAGAAAATTTTTGGACTCAAATATGGTCAAATACTGAAATACACAACACTGAAGCACATTGGATACAGACAGAAATAGAACAATTTCATAATATTCATAGTATGCCGGCCCCCGATATATCATTAGATCTATTACAAACCAGCATCTGAAAGACATATAACTGGAAATGCACTGGCAGTGACAACATCCACAACTACTGGTACAAAAGATTTACATGCACACACACACACACACACATTTATTAACCCAAATAAATAAATTCATTGAAGACCCTGACCAAGTACCTAGATTATTAATGGAAGGCAAAACATATCTTCTCCCAAAAAGTAAGAATAATAATGATTCATCTAACTACCATCCTATAACCTGCCTACAAACCATTTATAAAATTATTACATCATGTATAACACATCTAATTAACTCTCACTTAGACAATGAAAACATTCTCCCTGAAGAATAAAAAGGCTGTCGCAAAGGCATGAAAGGCTGTAAAGAGCAATTGATAATTGACTCAATAATACTCAAGCAAGCACAAAGACACAAGAAAAATCTCTCATGCTGCTACATAGATTATTGCAAGGCCTTTGATTCAGTCCCCCACTCTTGGTTAATAGAAGTACTAAAAATATACAGAATAAACCCGATCTTAGTTAACTTCCTGGAGAAAGCCATGTGACAATGGCACACAATAGTTAATCTTATTGATAACAAACAAAATGTTTATACAAGGAAAATAAAAATAAATAGAGGTATATTTCAGGGTGATTCCTTAAGCCCAGTATGATTTTGTCTTGCTTTAAATCCACTCTCAAATATGTTAAACAGAACAAACAAGGGATATTTAATAAAAAATAATCAGTCAAAACATATAATATCACACCTACTGTACATGGATGATTTAAAACTTTATGCATCAACACATTCAAAACTTATGGATTAATTAAACTAGTAGAGAAAATTTCGACAGACATTAAAATGGAATTTGGACTGAATAAATGTAGAATGCTAAACATAAAGAAAAGAGGAATAGAACCCTTAGGATTCGAAACAGAAAGTCAGGGAATAATAGAACCTATGAATGAACTAGAAATGTACAAGTATTTAGGATACGAACAGTCAAAGAAAATAAACCATACTGGTATTAAGAAAAATTTGACAATAGAATTTACCAATAGACTTAGAAAGATACTCCACACAGAATTAAACAGTAAATAGTAAAAATATGACAAAAGCTATTAATACTTTTGCTATTCCGGTTTTAACATATTCATTCAGTATAATAACTTGGACAGACACTGATACTGAAAACTTACAACGAAAAATAAGAACCGAATTGACCAAGTGCAGAAAGCACCACCCGTACTCAAATATTTACAGATTGACACTACCACGCACAGGAGGCAGAGGTAGAATAGACATAAAAAACTTACATAATAACCAAATCAAACTGCTAAGGAAATACTTTCACGGGTGTCAAGATTCCCCTCTTCACATAAGTATTTCTAAATCAGATAATAAATATTCACCTTTGAATCTAACTGATACAGTAACACAAGTTAATGAAGAACCCCAAACAATAGCAGAGAAAATTGATAGGTGGAAATGCATGACCCTCCATGGGAGACACCCCCAAGATTTGAGCCGATCTGATGTCGACAAAGAAGCGTCAAACACCTGGCTCAAACACGGAGATCTCTTCCCAGAAACAGAGGGATTCATTCTAGCCATACAAGATCAAGTAATAAATACAAAGAACTACCAGAAGTATATAATAAAGAATAGACAAATTCAAGATGAGAGATGCCAAAAATGTAGAGAACACCCAGAAACTATACAGCACATTACAGGAGCATGCACCAGACTAACACAGACTGACTATTTACACTGTCACAATCAAGTCGCAAATATTATACATCAAAAACTGGCTCTAAAACATAAATTAATAGAAGACAAGTTATACTATGACCGCTCAATAATTACGGACAAAACTATACTCAGCAATAGACCGGACTTAGTCTTACAGGACAAGGTAGCCAAAACCACTTACCTAATAGACATAGCTTTCCCAAATACACACAATCTTCAGAAAAGCATAGTAGAAAAGCACCACAAATATATAGAACTGAAAGATGAAATTAAACGAATGCGGAATATGAATACTGTACACATCATCCCAATAGTTTTATCGACCACAGGAATAATCCCTACAGATTTACACAACAGTATAAAAATAATAGATTTACCTAAATTGCAATATGCCCTCCTGCAGAAAGCTGTCATACTAAATACAACCAGAATAGTACATAAAGTTTTAAATTTCGAGTAATGAAAGTGCTTGGCAAAGCCCGTACCTCATTGAAATAGCTGGCTCAAAAGCTGTGAAGTACAAAAGTAAAATAATAATAATAATTTATTTAACTTAAACAGGCTTCCCCAATTACATATGGTATAATAGATTTATGATAAGCACATATGACCATGCTCTGAGCAGGATTCGAACCCCATGACCTTAACATTAGAAGCAAGACACATTAGTCACCCCTCTGATCAAGTAAATCCTCAGATATGAATTGTGGTCTTCTCTCAGTTGTATTGTTCGACAGTGGAATATTTTCAAACTTGGCTTTTGCAGACTGTCCCAATACTTCTGAAGCAATATGCATGGCTGGAGCAATGCTTCTGCTTGACTAGGTAGATGCTTTAACCAACTATGTATATATATATATAGTATATATCAAGTCAGCATGATTCTCCATTCTTGAATTGGGGTATTAATGGTGAGGAAGGGCTAGTAGCTAAGTAGTAAACCTTCAACACTAAATGTCCTCACAGAAGCATCATGGAAAAACCCCTACTTTATTTCAAGAGAGTGAGATGACTTGAAATAACAAGATGGAAAGTTGAGGAAATGATTTCCTATGCATGTGCGCATAAAGCTTAAACTGAAATTTGGCATTTAAGAAGGAGACAAAATCCTGTTTTTGACCGGGAAAGATATCCAGGTAGGGGTTTCTCCACGTAAATACTCCAATCATGCTGGCTTGATAGCATAGCTGGTTACAGCACCTATCCGGAAACTGTAACACCCAGGTTCAATTCACAGTCGAGCATAGGATTTTTTTCTTTCTCAAATGTCACATTTCAGTTCAAACTTTATGCGATCATGCATAAGAAATCATTTCATCAACTTTTCATCTTGTCATCCAGATTAGTCTATTAAAGTTCACTACACTGCAATATTATTTTTGCGTTTGCATCCTTCTGTGCAAAAGGGAAGACATTATGGGAAAAAGCCCATATATTTTGAAAATACAGGATCAGGTTTATCACATTGCTACATCCAATACTTCAGCTAAGTATAACCAATGCAATGGGAAAATTTGCATTTATGATGGGGAGACTTATTGTGACCCCATTAACCCTTAGTTAGTAGCGTGAAAAAAAGTTCCGTAATTAGTCGCGTGGGGTCAATATGACCCCAAAATGATTTCTAAAGATAAGCAATAATATATTAATTTATTTATATTTTACTGGAAATAAAATCAATCTTACATTATAATACAACTATTTATTAATAGTTTTTACAATAAACATTGATTAAAATAAATTAAAATATTTTTTTGTATTTTCTAATCACTTTCCCTCTCCCCACATTCAATGCACTTCATTATCATATGGTCTTTGCAAGTAAAAGCTCCACAATTTCCACATATAGTGGACACTTTATTGTCCTTATTTCTTGGGCAATGTTCGCATCTTCCTCTTGATAGTCCCGATCCCGGTGATGGACCTTCCTCCGCAAGTCCCTGTTGAGTGCATATGCGCTTTCGGAGATGCCTAGATATAAACTGACTCTGAGACCTCAAAATCTGTAGATCCTTTATTAATTCCTTCGATAATGATTTCAAGAAATTTCGCCTTGTCATTTCATTTTGAACGTTTTGTTTATAAACAATAAAGGCATTTATGGCAGAAACGTTCAACAAATGAAAAAACACAGCTAACGGCCATCTTTTCGTTCTTCTGCCAACATTATAAGCAGCGCAGAGCTGATCGCATGTATCTACGCCACCTTTTGTTGCATTGTCGCATGAAGGTCGCGTTGAGGGCTTTATTAGGGATAGGACTATTTTTGCGGAGATCACTCACACTTGTGGGTTAGACATCGGTCGCGGCACGGTCGCTTTCCGGCCCCCACCTACAGCATGAAGTAGTTTATGGCTGCCCCCAACTAGCAGAAAGATTCAAGCTCACTTCTGCTGTCACCGAGGATTGCCCTCGATGGGGCTTGGGACAAAAGTTGTCTCCTCGAGCGACCCAAGGGGTTCGTGCCAAGGTCCAACCGCGTCCTCCCCTATAAGTGTGAACGTACTTGGGACTTCTCCATAGAAACCCCATTGAAAATAGGATTTTCATATTTTGGTCTAAAACTTCCCAACCGTGACCGTCATGCGACCGGTAGGAGATCCAAAAACTTTGAAGATTGCCGATCTCATTCGTGTTCGTGCTTATTCCGAAAAATAAGGGAGAAACTCGTGCTAAAAAGGGTGAGCGGTAATAAAAGGCAAACAGCTTTCTTTTAGAGAGACCACGTGCGTTTGTTTGTGACTTTTATTGCGGGTAGAAAACTATGGGAAGAAAACGGTTGCATGTGTGCGGCCGAAGTAAGAAAACACCCGGAGAATTCCGAAAAGAGGGAAAAGGGTACATTGGAGGGGGGAGATGGGAGGAAGAGGGGTAACCAACCTATAGTGAAAATTAGTGAAGTAGAAATGTATCATAAGAGAACTAGTGTTAAAACAATGAAATACTGCTTATCAGGAAAATTATTTGTATTTCTGATGTGATAATAATAATCTGTATTGCGTTTAACCCTTCTAGACCAATAGAGAAAAAAGCAACAGGTAGAGAGATATCAAAATAAAAGCAACTTTTTTAACCTCATATATACATAACAAATGGATACACACCAAAATAGCGCATTAAAATAGTTTAATTTTCTCAATATTTACAATATTTATACTATATATATAAATATAAAAATATCAAAAATAACAAATTAATAAAAAAACAAAAATGCAAATTTCTCTTCTAGAATGTCAGTTTCGAAGGTAGAACAAGTTTGAGTTAGATTGTTAATACACTTCTTTAGATATTGACGAAAAAACATTGCTTGGGGTCATATTGACCCCACGCGACTAATTAAGGGTTAAACAATAAGTCTAAAATATAACATGCATTTTTAAATATTACAAGTATTTATGCCTATCTTAAAGCAAAACATGAGCATACCGTGAAGCAGATGTTGATGATGATATATTTTATTTAAGGGTTACATATTTGATAAAAATTCCAACACATTTTTAAAACCTAAAAAAAATTAAATATTGAAACAGTTAATTAATACTCTATTCTGTAGCAGATGAATTTGCCTCATGGAGTGGGACACAGTGCTGGGTGCCGGAGGTGGAGTCCCTAGTTTAATGTAATATAAGTTATTACCTCAACCGTGCACAAAAATAGGTGTCACTGCTGCATACATACTGCTAATGTTGATCCACTGCATGACGCAGGTTCAGCCATGCTAGAGACCCGTATGCTATCAAGTTTAAACCAATTACAAAGATGTTCAAACATGCTTGAAAATTTTGATCACATTCTCAGTTGAACGTATATGTAGGCACACAATTGCTATCAGTAACACCACATTTTTTGGTCAACTTTCTGGTCACACCATGTTTTCTGGTCACTGTAAAAAGTGATGTTTGGGTGATCAGTAAAACTTAATATAGACAATTTCATATTTTTTTACAGTAAAATTATGGTCTCAAAACCTTTTCTAGTGAAGCTTTATCACTAGTAAATTACTTAGACTAAATTTTCACTAATATGAGACCACAGAATTCCTTGGTAACTTCTGATGAAAACACTAATCCGGTCCACCAAAGGTCTTGTGACTTCCAATGCGGCCCTCCAAAGCATTCACAACTACAAATGCAGTCAGTCATGTAGAAAAGATTGCTTAACCCTAGTTTACATGATCCAATGCTTTTGAAAAGTCGAAAAATAAGCCAAAGTTCTCCTTTTTATCATTAGTTGATGTTAATAATAAACCAATTGCTTGGTAGATAGCAAACATTGCTGATTTATTCTTCCTAATTCCATGCTGTTATTATTATTATCAAGGAAAGAAATTAGTTATTCATAGAACACTTTCTCAAAAATGTTGCCCCTATTCTTGAAGATGTAATATTTTAGAGATTGTAAGAGAAGAGGGAAATATGTCATGTTGGAGATATAGATTATTATTATTTTATTAACTCTGTAGGTCATGTACAGACATAGAGCAAGTCATAAATTCACAATGACAATAAAACTAAAGTAAGAGACAAAATAAACACAACATAGAACATTTAAATAATATTTACACACATACAAAGAAAAATCTTATAAGTAGTATGAAATCTAAAAACAAAAATGGAAAAAATACAAAGGTATTAAATCATTATTAATTAATTAATTATTATTATTATTCAAGAAAACATGCTAATTTAAGGGTTCAAAAAATTCCTGCATACTATAAAAGCTTTTGCTAAGAAGGAAACACTTCAAACGTTTCTGGAACAAAGAAACAGTTGTTGCAGATTTAACACTGCATGACAGCTTATTATAAATAACTGAGGCAGCGTTATGAGTGCCTCTCTGGCAAGTAGCCAACCGATAGTTTTTAATGTGGATGTCACCTTTACAACGTGTGTTGTAAGCATAAAATTCCTGGTTTGATTGGAACAGGGCAGGGTTCTGCTTAACAAACATACCACAATTAAAAAATCTGATGTGGCCACCAAATACCAAATAACTTTCTCCATATCTGTAATATTTCTAAAAATTCCAAATAGGTTACATAATAATCAATATTTTAAGAAACTGCGAGAAAATTTTAGACTTTACAAAGAACCGAAATAAACTCAAACCATAGCCTTCTGAAATTGGATAGAGCCAAAAAGCTCCAACAATTAAGAAAAGAAAAAGGAGCGTTACTAAGAAGTAACTAAGTGTCAATCGTTAACAATAGTCATCGGTAGGTGGTGTGGTGGTGTCAGCTAAAAATATAAGATATCTTCTCTTAAACAATGCATTATATGGAAATATGTTTCAAACAAAGGTTGTAAAAAAGTAACTTTCCTACAACCTTTATTCCAGTATATTTTTACATTTATCAAATATTAAAGCAAATATTATAAAATAACTGATAAGTGACAAGAGTAAACACCCACTTCCGGTTGACCGATTTTTACCAAAAACTAATCAATTCTTGCGATTTTTATAAAAATGTTAAATATAAAATTTCTTGTTGACCTGATTAATAGTTTTTGAGTTAGAGCACCCACAAAAAGCTATCACATACATACACACATAGAGACATCATCGAGAAAATGGTCAAAACGTGTTCAGGGGACCTCAAAACGTGTATTTCCGTTGAAATCTCGAAGTCGATTTTTTTCATGAATACAATACTTTCTCCTATACTACGTATATGGAAAAAGTAAAAAGAACATTGTTGGAAATGTAAGTATACCTAAGGAAGAAAACAGTGGTTTTCCATGAGTTCGATAGGAAGCCCCACACATAGCTTTAATTGCCTGTGTTTGCAGTGAAAAAGCCTTGTTGGCATGACCCCAAAACATTATGCCATAGGAAAGATACAAATGAATTTTGGCAAAATATAGTAATTTCAACATATCAATACTAACAGATTAATAAGGAAAAGTAAAGGGTGCTTGATCAAATCATAGCAAAAAGTGATTACATAATTTGGGACTTCATCACTGCCAACACTACGCTTAGGGCCTAATTTCTGGACTCAGGCCTTCTTCCTTGCAAGGATATAGAATGAGGGAATTACGATGTTTTGGTGTAGTGATGTTAATTCCATGGGTACGAGAGCCATTTGGTTGATGGGTGAAGTGCTCAATGAAGAGAGATACAATGTGTGAAGAGTGTGAGACAATTTTTTCTTGAGAAATCTAAAAGTTGTTTTGAAAAGTTACAAGGAACTTGGTTTTTAATATTATAAATAATTCTCAATGCATCCTTGGACTTGTTCTTAGCATTAATTATTTTTTTGTTATTGTAGTTTCACTTGACTTTAGTAAGCGTCTTATTGTTTTTTGAATGCTTTGTACTGTTCTATAAGAAGAGAATTTTGTGTCTAAAGCTGAATTTTGGAGTAAGGTAGATAATTGTCGAATTTCGTCCATTACCTATTTACTACTATTATGATTACTATTTTTAAGAAGCTTCTAAGAGGTTAATGGAAAAACAATCCTAATATAATAATTCTCAAGTATCAGTCTGTCTGTCACACATTTTTAAGACATCCAGATGGGCTACAGATATGAAATTTGGTTGGATGATAAGTCATTGCATGCAACCAACAGATAAAGGCAAAATTTTAAAAATTTTAATTTTAATTTTTAGAAACTAATCAGTTCTTGTGACTTTTATAAAAATGTTAAATATAAAATTTCGCGTTGACCTGATTAATCTGTATAGCTTTAAAATCACCGCGATGTTGCTCTTTATCTTCCAAAATTTCATAATTTACCCTTATAAAATATTACAAACACATTCGAACGGAAAATTAAATTCTTTACGCGTATGTGTGTGGCAAAAATAACGCGTACATATACTAGACTACCGAATCCGAGTCCAACAATAGTCGTTGCAATGGTAACACTATTGTAACGAGTGATAAAAACTGCAAAAGCGCCAGTATTTACTCGAAATTTGAAGAAATACAATCGATAAGCTAAATTCTACGATAAAAATTACAATCTTCATCCCTTTCCTCAGTTTTTAATGGAAAGTGTGTATAGTGTGAAGGAGCGCATTATCGAAAACATACCTTTAAATATTTCTCTGTGTGATGATTGTTCCAATGTGTTCATGCACAAGCTAATCAATGTAACCATTAATTGTTTTATCAAAACTCTTAATGACTTGTACATCTGTTATAAAAAACAAAAGAAATAAAAAAATTCAACACAACATACGGCCGAATTTGCCATTTCCACCGCTAATAACTTTCGAACGGTGCGTCCGATCTTCCGTTCTCGACTCGAACAACTTGTTTCTTTAATTTTGAATGTTGATCTTATCCCTAATGTTTTTAATAACAATGGGACAATTTCTTGGCTTGAACGCGCAGCTGCTCGAACATTTCTGTAAATCTCGTCACTGTTTTAAACTGCACTTTTCGATTGCCGCCACTCTGAACATTCCTTGCCGCTAGATGGTACTAATGTCGTTGTCGCTATTCAAGTTTACACCGTTTCCCGGGCTATTTTGACAGCTGTTCATCTTATTTTGACAATGTTTCATTCCATTTTGACAGTGGTCCATTCTATTTTGACAATATTTCATTCTATGTTGAAATTTCTTTATTTAATTATATATCAATTGCTTGTTATGATTATTCATTAGTAAAAACTTTTATTTGATAGGCATATTGTTTTGTATTGTTTTATTTATAGTTTAAAATGCAATAGAATAAAGTTGGACACCAAAATACAATACAATATCTGCGATTATTTTTAAACATAAGCTGCAGTCTTCTTCTATCATTGTTTAATAACTGATTGCTGTTCTTCATTAAGTTTTTTTCTCTGTGGACACCTCTTCTGGATTTATCAATCAACCCTTTCGTTAAGTCTTTTTTATTGATTTCGTGAGCAGTTGTTCTTTTCACTTCCATTATTTTTTAAATCATGCTTGCATTATTTCCCGAGAAATAAGCATCAATTATTCTACTTCTGTCTTCATTAGAAGTCTCTTTATTTATTCATGGGTCCATTAAGTGTTTTTAGTAAGTTAAGTTTGTATCATTCTAATGAAACTGGGAATAATATTTAAATAATTTATAATTATTATAAATTATAGTAAACATGTAAATATTAGTTAAATTTTGTAACATTGCTAACCTATTTACATATCTGCAATTGCACCACAAAGTATTGGCAAGTATACGGTTAATGTAGCAAAAATAGAATGATATAACGTCAAAATTAAATGAACCGATGGCAAAATTAAACGAAACGTTGTCAAAATAAAATGAACTGTTGTCTAAATTAACTGAACCATTGTCAAAATATGATGACACAATGTCAAAGTTAAGTGAACTTGTCGAAATAGCCCGGGAAACGGTGCACTTTCCGCCTGGAAGCTACTACCGCCTCTATTGATACACCTGAGAAAAACACACAAAGACCTTACACTTCTCTTTTACTTGCTAGCATTAATTAAAATATTTTTTGTCTCTCTATTGCCCCTTAAGATTGAGTTCCTTAATTTTTTATAATTTACTTTTCCAGAACGTATTTTTCCGTGGCTTCCCTAAAGTAAATAATTAGCGAATATTGAAATGCGCCTTATCTATGTATATTTCTAAATATGGGTGTTGTAACCCTCTAATTGTTTGGCTAAAGGAGTATTTCACCTTTATTAATCTTAGCCAAAGTTATTGAGCTACTATCAATTATGTATATTTCATCTAGTGTGAAAATTAATAAGTATAACAAGCATGAGCGTACATTTCTCTTGTTGTCTTAAGTCAACCGAAGTTAACATTCTATAGTAAACAATTGAAACTTGAAAAGCATTTAAAAGCGCTGTGCTTTGTTCGTCTGTTCCGTTCGTCGGTTAAGCTCGATTTAGAGATTTGTTTTCAAGTAATTTCAGTATGCTGAAACAGACATAACTGAAAGCAAGAATATCTTGTTATACATGCTCCTACACAATGCGTCGCAGTATTTGCTTATATTGTAGACAAAATACAGTGTTTTTCGTTGGATTATGCATTGGAATCTCCTTAAGTTTAATAATCACACCGTTTTTGGAAGATGAATGTTTTTTTTCAGTTAAAATTCCCAAAGGGATATATTCTGAGCATGTATCAAAACGCCGATCGTTAAGTAGTGAAGTGGATAAGGAGGATTTCGAACCACAAATTAACTTCGCTGGAAAACCAAAAAAAGCCTCAAAGACTCCTCAGTCTCTCATAAGACCTCGTTATTATTCAACAGAATTGGGAATCAGAGAAAAATTATTTATGGGTGTTCTTACGTCGAAGCAGAGCATCATAACTCATGCTGTAGCTACGAACGTTACTGTATCTGAAACTGTCGATAAAATTATGTTCTTCATTGATTCTCCTGGACCCCAGAAATTAAATGTAACTATGCCGGGAATATTAGGGTTTTCTGACACTCGGAAAATTTTGAAACCGTTTCATGCAATAAAATATATTATGGATAACCTCTTGGATGAATTTGACTTCTTTTACTTAGTCACTGATAAAACCTATATCAAAGCCAGGAAATTATACGGCATCGTTGAAAGAATAAGTGTTAGTAAGGAAGTGCACATGGGCAGTGGGAAGTCGGATAGATATTCACCGTTTTGTTCTTTAGGTATGCATTGCATCTACCACCTTAACTAAGCAATTTCTTCCTATCTCATGTTAGGTATATCGTTGAGCTTCTTCATAAGTAAATTATTTTAATTCTAAATTTCAGTTTGTATTTTCATGTAATAACTTGATTTTATGTAAACCAGATGCTGGTCTTCTGTTGAGCCATTCAGTAATGCAAAAGATACATGGAGGACTGGATTGGTGTGTAAAAAATGCATTTTCCGAGTCTGATGATGACAATGTTGGAAGATGCATTGTACATTCTTCTGGTATACCTTGCTCGCAATACACATTTGTGAGTACCTGAAATTCTTATAATTTTAAGTGCATCATTTGGCACAATTTTATACTGATGGATAAGTTGATGAATATTGAAAATATTCGACATAATTCCCATTAAACTTATTGAAAATACATAGATAAATTTTTGATTTAGGCATGAATAAATTCGTAAGCTTCACTCAGAGTCAAAAATGTTTGTATATAGAAAGCAAGACACCAAAACGGTTTGTTGGTTATCTTCAACTGTCAAGAAAAAATTGTGCCTGACTCTTTGGCATAGCCAAAGTAAATGCAGTTATTGGATCTATGTGATCAAGAAGAAAATATTTTCTAAATGTTAAAATAGTTACAGCTCCAAAAATTGGAAATTGTTAGCATAATTGCCCATAAAAACATGACAGGACATCAAATTTTATATTATTATAAGTTCTCTTTCCCCTCTTCCTCCACCTCTCCCTATTTCCTCCCTCCCTATTTCCTCCCTCCCTATTTCCTCCTCCCTATTTCTTCCCTCCTCCCTATTTTCTCCCTATTTCGGGGGTGCTGGTGGTGCAGTGGTTAGGACGCTGGCTACTACTCACCTGCTGCTCAAAAAGGCAGCGGGCACGAATCCTGTGAAAGGATTTTTTCCAAGATTTGTGTGGTTTGAGGAGACCGTGCAAAGTCAGCGTTCCATCCTTCAGAAGGGACGTTAAGCCGTTGGTCCCCTTGGTGCTCTTCGTTAAGAGTAGGCTAATGCTGGCACTGGGTTACCCTCTTCCCCTGTGAGTGTGTTCGGTGTGGAAGGAGCTATGGCTATAATAATCCAAGAGGTTGATTAGCCAAAGATACACACACTCTCCCTATTTTCTCCCTCACTCCACAACTTTGAGTATTTATATGTAAATTTAAAATTTGAATATTCTTCAGTGAAAATCATTTTGTCTGAGAGTTCCTGAAATTTTTAACATTTTCCATTTGATCTACATAATCAAAGCCCATTATTTCTCAAAACCAGCAAAAATGCTGTTGCTCTTGACAGTGTGATATCTTTGCCTCAGGAAAAAGTAAAATTTTCATCTTCAGGCAAATATGTGGACTTATTCGAAGTATATTTGGAAATCAATACAGGTATACCTCACAATATGCTCGGGTTGCATACCAAAAAAACTGTATCATGAATCAGTGTATTGCAAAACACATGTTTACGTAACAGCAATGCTATAAAAAAGAGATGCATTCCTAAATGGATTAAAATCATGGGTAAGCATGACAGATATGTTCCTAAAAAAGGTCTTGTTGCACGAAATTGTGTTAAAGAAATGCAAAAATCCCATTGAAAATCATGCGAAAGATAGGAGGGGAAAAGAGCGTGCGTGACATATATTAGCTACGTATTTTATTCAATGCTCTAATTATCATCAAAGTATTTAGATTGATGGCTTAAAATATCTTGACATACTATTTGCCCTATGGAAGGGCATTACATAATTTTTAGGCAACGTCACTACAATATAAAATGCAAATTACACTGTCCTGCCATCTTCCGCCAAACATACGGAACGGAGGTAATATTTTGTTCTTCGATCTATATGTTGAGCAAACACTCCATTTCTATCAGTGTTTCACTTTGATTATGCCTCCCCAGGACAGTTGATGTTAAAGAGCACATTTTTTAATTTTTGCAGCACTTCTGCAAATAGTTCTCACAGTCGACGGAGCTAGAGAAAGAGCACAACCTATAGCAGCATGCCCTAGTCCACTTTCAAAATATTTTGTTATATCCAATTTAATTAATTAATTAAGAGGAATACTTTAAATTTTTTGCTTGCGACATTTCAAACTTATAAACGTGAAAACTCGAGCACAAATTCAATGTGTTACCACCACGAGCTCGGACTGAAAACTGACTGTAGTTCGCCAAAACACTTTGTACCTTGAACATAAAAAAAACTTGTCGATTACATTACTTCTCCGGTGCAATATTGTATACACCTGAAATGAATATGAAAACAATTTAAAAGTAGTTCGTATATAATGAAACAAAGTTTGATTTTCACTGCTCGCATTGAGACCTTTTGAATGGGCAGAGAAAGGCTTTTCATTACCCAGGTTTTGTAAGAGCGTATGTCCAAATCAAGCAAACATATCGAGAGGTCGAGTCAGAAAGTGTAATGAGCATAAAACCGAAACAAGCATATCGTGAGGTATACCTCTAATAAGAAAATGAATTTTCAATCATTTATGATTCATTTGGTTTAATTCCCAAATTTGTACAATGGATATATGTATAGGCATCTGCTGGGGGGGAGGAGGAGAGGGCAAAGGGGGGGGGTCAGTTGCCCCACACTGGATCAGACCTGTATCAAGGGCCATTGATGTCTGGTTAGGTCTGGAAATTATCAAGGTCATTTTCCTGAGGTCAGGCAAGCAGGTGGGGCCCCCCTGCAATATGCCTGAAACAAACCACTAAAATATTAAGCCCACCAAACCTGACTGTGGGAGCTTGCCTATCCTCTTGCACCTTCCCTCCCTCCCCTGGAAAGACTGTGGTAGCTTGCCTATCCTCTTGCTCCCCTCCCCCTGGAAAGACTGTGTGAGCATGCCTAGCCCCTTGCCCTCCCCTGAAAAAGTTCCAGCGGACACCCATGAATATTTGTAATTTTAATGTTCAAATAACAATATGCCATGCCCATCCCCATGTTATTCAAATGGAGAGAAGAAATTCTCCTGGAATCAAAATCATGATGCAATTGTAAGTGACAAACAGTGTAACATTTAACTGGGGTAAAGCTGAGTAAATTCTGAATGTACAATTGAAATTGGAATCCCTTGACTTCTCTGTGTATATACAGGATCCCACTTAACTCTATGCTGCCTTTCTAACAGAATGACTAACTCTGAAAATTATGATTAGATTATGTTGTTCTGTGTTTAGTATTCATAATTGATCCAAATTAAATGATAAAAATCTGATATGGCCACCACATGACTTTCTCCATACCTGTAATATTCCTATAAGTTCTAAATACGTTAAATGATGATAAATATTTAAAGGAACTTGGAGAAAAATTCAAAGACCTATACTACATATGGATAAAGTAAAAATGAAAATAATACTTTTCAAATATACCTGACTGTAAGTTTTCTGTCATATTTTTAATATGGAGAAATCTATTCACATCTATAAAAACAAATGAATACTCTTTTTTGGCCAGTGATACCTTTCTATTATTAAATACGCTAATGCAACACAAATTTATAGATCTGGACATGCAGCTCTCATCTTTTTTAGTCTTTCCTATCTTTTATAATCTTTTCATTTGCCTTCCCTCTTTTCATTTTACTTAATTTCTTTGCCTAATTCTTGTTTTATTTAGTGAACTTCTGACTGTTCCTCATGATAATGTCTACTTCAGTAGTTGCTCTAATATGTTTGTGCATTTATTTTCTCATTGCTCCATGTAAATCCCTGACTTCTTCCAAGCAGACTTAACTCTGAAGAACTTGAGGTAAGTCAATATTCACCTGTTTAATTTGTGGTTATTTTTCACGCTGCTTTACTGAGAGCATTTACATCTCTAAAACCATTCATATTTTTTCTTACCATAACAACATAATAAGAACTAAATCAACTCTTCACCCACAGTCACACAAATTATTCAGTCACCTAATTTTTCTTTCAATAAAGATATTCATCTCATGGGTAATTTCATGTAATGTATTTATTATTGTATCATTGAGTTGCATTTGATATTTTTATTATTTCATATATACTATCAGGAATTTATATACTTCTCTCTTTTTTGTGTTTATTTGCTTTGGCATAATTTATTTATATGAAATATTTTGGACAAAATTTTGTAGTGTTAGTGAAACAAAATTTTCTTATTCTACTTCACAGCTTATAATATTATTATTTTTGTATGATTTCTTTCAGGGAGAAACATACAGTAGTCTTCATTTACCAGAGGACTTTGATATTGACAGAGACCTTGAGAAATTTAGCAAATCAGAAAAATTCCATGAGGCTGTGTCTATATTTCCAGTTTCTAATTCTAACACCATTTATAAACTTCATGCTTACTTTACCAGGGTAAATAATTTTTATTTATGATCTTAAAATTTATTTAATTTTAGATGATCTGAATTTAATCAACATTTAAAAGAGACTCAGAAAATAAAGATCTCTTTTTGTTTGTAACTGAATGTAGAAACAGTTTTGCTTTTCCCTCAATGTTTGTGGATGCCATATAAAATTTATTATCCCTACCCTCAGATTATTTTATGATTTATCCCAGGCCTATGACTCTGTAGACCATTACACACTTGAATATAAACTCAAACAATCGGGCATTAATGGTATTGCCCTCAAATGGATTATGTCATTTGTCTAACACCGCAAACAATTTGTTGAATTAAAGCACTGCAATGAGGCTATTAATAAGCATAACTCCCAAATTGCTACTTCTAGCTGTGGCATACCTCAAGGATCTACCCTTGGTCCACTTATCTTTATCCTCTACACCAGGGGTTCTTAACCGTGGGTGCAGGAAGGGGGTCCATGGGGTGTGGTGGGAACATCTTGCAATTTGACTTTTATATTTATTTTTTTTAATAAGACATTTTGAACCATCCAAACTAACCAACTGCCATTCTAGTGTTTACATTCATGCATCCACGTTTCTTATTAGATATATATAGCGAGAGACTAAAGAACATTCGTCTGCTTGAAATAACAGACCATAATCACTATTCCAGGTCTGTTTACAAAGTGATTTAAACGGCTGTGCCCAGACATACTGTTGCCATATTTTTCTGCCTTCATTTATGTTTATAACAAAGTAATACTCTCGATCCTATTTTGTGTGAGAAGGCTGAGATAATTTGCTACAGAGAGATTATTTTGAAGTCTAAGATGAATACAGCATTAAAAATTGTTTAAAAAGAAACAAACTTGAAAATTATTATAGAATTTTTGTATAGGATTACACTGTAATATAATGCTGGAGCCACTTTCAAGATGCGCCTAACCGTCACCTCACTTGGATAAACAAGATGCAACATTTTGACCAATGCTAAGAGTCTGGGTTAGGAGATGATGAGATTTTCTCGACTCTCTTAAAAGGAGTTAGTCAGGTAGGAACATTAACGAAGGCAACTTCAAATCTTTCCCTGCTTTTGCACAGTGAAATAGATTTGCACTTTATCTTCGACAAATTAATTCATCAGACCGTCAACAAATATTAAGGTAGTGTAAAAAATATAGTATAGAAATTTATTTCTTTACGAAAATCCTCAAAATGTTTCATAAAAATTCAATTCATTGGTGTTCTCAGAAAAGGTATATTGTAATGAGCCGGGTAAACGGCTGGACTGTCCCTCTAAATTTATGGAGGGTATTCGGAGAAGCGGCCATTCTTCCCCTGCTGTGTTCTTCTGGGAAGGCATAGGCGGTTATGGTTCCACCACATAACCATAACCCTGGACCCTTTTGTGTTTCCAAGTATGGACCACCAAGACAAGAGACGAAGAGAAGGGGGCACCTTGACCCTTCCAGATGGTGGTGGAAAAGGACGCCTTCTCTCAAAAAGGGGTCATCGTGCACGAGAAGGCGGTGAGGGAGTGTCGGGATGGCGTGCGAAGGGAGCGGACCGAGGAGCGGTCAGGGAGAAGGGTGACTGAGTGTGGAGAGTATCGAGAGGCGGACCGAGAGAGCGATCCGTGGTGTTCGCGAAGAGGAAGACATGGTGCGGCACCATTTGGGAGGCCGTCATTCGCGGACTAAAAGGAGGAAGCAGTTTTTGTGTTTCTCTCTCACAACGCCCCAGGGCAAGAACCCTCGTGAGGTCCTGACCCTCATTAAACCTCAGGTGGTGGCAGCAATCACGCTACTCCCGCCCGCACGTTACAATATCATCATTTCATAAGATTTGAGTTAACAGAAAAATATTATGAAAGAGATTGACAATCGATGAGTTTTACTTTATTTTAGACCTTATAAACAAAATAATGTTCCAAAAGAAATGTGCTAAAATTTTAATTCATAATTTATTATTTAACACTGTGAATTTTCAATTACAGTTATTTTTAATTTACAATATAACGACTTACCCCCCCTTTATCCAGATACCAGCGAATTAATTTGTGAGAAATTGTAGATTTTTGTAAAATTATTAGCCTTTTTAATTATTACGATAATAGGAAGTGTTTATCTTAATAAATATACAGGGTGTCCCTCAAGTCCGGCCACATAGGACAACTTTGTTATTTTGCAGAATATCTAAAAATAATAAGAGATCAAAGTTGTTTGCAATAGGCTATCTTTCAGGAGAAATGTTGATTTTTTTGTCTAGGGCCTTCCGTTCGACTGCTACTCTCTTGGCTAATCAATGGTTAAGTGACTCTGCGGAAATTCCTATGTCCACATAAAGGAGCTAGGAGTTGGCCATGTGAATAAGAGTTGCAACAAAAATGAATAAAAAGTCCAAAAACTCATGCAGCAGTGTTTATTGCACATTTACAATAAATTTTCAAATTGGTATCCATACTGGCGCGCACACATTCTGATTCGTTCCCTCAAGCTTCTCCGTGCACAGCAATGTTTGCGGAGTAATTTCTGCGCATGCTGCACGGATGTTCTCCCGAAGTTCTTCAAGGCTTCTTGGCCTGCTGTAGTAAACAACTGATTTCAAGTGTCCCCAAAGGAAGAAATCAAGGGGTGTAAGGTCAGGAGAATGTGGCAGCCACTCCACTGGGCGCCTTCATCCAATCCATTTTCCCGGCAGTAACGAATTTAACCATCTGCGCACTGTGTTAGAATAATGAGGAGGCACTCCATCTTGTTGGAAGTAAAACTTCCGACGCTTGTCTAGGGGCATTTCGTCCAAGAAAGGCAGCAAATTGGTTTCTAAGTGACGAAGGTAAATCTCACCTGTCAGACGTCCATCTAAGAAGACAGGCCCCAAACTTTTGTCACCAAAAATTCCATACCACACGTTGATCCGTGGATCAATTTGATAGTGCCCTTCTTGAACTGCATGGGGATTTGTCTTGGACCGATACACAAAGTTGTGCCTAATTACAGAACCATTAAGATGGAAGCACGCTTCATCACTGAACAGAATATGCCCCTCCAGGTTTCTCAGAATTTGTCGGGTTCTCTGAAACCACTCACAAAATTCCAACCATCTGTCTTCGTCGTCTCTGTGCAGATATTGAACTAAAGTTGTTTTGTACGGGTGGAATCTGTCCTTGGCAAGAATCCGCTGGACAGAACTTTTGTTAATCCCAATTTCTTGGGAAATTTTACGGGTGGATCGTCAAGGACTGGCGCCATATTTAGCGAGGACAGCCAGTGTGTCTTCAGCCCCAGTAGAACTTCGCGGCCGTCCTGCACGAGGCCTGTCATTCACGCTTCCAGTTTCATTGAAGCGATTGAAAGCATTGCGTATCATTTTCTCTGATGGTTCCAGTTGCTGCAGATGACGATGGTAATACTCCCTTGCTGCTCTACCAAGGCTCAAGCTGGACACAAAGAATCACCATTTCCGCCTTATCACGTGCTGCGTACATTTCTCCGCCTGTACTCAAGAACTGCCACTCTCCAAACACGAACAATGAAAAATGAACGTTAAAATGAGGTGGCAACATCAACAATCACAGTTTCCACCGAAATCACCAGTAGATTAATTAATTCATTGTTAGGCATTAGTGGCCACACTAATCCATTTTAATGCCAGCAATATATATCAATTGTTGTTGACATTTGTCAAATGCCACACTCTCTTGCATAATTCACACTTCTTGCCTCCTCGCATAGCTCCTTTATGTGGACGTAGGAATTTTCGCAGAGTCACTTAACCATTGATGAGCATGGAGAGTAGCGGTCGAACGGAAGGCTCTAGACAAAAAAAATCAACATCTCTCCCAAAAAATAGCCTATTGCAAACAACTTTGATGTCTTATTATTTTTAGATATTCCGCAAAATAACAAAGTTGTCCTATGTGGCCGGACTTCTGGGACACCCTGTATAATGCAGAAGTGTCCAGGCTATCACTTGCAGGGAAATTATACCCACGAGATACCTCAATGTTGCCTGTGAAGAAGATGAGGTTTTAAATATTTCCATTAAAATTCCAATTTTTCAACCAACAATGTATGCTAAGCTACCTTACCCAAGCCCTATGATGTCCCGCCTCCACCGCGATCCACTAAAAATCTTATTACAGCCTAAATGGTTAAACTGAATCGAATGACATCTCATATTTGTGGGTAATATCATTCATAATAGACTCTCGGAAGAGATGAACAATATTTTGCAACAATTAAGGGTACTTTATTCTTGGATATTTTGAAACAAAATTTTATTTACTTAAAAATAGGTATAGGATTTTGATTAAAATCCATCCAATCGTACAACCTGATGTCACAAATAATACTATCCCATATGTCCTAAAAAATTACTAAATATTGCTCAGTGACATTAAAATATACACTAAACTACGGTTAACTTTGATTTGTGTTTTTTTTTTATAAACGTACACAGTTGACCAAATGTGTATGAGAAAGTTTGTGCAATGCATATTGTGCCGTTTATTAAATAGAGCAGTTGAGCCAGTTGATGTTCACTCTTCCATTATTTACTATATTGGAGGATCTGTTTTCTCCTAATAGAGCATATTTAAAACATCGCCCTCTATATAGTTGTGAACATGGCACGCAAAACTTCCTGTGATTCATCTAATCTAGAGAAGAATGTGTTTCATGTAAGGGTTATGTCCAACCAGTGGGACCCTTGTCTGCAAATCAAACTGTAGATGCCTAACAGCAAGCCATGACATTATGAAGGAGTTCAGATGAAAGCAATTCAGGATATGAATAGATTTCAGAACTAGTAGTGCCCAAAACTCATTATTTCAATATATTCTATTGTATTGCTTATTTTTCAACTGTGTATCACAATATTTTTAAAATCTTCATTAAATGAATAGTAAAAACATTTATAATCATGAATGAAATCATTTAATTTAGCTTACAGTAATTGGTAAAACTATCGATTTATAAAAATACAATTATCCGGCGACTGATTATCCGGCTTCCAGCATTATCCAGCAATCCTAGTCGATCCGGTGAAAGTTCAGCGTTCGCAGAAGAATTGCATCAAAGGCAGTGTGAGTCTGGTGATAGTGCATCGTGTGGTGCCAAAACGTTTTGGAATGATCACAAGTAGTACAGTAGGATTTGTGTAATGCGTAACCCAGTTACACGTAATACTCGTTTATCCATATTTTTTGTAATCCCTGGGAAACACTATGCAAAATCATACCTACACATACTGACTTGTAGATAACTGAATTGTACGTAATTCTTGTTTATACATAGGGTTTTTTCCATCCTGCAGGAATTTTTCTTTCACTTACAATGTAAGTATATTTGGTATATATACAATGTATGTGTATACAATTAGTGAATGATTTTAATGACCTTTTTCTTGCACATTTCTTCAGGCAGAAATTCATTCGCTATTGTCTTCTATGCATTTTCTTTCTTCAAAATATTTGTGTACCCATTATTGTTGAGAATTCATCAGCAATTGGTGTTATTCATATAGTTCATTTTTTTGTAACCCTTATTTGGTAATCAAAATTTCTTTTTCTGTAATTTGAGTTTGACTGATTAGCTAAAATACTGACAAAGCAATGGCTTGATTACAAGGCCAAATACCCTTCTCTGCTAACTACTTCTTCGGCGATCCAGCTAAAATGCATCCTGTATCACCTTTACATTGTGTAGTTTGTATCATCCATTACCCACGTGATTGTTAGCTGTATAAAAACTTTGATGTGATTATCCTGCATTTTTGAGAATTTGGCGACCCCTTCTCCCCTAGGGTGCCAGATAATCTGCTGTAATGATCTATTTGGTAGATTAATCAGTGGCGTCGCGTGCCCATTTAGGTTGGGTGTGCTTTCATTGGGGAGGGGGGGTTATGCAACCCGCGCTACAAAATTCACGTGTTAATTTGAACGTACGATTGCATTTTTATCGACGTGTGAAAGTTTCAAGAGAGCATAGCGCAGCAGCGCTCTTCTTAATTGGTCTAATGCAATTAATCTTAGAATAATTTTGAATACTTTAATTTACTAACTGATATGATTTTAACTATACAATCCATAATTATGGACAACACAAGGGTTCCCCGTCAAATAGACTTGAGCTATGCATCACGCGCGCCGTTTATGTGAGAATGGTTAACGCTTCGTTGTGAGAAGATACTAGAGTGAGGTACGAATTATCTGTATTTTGTTACGATTTTTAAATATGTACAACCATATAATACGCACAGAAATCTGAAAAAGTAATCACTTGGGAAAATATTATTTTCCGGATTGAATCAAAGAAAGGCTTAAAAAACTCATTTTACTTACTTATTTATACACCAGTTCCAATCTCCTGTTTTGCCTTAGGAATTTTGTTAGCACATCATCATAAAATGAAGGTCTTTTCTTCAGTTCCGCCAGCAATGTCTTTTCAATGGCGAGTGAACTTAGGCCGCATAACCTTTCCTGCGTTTGTGTTCCTCTATAACACGTATGTATTCTCTTCATAGCCGAAAAAGAACGCTCGACTGTAGCAGTAGAACTCGGAATCGTCATGATAAGTTCCGCTAATTTATAAATCTCCTTGAATGCAACCTGAAGCTGATTTTCTTGCATGAATTTTAATAGGCGATGCACTGGTTTCCTCGCTAATTCATCAGAAGAAAAGAGCACTTTTAGTTCATTTTTTAGGCGAACGTAGTCAAAAACTGGTCCTTAGAAATCCTTTAATTTTTCTAGAATACCATCAGGAAAAGTTTTCGCATACTGATCATATCTTTCGCTACAAAGGAGTTGAAAAAACTCAAGTTTCGAAAGTGAAGAGTATCTTTCTTCCATCTCCAGGCACAAGCAGTCGACTATTCTCTGGTATAATCAAAGGCACGCGCTCTTCTCCTCTTCTATAGATCCTTTTCGTCTTTTAGGCTTTGACGACTCAACCGTATGCCTTTTCTTTGCAGAAACCCAAATATCATCAAATCCATGTTCCTTGTCATTCCTAAGCTATTTCATAGTATCATGCACTTTTTTACAACAGTACAATATGTCATAGGATGATGTTTGCAATATATTATTCAAAACATCAATATAGCCAAACAGAACAAAAAATTTCTAGCAAAAAAATTGTTTGAAAATCTTGCAATAAATACAGAAAACCACGAGATTTGATTACAGCATCCACGTCCCAATCCCCAGAATTCTCCACAATGTGTTCAAAAATGCAATAAGTTGACTTCTGTGGCGTTTTACTGTGTTTGATAAACGGGAAGTAAAATTCCATCTGGTTGGTGCGACGGAGGGTAATTTTTTAGCAACAAAATCTTGCAAAGCATTTACTCTTTTCTATGATTTATAAAAATATGCTGCCAATCCACTGATAGTTTGGAAAAACAATCTACATTCCTTGATATTCAAGAGGCTTTGCTTCAGAACTAAGTTCAAAACGTGAGCATAGCAATGCATAAATATTGCTAAAGGATAGGCCTCGATAACTTTACTCTGCAACCCATTAATATGTCCACTCATTGCACAGGCACCATCATAAGTTTGGCCGACCAACTTGTCCTTAATATTAAATTCCTCAACTCTGTTTACAACTTGTTTAAAAAGACCACTAGACGTTCTATCATCACTTACGTCTGTAAATCCGATAAACCTTTCGTGTGTTTGCCCATTATGGACAAAACGGAAAACAGTTGATAGCTGCGATTTTGACATTACATCAGAAGTTTCATCCAGAAGAATGGCCACAAATGTAGCGGAAAAAATTTCTTTCTTTATAGCATCTTTAACTACATCAGATATAGCGTTAATGATATCATTTTGTACTATGGGAGAAGTTCCTCGAAATACAGTCGATGCCTTTAAATGACAGTCTAAAGGAGGATCATACTCACGGAGCACATTTAAAAATTCTATATAATTACTTCGGTTGGCTGAATCTTCAGACTCATCATGACCTCTCATAGGAAGCTCTTGCTTAGCCAAATAACATACAGCATCAATTAATCTTTTTAAAACGTCTCTATTTTTCTTTACTTGTTCATTATGACGACTAATTTCAATTTTTCTTTGTCTGTCAATGAGAGTGTCAATTCTTTGTTTTCCAAACATCTTAAGATTTAAAAATGACTGAACATGTGGCTGGGAGCGCTCGTGTTTTTGCATTGCTGCAGCCTAATTATTAAGATCGGAATACTCGTGCTTATTCCAAACACCTTTCTCTTTGGAGAATAATAAACAAGGCCAACAAAAAAGTCTTGACAGCACTTCACATCCAGTTAACCATTCTACTGAATCGTATTGTGAAACAGAGAAATGTCTCATGTACTCAGTTTTTGCATCTTTGTGCTTGCACAGTAAATTTGGAAGAGGAGGACGAGGCTTACCTTCTTCGACTATGTTCATACAATCCGCAAAAGCTCGGGCAGAAAACGGGGCATTCAGTACATCGTCAACACTGTTTACCATTGTAAATATGAGCAAAAAGTTATAAATTATATCTAAAAAATTATAAATATATGTTAAAAACTTGTCTAAATCGGTGTCATAAACACGTCGGTTCACACTTTACCCCGCGCACGCAAAACAGACGAAACTCAGAAAACAAAAACAGCATCTCATGACAAGTAACAACGTTGAATTGGATTGCTTCACACAATAGCCAATCACAACCGCTAACTACTTCTGGGTGCTGTTGTCTCAGTGCACACCCTGCCACGCCTTCTGGACGGTTTAAATCCACAAGGTGGCTAAGAATTTGACCCGCTGCGCCATCTGTATGTATGTTTAAAGGGCTCAAAGCTATCCGTATTTCTTACCGCACACCCGGGCTATTAACATGAATGTGATACAATGTTTACGCGCCGAAACTTCTCCTCTTCATGAACCATTGTATATTGGATTTGATTTTAGTAATCACGCGAAGCCAGAAAACGATTAGGGGAGTCTTTAACAGGAATAAATGCAAAAATATAATATCTGTGACATTGCGAATCCGTGGGTGTGCACCGCACACCTAGCACACCCTGAATATATGCCTCTGAGATTAATCCTTGGTAGTATACTATTTAGGGTATAACCTGGTAACCACCTTGAATCTGGTGTTTGATTAGAGCAGATTCAAATGGGCTCTTGTTCTATAAAATATGAACATATGTATATATCATGTCTGGCACTGATACTATGACTTAAGTTTAAAGATCTTTAGATTTGTCACTTAGGTAATAATTTATATCGATAACATGATCCAAGCACAGGAAAAAGCATGCTATAGAACTATATTTTTAAAGTTTTATATTTAGCCTTGTGGGGTTCTTTATTTTGAATACAGGTAGAATGTGAAGTCAACGAGAAGGAGATAGAAATGTTGAAAGAGTTGATTGTTGAAGGAAGAGGAGAGAGACTGTTGCCGTACAATGTCTCTCCTTGGCAATCAGATGGCCTCACCACTCCAGTTTGGCCTGTGGGTTCACAACCAGGGAGCCAGCCCAACTCTCGCTTTGACCTCCTTCCTTGGGAGTACTTCACCACAACCTTCCTTTACCCTCACTCAGACTTCTCATCTGTGAGACAACTCAATGGAGCAGAGTTAGAAGACATCCAGGCAAGAATATATTGATTTGAATATGTCTTTCTATGTAAATGTTTTCTGAGAGAATGGGTTAACATTTATTTACAAAGTCTCTGGTATCAAAGGGAGCAATGTATGTTTTTAATAGAGAACCTTTTGTGTAATTAAAAATTTTATTATTTCTTCAAGTATCACATTTTTAAAGTTAACCTTTAAACATCGGATTTAAATGGCCCTTTGGAGAATCTCGCTGCCGGACTTATTTTTGGCCATTGAAATTTTTCTTGCTTTGGATCAGATAAAACCTTGTGTTTCCTGAACTATAAGAGATAAATTAGTCAAACAAAAAGTAATATTTAGAAAAATTGTTTGGGTAATAACGGGTATACGTCCTTTATACTGAAAGAAAATAAAACAACCCAAATTCTGAGTAAATCTAGTATAAAGTATAAAAAATCGTAATAAAACAACTAACACTACTTTTTCATATATTTTACAACTTTTAAAGTATTGTTTTGGTGTGGTACTCCTCAAAGCATGAAAATATAGAGCCCTACATCATATATTTTGCACTTCATTGCTGTTCTAGTATATTTTCCCCTCTCGGAGTATAAATGGCAGCGAAGGCAATTTCGCTTTACGGAACTGTGTTTGTTTTCTTTGTCCTCCAAGTGATGCAATTGTGTGCTGCTCGGTCTTTCACTTTGGGAAGTAACAGCTGGAAGATCTGTCACCCCTTCTTGGATCAGATTTCGCATGAGAGTGAGACAAAACTCTCGATGTGTCATCTACTTACCAGATGACGTCAGGAGAACATAACTATCGAAAACCATGACATTGAGGAGGTGGAAGAAGAGCTTCATCCACCTCCAACTAAGGCAGCTGACCTCATAGATAGTCGCCATCCTATCCCCCTTGTCCACGTAAATTGAGAAGGGTGGGGCTGCCACACTCTCCCTTATCTCTGTTTACAGCTGGTGGGAGGTTGTCCCCGCCCCCAGTGGTGAATCAGTGGCATTGTTGCCTCAATGATTCATGAGAGCATGGCTCAAGGACAAACCCTTCAAAATTTCACCCCTCTATGACAAAAACGACATCTGTAAGCAACTTCCAAACAAAGTGTTCCCATATGGGTACAGTCGGCAGCGAGTGGGTTACATTTTGCGTTCCTGTATGATTACGCTCAGCATTTAAAGGTTAAACTGTATCTTTTTAGTTAAAGTTTCTATCTTTTGCATTCTGATGTAGTTTCATCAGAGCTCTCTCATTTTACCTAATGATAAGAGAACTGGTTTTATTCTACTGAAAAATTAATGAATGATATTTTAGTAATGTAATTGTTATTCTATCCAAAATTGTCTTATTCAGCATACCATTCCATTTGCTGTGTTCTCCCCAATTCACACAATTTTACCATTAAATCACATTGATTTTCTCATCATTCTAGGATGTTGAATTTCTTTAATTAACATCATGGAAAAATTATCATAAGATCTACCTATATTTTAAGAGATATTTCAGAAAAAAGCATCTGTGCATGGATTTACACTTAAATTGTTTACAAGAACAAAAGCAGCTATGTAGTACAATAAAATAACCAAGTAAAATGAAATTTATTTGTTGTAGAACCTAATGTAATTCCTAAACTCACATGACGCAAGAAATTACCATGTTAATTACAACACACCCATCAAGCCATCCATTAATGCAATATTTCATCATCAGTTATAGGGAACCTCCTGGCAGGTGATGCAGGCTATACACCCACAGCAAATGTTAATGTTCAAGGTTAAAGAGTGAATTTTATCTCCTAAACCAACTCCTAAATCACTTCTACAAATTGCCATAAGAGAGTGATCACCTTGCTCCTTTACCATGATGGTGGTTATTTTGCAAGTAAAATACACATGTATCATTAGTTTTTCAAAGCAATTTTGATGCTGCACATAGGACCTATATGCATTTAGGACAGCATATTATTACAGGTTGAGAATGACAATTCCATGATAACTGAGTGTTTCCCTTCTAAATCAGGTGATGATTTGGCAACATAAACGATAGTAAGAAACAATTTCTCAAATTTCAAATTCCTGTCTTCATATAGAGCAGTGGTTCTCAACAGCAAGTTTATCACAGACCAGTGTTTTAATCGAAAGTAGGTTACAGACCAGTGTAATATCTTAGTATTCCATCAAGGACCAGTAAAATCAATTTAACCACCACCAACTATTTGACAATTTTACACTTTGAAAACTGAAAACACAAGCCTCTCATTAATCATTGCTGCCCATTATATAACTTTTATGAGAAAAATTGAATGTCGGACCGGCCAATACTTGACCGTAGACCTGAGGTTGAGAAACACTAATATAGAGGATAGTCTTATAATTTGATTACTGATTTCATTAAAATTCTCTTAAATCAGTACCACTCAATTTGAATTTTCATTGCAATAATCAATAATAAAAAAAATAAGAATTATTGAGCTTGCCCAAATACAGTAATACCCTGCACAACGAATGCCAGTTTAATGAGTATTCGTTATAGCGTATGAAATAAATTAGCACCAAAAATTCACTGAATGAATGTCAGACTCGCTCTAACGAATGCAATGTTTTCCGTTCATAACGAAATTTACTGAATACTCTGAGTGAGTCTCATATGGAATGGATATGAGTGAATTAACTAAAATGCACATGCAGCTTGCAACTCGAGACTTGCCTCATATATGTACAATGTTGCAAAATTTAGTCAACCAACAGAGTGCAACATTTTATATGAGTACTATTGTAGACTATGAAGTGTAAGTCGGTGGTCAACCTTGGGATGGTAAATACATGCTGATTTTTTGCGCTAGTCTGTTGAAAACTTTACCCTCATAATAATTAAAAATGAGTGGGAAAAGATAAGAAAGTAACAGTGAAGTGAATGATTCTGCTACTAAACGAAGGTGTATCACATTAGATATGAAATTAGAGGTTTTGCGATGGTTCAATATTGGTGAAAAGCTAAATGTGATTACCAAGGCTTTAGGCCTTCCTCCTTTTACTCTGTGCACAATTCACAAGAATAAGGATTCAATTAGGGCAAGTGTGCAATCTCTTGCAAATTAAATGGAAATACATGTTTCGCTTAACGAATGATTTTTGCGGAACGTATCCCATTGCTGTACTGTGTTTTAGATTTTTCACAGAAAATTGTAAATATGAAGACGTACAAAAGCTAAAGTTAAGATTAAGGTGACCAACCTATTTATAGATTCACGAGAGCTTTATCAAAACCATCTCATAGCTAAAAATCTAGTATTTATTGCTAATAGCCATAAAAGGTTGGGAAAGCTAGATTCACATTTTGGCTACAAAGTGACCATTGTCACTGGCAATTATCCAGGTATAGATTCTAAAAAAGAACATTTTTAGGATTTATTGCAAAATGTGCATCTGGTTTTACCAACTTTTTTTGTAATTATTGAATATATATATAGCTTTCAATTACAAAGCAGGTAATTCTTAAATTATTCATAGTATTCATGATTACCACCTTATTTTGTGTGCCATATTACTTGAAAGAAGTTTCTCAGATTAATAATTCTTGTTGGCTATAAGTAATATCAAATCCCCATTTTTCCATATCTCACTGGGTCCTTAAGTTTTTTCTTCATCTAAACTGGCATGTTCTTTGAAACCCCTCTGCGGCTATGCAGTATATACTTAACACCACTGTGCAGCTCACTGAGGAACAGTATCAAGGAAAACTCCAATTCCGCCGTCTGGTTAACGGCTATCGTCGCTTTGATCCTTCCAGAGGCATGGATTACATTGTTGATCTTACATTTCGAGACACATCTTCTGGTTTGGAATTGCAGAAAAGGTGAATTTCATTTCAAAAATCTTACTATCATAATATACCATAAAGAAGCATTAGTAACATGTTTCCATACTTAAAACTAATTTATTCAGATTGAATAGGGTTAAAAATTTTGTTGTGCATAATAAAAGTAATGTGAATAAGTAATCACATTGCAGTCAGAAATTTTGATAATTTGAATAATCAACTCACTTGTTGATTGTTGGCATTGGAAGAAACTAAGCCTTACATCAAGAGAAAATTATATCAGTCATTCATTCACATGCTTTTTTTTACTGAAAGTTTTTAAGCAGCAGTTTAAGTAAACTTTTGCAAGGATGTTTCTCATTTTACATAATTTTATGAAACTTATTGCAAAAAGGTTGATTTATTTACCCATGAATATCTGTTTCAGCAGTCAAAATCATATACTCATTCACATCTTGCAGAAACTATAACCATCTTTGTTGTAGTTATATTTAGTTGTAAGGTTGGCGCTACTGGCTCAGAGAGCAGTAGCCAGAAGTTGTAGATTTTGTATACAAGTAAAATCTTGATATAATTAATAAAGAGAATGCTCTTCTTGTTTTAATTGGTTTGTACGACCCTTAAGCAAATGCAGCAAACTTCTTGCTTATTACCTATTTTTACTCTGGAGATCAAGTTGTAGCCTCAGCTTACTACCTCAATCTCATGCTGCAAGCTTCTTATTTTATTCTACATTAAAAGTTTTCCATAAATCCTCCATTTTGTGCATCACTTAACAGTCACTTAATGTTGTTCCATGAAGATGGCAGTCCCAGTTTAAGTGATTTCCATTTGAGTGGTAAGTTTCATTATAATAGTGAAATGTTGATTCTTATACTGCAGATTTGAAGTGGCAAAACCATTGGGTGCCTCAGAATTAGTTCCAATGCCATATGTGACAGAAAACACAAGAGTCACTATCCTTCTGCCAGTTGGACCGGAAAGCGTGAGTTGGACACTTGAATTCATTAAAACATATAGTGAGAGTTCTTCAAGCAGTGGGTTAGCAGGCTGGGCACGCTCTACTTACCTTCTTCTTGCTCTTCTCTATGACCCACTGATGCCAGGCAAGGGCCATAGGTGAGGAGACAATTTTATTTTGTTTATAAAGAATATTCGTTAACTTAATAATGTAATATCATTAAAGATGTGTAGAAACCTAAAATCATTTTAATTCTTAAGAAAATAAGGAATAAAAAAATTTTCTTTGCATTCATACTTAGTAAGAAAGATTTTATGTCAACTTTTAGCTCACTCAAAACTAAAACATGTTTCCTTTAAGCTTGGAATAAAACTTTTCAAAATCTTTTTGTGAATTGACCTTGAAATTTATATTAAAAAAATTGGGAGTTTTCTATAGATTAACATTAAAACTTAATAATAAAAAAATTTTAATTTTATGTGGCATCCCAGAAATATAAGAAAATTTGGTTTAAAAATTATTTTTTATTTCTATTTAACTTTTAAGCCATATTTTATGAGTCCAAAAAACTTGGAATTCAAAAATTTGGTTGAAAAGTAAAAAATGTTTTCATAGATGCCAGAGTAGAGCAAATATGTAAGCTCAAATGAGGCAATGCCATATGAGATAGTCACAAAAATCAAAATATTCATTCTTGAGAATTTGAAATTGTGCATTTTTTAAATTTTTGACAAATATTATGATTAATTTGGAAGGAGAATTGAAATCTATCTGTAATAAAACAAAGTGGCATTCTTTTTATCTTACAAATATCAAATTTCCAAATTTATATATCAGTTCTAATGCATTTTAACCCTTTAGATGCCAAGGAGTTGATTAAGCCAATGCAGTAAGTGTTGCTAAGAATGCCATGAGCCAATGATCGGAGGCAGGTTTTACTTTTTCATGCAGTTCAAATTTTTTGTCAAATATTTTTACCAAGAGGTACATTCGATAGTAAACAGTACATATATACTGTATTTTACCATCGATAACATGCACCTAGTAGATAACGTGCATCTAGTAGATTACGTGCATCTTAATATTTTTAACGCTCGTTAAAATGTATAGATGACACACAGTCGAAAATTTGGTTGATTGGTAAAGACCATTATGTAAATGTATCAACTCCCAAAGAATGTCGATTAACTAGAGAACGGCATATTTATTTTAACCATTATTTCAGCTTTAGAGATCGACGCCTATAGAGGCATTTAGTTAATTACCGTCTACAGAAATATACTGGGTTCAAGAACATAAGCATTTCATTCCTTGGGACTTAAATGAAAGGCTGCCTAAAGGATTTAACTTTCTTTTGCCAAATGCTGATTTTAGGCATTGTTTACCAGTGAAGCGGTAGTAGCTGAACACCTTACAGGCACATCTCGTCCGTCTGTCATAACTTTTATCTCCTAAACCGCTGGACGGATTTTAATTTAATTAAGTAGAGGTGATCCTTATTAAAATTTATTGCCCAATTGTGATTTTGAGTTATGACCATCAGTTAGAACTTCTACTTTACCTAAACACTTAAATAAACTTACACTCGCATCTCGTTAAATGGCATCCATCAAGCAACAATTATATACCATATTTTTCTCTCCCTAGCTCTTATATGATCTGTAAGGTATAGATTAAAAATATAATTCAGATAGAGAACAACATCTACTACAAAAAATTTCACAAGACCACATAATTTCTGTTTCTGTGTAGCAGAAGAAGCTTTGTATTCTTGAGTTTCTCCGCCTGTGGGATTTCTCCCAGCCTTCAGTTCTATCGGCGTTCGTGTGTCCCTCGGCCAGTATATTCAAGTGCCCATTTTCCCGCTAGATGTGCCGCTCTTCTACTAATCCTTCTATCGGGTGACGTTAGTGTAAACCCGGGTCCTCCATCTGCGAAAGGATCATTTTAAATTGTCTTTATTATTTCACATCACCACATCTCTCTACTAAGCAACATGGTTTTTTACCTAGCCATTCCTGCTTGACAAACTTATCAGTTTTTCAACAACATGCAGTTAATGCTTTTGTTGATAAGTCCCAATTAGACAGCTTTTATTGACTTCTCCAAGCCTTTTGACTTTATAGATCATAATCTTCTTATTCATGGAACTTTCCTAAATCTGCTGAGTAGCTTTTTGAAAAATCGCGTACAGAGGGTTTTATTAACTGGTATTGTGTCCGATTGGGCTCCCATTGCTTCAAGCATCCCGTAGGGCAGTGTCCTTGGACTCTACCTTTTCAACTTGTTTGTTGATGATTTGGCTATTAACCTTGACTCCTCGGGGACCTACACACTTTACGCAGATGACTGCAAAATTTTTAAGCAGATAGATACATTAGTTGACTGCACATCTTTCCAAGATTCAATTAATCTGGTATCATATTGGTGTGATACTTGGAAGCTAAAGTTAAACTTAAAAAAATGTAATATGTCTATCACACCTCGCAAAAACCCTATAAATTTTCATTACTGCATTAACTCAGATATCTAGACGAGAGTTTTACAACAGAAAGATTTGGGGGTAATTACTGATAATAAACTATTTTTTTCTGATCATATAATTGTAATTAAAAATAAAGCAATGTCCCTGTTGGGCTTATTGTATCATTTCACAGATATCATTGACCCGTTAATGCTTAAAATGTATTTTTCTACCACTGTTTTACCTGTGATTACATATTGTTCCTCCATATGGATGTCTACTATCTCTAATCTCTCTTCCCTTGATAGTGTCCTAAACTTTTTCCTGAGAATTGTGAAATTTCGTGTACCTTCTCTTCGGTGTGCTTCCAATGATGCTATTTTATCAGCTCTTTCATTGGATAATCTATTTGTTACTCGAGCTAAATCTGATCTTTCTTTTATGTATAATATCTTAAATTCTATTACAGACTGTCCTGACTTACTATCCTATTTAAATTTCAGAGTTCCATGTAGAACTACCCGGTCTTCTTCCCTATTTCATATGTCTACCCCAAGGATTTCCCTTGCTAAACGTTCTCTCTTTTTTCGTCTACCGTCTCTTTTGAATACCTTAACCCCCCTATGTTGATCCATTTTTCCTATCAATTAAATCATTTATTAAGCTTGGAAGCACACATATTACAGTTAAATGACCATAAGCATTGTCCAAATATTTGCTATTGTCTAGTTTTTTTAAATTTGTTGTATTTTATTGTTATTTTAGTACTTATGACTTTTATTGCTGGTTTTTCACTTTAAATTGACTGTTACACTGTATGTGAAATTATTGATAAATAAATAAATATGAGTTAGTTTCGGAGATAAAAATTCGAGAATCTTTCGATACCATTTCAAACGTATTTCCCATAAAGAATGCTTTTGAATTCCTGTGTATTCCATTTATGGAGTATACTTTTCCATCTTGTTGATTAAGTGTTAAAATAGTTTTAACTTGAAATTTTTTTATTTTTAGCAATGAGATTTAGCAGAATTACGTACATTCAGACCTTTAAACAGAATGAGAGGAAATATCGTGAATTTGTTAGCTAAAGGACGTAGAAATCGAAGAATTGTAATACTCAGCATAAATCATTTTTAAGTCACTTTTCAAGTATTCAGTTGTTTTCCTATGTATAATGCGCACAGCAGTTTTTTTCTAGATTCCATATTTTTTGCATAGATAACTCGCGCATTACCTACCAGAAAATACGGTACTTTTATCTCAGCCATGGATGTCATTGATATAAATATTTACTTTTTCCTCAATATTTTTACTTTACCTCAATTTGTGGCTGAGAGGCAAAGTATTGGAAGAAGTATGATGACATGCATATTACTGAATTATGACATTGAAATAATTGGACGTTTTACCCACAAACTTTTGGAGTGATATGGAATCATGAGATGGGAATTTCATTACATGGAACCCAAATTTAAATCATTGAAGTTGCACTATAAGCTACAGAGCTACTTAGGTGAGATTTTATAAGCCTGACAGTAGAAATAAAGAACATGCCACAGACAGATAGAGATTTATTCAAGTCAGATACCTCAGAAGGTTTCTGTGATCATGCAATTGAGTGAGAATGTTTTGAACAGTGACAATCAAACTACCCCCTCCTTTAGACTTTACCGGACGACCTGGTCCCAGGGGTATATAATGGAATGTAAATAATGGTTGATGCTGGCTTCTGAAAAATTATGATTCTACTCTTTAATTTGAGGAAAATCAGAAAATAATAATGCAGTTAATATGAATATGATGTGCAAATATCAAATTAAATTTCCAAAAACCAACTAATTACCATGTATACTTTTGTAATTGTCCCAATTTTTCCTCGCGATTTTTACACTAAAACGAGTGGGGAAATACACATTATTTTGCTTATAGTAAGAGTGATCTTTTCAGAATGAAGTATACTGATAATGCAATTTAAAACATTTACAGGTATTTTACCCTGCACAATGTAGTTTATAAGAACATTTTATTTTATCAAAACTTGATAGTCTCCAAGTGAGTCGCACAACATAAACAATGATAACCTTGTGTCAAAGCAAAAGAAGAGCAAAGTTGTTACAGGGTAATTTAAATGCTCTTTCTGCACGGTAAAGATTATAGAATATAATTTTTTAATGTTTAAAATGAGATACAACTCAACATTTGGGTATATGTACAGCCAAAAGAAACATCTTGTCAAAGAGAGTAAATTATGGGGTGCAAAAATCTTTTATTTCCTCCACATAATATGGGTGTGGCAGTTATGTGATGGAGGCAATTACACAATTAAATACAGTATTTGAAATTTGTTGTAAAATTTACCCAAAACCTAGACGAGGTTTTTTTCCAAATTTCAGCTTGCGAAAATAAGAAGTGGTATACCGTCACTTCATCACCCGTCAATTCGTCCCGCATCAATTTGTCACACAAAAAACTTGTTGCTCGTCAATACATCACACGACAAACTCATTGTGCATCAATTCATCGCTTGTCAAATTCATCGCGAGACAAATTGGAATGCGAGACGCCATGACTTGTGTATGGCAGGGGAAAACAATTGTTGGGTTGGGAAATGCCCTCTGCCATGCACCATCTAAAGTGTCTCGTCTTGTGAAATTTGCAAAGAGAATTGCAATTAATATTGGTACTATCGAATTATAAAAAAAAATTTGTGAAAAAGTGTCTCCCCCTGCCGTACTGCAGTCATGGTGTCTCACCGTCCAGTTTGTCTCGGGATGAATTTGTCAAGCAATTAATTGATGCCAGATGAGTGTTTTGTGCAATGTATCGATGCACGACATATTTTTCATGCGATGACTTGATGTGCGACGAACTGACTGTGACGATTTGTCATAGAACTATTGGAAGTATGGTTATGTGTTTAATAATGTCTTTTTAAACAAATGAAACAAGATAAAATAATTGTATCTACCACATTGCAAACTCACCATCTGGATTTCAATTAATACAGTATTAATTTTAAAAAGTACATTAAAAATATTCTTTTTTTTCTCAAACAAAAATTTGTAACAAATAATTTCAATTAATGAATGAACTACTATACCTATATTGAATACAAGTGTTTTAAATATACACCAAATACATTTGGAGAGAAATTAGGTGTTTAACAGTCTGCTAAAATCAATTTTTGATTAACAATTTTCATCCTCAATCCATTCTCGATGTTAGGAATGAAATTCAACTTTGCAGGGTGAAAATTGTGGTGAATAAAGCTTGTTTAACAATAACATAAAAATAATAAAAAGGAAGTACTCACATAAAATGGTTTCCTCTACCAAAGACACCAAAGAAAACTGCCCAAAACTCATAAACAAGGTCTTGCATTATAAGATAATGGTTTCAAATCCTACCATCCCTTAAATTATATTGTTTCCCTAAAGTCCATAAGCCCAGAATTCCTATGAGACCTATTGTGTCATGTATTTATTCCCCCACTTACCTTCTTTCTAAATTGCTAGTTGACAAATTTAAAATCCTACCACTGCTCCCAAATGATTCTTGTATAAAAAATACTGAAGATTTTATTGGAAAAAAAATAAAAATTTAATCCTTAGTGATTCCCAAACATTAGTTTCTTTTGACCTCATGTCTCTCTTTCCTAACATCTCAATAAATACTAAACATAGTTGTCTCAAAGAGTGGCTTACTAATAACCACTGAATACATTCAAGTTTCTAAACTCTGCAGGGAACAAAATCTTTTCCTATTCAATAAAAATTTTTACAAACAACATGATGGGACAGTTATGGGGAACCCACTTTCACCTTTTTGGCCAATTTATTTATGAAATTCTCTAAAAAAAATGCAAAATTAGTTCCCAATATTTCCCTGACACCTGACTCAGATATGTTGATATCTTTGCTACTTTCAATACAAATAAATATAATATAAGCAGTGATGGGGAGTAATTGAGTATAAGTAACTGGTAACAATTACATACATCTTGAGTATTTTTTTACTTGTAATCGTTACTTTAAAAAAAAATTAATTAATAATTGTAATCTATTTTTATTGCAGACAGAAGTAATCGTTACATTTCAGTAATCGTTACTTGTTATTCATATTATTTATTTTTTTTGAAAAGTTACAGGCTCGATATAGCGATCGACGTGATACACAATCGGCATGCAGCATGCTGGAGGCAATGGTAGCACAATACCTAATTCGCTTGATATCTAATTTGACTGGAATTATTGCCCTAGATTATTAACGATTAGATATTTTTCAGTCATTCTTCATTGAGCATTTACTTATCATGCGTTCTTTGCAAGAAGTGAATGCATATTGGGCAGGTTGTTTCTGTCCGTCCACATGTTTAAACTCAGGAACCGCTGGATGTACTTCGATGAAATTTAGTATTTGGGAGTTTTGTTAAAATTTGTCTACCGATTCCAATTTTGGTTAAAATCGGATAATAATAAAGACTACTTCACATGAAGATCTACATGTATTTTACAACGTACTTTGCAAGAATCCTGTTAAATACTCATCTGAGAGAAATATATTGAAAACAAAAATAAAATAAAATCATTAAATACGCATTTTTTGTCAAATTATTTTTCCCGTAAAATGTAAGGTTTATGATAAATTTAAAGAAAGGAAATTAAAGTATTTACATAATAATACTATGTTCGATGTACTTTTGTTCATTCCAAAAAAATATTAATTAAAAATTTAACAACTCGGGAACCACTGGGCATATTTTAATGAAATTTGCTATTGGGGAATTTTACTAAAATTTGACGGCTGATTCCAATTTTGGGTAAAATCGGAAGACCTACATGTAGTTTACAACATACCTCTGTTCCAACTCGGGGACTGCAGGATGTATTTTGATGAAATATGGTATTGGGGAGTTAAAGAAAAATTTGTCGATCTCAAAGAACGCATTTGGAAACTCGGTCTGCTCCAACATGGAGTACACCTTTCCACACTTGTTGGTAATGGAAATGTGCAAAAAAGAGGTCCTTACACCAAGGAGAGCAAAATTAGGAGACTATGGGTTTAACATGCAGCATTTCTGCAAGATGAATAGCAAAATTTAAGATTCATGTACTGAGGCAAATATTTTGTTGTAAAAATTAAACCCATCAATAAATATTTGTTTTTCTTCTCAACTAGCTACTTTTTATATTACTCAATGAACTTACAACCTTTAGCTGGATGGATCTAATGTTTTACATAATGATATTTTAATTTTTTCTTACAATAATATAATAATTCTGACTGATATGAATAAAAACAGTAAAGATAAGAGAATGGTTGATTTAGACCCATGCATTAACCTAAGGGTGATGACATTTTTAATTTGTACGGAAGTGTAATTGTAATTTACTTGTACTTGTAATTAATTGCTTTTTTAAGAATGTAATTGGTACATGTAATTGAGTATAATGCAGATGAAGTAATTGTAACTGAGCTCAGTTACTTTTTTTTGGTACTCTTCCATCACTGAATATAAGCTCCTTCCTAAATGATCTCAATATTTATACATTAACTTGCGTAATACTTATTTATTATTGTAAATGTCAATATGCGACTGAAAATGTATGAACAGACTGAAAGCTTTTATATAAATTTGACTTTATTTTCTAATGATATTATTAAAATGACCAAGATTCAGCTTTTATTAATTAAATTAGAAATCATGGAATTTTATTCATGATGAATGCTTCTCACTTCAATTTTTATTTACTTTTGGTGGTGGGTATCACGAAATATGTTGATTGATTTAGGCAGCCTTCCTTAAAAAAGTTTGGGAGTTACAACAATATTGCCTCGCTCTGACACCATCTCAACCACCAGTCTGTTTCTCAGCGCTGTACCAAGCTTTTTTTATGTATTCGTATCATGAGAACTACAAATGTTATTGGATTGGAGTCTTTTCCAAAAATATATTTCAACATTTTTGCACATTTCATTTGCTCAATGTATTCCTCTAAATCAATTGGGGGAAAAAGTTTCCCGCAAACCAACTTTTTCATGTTCCAAGAAAACATTTTGGAGAAAGAACAATGTTATTAAATTTTATAAAGGCGTTTGATTATTATTATATATTTATCATTTATATAATCAACAAACAATCTTTCAAGAGACAAAAAAATTTGCTTGTATTGAATAAGTAGAAGCAGAGATATGATGTTGTATGTTTAAAAATTGATAAAAAACTTACCGTGTCCACATTATTAGTTTCTCTTCTAATAATAACAATGTTATTAAATTTTATAAAGGCGTTTGATTATTATTATATATTTATCATTTATATAATCAACAAACAATCTTTCAAGAGACAAAAAAATTTGCTTGTATTGAATAAGTAGAAGCAGAGATATGATGTTGTATGTTTAAAAATTGATAAAAAACTTACCGTGTCCACATTATTAGTTTCTCTTCTAATAATTTTTCCAAATTTTTAGCAAATTATAATACACACAATCAGATTCAGTGTAAAATTTACTACAATTAAGCATCTTAATTTCCCTTAAACAACAAAATCACTATAATCAGGACAAATTTGGCAACTGAGCAGGATTAGAGGACAGAGTTATAGGGAACACCAATGGAAAAGAGAGAGATAGCAATAGCCCATAAGACACCATACTGACAACTAAGCATGGAATCCAGTATGCCCTTGTAGTTATTCGCCTTCCTTTCCCCCTTACAACATCACCCATGTTACTTCTTGGCTATATCGCTTTTTGTCTCGTAACCGTCCGAGTAGAATCAATAACAATTTTAAACTCCCTCTCAGAATTACACATTTTACACTTCAGTACCTTTGTATAAATAAGAAGGGCTATAAATATAATGATAAAAATGTAAGGAAAAGTTGAAGTAATTAGTAGAATTAGCGGGGGGAAATATGAAGATTCTCACCAATGAAAATGCTCATAGTCAACTAACTCAGTTTGGAGATCAGAAAACAAATGAAGAAGAAAATAATGCAAAAAGCTTTAGGATTCAATCTCCCATCCCCTGATAGTGTTATTGATAACCCTTGAGCATTAAGTTGCATAGGTGAAGTCTACGTTCTTACGGTCCCTAATCCCCCTATTTTACATTATTCTCATGGGGAAAAATTCCCTGTTATAAGTGGTTTCGATATATGTTGCACTTTTGTGGTCCCTAACCCCAACATATATCTGTGAGCATGAGAAGATGTAGAGTCGGTTTCAAAAGAGTTCATATACAGAACACAAGGAGAGTGTTCTCAACCAACAGGAATTAGTACTAAGGTTTCATGAGAAAAATGGGAATAGGGGTCAGCTAGAGATGATTCTCATACATCGTATCCATGCAATGTTATTTATAAGCAGGTCTTGAGTGCCACAAAGTCTTTGTTTGGAAGGGATAAAAGAAAGTGGGAAGAGATTCTCAGCAACTGCATTGTAAGAAAAAAAAATATACTGGAAAGAAAGAATTCTGAAAAAGCAGGAGAAAAATTCTGCCTTGACCGGGAATGGAACCCAGGTCTTCCACTTGCCATGCAGAAATTCTACCACTAATCTATCATGGCAGACTAATCCTCATAATGGAGGAAATTTGTTGGATAAGTTGGTACTACATCCATAAATGGATTGAAAAGGACAGATTTTAGATTTAGCCTAATGGTTGAATTGGTAGGAAAATTCCATAATGAAAATCCGAAATGGAAAAAAGTCGTTATTATAAGGGAATATTTTCCACTCCATTGTTCTGACTGAAATCCTTATGAGAAAAACATGGGATAACAGTCAGTTATATTTCTCAATGAATTATTGTACTAAGGTTTTGTTGGAATATAATATATTGAATAAATTTAATTCAATAGAGGGAACATTATGACTAATTATTACTGTTCTATTATTTATCCATTATAAAGGGATGACATATTTGGAAAAGTTAAAGCAGAAGCTTTATCTGTAGCAGGAGCTTTACGTACACAGCCGTCTGGTCCTTCTGGAGGATCAGGTATTGCTTGGGTGTCTTTAAAGAGTCCATCAGGAGGACTGAGAGTGCCCGAATTTGCAATCATTGATATGGCAGTCAAAAAAGTCAGTCAGGATTCACTAGTATTGTACACACGGCCTAATGCAATCTTACATCTGGACTTCATGAACAGGGTGAGTACGTAATTGAACATCCTATATAAGAAAGAATGCCATTTTTATTTTATTTCCTGTTGAATTTGCAATTCCTGTAATTTTTATGGTGCCATATATTTATGCAATGCAGGTTGGGAAATTAAACTTTTTCTATTTTTGAAATTCAGACAAGGAAACTTAGTCATTTTCACTAAGTGATTCACTTCCTAAGTAATAGACATAGCTGATTCACATATTCACACTTAACCACAAATTACCTCCAAACACTGAAGAAACATTATCCTCAGTTACAGTGGCATATCCAGGAATTTTTCAAGAGGGGGTTATCAGCCTCATCACTAACATCTCCACTGACCATTTTTTTTAGAGATTCAACAAAATACATTGCATAAGTAGGTAATGACATGATAGATTGATCATAATTACATATAATAAACCAATAAATATGATATAACATTAAAATCCATCTGCTTTCGCGTTCTTAGTCGATTTATGTAAGTTATAGAATGAGATTATTATTTTGGCAATGATAAAATGAAAATTCAATCTTTCATGCAATCCTACGTCAATGTCTTGATTTTGTATTTTTTAAATATTTTAATCTTAGTTTAAAAAAGTTCCTACATGTCAGTCATTCCTGTGTTACACGAGTTGAGAAAATCATTTTGGGATTAGAACTCTGCCTAATGGGCCGGCCAAAATTTTACCATTCCGAATACAAGGTATGAGAAATTTAATCCTGAAAAATGACTTCCCTCTGGAATTTATTGAAATATCTTATACACGTAGGGACATAGTGAAAATATACAAGAAATTGTTTGTTGAAGTTGAAGGAGTAGTAAAAATTGGAAGGGAAAGGTAAGAATAAACTACGGTTTTTTTAAGATCATCCTATTGACCTGCTGTGTTACACGAATAAGCACTGTCTCCCCACTCCTGTGTTATGTCAGTTGTCATAACATTGTATTCAATATAACATGGTAATTTTTCATAAAGTAGAACAAAAAATAACGATTCTATGTTTAGCGATTTAATTTAAGAAAAATGCTTAGATAAATGATGCGCAGCACGACATGTTGATATTGAAATAAAATAAAGTCACTAACTTGTAAAGCTTGATTGCAGAACCCAGCAAACATTGTCATCTGTTGCTTTAACTTGGAATAAAACTTTTCAGAAATTTCATTCTAAAAATTAGCAGTCTCACTAAATTTCACACAGCGGTACATTCACGGAAATATATTATATATATATATACATGTAAAAGTACAAACCTTAACGGCAACGAGGAGATACTTCTTCGACCACTAGCAATGAATGACTGGAAATTATATGGAGTGATAGTACATACAGCATCAGAATGTGTGAGACCTACAGCTTTCTTCCAAGTTCTCTGTATTTGTTTAGTTTTTGCGCTTCTATTTTCTATAATAATCCAAGAGGTTGATTAGCCAAAAATACACATACACACGCTTTGATTCACTAGCCAGGCAGCAGATGCTTAATGAACTCAAATCTTTCACTTAGGTTGAGTCATGTTCTGTTTATGGAGTGGTTTTAATAAATTCTTTGTTTATCTCGGCTCATCCTCACAGCACCAAATTTCTTTCGTGAGAAGACACTGAAGTGTCAAGCATTTTTTCCCACTAAGTGCCTTTCCCTCCAACCCACATTGCATTTCTTTCCCTCCTAAGCCTTTATGGAAAATAAGATGAAGAGCTAGGTATTAATAAAGAGAGAAACAACAAGCAGAGCTAAGGCGTTTACATTCACCAAATAATAACATGGGTCATATTTAAGGTCTGAAAAAAGCCTGAATAGAATCGACCACTTAGCCCAAGAGAGGTATTCCTCTGGCCACCCTACCTCTCCATCCACCAGAGTGCCGTGCACATGGGTCCCTTTCTCACGAGACTGCTTCAGTTTCATCTTTTAAAGAAAGTTAACTTGTAGTACGCCAAGTAAAACACTATCGAATTTTATTTACTCCAACATTCGCAATTATCTTGGGGCATCAATACCTTTTCCAGAAGATATTCAAGTATACGTTGCTCATGAGGGGGAGGGGGGGGAGGAGTTATAACCCCGAAAATCCTCCCTGGATACGCCACTGCTCAGTTAAGATAAAAATTTACTTAATTAAAATTTTTATTCTGTGTGTATGAAATTGAATTGTTTAAAAAGTTATGCTCAAGATGTAATGTAGGTAAATGAAGTTTTTTATGCATAAAAACTTCATTCCATCATATATGTTCAAGTAATCTCACTGTCTTGAGATTACTTATGGTCATGTATCATATCCTGATTTTCAGTTACTACACTGCATAATTTTTAATAGGTTCGAATGAATACAATATTTGGATGGCAAGTTTTTAGTCCAATTCCATTCGTGGAGTACCATCCAGAGATTGTCTACACTGGTCCGGATTTGGCAAATCGTCCTGTTCAGCTAGATGTGAACAAGAGCTATGGGCATTTTGATAGTTTTGATGTGGATCATCTTTCATTCTATGTTAAAGATTATATAGAAGGTAAGAAAAATTGTATTGAATTATGATTTCATTGAATGAATGCTACAAATTATTCTTTTATAAGATGTGATGCATATATCATATTTACTCGCATATAAGTCACTTTTTCTCCAAATTTTTTGTCACCAGTGTGAGAAAATGGCTTATATGCAAGGGAAAAACCAGAAAAGTCCAAAAATATAAGATAATTGTTTCATTTCATTTCTTTGCTGAATGGCTTGGTGATTCAATGCACAGTATGTGATGTATAAAAATGCTACATTATCATTACCATAAATAAAAAAGGGAAAGAAATATTATTATTATTATTCATGACAGAGTTACCAATGCCAATTTTTGCTGGCAATTGCTATGGGGATGCCAAGGTCCTGCGAGAAAAATGCCAGTCTGTTGGATGTCATCACAGTTTGGTCTCATATTCCGATAATTCTATCATGAGTAATATTTCCAGTGTTTCTTTCAGTTTTGAAGTCGTGATTTATTGTTGCTTTCCACATGCAGCATGTTCAGGTAAAACGCTACACATCCTGTGATTTTAGGATGTATTGTCCTCTGTATTCTGCTGAATGAGTACAAGTATTCATTGATATACACGCATTCAAACTATGCTTTTTCACTAATACGTCGTGACAAAATTAAGGAAACGAAATTTGAGATACACAGTCTTCCCTCGCTAATATGATAATTTAAATATTTTATTTTTGTAACTTGTTGTTTCTCTTGATGATATGACTAACATTAATGTTCTCAGCAACAAAGATTAGCCCCTCAAGCATGACTTTTCCATGGTATTTGAACCCCTTAAGCATGTCTTTTTTTCAGCTATGTCGATTTCCGAGCACATATACTCACTTAGTACATCATTGCCATCTAATGCACAAGAACTAGAAGCCATTTTGAACTGATTGAGGGCTGTACTATTGAGAAAAGTAACTAAGATGTAAATGCAGACCACAAAGAACCACAGAACTTAGGCAGAAGAAATGAATTCATAGACCAGCTGCAGGAGAGCTAATAAATCAAGAGCCTGAAAGATTATACTCATAATGAAAATGTGGATGCAAATGATACATTGCACTTGCTAGAAGGGCTATAGACTGTTCGATCTAACTCAGAAACAGCCTTTCTCTTGTATGTTTGCATACATGGGTTTTTCATTATGTTATTTGTGATCACTATTTTTGTGTATTAAATAATAACCCTCATGTTGGAAGAGAAGGTTAAAGTTGCATTTAAGGAAAAACAGATTATTTCCCTTGAAATAAAACTATGCAAACATGCATAACATGTCATTTCAAGTCCTTTGTTTCTTGTAATAACGACCACTTTAATACTGATGTGGATGAAAATTATTTTCCAATTTTCAAATTTATGTAGTAAATTTTGGGAAATAGCATTTGGTTAAAAAGAACAGCAGCAATACAAAACAGACATATGTATCAGAGGTATGTTTCATCCATAATGAAAGAGGAGGCATTATTATCTAAAAAAAATTGAATACTTTGAAATTGAATTATATAGTTAAATGCTATATTTAATTTCATTTGATAATTTTGACAGTCATTCACTTCTAAGCATCATAAGTCTAAAAGCATAGCACCATATTTCATATAGCACTCACTGACAAAAATAACTAAAATCATCCGTTTTGCATGCTTCATATGTATCTCCTTGGCAGCAGAAGAAGACAGTCAATTACAATGTTTTTGTGAAACCTTTCTACTTTGAAATTGACCTTGAAAGTTGTGGCTTTGTGAGATTGAATCTTCAATGTGCAGTTTAAAATTAAACAATATAACTGTACAAATTCCGTTATGGAAAAGTAAACCATAGTTTTGACTCAAAGAATCATCATTTGGTGAGAGATAGATATAGGCAAGGTATGTCTATCAACAACAAAGAGAGATGTTATAAGTAAAAGACAACCAGGTGAACAATGGCTCAACAAAAGTGTAAGACATGGTATATGATGGATGAATGGGAAAATGAAACTTAACATATTCACTGTGGCAATATTGAAAAAATGTGTCCTTAGGAAGATACATGAGAAAGGGCAAGAGTTGGAAAAGAGAAGGCAGGATGATAAATGGAGAGCTGATTGTAAGACTGAGAGATACAGTAAATATATGGGGATAAATAATTAATGACCTGCAAAATTGAGGTTTCCCTAGGATGATCTCTTTCTCCTTTTTACATCATCTTATGAGCATCCTTCTCTCTTGCCATCCACTTTGCTCCTACTCATAGTTTTAAACATTCTTAACTTGAATTTCCCATTTAGAAATTTTATTTACTCTTATTCAAGCATTAAGGTTTGTCCTTACATTTGCAAAATGATGTTTGAATGTAAAAGTTTTAATCTATCCAATTTTTTTAAGTTTTCCAATACAATTATTTGTCTCATATTTTCTTCAGTTCGCAAAAAAATTGAAGATTCAGTACCAATTGTTCGGAGTGATAAGGATGTGGCTCAAGGCCTTGGCAAGACTACCGATGAATTTTCTTCATTGTATTCCATGTTTGTGAAAGCATCAGGCCTCCACATACTGAGAGGAGTGGAACCATCCTTACGCCTTTGGCATCCTCTTTCCAAAGTTCTTAAGAAAGGTAAATGATGTTTTATGCATAGATTTCATTTCTACAAAATTGTTTAAATTAACATCCACTGAAGAGGCTGTCTATTTGTGTAACTCCATAATAGATATAATTGTATGTTAAATAAAATACTCAGTAACAGTAAATAACTTCTAATATTTTAACAAGAACAAAAATACACTACTGGTTTTGACAAATGATCATTACTTTCATTATGTTACAAATATTCATATGGCAGGCTGAGATGCTTTATCGCTGTTACAAAGAAGTGTGTGTTGAGGATGGGATTTATCAGAATTGAAGGGGTGGGAGGAGGGGCAACCAAGGAAAAAGGTTGAGAAGCGGAAAATTTTCAGTGGATTGGAAAAAATTAGTTACATAGTTTCTAATTTGTTCCCTATAGATAAATTTTAAAATGTTTTAAAATAAAATTAACATATGCTTATTAATTTGCAAAAATAAAAAACATATTATCCAAATCCAGTGTATATAAACTGGAGTGTAATGATTGTAATTGGACAAAGCCAACAATTTTTTACGAGAGTGGATGAACACTGCAAGTGCTGTATTTCCCATTTTGCAAAACACCTCTCCAGCAAATATACCTCTAATTTTGCTCCAAAGATTCTACATGTAGAAAATAAAGGTTTTACCTTCAACATTCTTGAGCAGTTACAAATATTTCGCCGTAACCACTCATCCCTTTCATCATCAACATCCAGAGCACTACAGCCTAAGTTAGGCCTTGGCCTCCTCTCTTCTGGTTCCTAGGTACCTTGTGTTTTACAAGGGTAGATTGCCAGCCTATCATATGTCCACCTCTCCAGGTGGACAACACCACATATGCACACTGAGAAGGGAGGAGAGAAAACCAGTGCTGGCCTACTCTTTTGAAAATCAACAACTGCTTAACGTCCCTTCTGAAGGACAGAAATATTCTTGCATTTCCTCATCACAAAACAAATGTCTGGGCAAGAAAATCAAGGTTGAAAAACAGGCCTCTGCCAAGATTTGAACCCAGGCCTGCTATATGGAATCCAAACACTCAAACTACTCTGCCACCACTCACCCACACAGTTCAGAACTTGGAATTATCCTTCTCAATGCTCAATAATTTGAAACGGTAAATCTAAAGTGGATAATTTGTCAAAATCCAAAGCACCCCCTCATCATCCCAACTTATATTTAAGCCTGTTATATGAATACTCCTTATCCGATGATGATGATCATTTGTAGTGTATTTTTGTTCCTGTTGAAATAGTATGAGGTTATCTAATCAAATTGTGTTTTATTTTATTTAACATGCAATTATACCTATAGTTTAAGTTATTTTTGCTGCATTTATGCATAAAGAGGTATGGGTTAAATGGCTAGATATACTTAATGACAGTATTTAATACAAAATCTTAAATTTTGTTGCGTATTGCGGCTGTCTTCTTCGCATAGTTATTTGGTGCTGAGGAAGATGAAGTCCATGGGTTTTAAATTATGTACTTACATCGTTAATTATATATAATATGTTCATTAAATAAAAAATATTTTAATTTACGTATATACATACTGTTTTTTGTTTTCGATGCATGTTTTGCGGGAAATCGACCTCGCGATTTTTCGGGAGACTACAGCAATCAGCTGATTAGCTAGTGAAATGTGGAATATTTGGAGAGGATAGAAATATAATTGTAAGGAAGTAATTAGGTGTTTGATAAGTTTAATTAATAGATGTATAAGCTGCATTATCGATAATTAGCATGATTTTCCCCTCGATTCACCCAAAGAGCGAGAATCTGGTGCAAGGTAGATACACTTTAATTTTATTTTAACTGCACAAAAGTGTTACCTGTGTATAGCGCGCACCCTTACTTTATGACAAAAATTTGGTCTTCAAACTACGTGTTATACATGAGTATATACGGTATTTTTAGTATTAAAATTCTTTAATATATGCATACTAAAATGAAGAAACTAAATTTTCTTGAATTGCATGAAGTGCACTTTAAGGAAAAAAATAAAATTTTGAACCTTCGATCAGAAATATTGAAATTTTTTGTATCTTCGATCATGAAATACATATTGAAATTAAAGAATTTTGGCAGTAATTTTATAACATCGACAGCCCAGTGGCAAGCATATATGCCGCCCCTTACAAACTTATAAAAGCACTTTGACCCAGAATTTTTTCTGTTTTTAGATTACAAGTATGTAATTTAAAAAAAAAATAAAGTAAATTAGGGGCTTTGCCCCTGGCACTTACGGCCCCCAACCCCGATTAGATATTAATTATTGTTAATAATTAGTTTCAAATTTTCCATATTAAATGTCAATCGTTATTATGTTTTCATTGTTCACGTTGTTATCAGAGGAAATTAAAATCATTATTATTGGCATTACATGAATGTGAAAGAAGTAATTCAATTTTTTTATGGTTTAAGAAACAAGCTTCTACCAAGAATGACCCTACGTAAATAATAAACAGGTTTGTCACAGCCTTTAAGAGTTTTGCCAATATTTAAAATTCATGCAGAAGAATAGATATTACTTTTTCATATTTCTACCATTTTTAAAGATAACATTCATAATTAAGAATATCGTTAATATATCTCATTAAAACTAGTGAAAATATTGAGCATTTAAACTTTTTGACGTCATTATCTGCTTACGTTGCGGTTAACATAGCTAAGAACCACAATCAACGCCTTTAGAATATGAAAAAGTGACACTTTCTGGATGAAGAAACAACCCATAAGGCAGAACAAGAATTAGGGCAGTACATTCCTAGGGACAGCACCAGTCAAAATGCAGCACCCTATGGTCTGCTAGTTGTATGAAATAAAATCTCTCCGGACTTTTTGGCACCACTGGTGCTAGGGGGGATTGGGTCCCCAGAAAACGGACAAAATCCCAGCAGACTGGTGCCACCCACAGGCCAGTTCCTCCTCCTCTTTGGACACATGGTGAATTAGCATGAGTTCAAAGAAAATAATCTAGTTAAGTAAAAATAATATGCATTTACTTCTTTTTATGAGAACTCATGATTGAATAGGCTTGTCTCATAGTATACATACAGTAGTAATTATAACAATGGCAAGGTCCACCTGTGAAGTTCTTTGTTACTTAGTTATTCATTGCTAATAAGTATTTTGAATTGATTTTAGGTTCTACAACTGGAGAAAATAAAAACATTACACCATTGCTCTTGCCATCATGTGAGCCCTCTCTTCCTGCAAGCATTTTTGCAGAGTGTGTACGTCGCTCAGATTGGGGGCTGGGGACAAGGGCTCAGCTTGGAATTTTACTACTCCAGTACAAGGATCAGAAGAGACAGAAGAATGCACTTTCCCTTTGAATGCATTTGGTTAATTGAACAAAAGTTTGATAAAAACCACAAACTGTCTATATTTAAGCATAAAAATATTTTTCTACTGTACAAGTCAAAGGTTCAAATATTCCTTTTTTATTACTTCATTAGAATTTTTTATTGAAAAAATATAACTGCATATGCATACAAATTTCTAATGTATCTTTATTGATATACCAAAAAATTAAGTTTGATACTATATTAATTATTATCCTAAATATATATGAGGAATTTTTATAAAATTTAAACCAGTAATCTTAGCAGCACTGAGCCTCTCATCACTGATTGATGCTTTGATGTGCATTTAATTATTTTTATACCTTTGTCAACATTGAAACAGGATTTTTGCAGTGAGCTTCTTTATTATTGAAATGTCAGTACAACTGTATTGAATTTAATGTGATTGTCAATAAATGACTACTACTACTACAAGCACGTTTGTCTTTAACAGTACCAAGAAATTAAAGTCCCAATGTGCGATTTTTATGCATGGGTGCCTAGTAGTGAAAAAAGATGAAAGCTCTTTTCAAGTTAATCAAGTCAGACAGAGAAAGATATTTAAATAAAATTGTTTTCATGATAAAATGGAGGAATACCCCATGCAGTGGTAAGGTGTATTTTCTGAAATAGGCGAAGCTGTTCTACATTGACAGGCAAAAAAAAAAAAAAATATAATGTTACAAAATGTACAAGTACCTCATTTTTTGTAGTACAGTTCTACTCTTCAGTTTTTTCTTGCGAAGATGTCCATCTTGTCATCATAAAACATTAGCCCCTGGCATAATTTCAGCAACATCCTTTTCAATGCTTAACAGATCAAGGGATGACAGTCATTCCTGGCCTTTTGTGTTTCACAGGTAAGTTTTAATCCTCTTTAATGCAGAGAAGGATTTCTCTGCAGAAGGCTGGATGCTGGAATTGCGATAGTTCTGTGAGTCTGAACCCTTCGGGAAATACATCAGTTATGTCCGAGAATTTCAGATAGTGATTGAGCTCAACAATGTTGTTTTTGTGCAAGTCTGGATCTTTGTAAAGGACAGAAAGTTCACTTCTCAGGCTTGGAAAATCAAAGAACTTGCTGTAAGTAAGTTTTAAACAAAAACATATTCTTCTGGAAACATTTTTGGAAATCCTGAGTGTCTTGCATCTAACAATTTTAAGAATTTGAGTTTTGGGATGTCACAACCTGTCAATGATATTCTTGCAAATGACATCAATAATTTCAAGAAATATTATCTTATAAGACAACTTTTTGTCTTCAATTGAGTAAGTAATTGAGTAAGTCTGAGTCTTTCTCTTTGAGAAGAATCATCATAGATTGCACATGTATATTCACTGTCCCATATAGTATGAAAATCTTCTCAAATTTTCTTAATATATTTTATATATAATTACTCAATGTCTATCCATCTGTCTGTCTCCTCTTTTATCTCTTGAACAGTTTGCCAGAGAATTGCTGTAAATGCCATTTTTTTCTGCCAACTAGGAGATCCCAGGAAAACTATTTTCATTTACAGTAGTGTCCCTGGTTCGACTGCAGGGGATGATTTGCATTCCCAATAAGATAAGTAAAAAATCGACTTTTTGACATGCAGGCTTTTCTTCTTTTGGAAATTAAAATTTGAAAAATTGACCTACAACCATTGGATCTGGACCATTCTAAAGAAAACATTTTGAAGTTTCTTATTCTATTCACCTTTTTTCACCTTCTGCTTGAAATAACTCATGTTCATTGTTTGAAAGATATATTTCGGAAAAATCTTGGTATTTTAACGGGATGTTGCCTTTCCAACCAATTACATTGTTAAATCTCGAAATACTATTGTTATTTCAATCCTTATGGGTGAAAGTGTGTTTTGAATGCTTTTAATATGAGAGAGAGAAGGAAGGAGAGAGAAAGGATTTTCATTGCAATAAATGTAAACAACATATGTTGTGTTATTTACGAGAAAGAATACATTTGAATGCAGAACATTAATCATTTGCATATTAAAATTACTTAGAATCATAGTAGGAGTTCAAGACTTGGAACAACAAATGCCTAAAAGAACAAAACTTTGTTTTCCTGCCATCGATTTTTTAATATGCGTTGAATCGATCAACATGTTATAAGGCAAAAATTTGGCATATTCTTAGTGATTTGCATTGTTGCCAGTTTCATTTAATTTTGTACCATTGACTTGGATAGTAGCTTTGCGTTGCATCTATTCACGAAATTTCATTAAAAACTTTTCTGGTGAATTTCAACGGGCGCTTACACTAGTACATAATAGGAATAATCCTTAACTTTTTCAATCCAGAAACAGATATCAAAAACATTTTTCTGGATTACTTGAAATAACAGGTCTGAGCAGGAGTATATAGAAGAAAAAACAGTAAGAAGGAAATTGAAGTTAAAATCTTGTAGGTTTGAAAGAAGACAGACCTCTTGCAGTACAGACTTTCAGAATCCCATTTCTCAGCATTGTTGATCAATCCATTCAACGAACTTTCTATTTATTCCTTATATTCATGTACAGTTTCCAGAAGTCTATTGCCGTAATTCCAATGTTAGGAAATCGCTTCCTGACTTTTGCATCTAGAGCTTCTGCTCATTTGATTGATGTACTGAAAAAAATTCCATAGCTAGAAAGTGGCATGAAAAATAATTTGCATTGTTTAATGTAGCTCACAGACTATGACAGAACCAAATTTAACTTATGTGCATAGTAATGCACAAAAACAGCTTCAATTTTTCTCGTACTCTGGATTGTAAACCACTATGTTTACAACAGCTCCATCATGTCTGAGCAACTAACTTACTCTCACATTTGAAATCTTTTGATGTTGAAAACATGCTGTGCAAGAGAGTTCGCTTTTCAGTCACTACTTACATCTTTAAAGCCCAAAAATCTTTCTTCAATAGTGTCCTCAATGGTCATGTATTGTAGTACAGTTGACAATTGCGATTTTATTGCAATGTCAGTTGTTTTGTCCAAAATTACAGCCACAGAAGGAGCTTGGCGGATCTCTTTATTTTATTTCTTCTGTCATTAGCTCAGAAATTGATGCAATAACGTCATTTTGGATGTCACTGGACAATTCTGAAAAAACTAGATCTCTCAAGGTGGTTTTTCAAAACACTGTCTAAATCTCTAAGTGTGTGTACTAGTTATTATTAACAAATAATTGCCCATTCCGCCTCTGCTGACAACCATACATTTTGAAAATCCCTACCCCCATCAGAATCTATCTTTCCTTTGCCATACAAACTTAATCTTCGGTGTATAAACAAGGAATGTTGCATGGAATGAATTTAAGAATGCATCAGTGAAGGGCAATGGGGTCATCCAATGGGAGGCTGATTACCCCCATTAAGTATTATGCTAAAATGACCCTGCATAAAGCAGTTTCAGTTAGCGCTCCCATTTTCAGGAATGCATCCCCAGCGTTAAACGGGGTATGACTGTATTGTAATAGTGAAAAAATGTCATCTATTGATTTTGATAGAAATAAATGTTTTAAGTGTCCCCAAGTCCTAAAAAAGGGGCCTAACAAGGAATGGAAGAGTCTATGGCAAAATATTATCAATGCCCCCTTAACCAACAAATACATATGTTCAATCAAAAGGGAAAACCATTGTAAAGCCTATCAAGTTGCACTTATTAATCAATTATCAGAAAGATGCCCAAAAATAATAATTAACAGGAGTCATTCAAACATTAGGATACAAAACAGAAATTGATAAAATAATCTTTATTTTTTATAATCGGAAATATTCAAGGTCCATCAGGGCTGCCTGGCATTCATCCATCCAATTGTTACACCACTGTATGTCTGGAAAAATTGCCCCAATTTACAAACTACTTTTCAGGAATGCATGGTGTTCATAAATCGGGAGATTACAGTACAGTATTTATTTCTTTATTTCAAAAAATAAAAATTTATTCCTCGAGATGCAAAATGCACTAGACCAAAACTGCACTATACGAACATGCTCTAAACGAGGCATGACTACAGCTTAGGGTAACTAAACCTCCGTTTTCTGGGAATTGCCCTGGTTTTCAGTGTTGGGTACAGGAATCAAAAAAAAATTTCTGGATGCCTAATTGTGCTGGTTTTTTTAAAAATACTACGAGTGTAATGGATTATGCAACAGTATTTTATTATCTTCGTTTTGTATGATGTCATTTTGAAGATCAAGCTCAATCTACCAAACATGAATCCAAACAAGGAACTACAAGTGTTAGACAAACCACTGATGCATGGAATTTCACCAAATGCTGTTTCTTGGAAAATGAAAATGACAGCTGGGCATATTTTTCTCCCCATACCTGTGACTGTTGTTATCTAAAAGCATCACTAATGGTACAGGTTAGGAAGTCACCTCCTGTGACATCCTGCAGAACAACCACATGTGGGATAAAAGATGGAATCCCACCAATTAAATATATTCTGAGAATTTATTTTAATCCTGGTCATTTTATGACGACCTAGACAGCGATTGCAATCTGAGGTGGTGGAATCCCCTTTTATAGTGCAAAAATGCGATGCTCTTTAGGAGCCTACCATCTCTCCATTACTAGTTTGTCCACATTTTTAATTAGTCACACAAAGAACATGTTCTCTGTGGTGCCTTTTCTTCCATAGAACACCATTCCCTAAGAGTATTGAAAATATTTTCATATTTTTCAACATGCAGTACATACCGAGCAAGTGAAAGAATTTTGTTCTTTTATAGATGTACACAAGATCGGAAAGGTGTACTCCATGTTGGAGTACATAGAGTTTCCAAATGCGTTCTTTGAGATTTCAAAATGTTCTCAATATTTTTCGCTCATGAGAATTTAATGAGAAGCAAGCAAAGTACATTGTAAAATACTTGTAGGTCTTCATGTGAAGTAGTCATAATTATTGTCCGATTTTAACCAAAATTGGAATCACTAAATTAATTTCAACAAAACTACCCAATACCAAATTTCATCACAATGTGTCAAGCAGTTCCCGAGTTTAAACAAAGGAACATTGTCAACTACTTGTAGGTCTTCATCTAATGTGGTCGTAATTGTTGTCCGATTTTAACCAGAATTGGAATCGGCCAATTAATTTTAGCAAAACTCCCCAATACGAAATTTGATTAAAATACGTCAAGCGGTTCCCGAGTTGAAACAAAGGAACATTGTTAACTACATGTAGGTCATGTAAAGTGATCGTATTGTTGTCCGATTTAACCAAAATTGGAATCGGTCGACCAACTTGAGCAAAACGTCCCAATACCAAATTTCATCAAAATAAGTCCAGTGGTTCCCGAGTTAAAACAAAGGAACATTCTTAACTACATGAAGATCATGTAAAGTGGTCGTAATTGTTGTCCGATTTTAACCAGAATTGGAATCGGCCAATTAATTTTAGCAAAACTCCCCAATACGAAATTTGATTAAAATACGTCAAGCGGTTCCCGAGTTGAAACAAAGGAACATTGTTAACTACATGTAGGTCATGTAAAGTGATCGTATTGTTGTCCGATTTTAACCAAAATTGGAATCGGTCGACCAACTTGAGCAAAACGTTCCAATACCAAATTTCATCAAAATTCGTCCAGCGGTTTCCGAGTTGAAACAATGGAACATTGTAGGTTCTCATGTAACGTGGTCATCATTGTTGTCCGATTTTGATCAAAATTGAAATCGGTAGATAAATTTTAGCAAAACTCCCCAATACCAAATTTCATCATAATACGTCTAGCGATTTCAGAGTTTTAGCATGCGGATGGACAGACGGAAACGACCTCCCTTATATGCGTTCACTTCAGCCAAAGAACGCATAAAAAGGCAAATTTTTTAAACCATTAAAAAACTTAGCGGTTATGTTTATCAAATTCTAAAAATGTTTGAAGCTCTAAAGATTTTTTTTTCTTTAATAAGAAAAGCTGTGAAATTTACTTTAAATTTCTTTGAAGCAACCCCAAATGAAACTTACCCATAGTGTACTTGGTTTTTTTCTCAAACAAATACTCATAATTGAAAATTCAAAAATTGTATAATAGACATAATAAGTTATGTATAAGAGACGATATATATGGTTAAACTATGAATTAAAGAAATTTTGTTCCACTAAGTGTTCAAAAAGTTTAAATGAACACATTATTTCAGGGTAAAACAGAATCATTTAAGGTGAAGTATTGGAATTTTATCAAACAACACTGGCCTATCAAAAAACTGCATTGAACCTTTGAGTAAATTCAAACATATGGAATGGATCCTTTTAAAATATATACCTTATATCTTCACCCAGTGCCACTGCCATCAGTTGTCTCTCTCGTGTATACAAAGGGATCAGCCCCCAAAAGCTCAGATATATGTGTTTAAATTTGTCTCTCCGACATCCCAGTGGATCTCCTATTGCTAAGTCTCCACTGGGTTTCCTTATCTCAATGCCTAGTTGCCATTGATACACCCAATTTACCTTTCCTCTTCCATAAGCATTTATATATATATATTAGTGTAAGTGCCCATTGAATTTCAACAGATTTAGTGAAGCTACTACAGCACAGCATAAAACACTGGTTTATGAAAAATGAGCAGCACATTGTCATTTAATAAATCTTACAAATAAATGTTAGTTATACTGTTATCATCATAGTTGTACTATATTAAAAGTTGATTTGTCACATGTCCAGATTGCCTAATAGTAAATATGCTTTGGTGAAGGAGTGCAACGAATATTATCATATAAAAACTTCCAAAAAATAAACATTTGTTGATATGTAAACAAAACAAAGACAAAATTAAGCATAGCAAGGATATTTATTTTCTATTTATAAGCATTAGACTCACTTTGGTGGCAACAATATGATTACTTTGTCATCATTTATAATTTTTCATTGTTAGAGCCATGAAAAATGTAGTTTTTAAGCTTCAAAATGTATTTTCACGATATTTTTGCATGGATTCGAATTCTCTCTTCAATCACAATAAACTTAGTACTTCCAGGTGTATGATCATATAAGTTTGGAGCTTGATTGTAACTAATTTAAAAATGTAAATTAAAAATATGCTGCACTTGTTTCTATGTTATTTAAATGGAAAAAATTAAAAGAAAAAACTTTTTAAAGCAAACCCTTTCTCAAAAAGGAATACAAACAGGGTGGAAGTATAAAAACTGAGATTTACCACTTTGCAAGGCTGACTTTTTTCTAAAATTTCACCAAGAAAGGAGAGTTGAAGGAGAAAACTAAATACAGGCAGGCCTCATCTTTCACAGGGGTTATGTTTCTGAATAACTCTGTGAAAGAGAAGTAATTTAGGCAACGTGAAATACCGAGTTTGGTTCCCACCCCAACAAGTGAAAAATATAGTGATTTTTTTCACTTTATTGGAGACCACGGAACAGATGGTGAGAAAATATGAAAGTTGATGGACAATAGACCAAACATCATAAAATAACACATGAATGAAGTGAATGAAATAAATATTTTTTAATTTTGGTAGTAGAATCTGAGAAATTAGCGAAAGTTGCCTCCTGCAGTGCTACTGACACAGATAAAGCAAAAAACTGTGGTTTAAATGTAAAACATTGAATCCCAGATGCAATAAAATAGAACATCTAATGGGGAGATAGAAACATAAAAGAGAATCCCTAAATTACGTTAAAGAAAAAATAGTTTTATTAGAATTTTCCAACTTATAATGAATGACATAGCAGAAAAACTTAAGATGATGTCAATGGAGATAGTGAACAACAGTGTTAATTGTTGGGGGTGCAGGAAGATATTGGCTTTAAGAATTCTTTTATCTGAAGTTGCCTTACTTTCATTTTTAAACTTGTAAATTTCACAATAAGGAGCTAAATAGCATCAATGCCTCTCTTGAATTTTATGCTCCTTTCCATTAATGGATGAATTACCTCTCTTTTACTTAATTTACCATCTTAATGATAATGCTTTTATAGCTAATTTTGATTCCACATGCTCTGTATCCAATGATGGGAAGAGTACCAAAAAAGTAACCAGGCTGTTACAATTACATCATCTGCATTGTACTCAATTACAAGTACCAATTAAATCCTTAAAAAAGTAATTAATTACAAGTACAAGTAGATTACAATTACATTTCCGTACAAATTAAAAATGTCATCAATCTTAGGCTAATGCATGGGTCTAAATTAACCATTGTCTTATCTTTACTGTTTTTCTGCATATCAGTCAGAATTATCATATTATTGTCAGAAAAAAATTAAAATATCATTAACGTAAAACCTTAGATCTAGCCAGCCAAAGGTCATAACTTCCTAGAGTAATAACAAAAGTAGCTAGTTTAGAACAAAAACAAATATTTATTCACGAGTTTAATTTTTACAATAAAATATTTGCAACAGTACATGAATCTTAAATTTCGCTATTCATCTTGTGGAAAAGCTGCATATTAAACCCATCGTCTCCTAATTTTTTCTCCCGTTGGTGTAAGGACCTCTTCTTTGCATGTTTCCACTACCAATACATAAACGCTCAACGAAGGATGCTTGAAAAAATATCTAACTGTTAATAATCGGCGCCGGCATTTCCGATCGAATTAGATATCATGCTACAATTGACTGACATCACACTGCATGCTGATTTTGTGTAAATTTGATAGCTATATCAAACCCGTACCTTTTAACAAAAAATAAATAATAAGAATACCAAGTAACGCTTGCTGAAATGTAACGATTACTTCTGTCTGCAATAAAAGTATATTACAAGTATTAATTAAATTTTTTAAAGTAACGATTACAAGTAAAAAATACTCAAAAAGTAATCGTTACCGGTAACTGTTACTTATACTCAATCACTCCCCATCACTTGTCTGTATCTCTTCTTCATCACTGTCACTTGACTAAAAATTGCACAAGTTCCTCATTAGTCAATTCTTCCTAGTGGGGCTCAATGAAATGTAGGAAAGATTTGGCATTTTCTTCCAAAACAAGGTGGTTTCATCACAATTAAACTCTTGCTCTGGTTTATAATCCTTTGACTCAATGAGATTCAAAAACATACTTGGAATTCCTTAGCTATCTTCTTAACAGCTGATGCAGCTTTCCCAACAACTTACTATTATGCAAACTAAAATGTTTAATAAAATTTTCAAGCCATCCTCTACTAGCAGAAAAACTTTCTGAAGAATTGTCACCATTATCACCTTTACTCTTAGCATGATCATAGAAATTAAGGGCTTTATTTTTTATTAGCAGTCCACTAAGGGAAATATTTTTGTGCCATATCCTCTAGCCATATGCTCAAATTTTTTTCAAATCTAGTGTTACTACTCATAAAAGAAATCTTAGCACTCAATGGAGCAGCAACACTGACACTTCTTCAAATTTTGTCCTTGGCTTTTTTAATGTAGTGAATTGTTGACTCATTCACTCTGTATTCTCTCGAGATAGAGGAAACATTTGCACTGCTTTTAAATTTATCCAATATGCCGACCTTTTCTTTCAAGGGCATAATTTTGTTGTATTTTACCACAGATAATTTCCACTTGAATTTGTATGCTTATTAAATGTTATAAATTCAATATATGGGTTAAACTTGAAAAATAATTGTTTAAAACTGAGCAACCTGCAGGTTACTATAAAAAATCAACAAAAATGATGTCACTCCTAAAATCACCAATAGTTAATGATAATGCATAAAACACACAACCTACTCAGCTGCACTGCCACAAGCAAGAAAAGACACTGCAATGGTGCTGAAATGGAAGATTGAGAGGAGTCTTACCCGTTGTCAAAAAGAGATCTCCTGTGCAGTCAAGACAATATAGCAATGTTTTCGTTAGATTTAGCAACTTTTCACATTACAGATAAACACAGTTAAGAGTGTGGAAGAATTGCTTCAGAAAATTTTTTATAAGTATGAATAAGACATTAATGTAAACTAATGTTATATTACTCAAAATTCTACAAATACTTGTGCGCACAAATTTTTCCCATGTACTCTGGCCTTGCAGACAGTGTGTGCACACATGCACACAGCTTAGAGGGAACATTGAACACAACAGTATTTTTCAGGACTGAGGACTAAAGTGATTATGTTTTGACTCAAAAGATGCATTTATTTATCATTTGCAGTCACAAAGAAGTGAAGCTTCCCATAGTCTCTCCTGTGATATGACCTGTGAAGCACAATACTGTGAAGGAGGAAACTGGTCACAAATGAGGAAGTGTAAAAGAGCAAAACATGCGAATTTAGTGGGAAGTTGTATTTTGGGCATTGTTTTTTGTATTAGGATTACATTTGGTGGCAATTTCTTATCATCTGCCAACACAGCAAACGTTATTGTAATTTGCATTTTTTGGTTACATATTATCACAGGTTCTGCATCGATCATGTAAATAGATGGCACATTGAAGATAGCTGGAGTTTAGTCATCATTACCCATTTGACTCAGGAGGCAATTATTAACTTTTCTAGGTCCAATTACATGCACCTGATCAACAAAAAGTTTTTCACTGAAATCTGCAGGCAATTTTTGCCACATAGAAGTTTTCCCTCTGAGGGAAACACCATTTATTCACACCATACATACACTACTGTTACTGGCCTTGAATTCCTGTCATTGGAGTTTTAGTCCTATAGCAATTTACATATTATGCTTTTAGATTAATAGTTTAACTTGAAATTGGCATTTCGTTCTCTCTCTCTGATTATGCACAAACACAACTTGTTTTCTGCATCATTTAAATAACCATTTTTTTTAAACTGAATGACTTCCTTGTAGATTTAGTATTTACAAATTCCTGTTCTGAGAGTCTACATCCATGCATTTTTTATACTGGCCTCACATTTATTAGTTTTTTCTGCATTATTTATCACCATCAATTTAAAATTGGCATCATAACATTGCCTCATTCCCTTTGATATATTCCCCTTTGCAGTTGCATTCCTTATCTCTTTATGATCTGCCATTTTAAAGTCAAGGGAGTATTAAAAATTAATATAAGATGGCAAAATCCCAACTAGAGAAGTTATGGCACTATTGAAATGTGAACTCCAATGAACTATGCTGTGTAATTGCTATGGATCAACCGCATAACCTAATTCACCATTGTGAAAACTGAATTGTTGTGGCATTCTGTACTACATGTAACAAGAAAAAATATTATGATGCTGAGAATCAAAACATATAGGATCATATTCATGTAAATACAGTTCATCTAAACAAGGTTTCTATTCTAGGCGATACCTTATATCAATATGAAATTTCTTCAAATTTTGCATACCACAGATAAATATCATTATCAAAATCATTTCTTCAGACAAAGGTGCTCCTTAAATGTGCATATTCATTAAAATCTCCAAGTCTATTCTTTCATGATCAAAATACTTTCTCCATGCATTCTGTAAATGTGAAAGTAAAAATACCTAATTATCATGCTTTTTCATTCAACAGTCTATAACAAAAATGGTAATATTCAGCAACACAGACACCTGCATTACAAAATATGCCATAACAGATATTATCATCTCAAAATTATATGCTTTTGTGAAAAATAAAAATACGATACATACTACCATGACTGAACCCTTATATGCTTTGGGCGTTGGAAGGCTTTTGATCCAACAAGTATAAATAAGGAACACAAAAATGTTATGCATAATATAATTATGCATCTAAATGGGAAGCAATATTTATCTCACGCCCAACCAAATAAATGAGAACTTGCAATTTAATTAACACAAAGCAAGTATGATGGTGGCGAGGTCAGGACTGTATGGCAGATGGGTGTTGGTGGCACATGCTCGAGCATCTGCTACACAGTCCAGACCTTGATCCCAGTGATTTTCACCTCTTCCCACCATCGAAAGATCACCTAAGAGGACTTCAGTTTACTTGGTACCAGTGGCGGCTCATAGCTAAAATTAGTGGGGGTGCTGCTCCAGAAAATTTTTAGCCTTTGTTTTAAAATTGTGTAAAAGGAAAAAAACATGTATAAAAAGAAAATTTACTCAGGAACTTGATAAAACCTTAACAAAAAAAAACAAACATTTTTTACTTACTTTAACTTAAATTGTTACAGTTCAAGCTTGATCTATTCATTTCAAAATGAAATCTATTCTTCTTGTTTTAATTTATATTAATATTAAATGTTATCGATAATATCAAGTGGAAATAGGGGGTGCTGCAGTTCCGCAGTGCCTATACATGAGCCGCCACTGCTTGGTACGGATGTGAAACGTGTTGTCACTGTGTGGCTGAATGCCCAGGGACTGGAGTTCTATGCCTAAGGCATGGACAAGGTCATTAAACATGGTGACATGCCCGAATCTGTTTGGTATCTATGCTGAAAAATAGTGTATTGGTGGTGGTTCTATGTTGTTTATTCGGTTACTTGAAATAAATAAATTCGTGTAAAATATATGCCTTACTTTCCAATAGACCCACATAATTTTCATAGTTATCTTGAAAAAGAATGGTATATATTTAGCCACAATTAGACCATGTAAAAGTGAATACAGGCACACCTCGGGTTACATAATAATGCGTTCTGGCACCCATTGCATAACTCAAGATTTTCGTAAGTCAAAATTTACTATGGAAAGTACAGCTGAGGTGGGGAAACTATGGCCTGCGGGCTGGATCCAGTCCCCGAAGGCATTTATTCAGCACGCGAAGGTGTTTCGAAAAAGCGATCTCTGAAAATTAAAGTATGTACCCATTTTTCCTTCTAAAGTAATAGTTCTTTGCCTTTTAGCAGCACTAGAATTTTTACTCTCATTGCGATGCCTATCAGCCATGATTACAAGGGCCACAGTTCCGTTAATTTGAGCAAAAGCGAACACACACGATAAGAGATCAAGCAGATGCGTCAACAATTAGAAAAAGACTGAAGGGATTGGGACAGAAACCACACTACCACAAAGACATGTAACTACAATGTAATCTATTATTGTATTCATATGAGTGCAGATAAATGCCGCAATTGTGGCCAGTCGCTAGAATTAGGTAGATTGTTACATTGATTCATTAGATTATTAGGTAGTCGCTGCAGCCTTTTTTCATGTGTAATTCGAAATCAAAGTCACTACATATTGTTAAAAATTTGCTAGAATGACAACATTGGCTGAGTAGCAAAGCGGGGATATTGCATCACAACCCACGCCTTGCATTCTTTCTCTGCGGACATACATATAGATTTAGTTCGAGCTCGCTTATGAAAACCACTAATGTAGGCATAACAAAATTTTTTTCGTACATAATTTATGGGGTCGCTTACATAAGTGCAGGTTTACGTAAGTCGAGGCTAACATAACCCGGAGTGCGTCTGTAAATCAATAAAACCATACATTAACATGGAAATAGTGTAAAATAAAAATGTTCAACATAACTACATTTTAAGGTGCCAAAATTTGGAAAAGGTTACATTTTAAAATAGTACCTCTAACAACAAGAAAAATACCAATCTGGCAAAATGTAGACACATGAACAATAAAAATAATGTATTTTTAATAGAAAGTTAACAGACAGCCACGAACACTTCCGTGAACATAAGTTGGCATTGCTAGAAAAGAAATGCAACAAATAAATTATTTCTTGCACGTTACTGTATAATTAATGAAAAGGTAACATAATAGAGGTAAATAAAACATTTATTTCATTGAACTGTGTTTCATTAGGCCCAAAGAAGGATAACCACTATGTCGAGCCACAGCTGATACAAATGAAAACAAAATCGGGGATGTTAGACTCACAAAGTTAACTGTTGCAGGCGTTATTTTGTGGAAACTCTCCATATTCTAAAATAAGAATATTTGTCTATTTCCATTTAAAATACTTTTATATAACCCAACTCATTACTCCTATTCCACCCAATTTACTTAAAAAACCCAGATGATCCAGATTACCTTTCCTGAGCAATTTATCCTACAAATTGGCCAATCATGTTCTGAAAAATAAATAACAAATATCTCTTTTCACCCCTTGCACAATTGGAAAATTATTAGGCAACTCCAAAGACTTTCTATATTTTGAACAAGTGCAGCGTTTATAAATTATCTTGTTATGATTGCAGAGGGTGTATGTTGGCGAGACTGAAAGAAGCTTTAAAACTCGTTCCAGTGAACATAAAAAGTGTTTTGAAACCAAGTATATTTCATCATGAAAAAAAGAACAGTTACTTCCACAAATTTAATTTTAAATGACCGGTTTCACTACGATCGTAGCATCATCAGATGATAAAATATAAAAATTGTTCCATATATATAGGGTAAAATAAGGGGGGGAGAGGGAGACAGGAGGAGTTACAAAGAAAACAAATGGAAGATAATTGAATAAACAGTTTGTAATCTTTTTACTTCTGTTCCCGTGAAAGAAGCCGTAGATTTGGTTGTAGATATGCTTTCCAAAGCAGGTGTCAATCAAATTTTGATAACTGATTTTTCTAACTTACTTGAAGCGTATTCTGAGTAAAACTATTTTCTTTTTGACAATAATTTTTATAAACAAACGGATGGTCTCGCGATGGGATCCCCTCTTTCCCCTCTCCTTTCCGACATCTTTCTCAACAATTTAGAAGTTAACCTTTTTAATTCTGGCCATCCTTTATTAACTTATTCCGAATTTTGGGGTAGGTATGTGGATGACATTTTGTGTGTCTGGAGTGGTACAGATGAACAACTTTCTGAATTTTTAACCCTTTTAAATTCCCTCTTTTACAGTCGAATCTGAAACCAATGGTTTGCTTAACTTTTTAGATCTCACTTTGTCTCTGCTGAACAACACACCTACCTTTGCTATTTTCCGTAAACCCACTTACACAGATCAGGTCATTCCCAATCACTCTTCCCATCATTTTTCTCACAAACACGCTTCTTTTCATTCTCAGTATACCCCTTTCTAAACCCAATTTCCTTATAGAACTTAACACCATTAAACAGATCGCTATCAATAATGGCTACTAAAGTGGTTTAATCTATAAAATTATCTCTAAAAAACGTTTACTTATTGCCTCCCAAAAAATCGTTTCTTTTCCGCCTAATCTCACCTCCAAACCTCTTAGTTGGCACAGACTCCCATTTTTAGGAAACATTTCTTATAAATTGTCCAACATTTTTCCTAAACTTAAACCTGCTTTCCACTCCCATTACTTTTTCCAAATTATTCCTTAATGCTAAAGACCCGATACAGTCGTCATTAAGAAGTGATGTATATAAACTTGCTTGTCATGATTGCGGAGTGGTCTACATCGGCCAAACGGGGAGGAGTTTTGACAAGAGGATTAAGGAACATAAGCGATACTTCCGTTTAAATAATTTGAATTCTAAATTTGCGAAACCTCTTTCAAACCTCAATCATCATAGTTCCTCCAACCCTAAATTCCTCCACTTTGAAAAAGGTCGCAAATTGGATGCTCTTGAACAGCTAGAGATAATTATTTGTGAAGACTCGCTTCACTTAAATGATTACCTTTTCCACAATCATTCTCTTCTATTTAGCTTACCGAATATTTTGTAAATACTTTGTATCAACATTGCTGTCTTTGGCCCTTTTACCAAGTTTTTGTAACATTTTGCTACTATGTTGCTTTCGCCTTCTTTTCCAACCCCTTCCTTTTCCTAATCATTTATTCAATTGCCTTCCATTCATTTTCTTTGTAACCCCTCCTGTCTCCCTCTCCCCCCCTTATTTTACCCTATATATGGAACGATTTTTATATTTTATCACTCATGAAACCGGTCGTTTAAAATTAAATTTGTGGAAGTAACTAAGTTCTTTTTTTCATGATGAGTAAATTCCACAGGGTTGAGCCTGACCTAATTATTGATACAAGTATATTTCATTTAACTTAGCTCCATCTAACTTTGTGAGAGCATTGGGGATGCGGTGGAGTTTCTTTATGATGCCCTCCTTGCTGTTATAGAGGACTTCATGCCAAATCTTCTGCGAGGAGGCCGAGGTGAATGTCCTCGGAAATTTTCCAAGCTCTGGGAAACAAACGAGCTTGCTGGAACCTTAATAAAAAGTTACCCAATCCCCACACAAGGAGAAACTTCATCGACATCCAGAGGCATGTGAACTTTCTTATGAGAAGGTATAATGATCTACTTATCTCTGATGCCTGCAGTGTTACAAAATTGAATCCAAAGAGCTTTAGACAGTTATAAACTGCCGTAAACATGCAAGATACATCCCTCAATCAGTGTGCTACAGTGATGCCTACTATTCCGGGTTCAAGAAGCCCAGAATGTTCGTCTATCCTCACCCTCCACTTTCCCAATAGAGGTTCTTCAACTCCTCTCCACACTCCCTACAAGTAAAGCCATTGTGTTTCGTCGTGTTGTTTATGTTACTCAATTTATAGTTTTAATGGATAATTTATTCCTTGTTGATGTTGCTATAATGTTTACTGTAAAAGAGCTGAGTGCTGTTTTTGAACATCTTCAATAAATAAAAAAGAATTTTAATAAATAAATACAGTTATCCCAAAAGTACAGAATAATTTCAAGTTTATAAATAGAGTACTCAGCAGATCTTCCTTTCTGCACAACTCAAAAAGCTTGTAAGGTTTCTATTAAAGAGGGTAAAGAGGATTTTAATGACTGCTGGAGGAACTTTAAGGAGTCCCAAACTACCACTCCTTGGATCCACCATGCAAATAATGCAAATTTAATAAAAGAATGTCAATCGGAAACACTTTTCCCACTCAAATAAGACAATCTGCCACAAATGGATAAGCACTGTGCAACAGATGCACATGATAGTCATAACACAGTATTTTTTTTTTAGCACCGAGTCAGGACGATGTTAACATGATGACATTAATTTGAATATAGGTGGTAATTTTTGAACAACGTTAACATGAATCAAAGCAACGTTAAACCGAGGGCACACTGTAATTCAAATTATCCCCGGTTATAGCATAGGTTTCAAAGGAGGAGCAGAGACCCATATTATAAAACCCATTGCAAAGCCAGGAATAAGGCCTCGTATAGTATGTACAAACATCTTTCTAAATTAATTTTTAATTGCTGAAATTGAAAAATACAAAACAACATTGACATCAACATAAAATTGGAGTGGATCTTCTTAGTAATTCACTTTTCAAAAAATTATTTCAGTTTTGCAGAGAATGTTTTTCTATCTCTACATAGAAACTGCAAATAATAGAAAAGTTTGGAGTCTGAAAAAGACGTAACTGAAGATAGAATCAGAATCAATATTGTAGAGAGTGAAGTGGTTCCTTGAAGGGCGAGTTCAATTTAGAACGTAGGAGGAAAAAAGATGTGTAGTATATCAAAATAAGTGAGCAATGCCATATCAGCACGACAATCAGTGAGCAATACCACATCTCTACTGTACTAATAAATTAAGTATAAAAAAGTCACAATGCATCTCAATACGAGATGCAGAATTGTAACTTGGAGTAACAAGTTCAATTATTTTTACTAACAGAAATGGCTGAAACTTGAACTCAAACCAACCAATGTGATGCAGGTAATGAGATACCATAAATGGTTAGTTAAAACATAATGTGATGCATGACAGGAATATCTAGAATATATTTGGAGAAAATTAAACATAAGAGCACTTCATTATAATTCCATAATATTTTTTTTCTTTTTCTTTTGCTTTCATTTGTACAACATCCTCTTTAACATTTAAAAAATCAAGAAATAAGAGCATTATGTATACAAACAAAAATTAAATGAATTTATTACATGTTATAGGATTATTCTATGTGCATTTTCCTGGAGAATATCAAAATAGAGACGGAACACGGCCATAAGCCATCTGGATGGACACTTCATTTTCATGGATGCCATTCTTCATACATCACCACTTACTTCACAAACACTTCACCTTATGCCAAGATGTACCCATTCACCCTATCCCATTGGTCATCTTTTCCCTAATTAATAATCTGCTGGATGACTTAGTCGGTATCTGAGCCAGTCTCTGAAAGCTGCAGGTCTTCTGTGAGGAGATGCTCATGCTGTTGTAGAGAATTTGACATGGAAGTACTAATGTTGCTGTTAGGATTAGTGCCAGGCAGAGGTGAGCACATTCTTGTCATTCCATTCACATGACCTGCTTAACACACAATTACTTCATGTTAGCACAAATAAACTCAACAAATTTTCATGGAAAATTATACAGTTAAACCTCATATAACATGATTTCAGGTGATGCAAGTTCACAAAGATGCTTTATACATATCTATAGGAAACCTCAGGAGATGAGGTGATTCACCTTGCTAAGACACGGATTTACAAACCAAAGCTTGCAAACTTCAAAAAAAAAGAATACATCAAAATTGGCTCCAAGAAAATCACACTATCATCATCAACCATAAACAAAAAAAGTCACTTCTCAAGAAAAACAAATGCAACTCCATAAGCCTTATCAACACAGACTTTCCTCTCCCTCACCATCGATCAACAATGAGACCCTAGAAGACTCGTGGTATTGTAAAGGTGTCCCTTCTCACAATTAAAATCACACCTCAACATCATCTTCACCACCATTACCCTTAGTTTTACAAAAGAAACACAGAAATAAAACTGTAAAAATCTCCACTTTTATGTATGAGCTGAGTGTCAACATATTCATGTTATATTTAGGTACTAGATGAACATTGGTATATATACACAGAGTGGAAGAAGAAACAACCAATAAGAATAATCTACACATTGAATCTAGGGATGAGATGGAGGAGAAGAGAAATATCCAGCGAGCGGTGGAAAACAGTGGGGAGTTGGAAGGGAAGATACATTCATTGAAAAGGGTATACTGACTGCTTTGTAGGTGGCTATTTATCCCCAGTTGCACTTAAAAAATGAGCCTAATGCCTTTCTTGTCAAGGTGTAGAATGTGACCTTAAAACTGGAGGAATGATTGAAATCTAAAAGGTGTTTTGCAAAATGGGAAGCAGAAAGTTCTTACAGAGTGGACACTTGTGTTCTTGTGCTCAAATTTCTCCATTTGTCCCATATAAATGGCCTTACAATTGTTGCATGAGAGTCCATAAATTCTAGATTTGAAATATAGTATTAACCCAAAAGGAAGATCAAGTTTTTTCCAAAAATTTTGGGAAAATAATTAGGGATCATCTGAAAATCGAGTACCAAGTTTTAAATGCCGCATAGAACATCCCAACGTCAATCCTATGTTCATGAAAACACATTTATTTATATATACACAATACATTAATTTCATTTATTCATACAATACATTTATTCATATTATTAAAATTCACAAGGGGCAAATGAGTGACTTTCCACCTCATAGATACAGGTGGAAGGAGTGTGGTGACAAATTTGTCAGAACTTGTAACTGACTGGGCAGGAAATTTGATACATACAGTGTTGAAAATGGCTAAACTAAGACTGCTGGCATTTCATATATGTCTTGTTAAAATTTAAACGTGTTTGTTACTTTTCGATTGTATGCCAGCGACAGACAAAAAGTACACCTGCAGTTTGAAGAGTATAACCTCTACGAAAGCACATGGTTGGTTCAAATTTCACTAAGATTTAACATTAAGCAAGGACTAATTATTATTTTTAGCAGTTTTAAATAAGTTACCTCAAATCTTTGGACTGAAATGATATTGTGTATAGAAAGAAGGCACCTCTGTAAAAGGGAACGTATCACAAGGTATAAAACAAAGTTTTGATAGAAATTTTAAGCTAATGGTGTTGAATTATGCTCAAGAAACTAACAATTGTGAGACTGGGAAGAAATATAATGTGACGGAGGAAAATGTACGAAGGTAGAAGCAAAACAGAAACTTAAAGGTGCCAACTCAACACTGAAGTCATTAAGTGAATCCAAACAAGGTCGAGAAACTAAAATTTATGCATACTCAAAGAATGGATGGAGAACAGGTCTTGCAGAAAATCAATAAACTTAAAGCTCATGAATTAGCATGATCAATAAACAACCCATGACAAGAATTCAAAGCTAGTAATGGTTGGTGCATACAGATGATGCGTTGTAATGCTTTTGCATTTAATTGCATTGCGGAAAATTCATGATTACCTTCTGAGCCAAATTGGTAATGCAGATGAGATACCTATTTATATCAACCTGCCATCCAATTAAACAGTTAATGAAATAGGCGCAAAAACGACATGATAAAACTTTGGTGAATGAAAAAATGTGCATTACTGTAATGCTGGCAGTGTTAGCGGATGGCACAAAGTTGCCACCACATGTTAATTTAAAAATTGGTATTGCAAAGTTTTTTCCTGAATAGCCCTTGTTTTTTATTGTGGTCATCCTAAATTTGAAGTCGTCTTCCTTTCGGGTTAAAATGGTATATTTTCCAAAGTCAAATTTATTTTAAAAGCCCATTTTAGTTTGTTTAGATGGAACAAATTACAAATTTTATAACTAGGGCTGCATATGAAGGGCAACTAACATTGGGGTTTCAGACTTCAGATGACTCAAGGTCATCATTGTACATAATACAGTGGGTTTTTTTACAGTTCTATTTTTATGTTAGTTTCATATAAATGAAAATCCACAGTCATGGCTAATGAAATAGATTTTACTACCATTAGTTCTGCAGGCTTATTTACAAAAACTAAATTTTTTTAATTTTTATACTCGATAGTTTTTTTTAAAGACTAGTTCTCTGGTTTTTTAAGGTTTGCATACTTATTATCATTTATTATTGACTTAATGATAGTGAAATTAAGTGATTTTTTTATTCAAGAAATATAAATATGGCCGTATCTCAAGACATATCAGAGAAAAATGTAAATATAGTCACGATTAAATTTTAATGAAACAAAAATATTTATTCAAAAAATCTCAAAATGAAAACCAATAAGCTGGATAATAAAAATGCTCTCTGCACCATTCTTTACCATACAGACTGCAACAGTTCCTGGGAGATAACATCCCTGATTCTTGCCTTTAGATCATCAATAGTAACAGGATTTTTAAGGTAAACGTGTTCTTTATTGTAATCCCAAAGGAAATAACTAGAGGAGGTCAGATCTGGGGATCGAGTTGACCATAATGGCTTGGAAACAATAGAGTAATCTAAGCTCCTTTGTGGTGGACCTTGATGCATGGCTCGCCACTCCATCCTGTTGAAACCATCCTTGGTGAATTTCATCATCAGTTAAATGCCCGAGAAATTCATGAATTGTGTTTAAGTACTGATCTAATGTCACCGTTTCCATGAAATAAAGGGCCAATGATCCTATGTAGGCTTACAGCATACCAAACAACAATTTTTTCTGATTGTAATAGAATTTTGTGTACTGCGTGTGATTGTTCACTTAGCCATATATGAGTGCTTTGTGAATTAACAGTCAGAAATATGGAAGCATGTTTCACCTGCAAAAAAACATTACATCCAGATCAACAGAGGTCTCTTACAAGCCTTAAGAGCCACTTACGGTAATGTACACATTCTTTTTTCTAGCTCCAGCAATTGTTGTACTGCTTGAATTTTATACTCCATTCCATGCACTAGAGCAGCAGTTCTTAAACTGGGATTCCTGCAGCAAAGAAATTTGCATGAAAGGGGTCCTCAGATTTAAGTTTAAGAAATGCTGCACTAGAGAACAAACATATTTGTTGTGATGGATATTCCAGGGAGTTGTTTGGGTTTCATTCCATTACTTTCCACATTTGCTCCACCTTTTCTTCTGTCACAACTGTTGGACAATGCTCATGTTATTTCACATTCAAACTGCCTGTTTTTATGAATTACTTCACCAACTTCCAAATTGCTTACTTTGATGGTTTCTTTCGGTATCCAAAGTGACACAAACTCAACCTGACACGAATTAATAGACACACTTATTTGCATTGCTGATCGATGAAAACACATTCTTCTAAACTGATTGCAAGATTAAATGAGCATGGAATTTGATTCATTAACTGGACTCAAATAGAGAAGGGGAAGGCAGAGAGGGGAGGGCGGAGAGGGGAAGGGGGAGAGGGGAAGGGGGAGAGGGGAAGGGGGAGAGGGGAAGGGGGAGAGGGGAAGGGGGAGGGGAGAAGGGGGAGAGGGGAAGGGAAGAGGGGAAGGGGGAGAGGGAAGGGGGAGAGGGAAGAGGGAAGGGGGAGAGGGAAGAGGGAGAGGGAAGGGGTAAGGGAGATGAAAGGGAAGGCAAAGAGGAGGGGAAGGGGGAGAGGAGATGAGGGTGTGCAGAAAGGGGAAGGGTGCGATGGTACATCTCCATACTCTTGATGAAAGGAGAGAGGAGAAGGGAGAGATGGAAAACCCTCTTACTATTGAAGAACTAAAGGCAAGAATCAGGGATGTTGGTGAGAATATTTCTTAGGAAATATTGCAGTTGGTAAAGTTATCTGTGGAAATAAGCAAAAGATTTTTAATAATAAAAATACTATCTTGTATTGTTTGTTTTATTCGACTATTGCAGTCGGTGTCTGAAAGTATGATACAGAATGCACATTTGGTGATGGTCATTTTCAGCATTATATGAGATTTTTAAATACACATTGTTGGGTATCATCAAACTTTAATCCAGAAAATACCCATTTTTCTCTCTGATTTATGTCATAAGATATAGCTATTTTTCATAGTTCTCAAATAAAATATATTATTATCGAAGATAAATACCGGCTAAAAAATTATTTTCAATATATTTTTTAATATGATAAGCCAATATCCTAACTTTCCATTTCCCAGTATTTTAACGCCAGAAAAATGATTTCATAATATACAGGGTTTTCCAAGAACAACAGTACTAAATTTAGTGGGGTTTTGATGTGTCTTGTAAAGTATAAATTTAATAGGAGGCAGCTAAATAAAATATTTAATTTTAATTATTTCACATGCTGAAATAACAAACAGCTTTCTATTAATGTTTTTGCAGTTATTAAACTAAATTTAGAAATGGAAAATATATAACTTTCTAAAAGCTAAAGCAATTACCATATATACTTGCCTATAAGACCATTCACGTATAAGTCAACCCCTTAAGTTGCCAGATGACAACAGTAAAAAGTGCATGGACCACGTATAAGTCGACCCCTGTAATCTAATATATAAAAGACAAAAATCGAAAACCCCCTTCTAACCAAAATATCTCCAGAAAAAACCAATCGATTTTAATCTTTTTTTATGCAACAGGGCAGGTCCCAAAGTAGGTTTGGATATCACTCTTAACCCCCTCCACTCTTGCGCAGTACAGCCCTGGTCTGTCTGTAACTATGTTCCCTTATAACTCGAGAATGGCTGAACCGATTTGCACCATTCTTTCACTAATTTGTTCAGCATTAGAATGAACAGGTTACGTAAAAACATACAGAATATATAGCATGTTTAAGGCAAATAACGTTTTCACCTAAAGTGTAAATACGTTTCACGTACAAAAAACATGAATATACAGTCTGATCGAAAGTTATGACATTTTTTCAAGGACCCTTTTACGGAACAAAATGCTTCTCTGTAGGTAATTTTTAGAAGCAACGCTTTGTGTGTTGAGCGTGTGGGTGGTGCGAGGGTATATAATTTGCAGCATCGGCCGCAAGAGCGTGCACCGAGCACGTGGGCGGTGCGAGGGTATATAAGTTTGTGCAATACCAAATCACACCCGGACAATGCTGGGTCACACAGCTAGTATGAGATACAGAAAGCACAGCAGTGATAGTTCTGTCGCTAGGAAAATCGAACGTTATTGGTGTCTCGTCTATATTTCCAATTTGAGATAGTTTCTATGCATTCAAATTTTGATAATAAACCTATGGAAGGATTCGATTTTTTCTTCCGGGTCTTTTGGTAACTTTTGTGCTATCTTCGTTAGCTGCCGGAGACAAGAGACCATGGCTGTTCATGAAATGGGTACACCAAGCAACCAATGCTACAAACTTAGATGATTTCTCTAACTTGCATTTATCATCTTTTGACATGTCCAGAGCATGCAGACAAATTCCAGTTCTCATGATGATGTATCAGTTTCGTCAACATTTAATAACCCAATTGGTGAGTGCTTTCTCCAATTCAGAGAATGATTCAACAATAGTGTGACTTGTTTTTTTGGTTCTTAGCATCTCTTCTAATGCCACTTTACTTTTCCCCCATTCCTGTGCTTGCTTCTCATAATACTAAATGTGTGAGCAGCAGCACAGTTATTATTTGCAGATGTATTTTGCATACATTTTGAGTACTGTTGTTTATATGGGCCCATTAGAAAATGAGGTAAATGATTAAAATATTTACTTTTGACCTTAATCTGCAGATAAGCTGCCCCCTTTCTTCTAAGCATCTATTTTCCCAAAAATTTAAGCTTATAGGCAAGTGTATGTGTGTGTGTATATATATATATATATATATATATATATATATATATATATATATATATATATATATATAGATGGCATCAGGAAAGAAAGTAAATATTCCATCACGTGACTGTTTTTTCACAGCAATAAATGAAATTTTAAGTTAATGTGAAAATATTTGATAAAGAAAAACTTATTAAGGTGTAAACATTACAAGAGTACAACAAAGCAAAGTTAGACATACTGCTCTTCCAGCAATAAATATTTACCATTGAGGGCCATAGGCATAAGGCGACTGTGATCTACATCGCTCTCGCTGTCACTAGAGCCACTCTCGCTGCTAGAGTTACTATCACTCGAGGAATCTGTTAAGACTCCCACAGCTGGAACATCCTCCTGGAAAAAAGTCCATTTCCAGAAATTAAACAATGTACAAACAAATCAACCAACTACACAATGACAGGAAAGAAATTGAATCTCAAACAAGGATTAGAAAAAAACCCAATTAACAAAAAGCCAGGGCAATTTTATTCTTGCAATAGCCATAAAAATTGAAACTATACATTTACTTTACTTAAACCCTTCCTTTGGTTAACAAAGTTGATGCGACAGAGGGGGTTGAGTGTTCTTTGGATCTTGTTAACTACACTAGCTGTAGCATGCAGCATCTGTATTTCAGAGAAGTAGCTGCAAAAGATGTCTATAGCCAGTAGGCTTGTGTATGATGTGCTATGATAAAAATAATGTTGAGGAGGGCAACAGGAAGCTTAGTAAACACGGCTGAGTCAGTAAAGAGAAATATGACTCATGACCTGCAGTGGTAGAATTATAGCCATTTCAACCATCACCACATGAAATCCTTACAGATATATACCCTAATATGGAATCAGAGAAGACATTGGAAATTAGAATAGGATCATGGAATGTCAGAATTATGCTTAGAAAAGCTAAATTAGAAAATAATTTCAGAATCGAAGAGAAATATCATATGCTGTTACCATGCCATGTCCCTGATTCCAAAAAATGTTCATCTGTCTGTGTGCAGTTTTAGAGATTAAATGGTTGAAGCAAAACAAATGATATCTTGTATTTAGACGTATTATTATCCAGAATAGAATCTGTGAAGAGAGGAATGAAACAGCGCAACAATCAAGGGTGGTTTATTTTCATGGATTTTCACAAAATTTCAATTTATTAAAAAAGTCTGCGAGGCCATATAATTACGACTTTAGTTTTAGAGATAAAAATTCGAGAAAATTCCAAGTCTAATATTACATATTTTGTTTACATTGATCACTAATATGGTTCTATTAGCTAACAACATTAAAAATCCATATTTTTCTCTCCCATGCTCTTTGTACGTGCGATTTTTCATCATTCAATAACCATTGGTCTCCGCAACTTTTCATCACAAAAATTAATTGGTACCTGTGACTTTTCATCACACAATACCACTGGTTCCTAGGACATTTTCTCATGGAATATAATTAATATAACGCTGTAAAAATAAGTGTATGAGCTTCCTTTGGTGTGAAGTTAAATGAAAAGTAACACCTTATAAACAAAAAAGAAATATATGCATAAAAAATACTGGTCATATATTTATTTATTGTGTATAAGATTTTATTTTTATTTAGTATACCACAGTTTGTCACACAATAATCATTGGTACTCGCAAACTTTGATCAAAAAAAAGAATAACTACTGAGACTCCTTGCGATGAAAAAGTATTTTTAACGTGAGAGTTTTTATCATTTTTATTGAATATAATTTTTGTGCAATTTATTTATTATTGATAATTGTAAAATATTAATTACTTGTTAACTGTTAGGTAATGTTACAATGTTAAAGAGAAATTATGAACTAAGATATGCAAATAATAAATTATCCTTTTTTCTTCATTGCATTGAGGGTACTTTTCAACAATTCTTCCAATTCTTTGATCTAAGTTAACCTATATTTAAATTCCTGCAGGTAGGGTCCAGGTGTTGGATTTATTTTGGGATATTTAAATAATTTTTGTATGAATTTTGGAAAAATTGCATATCTCAAGAACTATCATATAATGTTCAAATAAAGAGCATTTTATAGAAAGAATATTGAAGAATTATATGATTTTTTTTTCAAGGAATGAAACATCGAAAAAACATATGGCACACAAAATTGAAATAACACAATAAAATTGCAAAAACAATAATATTTACTCTTTTATGATGGAATGGTTCCTACTCTTTCCCAAAGCAAACACAACCTGGTTGTTGAGTCCTACTTGCTCCCTGTCATCACTTTCACTTTCCCTACTTTCCTCCTTGTAAGCATCTGAATCGGAATCAATATAAACATCCACTACCTTAATTTCGAAGATAATTCTCCAAATAAGGAACGGATAAATATAAAAATAACAATACAATAATAAAGAGAATTATATGATAATAATATAAAAAATATAACGAAGAAGATATTAACAGAATATTGCAAAGATAAAATACAATGAAAATTTCACTTGTGCAAACCTACTACCGCTCTACTTGGTGATTCACAAATGACTGAATAAGATGACTCACAATACACAGATGCTCAAAGGGAAGTAAGGGAAAACACTGAGAGACTCTTACAAGTTGGAGTCCCCCCTCTTTTATTACTTTTCCCTGAGTTCTGAAAGCAGGCGTAAGTCTTGAGTCATTAACACCCTCAAGTTTTTGTTTGCGCTGTAAGTTTTACCCTCCCCTAATCCTTAGAACTTCGGCATGTATGCCTGGGCGTGAGATGACGTCTTTCTTCATGAGTGCCCTTACCCACTCCCCCTATTCCATAACAAAGAAAGCATCTATTAGCAGTGTTGGAATGAAGGGACCCCAAACAGCACAATACAGCAGTGAGGGAACACAATTTATGGCACCAAATGGGCTCTTTTGGCAGATAAAGCTTTATGTACTCCTTTTTTTCTTTGTAGACAAATGCCAACTTTTTAATTTTAATATTTCTCTCTTTATTCTTTAACTACATCCTGGAGCATACTAAAAAGCATGAATAATGAAAGACGGTGTTTACAACGCAGCTCATTCTGTCGAATGTGCCATGCATCACACGTATTGGTAGTTCTTGGTAAACCAGTTATTACACAGCAATAACAGTTCCTAATTGGAATTGGAAATGCTATATTACTTCGTTCTCTGCCTCTTCTTCTTCCAAGAATGCAGTAGCATCTAAATAATATAGTTTAGGTAGTAGATCCCCTACTGTGTTGTTATGAAGCAGGATGAAAGCATTCATGTCATCCTCTGAAATAAATGACTGGACAATAAGTGAGCGAAACTGGGTTCCCTGCTCTTCATGCCTATATGCTTCACTCAATTGTTTGCCAATGCTTCTCGAATGAGCTAATCCCTTTATGGACAACACCATGAACCACAACATCGCAGTATACAGGGTGAGTCACGACGAAATGTTATGACTTTGGGAGCTTATAGATGAGGCCATTCCCAGTCAAAAACTTCATATGAACATAGGTTCGATTCTTAACGGTTACGGAGCTATGGATGTCTGAATGTTAAAAAATAAGAATATGCAAATAAGTACCTGGTAAAGTTCTTATTCATGAATTTACAATAACTGTTCAAGATGACCACCCTCAGCTTCAATACACATCAAGGCTGGTCTGTGAATTGCGCATGTAGCTCGCATTATTTTAGTACAATTGTCCTTTATGTGGGCTGTAATGCAATGGAGCAATGCATCTCGAGTTTCCACTTTTCTCTGGTACACCAGCTCTTTAATGTGATACCACAGATAAAAATATAGAGCCACAATGTGTATTAAGGCAGAGGGCGGTAATTTTAAACAGTTATTATAAATTCATGAATAAAAACTTTACCAGGTACTTGTTCGCTTATTCTTATATTTTAACATTTAAACATCCGTAGCTCTGTAACCATTAAGAATCGAACCTATGTTCATATGAAGTTTTTGACTAGGAATGAGATAAGCTCCTGAAGTTATGACATTTCGTCGTGACTCACCCTGTATATTTCTGTCCATGTTTCATGTACCAATGATCTTATATAACAGTAAGTAGAAGATCCCAATAGTTTGACATGACAAAAAGTCATAATTGTACCAAAACATCCAAGTATTTATTTTTGTCAATGTTTCACCTACTAGTGATTTTTTGTAACAAAACATAGCAGGTACCAATGGTTTAATGTGATGAAAAGTCACAGTTACCAATTTATTTGCGTGAGGAAAAGTTGCAGATACCAATTTGTTTGTGTGACCAAATTTCTATGACGAGAAGTCAAAGGTACAAATTTTCAGTAACAAAATGTCGGGACACCGTTTTCTGTTTGTGTGGCATATTGCTGAAAGCAGCTTCCTTAATATCATCATCATTCATAATTTATAAATGTATCTTATTTCAAACAATTGTCTCCGGTATGTTTTTTCTAACATTTTTTAAGTAAACACATTTTTGCAGTTTCTTCTTTGTATCTCATTTACATGAGTGGCTACACAAAGTTGGTAATAAATAATGATACACATGAATGACTCATAAAACAACAAAAATCAACCATCTACTAAAATGATTAAGAGACTATAACAAGCAGAGGTTTTGAAATGATGAAATGTTATGGTTGGAGAGGAATGAAGAGTGAGACATCATTCAGCTGCTTGGACTGAAAAGATTATACAATTTAGCTAAAAATTCTTTTTAAAGCAGCTATAAGTGTCCAAAGTGTGTCAGTAAACTGCACATACCTCCTAGTTGGTAGGACACGGGCAACGGAATGTTGGCTCACAAGGTAGTCTCTAGAGTAGAGATCCTAGCTTGTGTAGAATAGCATAAGCATACATGGGATAATACTGGGTGTTGGTTACGTTTGTAGCATGATAGCTAAATTGTGCCAAAACTGGCCGGTATTGTGCCCTTACCGTTAGTAGGGAATGCTGCATGTGGCACGGGTACAGTATAGGCTGGTAACCTTGCTTACCCTATTTTTAACGTTACTACAATGTGCTATAAGAATCCCTCGGACGACCAAAACCATGATGGGCGGCATAGGTCGAAGCAGGTTGGCCCATCTGATGATGATCCGGTATGGAAGATCGCAGAATGGAATGTAAGAGGTGTGTATGGGAAAGAGAGTGAATTGATGAATGAAATGGATAAAAGGAGGACAGATGTTTTGTGTGTGAGTGAAACTAAGCGTAAAGGGAGGGATGTGATAGAAATGAATAACGGTAGTTTGGCCTTTTGGTCTGGAGTAGATGAATGCGTGCACGGTAGTCAAGGTGTGGGATTGATATTGAATGAAAGGGCTAAGATGCATGTGAGAAAGCATGAATTAGTGTCACCAAAGCTGTTGTGGGTGCGGATGAAAGTGGGTGTGCACAGGATTATGCTTGTTACATGTTATGCTCCGGTTGACGGTGAGAATGAATATGATAAGAATAAATTTTGGGAAGAATTGAGAGATATTTTCAGTGAGTGTGAACAAGGAGAAAGAGTAATTATGCTCGGAGATATGAATGGATGGGTGGGAGTAAAACGAGAAGGCACAGAAAGGGTCCTTGGACCATTTGGTGACTCAAGAGTGAATGATAATGGTGAGAGCTTGGTGAATGTATGCATGGAAATGGGATTGTTTGTCTCGAACAGGTTCAAGCACAAGTCAATCCACTTGCATGGACAAGAGGGGAAGCGAAGAGTGTGATAGATTTTGTTGTGTATGATGAACGGTTGAGGGAGCTTGTGAATGATACGAGAGTTGTGAGAGGTGCAGAATGTGGATCAGACCACTATTTAGTGATCTCTAGAGTAGATCTTGGGAGAAAATGGATTGTGAGAAAGAGAAAAGGGGAGAAGGTAACTAGAGTAAAAGTGGAAAGATTGCAAGAGCAAATGAATAGGTGGGAATATGAAAGTGTGCTAAAAGAAAGGCTGATGGCCGAAGAGAGTGAATGGAAGGAGGAAATGAGAGAAGAGAATGTGGAGAAGGCTTGGAACAGATTGAAAGGTATTATCTTGCAGTGTGCTACTAAGGTGTGTGGGACTGCAGTTGTTGGAAGAATGAGAGGTGATGCATGGTGGAATGAGAGAGTTAAAGTGGCTGTGAATGAGAAAAAGGAGGCATATGTGAGAATGATTGCTGCTAAGAATGAAAATGAGTGAAAAGAACTGTATGAAATGTATAAAGAGAAAAGGAGAGCTGCAAAAAATATTGTGAAAGAGAGTAAAGAACAATTGTGGATGAATGAAGCTGAGAAAATGCAGAATGATTTTGAGGGGAATAAGAAGTTGTTCTGGAAATGGGTGAAGAGAGCAAGGCAAGGAGTGAGTAAGGGTGTGAGCGGAATTCAAGGAAAGAATGATGATATGGTGTGGAATGAGAGTGATGTAAGGGAGTGTTGGAAAAAGTATTATGAAGAGTTGTATGGAAATGTTGTAAATGGGTCTAAAAATTCGAGTGAATCTGTTGGAGTGAATATTAATGATTAAGAGGGGATTAGTAAGAACGAGGTAGTTAAAGTAGTGAATATGTTGAAAAATGGAAAAGCTGCAGGTGTGGATGGCATAACGGGAGAGATGTTGAAGTATGGAGGTGATTTGCTTATGTGTTGGATGTGGGATCTGTGCAATCTGTGTGCAAGGAGTTCGAGAGTGCCTGCTGAATGGAAGGATGGTGTAATTGTACCGTTCTACAAGGGTAAGGGAGATAGGACTGAATGTAAGTATTATAGAGCGATTAGTTTGCTGAGTATACCTGGAAAGGTGTATGGGAAAGTTTTGATTGAAAGAGTACAAAAGGTAACTATGGATAAAATGTGGGGAGTGCAATGTGGCTTCATGCCTGGAAGGGGTTGCACCGACCAAATATTTGCCCTACAGCAAGTGGTTGAGAAGTGCATGGATGTAAAAAAGAAAGTGTACTGTGCATTTGTTGATCTAGAGAAAGCATATGACAGAGTGAATCGTAATGAATTGTGGAATGTTTTGAGTACGGAGTGAATGGTTGGTTGCTGAATGCTATAAAGGTAGTGTATACTGGAAGTAGGGCATGTGTAAGGGTGAATGGCATGATGAGTGATTGGTTTAGAGTTGAGCAAGGTGTACGACAAGGATGTGTCATGTCCCCTTGGTTATTTAATGTGTTCAAGGATAAATGTGTGAGACAGGCATGTATGGATATGGTGGGTGTTAAGGTTGGTGGAGAGAATGTTCGTGTACTTTTGTATGCTGATGATGCTGTGTTAATGGCTGAGAACCCAGGAGAATTGCAGAGAATGTTAGATAGCCTGCATGATACGACTGTGATAGCCTGCATGATACGACTGATAGCCTGCATGATACGACTGTGAGAATGGATTAAGGACAAATGTGGCCAAAACCAAGGTAGTTGTGTTCGATCGGGAGAATGAGGTGAACGACTGTCAATTTAGCATAAATGGTGGAACGATTGAGGTAGTGGATGAATTTGTATACCTTGGTAGAATGTTTAGTAAAAATGGTAGAGTAGATGGGGAAATCAAAAGGAGAGTGAATGCTGGTAGAAAGGTGGCAGGGAGTGTGTGGTCGATTGCAAAGAATGAATGGTTGTCAAAAGAAGCGAAAATGTCTGTATACAAGAGTGTTTTAATGCCTACCTTGCTGTATGGCAGTGAAACATGGGTGTGTCAGGAGAAGCATAAAAGTAGTTTGAATGTGGTTAGGATGGGATACATGAGGAGAGTTTGTGGAAAATCTAGGAGGGACAAAGTAAGGAATAATTGGGTGATGAACGAATGTGGTATGAGAGCTAGTGTGACAGATTTGTAAGAGGGAGGTCTGCTGAGGTGGTTCGGACATGTAGAAAGAATGGAGTATAGTAGAATAACCAAACAGATATATGAAGAAAGAGTGAATGGCGAGAGAGGGAGAGGCAGACCACGCAAGACTTGGTTGGATGTGTTTGGTGAGACTCTGAGAAAAGGGGATGTGAAAAGTATGAGGAATAAGAGGAAATGTGTGACTCAGTGTATGAGTGTAAGTGAAGCAAAAGAGGTGTGCAAGGATAGAAGTGTGTGGAGGAAGCATGTTGTGATGGGTTGGTAATTGGCAGACATATGGCATGGCTTACCCCGCAAGGGAAAGCGTCAAGGTGTGTTGTTGTTGTTGCTATAAGTAACCCATGCTAATTAAAAACTAATTTTTAAGACTATGGCAAAGTTTAAATGGGGAAAGAATTCCTCCTTAACCAAATATTACAGTTAAGGAGAAATTCTTCCTACAATAACTCAATATACTTACTGAATTAATTATTATATATTTACTAGTGTAAATGCCCATCAAATACAACGGAATTATCATAAAAGTATTCCAAATATATATGATTTCGATATGAAAAATCAATAAGATATGCTATGATCTGGTTTGGTTTTCATGCACAATCAAATCAGTGTTTTTGAAAGTTATCTTTGTTTAGATTAGATTAAGTAATTATTAGCAGCGAGGCCAAATGATTATCCAAATATTTGCTGAAAATGAGGAAAATTGAAATAATAAGATAAATTGCATAAAGAAGTACTTGAAATATTTGAGCTAATTATAAGTTATTTAAAACGTATAGAATTTAACTTTATAAATGAATTATTTTATTATATTTTATTAACTCATAAAAAACAGGACAAAATGTGAACGAACAGTCAATTTACCATCAAAGGAAAATTGTGTAGTAACTTACTATTAACTAAATACTTACATGAACTGCAATGAACTTTAACTATATTTTACGATCACAAATTTCTTTAAACTACATATAGTAGTGTAAAATAAAGAGACTTGTTGTAATTCCACATAAATTTATTTAAAAATGACCTAGGTCGTTTTAAATAAATTTGTGGAATTACAACATCTCCTTATTTTACATTATGAAGAAATTCCACCAAGTGACACCTGAAACCATTAACTATACATATAGTAGTTTTGATTTTTTTTCTGAAAATTGGCTTTGTTCAACGAAATTTAAATAAAAGTCATAAAATGTTATTTTTTCAATCCTATTTGAAATTCGGTTCGAAATATTTGCTGTGTTATCATATAAAGAAATCCATTGAAAATTACGAGACTTATAGTTAGTTTTATGAATTCCTACCATTTGGCAATGGTGCATGATTCAATAGTATAACATTTTTTAAAAACAATTATAATTTATTATTGTTATTTTTGTACTGCAGCTCCTTTTAATCCTATACAAATGCTATGTCCTCTTCCTCTTTCTCAATTTCTGCTCATTCCCATTCTCTTTCCCTTCCTACCTCTAATTCCTTAATAGATTCAGTATATAAGTTATAAAACCATGTAAAAAAGGCTGAACCATGTTAAAGGACTAAATGGGCGCATTTATTATGGGGTGAGGAATAGAATTCAACAATTGGGACAACAGAGGCCCAATATAAATAAAATGCATGAAAACATGGAAAAATGGTATTAAAACGTAATTTTTGGAGATTTACGAATGAGCTTTAAATTCTTCTCTTCACATAACTAAGTTAAATACCTCATCCTTGAAATATTTTAAAATGTAAATTAAAAAGGTCTGCATGTCAAGGAATGGCTTTTTGCATGATTCATATATACGATGCAAATTTATAACTCCGGTTAATTATAAGATGCACTACAAAAAAACTACGAAAATGATTATAAATATAGTTAATTACCAAAAATTTCAATAGGAAGTTATCTGAAAAGAAATTAATGAAAAACATGATTTTAATTATAAATAATTTGGGCACCTTCTCTCTCTCGTACGAAAGCATTCAAAGCACACTTTCCTTACGCATATGGTATAAGGACGACAATACAATCTCAAGGTTTAACAATGACATGGTCGGCAAGGCAACATATCTTTAAAAAGCTTAAAATTTTCCAATAAATGTGATTTGAATGTATAACTTGAGCAATTTCGAACTGAAGGCAAAAGTCGACAATAAGAATAAGAATCTATGTTTATTTTTCTTTAAAATGGTCTCCATCTAAAGATCGTAGGTCAATCACTTCTAATTTGATTTTGCAAAAGAAAAAAAGCCTGGAAGTGAAAAAAGGTATTTTTAAGTACTTTCTTATGGGGATTTCTATAGAGCGTTCTGGCATACCAACGGACAGACCAACAGATGGATGGACAGAATAAGGATATTATGTATATAATTAAAAATACCTTAGGTTCCTACTTTTTCATTTCAACATTAAATTTTTTATAATGTTCAATTATCTAGATTTTTTATAAATAAAACAATTCTTAGTCTCATATAGTTCAAAAAATCACTCTACATTACTACAAAGCAAAACCATTCATTGGTCACCTATAAAATCACCAAATTTATCACAAATTACACCAGGAATAAGCTGAGGTATTTAGGTGCCACAGTTGAGAGTATGTTTCAGTGCCCCTTCATATAAATTTAAGATGATATTTTAAAGAAATGTTAATTTAATGTTCCTTTAAAATTAAAATGCTCATAATATATAAATGAGGAATGAAAGTTTTTGCCTGCTTAACCATAAACAGCCATGTCTCCTTTAGTGCAAAGGATGCATTCTGAGAGAACTTTGCGCTAATCAAATTTGTGCTAAACAGTTTATTACTTAGTGTTTAAAAAGGATCGGTTCATTATGGAGCATGGTTTGGCATATTTTAAAATTAAATAAACAAAAAATGTATAAATATACAAGAATAATATTGAAAATGTCCATCAATTAATATTTACTAAGCATTAATTATAAATATAAATAACAAATAAGAATAAAATACATATGCAATATTCAAGCACTTGCTGATTCTACAGATAAGTGAACACTATAAATATTTTAATGGTGTTTAAAATTTTGAAACCAACTGGAACTAGCATTAAATGTTTGAGAAGAATTGCCACCCTCCTCTTGCATTAATATTTCAAATAGAGAATTGGTTTTATTGGAAACGATTGCTTGCATTGCCTACATCAGAATATTTAGAATCAATCCAATATTAGCAGTTTCTACATTTTTTCTAACAAATTAATATGTGGTCGTGAAAGTTTCTTTAGAGTCACTGATTCATTGCAACTTTACATTATGCCTATACTTAATGGAATTGCATGAATTATAGAAGTTGTGAAATTAAACTTATGTACAATATTGCTCTGAAATTCACCATTTCCAAAATACTGAATCACTAGAAGCTTTTCCTCAAGATTTATAGTTTTTCTTGCTAATTTAGAATTATTTAATGCACTTTCATTACCTTCACACAATTTTCTCTTTTTTGCCATGTTTTGTTTAATTTATTTTTCCATATTTACTGTTAAATATTTATTTTGCACTAGAAATGAAGCAAACAACACATGACAATTAAAACGATGGCATTGAAACTGAAGACCTCAGATGGTGATTGGCCACCACAAAAGTAAACAAAAAACATATAAGCTGCAAAAATGCACACTGTGCAAATTATTTTAATTTAAAGTACTTACAATACAATATTTCCTATTTTTAATTTTCAAAAACTAAAAATTTGTCAAGACACCAATTGCACTATACAGTAAACCCTCATTATCATTAACTCAGCTAACACAAACACTCAGTTTAGTTGAACAAATATTTCCCCCGGGTCTGAATGTATGGATTTATGTATGTGAATTAGTTGGTTACATGAAATTCGCTTAGGACGAACTTCAAACAAAATTCGGGATCCAAGAACTCAAGTATTGGTTAACGTGAACACTTGTATTTAGTCAAATGTATTATAGTTATATGAATTTACTTCCGGCGTGTAGAGGGGTTGTTTGTGTAAAAAGTTCAATATGCGGATGACATGGGATTCTATGATTGGTGTTTCAGCAACTGTCTAAATTTTTGACTCTATCTATCTTGACCCTTCAGTCATTTTTCATCTCTCGTGAGTGCCTTAAACAGGGGAAGACATTACAAACGCAGATGTTTTCATTGTGTTAACATAGGTAATTGCATTCCTTGCGATAATTTTTTTACTTGAACAGATCACCGAGGAAGAAAATTATTTTGCTTGATATCATCATTCACAATGGACAATGGTATGTCTTGATGCGATAGCAATTTTAATGGGGATGTATGACTGCAAAATGCTCAAATTCGCAAGGTGCTGAGAGCTTACTGCGCTTCTGCACTGTTTACTATGCCTGTGAGAACATGGCTGTGCAGAGACAGAAGTGTTTTTCTCTCAATCCAAGAAGTGGAACTCAAAAATTTGAGTAAGCTATTGAGTGACATCAAATGAAATTTATATTTTGTATTTGATCTTCACCTCGCAAAAAAATCACATGCCAGGCAACTCCAACATTGTCGTCTGTTTCTTGCCACGAAAAATGGAATATTTAGCAGGACAACTATGACTCGACCAATAGTACCGCTTCCCGAGGGTGAAAGAAGGAAATGTACACATCTCTCCATCTTCCCCGTTAAAGAATAGTTTTGTTTGTAAACATTCAACCATATAAGTGAATAGCAAAAGCTGCAAAATAAGTCAAACGTCAATTACACTGGCAACAAAAATGAAAATACTAGAGATATTGGAATGGAATATTTTTTCAAAAACAACAATTAAAGAAAAATATAAAATTCCGAAATCAACAGTCCACAATTGTGAAAAATAAAGAGATGATCGACCAAGATGTATCTGTGGGGTCGACAATGAAAAGCAAACACCTATGCGATTTAGATTTAGTAAAAGCAAGTTAAATATATATTTACATCATTTAATTTCAATGTGAACATTATAAAGTTGCAGATAATTGATATTTATCATTCACATCAAATTTAATGGTATGTTATTTTGAATATTAGTCCAAATCGTGCATTTATGGCATTATTAATAATAATGCATTTAACACAAACAGGTTATATGTACATATATTTAAGCAGAAAACTGTAATATTTTTTGTTTTTCATATATAATTCGATTATCACGAACTCGATTAACCCGAGCACATGATTTGATTTTCACTTGGACTTCATGTTAACGAGGGTTTAGTGTATTGAAATTGTGCTAAATAAACATGTCCTAAACAAGGTGTGACAGTATATTGCAGAACAACATTTGTCTAGTCGTATGTAATACATAGATAGATCAGTGGGAAAGCACCCTCAAGATTTTGGCACACTGCCCCGCTTGCCAGTATGTCAGGCCTGTCCTGTATTACACTAACAGAAAGAGAACCAGGCTACGACAACAGTGCCACAGAAAATCCTTAATTTGGAATCCTATGAATTAAATGCAATTTTTTCTTAATGATAAGTGCAAAACTTGGATAGTTCCTTTGCACAAATACCAGCTCTTATGCATCCTAAGAATAAAACTTTTCAGAAAAAGTTGCTTGTACATCGAGCCACTTTTTACTACAAGGTCAAATGGACAAGTTTACCATTCAAAGTTAAATTTACCTTGATTGCATCCAAATCATTTTCTACAGCCATCTCCTGAGTCACTGACATGGGCTCATCAGACCCAATAATAGGTAAACTGGCAAGGGACGGTGACTTCTGATTGGCTGGAGAAAGGGAGGCAGCACTGGACAAAGAAGGAATGTTATGACTGGGAGACATCCTCTTAGCGGGCGGAGGACTTCGGGACGGCGGAGCATTGGACAGTGAAGCAGAGGAAGATGGGGGAGAGCGCCTGCTAGGAGAGGCATGAAGTGGGGAGTGGCGTGGAACAGTGAGTGGGGGGATTGGACTGGGGTGGTGGGAGGAGGATGAGACGGCCACCCCCCCTTTCTGATGCGGAGACCGCTTCCCGATGCTACCTCCAGCACTGCTGGACTCTAAGCCAGTAGGTGGAGGGGCCAGCTTATGTGCATTTTCCATTCTGAAAAATTGGTTAATTTCAAATTTTGATTCATACACATCATATTAATGAAACAAACGGAAGAACCGAGTGAATTTAAAGATATTTTACATATTCTATAAGATTACTTGCCTTACCATGAAGGAACTTAAGTATTGCCACTACTTCATTGTATATGGTAATATGTCATACAAAACCGACGAATTGATCCTATGAAATTGATTCCCACCATGTCCTTACCTTGTTTTCTTTACTTGAATGTTATAGGACAATTTTTCCAAGGTGATTTCTCCAGTGTTCCGATCAATGATGAGGACACATTCTTTGGTGTATGGTCTCCGAGAACCCCTAAATACTGTATGGGGAGTTCCTGCCCCATCCAGATGGGGTACTGTAACAGTCACACTACCCATTTGTCCCATATCCACAGTTGCCATCTTACTTACATCCACGCTCGCGGGCTTAAAGTCATCTGCAATAAATGAAATTCTTAAATATTTCAATAATGTGACCAATAAATCTAAATAAACCGCCGAGTCGGACTAGGGGAAATACTTTCTAAATTCTGGATAGTGCATCCTTAAAATGAAAACAGCGGCTCGTATAGCAAAGAGATAATTAGTACGCATGCCCATTATTTAACTAATTACTGTGACCATACCAATATTATTGCTATATTATTTTTTTTTCCCAATAGGTGTGAAATTGTAACATGCTCATAAACCAAGTCGAAACCCGAGATACAATTTCATATTTAACGGCGCCATCTCAATAATTACTCACATCGAATCGTATGAAAAGCAGTACCCTTGTTGCTAAAGCTAGGTCCGAGTTTTAGTTCGCGTACTTCTGGGCCTAAGCCTAATTTGTCGGCCATACTACCCCCATTGGGTCCATTAAGTTGGCACTTCTGCATGGGATGGCACGTCTGGTAACGTACACAGAAATGGGGAAATTCTTTCCCTACTGTGCAGGAACATTTACAAACGATTACAGAACTACTAAAGACACGTGTACTCAGATATCATTTTCATAAAACATTCTCTCCTATTTTCAATGAAATACAGCTACAAAAAGCAATCAATTTTCCTAAATTCGTTCCATGTCCCTTGACCTAGATCGACATATCAAAACAAGTGCACCTTCGTCGACGAGAGATCGCTCTCGCAATATTCTATACCCTATCACTCTATCGAACTCGAGAGATATTCGATCACTTCGATATGAATTGACATTTGAAATCTCCTATGCGGGCAATCTGCGTGTGTTAACATAAGTTAATCTAAGTATCTTAATGGCTTCGAAACTTTCGTGGTTTGCTTCAGAAAGTGGAAGAAAATTTTCTTTTTTTGGTACATGTTTTGTTGGGTTAGGGTTTTTCTCGGCTAAATTTTTACCAAATACATTTTTCTTAGAAAATTACCAAAATGTTGTTCAGATGTACAGGTATGCTATTCTAGGGAATTAATCATTAATTATTTTTGTGTAATTTAATGTTAATAAATAGGTCGGTTTCAGAATGGGATTAGGTGTCCCAGTGTCAAAGAAAGTTAGCGACCGACTTGAGCAGGTATTGATGGACATGAGAGTCCCAGATCAAGAAAAAAAAATGATAAAAGTGTTCACAGTGTTTGGATTTGATATATTTCATGCTGGGACTACACTAGCCAAAACTGGTGCCATCATAGGAATCCCAAAAAACTATTCATACGATTCCAATAAGGATATAGAGAAAAGTGAAATACTTGTAAGTATGCTATCATATTTTGGCGATCACTGAATTAAGTAGCGTTTTTTTTTAGTGATTACCAAGGAATACTTTATTACGTACCAGGTAAACCAAAGGCTGGTGCCGTGGGAGAGTGTCGCGGGAAGAGCATTGCAAGATTCAATAGTAATGAGCGACGAAGCTCAGAAGTACGCAATGGCATGCCAAATCTCCATGTGCAGAACTTTATACGTACATCTCTGCGCATTCTACCCTTTAATAGTTACGGTTTTTGCTTACGGTTCCGCAAGTTTTTTCAACAGAAGACTTCAACTCTTTTCGAAAAAGGTTTGCTCGTTTCATGTAGTATCTTGAAAGTTACGTTATAATTTTTTTTTAGGAAATATCCAAATAGCATTGATCAAGGGAATTTTATTTTGGTATTCAAATATTGAAATAAATAAGCATATCAGAGTATCATTACAATGAAGCAGAAGGATCAGAAATAATTTATATTTCATGCTCTTGATCGACGCCAAGCTATTAGTAATAATACCGTTAATAAACATTAGCTGTCGTAATTAATAGGTATAAGATATACCACCCAGATCATTCATCATGAAGGGGAGATAATATGTTTATTGACATGCAACTGTTATAGGGATATCATTAGGGCCACAGATATTTGCTTTAAATTTTTAATGATTGAGTCCCAGATTCTCGAACTTCCTATTGTTTAAAGTAACAAACTTGCTTTCTTACATGCAGATTTAATTATCCTACAAATACTTATTTGCCTATTTTTGCTCTTTAGATGGCAGTGAGAGGATGTCTTTATAGTGCCATAGGACTTTTTTCCATCGGACTATGGGCTTTAGCCACAGACTATACTACAGCAATATATGAAGCCAAGGCTGATAAAGAAGCATGTGACCTTGGGCCTGAATATGTTCGTGGTGGTGTGGAGTTATATAGAAAAATTTCCAGCCGAAATGTGGCATTGAGAGAGCTGATGGGAAGGGAAGGGAAAGATATTTTTACAGCCATGGGAAATGACCAGACATTATTACGACAAAAGCGTCTGCCCATCACCTCCAGGAAAACATATGTTGAGATGAGGTTTAAAGAAATGAATGCGAGCCAAAATTAATTTCATGAAATAAAAGTTTGAGTGGGTTAAGGTCATTTAAAATACAAACTTTTAGTTATCGATTTATGAGTACATTTATGTGAAACATATCCGAGTTTCAAATTTGAAATTATTTGTTTCAGATATTGATAATTCGGTTGAGTTGTTTTGCATGTGTGTGTGAATGTTCAATGCCAGGTTTTTTATCTATAAAGGAATTGTCAGATTAATGGGTTCCTGAAAAGTACTTCATTGATGAACAGTGATTTTCCCATATTATAATATAACTAGTATATTTACCTGTCAAAAATAATGCGTAGAAATGAACAATGTCTTAAGTTAGTAATTAAAAGATGCTCAACTCTCTGCATATTATATATTTTATTTTACTTCCAGTAATGATTCCCTTCATGTTACATATAAACTTACATCTACAATGATTTTCTCCTGTAAATTATTGGTTTGATTGCAAATAATATTTATTTATTATTATACGTATGTTACAGATTGGCAAGTGGCCAGGTGGTAACAATGATAAGACATTTCAATTTTAAATTAAAAGTCATGTTAAATATCATAAAGATCAGTTGTAATATACAAGTAAACAAAATTAAAACATAGTGCAATTAGATTGGAACTTAATACGATGACAGATATACACAGCAAAAGTTTTTTAAAATGTGCTAAAATGAAATTGATTTAGTTCAGAGAATGACTAAAATACCGATAAAACCAAATTTGTGTCAAATTACTGCTTGCTTGTGACTGCTTAAATAGATCCGCATTCAAAGGGGAGGGGTCAAAGGCCTTTGCAGATAAATTGTTCCGATTTTCTATCACCCTGTTAAGAAATGGCTATTTAACCCAGTTTGTTTTCTTAACCAATTGGTTCTATTTTATAATTGTGATCCTAATAACTTTTATGTACTGGATTTATCATTCTACCGGTATTGTCCTTCCATGGGGGCATTCATGCACAAGCATTGTATATCTTACTTAATCCTACTTTTGTGTGACTCCCATCCTACTTTTCCAACATTTCTGAATCCCAGCATCCTTTTTATGCATTATTTGCAAAAAGTGAACACACATAGGAGAGATCGTTTCTATCCATCCGCATGTTTTAAACTCTGGAACTGCTGGATGTATTTTGATGAAATTTGGTATTGGGGAGTTTCACTAAAATTTGTTAATCTAAAGAATGCATTTGGAAACTTGTACTCTGACATGAAGTACATCTTTCCATTCTTGTTCAAGTTACTTAGGACAAAACTGGTCGATGTTCTTTGTGCTATTTCAAGTTGGGGAGTCTTCCCTAATAAATGATGGTCCGAAACCACTACCCTGTATTCTAATATTTGCCTTACAAAGTGATTTATAGCATATTTCCTTGGTTTTGTATGCTCTATCCTAGCACTCGCATGATGAAGTGTTGCCTTATAAGCATTATTCATTACATTCTCTGAGGTCCCCTTTAAATTACTTGTTAGTAATTCCCAATTCTCCTCAGTTTGTCAATTAGGGTAACGAAAGAAATCTTCATAGAGAAATAAAATACAAAATGTTACCAAATTTAATAACAAGAAAAAATTTAATGTAATCCATGTTCATGGATAAATCTCTACTTCTTGTTATTTAAGTGCTTATCCTTGAATTTATTTCAGCCATAAGAGAAGCTCAATATCTAGTAAACCAAAGACTTTAGTTGGATACATTAAATATGCACCTATGCGCACAACATATCAGTCACTTGAGTCAAGGGATTTTTTTCCAACTATAGTCAGTCCTCCACTTATATGGTATCTTTAAACATGATTTCACTCCTAAATGTTCAATTATGACGCTTTATTTGTACATGAAACATTCACTATTACACAGTGCAGTGCCATGGCCACCTGTACTTAACCACCTCCAACCTAACGCACCCAAGACCAAGGTGACCAGATGCTGATGGCCACAACCAGGGCAAAATGAGTTTTGAAGGAGAATATCGGGGAAATTCTGAAAAAAACTGGGACAATTGAATTTTGCTATTTTTAGATGTTCTCTGCTCTTTATTTGAAGTAAAAACGTTTAGAAAAGAGAAAGTACATTTTTATTTATTGTAATAATTTAATTTATATATTTCATGAATAATTAAACAGTATTACAATAAAGTAACCCAAGGATTTTTTAAATCATATTTTAGAGTACTTCTGCCTTAATCAAATTTTGATACTACTTGATCATCTCATAATAATCTTTACAGGTCAAATGTAAATTAAATTTACATAAAATGCAATAGATTGTTTTTATATCCAGACAATTTCATTCGTCATACCATTGAACATTTATTTGATAAAATATTCTTTCCACAGTTCCACTATGTGCCGGAATGGCAAACAAAAAGCTGCATAGTTTTTCAATTTTTGAGAACCTCTTGTAATTCAAATTTTAAATAAAACAATGACCACCGACAGTAACAAGATCTATTAATCCAGTCATCATTCCATTCTTTCAACTCATTTAAAATTGCATTTTTAAGCAAAGAAAACATTTAATAATATTGCTCTTCAATTTGAAATTCCATGTCAATAACATTTTTACACATTATTTGTACTTCCCAATCTGGTGTACTTTTTGCATGTTGAAGTTTGAGGATGTTAAATATCCCATTTTGAATTTTTCTGAAGAAATGGTAAGCGAGGATAGGGAATGGTGTTTTTAGGAAGAAAGGGCACCTCAGGACATACGTTCTTGATACTACAAATTGCAAAGTTGAGCGAACTAATAATGGAAAGAGCATCGCATCTTTGAGCTACATCAAAGGAGTTTGCGACCACTGTCTTGTAAGTCTTAAAACGAAAGTATTACCTGGGTTCCAATAAAATTCTATGAATATTTCCGGTGGGTGGGATTTTGCCTTTTAACACATAGAAAGGTGCTCGGCAGAATACCACAGTGATTGTGCTCAAAATCTGCTCCATTAAGGCTGCATATAGATAGCAGAGAAGGAAGGGAAAATATGCCCAACTCTCATTCTTATTTTCTTAGAATCAATTCTTGGTGAACTTATGTGTAACATTGGTATTTCCAGCACTTGAAATGCAAATTTCGTTTATGAAGTCTTATTTGGTAGATCGACTTGGAGGTTCAAAATAATTTTGTACAAATGGAGATGAAAAAACTGCTTTGTAAACCATTACACTAACAATTTTAAAAAACCAGGACATGTATGCATCCCGAAAGAAAATTTCGGGACACCGAGACAAAACTCTGAAAACCCAGGGGTCAGCAACTTTTCACAGTTATAGAGGCATATTTTAAATTTTTGTCACATTACAAAGTAGGTATTTGGGAGCCTCACAATGGCAACCTTTTTTTTTTTAGAAATTCGATCCAATAATTTTAAGAACGTGCATTAAAATAATTGCAAAAAACACAACAAATTATTGAATTAAAATAATTGAATGGCAAAAATTAATATCAATGGAATGGTATGATTCACCAGGATCAGATATTCTACATTGAATTCCAGTTATTTATTTTTTAATGAAATTAAGTGAACTAAATTGCTTCTTCAGTTTTATTGCTATTACATACATATCTAAATTTTTAAAATTTGCAAATATTTGAAATTCAATAAAAACAAAAAATTACAAATGTATTAAAAAATTGAATATATATATATATATATATATTGCCCATTTAAACCAGAGATCTGCAACCATTTTGACAAGAAGAGCCATTTTTTTAAATTATATAAAAAATCCATCAGAAGATCTGTAGAGCATATTAATGAAATAAACTTCGAGATTTCATTCCCGGGATACTGAATTTCCAAATCCTGGGATTCTGAAGCATATTGGAGTCCCAAAATCCCATATTGTTAGATTCTGTAGGTTTTGCGATCCATAAAAAGTACCTATAAAATAATATAAAGCCATATTGAATTACATATATTTTTTCAAAAGCTATACATACACAGTCATTTGTAGTGCAGTATATTATTTGGAGTTTTGTAGTTTACTTATATATTTCCACATACATCACACATCTTTGTCAGTAATAGTCCAGATAGCAACAATCCTGTATCTCCTTTCAGGATCTCCAGAGAACGATAAAGGTTATCGTATCCACTTACGCCTGTCAAATACTATATTTTGTTATAACTATCATTTCATTTAATGTAAACAGCTATTTTGAAGTTATCAGTGAAATAGATTGTTAAATTATTTTCAGCATAAGTATAGTAATTTTTAGCTACTGAAGTTTTAGTGCGATTTCTGTTGCTTTATTTCTTTGGAGAGTGGTTCAATGTTTGGAGAGTAAGCTGTAGTTTTTATTTTTAAGCAGGACTGTAGACTATCATCATTTAAGCAGCTTCTCGAATTAGTTTTGATATAATTCATGCTTGAATAGAGCCTCTCTAGATTCACAAGCTCGGTCACCAAGCTTCTGAATTTAAAAGTTCAGATGTCCTTGTTCTTCCAATCAGCCAATTAAAGTTCCATTTCTGCTCATTCTATAAATGTAAATGCTGAAAAGTTGAGTAAATAAGTGTCAGCTTCAAGGGGTTTCAATATAAAAGACAAGGTTGCCTTTTTCTTCCTGAAATCATGTAGTAAAGAAATCGTGCATCTTAGTTATTACATTTTTCAGTTTATTTGTGTGAATAACATAATTGGTTGTTTCTTTGAATTTTTTCTAAGATGAGAAATGAAACAATGAACCTGTCTCAATGTCTCTTGCAAATAATACTAGTTTTGCTCATAAGAAAGACATTTAAATTTCTACGAAATGAAATTTCTGAAGGCACTAAGGTGCATGGTATCTGCAGATTACCAGGCAATAAAAAAAATTTACTCCAAAGCTAGCCATGCATTAATGAGAAGCGATACAAACCAAAACAAGTATTAAATGCAGATGAGACTAATTTGTTCTGGTAGAGAATGTTAAAGAGAATATTCCTTTCTCAAGTAGAGAAATCTGCTTCAGGGTTTATTACTACGACAGATAAATAGGCCCTTCTCCTCTGCAGAAACTCATTGGGAGATATTATGTTAAGGCCAATGCTGTTTACCTAGTCTTGAGTCCAAATGTGCTAAAGGGCAAGAATAAATTTAAGCTCCTGGTATTTTGTAGGGCTAATTGACATCCACGAGTCTCTGCAGTGGTTTTTTGGGATTGGTTTCATAATTGTTTTGTGTATGAAGTGGAACACTACCTGGCATTAAAGAACCTCACAATCAAGCTCTTTCTGATACTAGATAATGCATCACATGATCATGGAGTGAAAAGCTGCATATTTGTGGGGGATAGGGTGGGATGAGGAATTATGAATGACGTGGTTCATATATGTAGGTTTCCTGAAAATGGAAAAGATGTGCCTAATGTTGGAAATGGTGATAGTAAGGTGTCCATTGGTTTCATTTTCTAAGGTGAAATTTAAGGAGGGATGTTGAAAATTAAGGAAAGATAAGAAAATGTCAAATTGACGATTACTACGGGTCCAAAGGCAGATAATATTGTCAACATATCTGAACTAATAAAAAATGTTCGAAAATAATTGGTGGTCTGAACTTAATAGTTTACTTTCAAAAACTATCCGTAAAAGTTTTGGCAAGTAGCAGGGATAGGGGCAATCCCATAGTTAAACCCTCAGATTGTTTTAAAAAAGAATTATCAAATTTAAAGTAATTTTGATCAACACAAGTTTTAATTAAGGAAGTTAATTTTGTTCACTATGCACATATCTGCTCCGTTGTTGATTAAAAGGTTTCAAGCAAGAGATAATGATTCTCCTGAAGGCACACAAGTGATTAAGTTGTTACATAAAAGGAGACTAGTTTGGCATTGGGCAAAGAGTTTTAAAGTCTAAAATCTTAGCTAGTTTGAATGAATTTTTATGCTGAATTTGGATCAGAAATAGCTAAATACAGAATTTATTTTGGAAGCTAATCTGTGAATAGGGAATGAGTAGTGCAATACAACAAGTCTGATGGGTATTTTGTTTTATAGATTTTGGGGAGAACATATAGCCTAGGTGGGATGGATTCATGTTCAGAAGTTTAAATTTATCTCTATGAGTGAAAAACAATGAGCAAGAGGGCAAAGCAGATTTTAACGCTTTCTGTTAAGACAGGGACAGGTCTTTGAGGAGTAATTTTATTATCTGATATAAAATCCATTAATTTGGAAATTAAATCAGTTTTGTCAAGGATTACAACACTATTTCCTTTATTGGCTTTTTGGATAATTAGATCATTATTGGAAATGGCTCTTCTGAGGGTCCTTATGGTGGGCATATGATTGATCTGAGTCCTAGGTATGTGGTATGAGGAATTGCAAAGATAAGTGGAGATAGTGTTTGCAAAAATGTGGTTGGTGGACAAAGGTTCATTGTGAAGGGCAATTTCACATTCAACAGCTAAATGTTTTAAACCCAAAGCAAAAATGGGAGATCATGCTGTGTGCTTCCCAGAAAGACTGTCCTAAATGAACAGATTTTCCACACTCATTCCCACTGCCATTCCCCACCTTTACTCTCTGCTTTACTTTATATGAGTACATGTTGATAGGAAGTGACCTTTGGCAGGGATATTAGATATATAATTTAATAATTTTACTTTTTCCTCATTGTCACTATCATAAATGGTGCCATTGGATTTGTTGCCTACAAATAAAGCACCAGCAAATTTAAAAAATCAGATGGTAGGCCAAGGGAACATATATTTCTATGTTCTGTTCTCTAAAAAACAAGACTACCATCAAACTACATCATGCTGATGAGTAAAACCAGTATTTAATATCTAAGAGAAAAGAAATAAATATAGAAAATATATTTTACAGTAATTAAAAATAATATCTTTACTCACCTGACATGCTGTCTTATTCCCATATGCAAAGTTCTGTATGGAGTAATGTGGCCAGCTCAATTATCATTTGTCCACTAATACTTATAATTTCACTGCAGCATACCCTAAACCAGAGGTTTTCAAACTTTGCTCTGTAGAACCCTCTTGGTTAGGGTTCCAGGAAAAATTATTTTAAATATAAGGGTTCCATGACTGACGAAAGTGACCATGTCATTAGTGCCGCACCAAAGTGTCTTTTTATACTCAACCATGCTTTTCTTTGTATCGCTATCAGCAAAAATTCATGCACAAGTTCTCAATGTGATGCCCAGGGGCACCCTGTTGCCCACTGAGGCATTTCCAGTTACTTGTTGCTCTAATAACATGGCAATATCAAAGAGAGACAATACCAAAATACATTTCAAGGCTCATTCATTATTTGATATGCAATTTCCAGTGGGTTAAAATAAAGTTGGTGATTTTAAATCTAAGTTATTGGCACATTAATCTATATTTACCAAGCCTATTATAAATTCTAAACACCCAAAATTAGCTTCTTTTAAAACTGCCCATTTATTAGCATCAAAGAAAAAGCCACTTGAAGATGGCCAGCTTATTCAAGAAGCACCAACTTTTTCATGAATTTCCAAATAAAGAAGAAATAATGTCAGCAATACAAAATTTTGCAACTTTCAAATGACAAAATTACTGGAAGAGTGGCTGCCATTTTGTATGATATGCATGTTCAACTGCAGACTGATATTCTCTTTCATTGTAGCTAATTTTTGAATATACATTAAATCAATTGCCATCATGGGCATTATTCCTCCATTGAGGGGAAAACAATGCCTACAATCCTATGGCGCATATAAGCATTAACTACAGCATTTAAGATTTTGTCTCTGCTAATTTAAGATTTTGTCTCTGCTAATTTAAAATTTTTATCTTTATATCACTCCTTCATTCTGTTCATTTCTACAATTTCCTTGCATACCACTGAAAATTTCTTCACATGCCACCCCATAGGTTGCCAACCCCTGGTCTACATTATTCTCCAACTCAATCATCAAGTGAAAACTTTACATTCATAAAAGATGGCTCGTTTTCTTGAGATGCCGTGTATAATACAGTATGAAGACTCGAGTCCAGCAATCTCGGGACTTGCAGGTTGCTGGTTTTTGGATTCTTTTAAATTTTTTAATCATATATACATAGTCTAACAATGAATAGTCAAAAAAGTCCATATGTAGTAAGTAAAACAAAATAATGCATGAAAATACAGAATGTTTTATTGATTTATCAAAACGTATTCTTCTTCTCCATTCATAAAATAAACAATGCAGGCAAGGTGTGATGATAATTTACTTCTCTGTGCAGGAGGTGGAGCTACTAGCAATTTGATTTATGATAGGGAAATACTTTTATCGCCCAACCTTTGGTAGGGTTTTTGAAAATGTCTTGTAATATTGGTTGCTTCACATATACAAGGTCTGACAATTAAGTTCGCGAACTGATTTTTTTTCTCAGCGACTGTCAACACTGGGAAAGAAATGAGTGTGGTGTAATATGACATGAACATGTGTGAGTCAACAGCAGTAGATTGGCCAGCTTTGGGCAAGTCGCTTGTGTGTAGTAGCAGTTATTGTAGTGGTATGTTTGTGTACCTCGGCAGAACCATGGCAGACACATTGTTCTAACTCAGGAAAACTGGTCTTGAAATCTGTGAAATGTTAAAAATAGTTTATGGTGAACATGCGATGGGAAAAACAGCAGTCTACTAATGGATTCGGAGATTTTCTGATGGGAGAGAGGAAATTGAAGATGATGAGCATGTTGAAGTCCAAAGTGAAGGCAATGCTCATTTCCTTTTTTGATGCAAAGGGCATGATGCACCATGAATTTGTGCCTCAAGGACAGATAGTTTTTGGAAGTGCTTAAGCGCCTCAGAGAAAAAGTTAGGCAAAAAAGACCTGAACTCTCCAGGGAAAACAACTGGATCCCACGGCACAGCAATGCACCTGCCCACACGACCTTCACTGTGAGGACATTTTTGGCTGAGAAACAGATTACCGTACTGGAAAACCCACCCTACTCGTCCAATTTAGCCCCTTGCGACTTATTTTTATTCCCTTGGATAAAAAACTTTCTTAAAGGAGCGCATTTTCAGGATGTTGAAGACATTAAGTACAATACAATGATGGCAATAAATGCATTTCCAGAAAATGAGTTCCAGAAATGCTACCCAGGATGGAAGAAATGGTGGCAGGCATGCATTGCATGGCATGGGGAATACTTTGAAGGAGACCAACCACATAGTCGATCACCAATAACGTAAGTATGGTTAGACATAGGTGGAGTTCATGAACGTAATTGCCAGACCTCGTATGTGCTTTATAGAAAGAATTTTAATTTTATAAACACAATTTTCTGTTCAGTACGCTTCTTTGCTCAAGTCTCTCAATGAAATCATTCACACATGCAAGCAATGTTAGGCTATCTTTCACATATTTCACCCTCGCTAGTGCAATCTTGTCTTCTGCTGCTAGCACCTTTTGTGGAACAGCACCAGAAAAGAGAAGTCTAATCAGCATTATATACCTGGTTATGTGTCGAATTCTCATCAATATAATTCTTGGCAGCTTCATGACCAGTGCTGCCAAATCCTTTGTGGTCTCAAATTTCATTAGCTAGACAGTAGAATAATGTTGCAATATTTATGTTGTTGCGGAAAATTTGTGCTTGGATCATGAGCAGAGCAGTTAGTCACAAACCGGCACTGAATTCAAGTATATTTGTTTGCCACAACTTGCACAGAATTTGTTAATGGAAAATCATGTAAACTGCCCAGATTTGAGATCATTCCCAAGTTTGTATGTTGTACTGTACTAACATATTTTAAACATCAAGAATAGAAATGATACATATTTGAATTTTTCTAAAATTAAGGAAGTTTTTCCAATATAACCTTTCTCTGGTTCTGGAAGTTCATTATTTACTTTTTATTTAAAAAAATGAATATGTAAAGATAGAATGAAAGAGACTCATGTAACAAGTTTAAAAGTTAATTTATGTAATTGAAAAAACATATGATTGCACTTAAGCACCACTGTGCTATTCATTGGTTACATATATTATAGCTCTTTTCCATATCAAATATAATGTTCACAATCACACTAAAAACATAATATTTACATTCATATACACACTCATACAAATGTACAAATAAATTTTCATAGGTTGAATAAAAACGGAATGTAATAATTTAACATATTAATGTTTTCACTATTCCTCTGCAGATTATTAATCAAGTAAGACCAAACTGCCCAAGCTGTAAATAAAAAATTCATATTTGTTAAGAAAATATATAATGTCTTAAAAGGTATTATATTCTACAACAGAAGTCAGCAATCCAAGACACACATGCAATTTATGGGTTTAGAGAGAGATTTTACATGGCACACTAAACAAAAAAACTCATATGTAGTTTTTTAAATGTTTAAAAGGATATTTCTTTTAATTTAACTCAATATTGTAAATAATCCTGCATTAACCCTTAATTAGTCGCGTGGGGTCAATATGACCCCAAGCAATGTTTTTTCGTCAATATCTAAAGAAATGTATTAACAATCTAACCCAAACTTGTTCTACCTTCGAAACTGACATTATAGAAGAGAAATTTGCATTTTTTGTTTTTTATTAATTTGTTATTTTTGATATTTTTATATTTATATTTATAGTATAAATATTGTAAATATTGAGAAAATTAAACTATTTTAATGTGCTATTTTGGTGTGTATCCATTTGTTATGTATATATGAGGTTAAAAAAGTTGCTTTTATTTTGACATCTCTCTACCTGTTGCTTTTTCTCTATTGGTCTAGAAGGGTTAAACGCAATACAGATTATTATTATCACATCAGAAATACAAATAATTTTCCTGATAAGCAGTATTTCATTGTTTTAACACTAGTTCTCTTATGATACATTTCTACTTCACTAATTTTCACTATAGGTTGGTTACCCCTCTTCCTCCCATCTCCCCCCCCCCCTCTCCCCCCCTCCAATGTACCCTTTTCCCTCTTTTCGGAATTCTCCGGGTGTTTTCTTGCTTCGGCCGCACACATGCAACCGTTTTCTTCCCATAGTTTTCTACCCGCAATAAAAGTCACAAACAAACGCACGTGGTCTCTCTAAAAGAAAGCTGTTTGCCTTTTATTACCGCTCACCCTTTTTAGCACGAGTTTCTCCCTTATTTTTCAGAATAAGCATGAACACGAATGAGATCGGCAATCTTCAAAGTTTTTGGATCTCCTACCGGCCGCATGACGGTCACGGTTGCGACGTTTTAGACCAAAATATGAAAATCCTATTTTCAACGGGGTTTCTATGGAGAAGTCCCAAGTACGTTCACACTTATAGGGGAGGATGCGGTTGGACCTCGGCACGAACCCCTTGGGTCACTCGAGGAGGCAACTTTTGTCCCAAGCCCCATCGAGGGCAATCCTCGGTGACAGCAGAAGTGAGCTTGAATCTTTCTGCTAGTTGGGGGCAGCCATAAACTACTTCATGCTGTAGGTGGGGGCCGGAAAGCGACCGTGCCGTGACCGATGTCTAACCCAAAAGTGTGAGTGATCTCCGCAAAAATAGTCCTATCCCTAATAAAGCCCTCAACGCGACCTTCATGCGACAATGCAACAAAAGGTGGCGTAGATACATGCGATCAGCTCTGCGCTGCTTATAATGTTGGCAGAAGAACGAAAAGATGGCAGTTAGTTGTGTTTTTTCATTTGCTAAACGTTTCTGCCATAAATGCCTTTATTGTTCATAAACAAAACGTTCAAAAGGAAATGACAAGGCGAAATTTCTTGAAATCATTATCAAAGGAATTAATAAAGGATCTACAGATTTTGAGGTCTCAGAGTCAGTTTATATCTAGGCATCTCCGAAAGCGCATATGCACCCAACAGGGACTTGCGGAGGAAGGTCCATCACCCGGATCGGAACTATCAAGGGGAAGATGCGAACATTGCCCAAGAAATAAGGACAATAAAGTGTCCACTATATGTGGAAATTGTGGAGCTTTTACTTGCAAAGACCATTGAATGTGGGGAGAGGGAAAGTGATTAGAAAATACAAAAAAATATTTTAATTTATTTTAATCAATGTTTATTGTAAAAATTATTAATAAATAATTGTATTATAATGTAAGATTGATTTTATTTCTAGTAAAATACACATAAATTAATATATTATTGCTTATCTTTAGAAATCATTTTGGGGTCATATTGACCCCACGTGACTAATTACGGAACTTTTTTTCACGCGACTAACTAAGGGTTAAACATCTAGGAGGTTCGAGTGACTATACTTAAGGATGTCATATCATCAGCACTGAGTAAGGCAAATGAGGACTATAAAAACTCCTAATGCAAAAATAAAAATAAAACAACAATCTAACAGGAAAAATCAACCTACTCACCAATGTTTGTTTCTGTTCCTCTTTTGTCAATATCTTCTTAGTTTGCTCATCATCAAACTTCACAACAGCAGCAATCACCCTGGCAAGTACCTTGGGTGATAATGACATACATTAGAAAAATAACTACATTTTATTATTTTAAATCAAGATGTGAAAATATTAAAACCTTTGAAAACTTGCATGCAACTTATACCAGACTCAACAGAGAATTATCGAGCTTGTCTTATGGCTGAAAATTTTCAAGAACAAACACTTAAAAATACTTGTCTCAGGTATCTCCAATAGCCACAAGGTTATAAAGAACCAGATGCATATTTCTGCTATAAAGCAGTAATTTTCAATGGTCATTCACCAAAAATAGATTCTAATCTGATTATGCATGCCATAAATTTCTAAAAATTTAATAATACTATATATAAAAATAATCGAGTCTGAGGCAGTGTCCGGTTTAGTATAAGTATGTATTCATAACTCAAAAACTACATAACATAGAGACAAGTTGAATGTGTCATTTTAACTGCAATAAAGAGTAAAGGGTGTTAGGTTGTTTTTTAAACCAATTCACTTAAGCAATTTATTTTTTTTAATATTTTGTTTTCATTTTCCCCATTTAAAAACATGGAGATGGATGTAGACTATTTTTCATTTGTACATTAATATTACTAAAAATCATCGTAAAATGTCAGGATGAACTCAAGGACGAAGAAAATAATGAAGTTTCATTTTCCTATGGTGCAACTTCAAATATGGATCGAATCTTTCCAAAATTGAACTTTAAACTACAAAATATTGAGTTTTTTTAATTAAAAAGTTTTCGTTTCCATGGCGACCAATATTGTTGCCGAACTCATTATCGTAATTCTAAGCCATTGAAATTAATTCAAGGTCAGTTAATTATCCATGTAAATAAGAGATGACATAACAAGCTATATCTTCATTTTCAAATATTATAAGACTAGCATGGGGAAGAAAGAGAGGGAGGGATGGAGAGTGGGAAGAAGAAAGAGAGGGAGGAAGAAAGAGAATGGGAAGAAGAAAGAATGGGAAGAAGAAAGGGAGGGAGAGAGAGGGAGGGAGAATAGGGGAAGGAAGAGAGAGAAAATTGGAAGGAGAGAGAATGGGCGGAAGGGAGAGAGAATGGGAGGAAGAAAGAGACAGAATGAGGGAGAATGGTAGAAGGGAGGGAGAGAGAGAGAAAACAAGATGAGGTGGAAAATGTATTTATTTGTCGAAAAGCATCGTGACTAAATGGTTTGTCACACTATCGTCGTTTGACTATTCTTTTTCTCTTTGCTCTTCGTTTGTTATTGCTTTCATCATTTTTGTTCATCTTCACAGTTATTTCTTTATTCTTATTTGTTTGTTTCTCATTTTGCCACTCTCTTTTGACATTTGATTCTTCTTTTCAGTTTGTTCTTTGTTTATTATAATATTCTTTTGACGTTTCTCAATTTTCTCACAGTATAACTACAGGCTCTCTACTAGTAATTTTAAAAATTATTAAATATAAGAGACAAAAAGTTTGGCACAAAGTTTATATTTAAAAAAATAAAACATCATATCTTGGTTTCTATTGAACCTATTGTGACTTTTTACTTTCTCATACACATAGTATATTGAGAAAATATTGCAATCCTAAAAATTCAACTATGAGATTTTGATGGAAATACAGGTTTTTGGTGACCCTGAGTCCATAAAAGTGGTTTTCGCCATGCCATCTGTCTGTCAGCTGTTCTAGGATCCAAACATGCACATAAAATCAAATGATATTTCATATTTATGCAATATATTATCTTTGCAGGCCTTTTTTTGATAAAAATGATATTGCATAAAAATAAAGGGTGATTTTTTGAAAAATTTGATTTGCTCAAAAATGGCTCCAGAGAATTTGATTAAAATCAATCCAATCCAAATAATACTACATAAGCCATATATCTTTAAAAATCACTATATGGTGTTCAGTGACATTACAATCTAAGCCCTATGATGTCATGCCTCCACCACGATCCACTCAAAATCTTAATACAGCCTAGATCAGGGGTGCGCAAACTAGGGGGCACGACAAATGATGTGAGGGGCGCGATTATAGCCATGATTTAATTTTAACTGTAAGAAATTTAGTTCTTTTTTCATATTTCATATATCTTTTTTGTTTACAATGTTATATATCTGTAGTCTTTCGTATTTACGAGAGTAACATGCTGGGAATCCCCTCACTCTATTCAGCGTGACCGTGACTTTGTTAACAGTGCACGTTATTGCACTATACTGCAGTACGTTGTCGAACGAAGGCCGTCATGTGAATACGTCTATTGAAATGTGCAATGTTTAGTTCTGAACCGGTGGATTTATTCTTCATCGTTTTACAAATAAATTTAATAAAATAATTGTCAGTAAGAACGCCATGAATCAGAATTGAGTGGCGATTTCATCAATTAAGCCGAGACTGGACAAAATTGCCAGTAAGAGACAAGCCCACAGATCCCATTGAATTAAATCTATTCATACAAAAATCAAGTGTTATTTTTCTTTTTTTGTGCTTTTCTTATTATTTTAAAATGTGATATTTATTTTTGTATTCATATTGCTGTATAATTTCATTAATTTAATGATATTTGATTTTATTCCTATTAGAATGTTCATTTTGTGTATTTATCTTGAATTATTTTGTTATTTTCAGTTTTAATAAAATATACCATTTTTTGTAACATACTATTTCTCAAAATTATCATCGACATAAAACCCCTCCCAAATCTTGATAAAAATCTTGCCAGCCATGGTAGGGGGCCCAAGTTTGTATTTTGAACAAAAATTGGGGCGCGGCATGAAAAGTTTGCGCACCCCTGGCCTAGACGGTTAAACTAAATCGAATAATATATCATATTTGTGGATAATATCATTCATAATAGACACACTGCAGAGATGAACTATATTGCACAACAATTAAGGGTACTTTATTCTTGGATATTTTGAAAGAAAATTGGATTTACTCAAGAATAGCTATAGGAATTTTGATTAAAATCCACACAATCATACAGCCTGATGTCACAAATAATACTAAGCCTTATGTCCCAAAAAAATTACTAAATATCGACCAGTGGCATTAAAATATACACTAAACTACGGTTAACTTTTATTTATAAGCATACACAGTCGACCAAATATATATACATATATGAGAAAGTTTGTGCAATGTATATTGTGCCATTTATTTTTTGTTGTCTCTTGATAGACTGTGAATAACATTTTATACAAATAATAAATATATAATAATAATCAAAGGACTTAAAAATTTCAATAACATTATTCTCACCACAATTCTTTTTCTGGAGTCATGAAAAAGTTGGTCTGCAGTAATTTTTTCTGTGAAATATTTTGATATATTTAAAAAAGTTTTAAGTGGCCATATATGGTGCCTTCACCTTAATGTGAGTTTCAAATTTGCAAGAAAATCATACATACAAAGTGATATAAAACAATTTGCTGTAACAAATTTAACAATTACCTGCAGTAATAGTATGTAACCGCTAATAAGTGTTTACCCAGATTTAGAGCACAAAAAGTTATTTCCCCAGAGAAATGTTAAATAGGTGTTTCACTGTATGCTCGCACAGTAGATTATGGTTATATTTTTAGTAGGCTTAACATGTTGGTCACAAGGGATTTAAAACCAACCTGACCTCTAGAGACTGTGTCTTTCAATGAATTACCTCTCAAGATTACACTAATGCATGTCGTTACTTATTTAATTTTCAATATTTGTGCATGAAATTTAAAAGTTTTATTTATCACTAGCATTAGGTAACTATTGGAGCATGCCTCCTTGTGTAGTAGGTCCATGTGAGAAAATCAAATGTATCTAGTATCCTTCCTGATTTTGATTGCTACATGTTTTATTTGGATATTTCTTGTGCCCTGTGTCTACAATCTTCTATATCATGTGCTTTTTCAATTTTATAAACCATATAACTCACAGGCCGCAGCTCGCCTACTTAAAGTTATAATTGTGATAACAGTTGCACATGTAATACCCATTTATCTTTGAATAATCATTGATTTTGTTGAGATTTTGGATAATAAACCTTTTATTCTTAATCTATGAATAAGAAGTTTGTCAAAACTTATAAATGACATCATTTTGATATGATTGCTGCCGTTTGTCTTTTTTTCTTATGGTGATTTTTTCTCTACTTTTCATCCTTTTATGGGAGTAGTGTAAGACACATGTGAAATATATTGAACTACTTGAAAATTTAATGAGTGATATAATAATACTAGGGACTCTGCCCCTGGCTGCCTTCGGTGGCCTGACCCCACTCAACCCCCCTCACCAACTTGCTTAAAATAATACTGATTATCGTGGAGCCAGCCTGCTCTGTAAGCCACTAATCCACTGGCAAAAATAACAATTTTTTATCTGTTGCAATGCAAACTAATTCACTGAGAAGGGATCCAACATGGGATCTTACATCACTCCCCTCTCAGAGAAGTTTTGCCATCGCAGTTGACACGCCGTTTATCTTGTTAAAATACATTTAAGTTTCTCATACATCTTTAGAGTGGAGGGAGGAATGATTGACTCATCGACACGCAGCAGTATGCTCAGCGAACAGGGTAATGGGAGGTTGGTGGAGGGGAGGGCGTGCATTTTTTTCGAAATTTACAATTGAAAATCATGAGAACGGTGAGAGATAGCACTATACTGTAAGTAAGTCGTATTTGTAGTTTTTTATTCTCTACAATACGAGGAAAACCGCGGAAAAATCGATTAAACAGATCAAAAGTTGAGCAAAAAACCGACTTTTTGGAGATTTTTGGGTGCCTATGCTAAAGATTTTCAGGGTTTCGGATTTTTACCTTTATATGTGAGCTCTGTGCCAAACTCCAGCTTTCTAGGTTGTCTGTAAGTGGCCAATAATTTCGGTTATTAGTTGTACTTATTGTCACATGTGTCTATATAATATAGATGATGATGACTACTACAGGGTGTTTCACGACTGGTCTGCCATACATCAGGAGGTGATTCGGGAGATAAGTTCGAGTAAAAAAAGTTAATACAACATTGATCCTATTTCCAACCACTGAGGAACTACAGACATTTTAAGATGTGCAATGCTGTAATGGCAACACTCATGATGGTTTGAGTTGCATTGTAATCACCACTGATTCTCAGTTGTTTCTTGCCTCACTTGCTTCTGATCCATGCTCAGTGTTACATGTGACACTGTTGCTATAAGTTCAAAATTGTAGTTTCGTCTTGCGTTTTATCAAAAAATTGAATCAACATTTCACTCCCAGTGAATATGCTGATACCTATTACATTTATGGATTCTGTGATGATAACAGCAGGGCGGCAGTTGAAGAATATCGCAGGTGTTTTCTGGACCACCGAATTTAATCAGGATGGAATTAACAATAAAGGAAATTCCCACTTGACCACCGATAATCCTCACAAGACTGTTGAAAACAACTTCCATTATCAATTCTCAGTTAATGTTTGGTGTGCTCTGATTGGAGATTTGTTGATTGGACCATTCTTTTTGGAAAAACATTTAAAGGCTGCTAATTACCTGAACTTCCTGATAAAGGAATTGCCCCTTTTAATGGAGGACATGCCTCTGGAGACAAGGCACAAGATGTTCTTTCAGCAGGATGGGGTGCCTCCACATTTTGGTCGTCAAGTTACGGATTACTTGAATCAGCATTACGGAAATCGGTGTATTGATCACGGTGGTCCAATACCTTGGCCACTGAGATATCTGGACCTAACCCCGCTTGATTTCTTTTTGTGGGGTCTTATAAAAGAGATGGTCTACAAGGTCAAAGTACAGATGAGAGAGGAACTATAGCATCGCATTATGGATGCCACTGCATACATACAAGACCACCCTGAAATGATCCAACGGGCAGTAAACTCTTGTTTGCAGCGAACAAGACTGTGCATTGAAAACCATGGTGGACATTTTGAACAGTTAACATAAGATGTATCTCGAAATGTACCAATAAATTCATCTGATGAATACTCGCATGTATTTTCTCCTGCATACACCTACAATCATCTGTAGCTCCTTATTGGTTGGAAATAGGACCAATGTTGTATTAACTTTTTTTACTCGAACTTACCTCCCAAATGACCTCCCGAAGTATGGCAGACCGGTCATGAAACACCCTGTATATAGGTACTTCCACATTTTTATAATTACTTTCTGCAAGGATTGTCCAAGTCTGGTCTTGTCCACACAAAAAATATGGTGTACCAGCCCTAGGCATAATATAAATTTAGGCACAGAGAATAAGCTGTTGGATCATAAAAATACCAGCACCCTTGACTTGAATCAATATACAAAGGAGTACACGCACTTATTTTAAAAGAAAATGAATTCGCCAAATTCGTCCCATGTTCAGCACATTGCCTAAATCTAGAATGCAGCAATGCTGTCTCTGTGGGTCCAACAATGGTAACCTTTTTTGGAATCATACAAAAAATGTTCACTTTTTTACTAATTCAACTAGCAGGTGGAATACTCTAATGCCTGTATTAAACACTACACTCAAAGGACACATTGATATGTGTTGGAAAAGCCAAATCAGCAGATGAAGGTACCAGTTTATCAGCCAAATAAGTATATAAAATTGAGATAAAAACAGCACTTGTCAGTTCTGCCGATTATTGGGTCAGCAACAAGTTTAGACCTCCTTCAACTAATTCATGAGTTTTCATTAATGGAATCATACCCAAATCTGGAAATGGCATTACGTATATTTTTAACTATTCCCATAACGGTAGCATCTTGCGAAAGGGTGTCCTACCAATTTGTCGCGGGCAATTTGTCGCATGTCAAATTCGTCGCATGGCAAATTTGTCACAAGGCAAATTCGTCACAAGACAAATTCGTCACAAGACAAATTCGTCACAAGACAAATTCGTCACATGTCAAATTCGTCGCAAGACAAATTCATCACATGGCAAATTCAGGAATTGTTGAAGAAATAGGAATTCCTTTTCTTCATTAATCCTGAATGACATTTAAAATGCCTCATGTCGTGAATTTGTTAAACTGACACTTGATAAATTAAATATACACGTATGCTGTTGTGAACATATTTAACACTATATACAGGTAATCTCCGATTTACGTCGAGGATGCATTCCTAGAAACGTCGACGTAAATCGAAACGACGTAAATCGGACATTATTTTTCCCATATACTTGGCATTATAAAGGTGGGAAGCTGAAGGCTTCAGACATCCTTTTTGTTGTCAGCTGTTTCAATTGTGGAGTTGATTCCTTTTCGCCTTCCTCCTGCACCAATGCCCTTTGTTGTTCTAACTCGATCAGGTCCTCATTGGTCAGGTCTTGCCCATGTGAGTCCATCAACTCCATTACATCGTCTTGGTTCACTTCGTCAAATCCAATCTCCTTTGCCAGTGTTACAATCTGTTGTTGGATTCTGTTGACATCGGCAGAGGCACTGTCATTTTGAACACACTTGGGCCAAATCTTTCGCTAAACACCATTCATCGTAGCCTGTGCAACCTCCGTCCACGGTGATCCAATGTTGTCTATAGCCTTCTTAATATTAGAGCCTCTCCAGAATTCCTGAACTGATTGTTTGTCCTCCCCGTCAGTATCAGTGATCAGCTGTTGCATGGTGCGTTGGAGATAATAGGCCTTGAACGCCGCTATTACTCCTTGGTCCATAGGCTGTAACAAAGAAGTCGTATTTGGTGGCATAAATACGACTTGAATATTGTCTGCCAGTTCTTCAATGCTAACAGGATGTCTAGGAATGCTGTCTAAAACAAGGAAGACCTTGTTGTGAAGATTTTGTTCCTTGCAATATTTCTCAACAAAGGGTGAGAAGAATGATGTAACCCAATCCTGGAACAATGACTTCGTCACCCAGGCTTTCTTGTTAGATCGCCAAATAACAGGAAGTTAGGCCTTGTTGTATCCTTTCATTGCCCTTGGATTTTCAGAATGATAAACCAAGAGAGGTTTCAACTTTACGTCTCCTTCTGCGTTGCCACCAAGTAGAAGGGTGAGGCGATCTTTGGAAGCTTTGTAACCCAAGGCGGTTTTCTCCTCCCTCGAAATGTATGTGTGGGATGGCATTTTCTTCCAATACAATCCCGTCTCATCTACGTTAAACACTTGTTTTGGAGAATAACCTCCTTCCTCAACGATTTCCTTGAGTTCTGCCGGGAAACTCACAGCTGCAATGCTGTCTGCACTAGCCACCTCCCCTGTTAGATGAAGATTCTGAAAATTTGTCCTGATCTTAAACCTTCGAAACCAACTATTGCTCACTTTAAAGTCAGTCTCAACATCACAAAATGAACCTTCAAATCCCGAAAGAGTAACTTAGCTTTCTCCTGAATTACAGACAAACTCATGGACAAATTTCGCTTATTCATATCATCTATCCACACAATTAGCAATCTCTCCATATTTTCCAAAGTGTCATCCCTCCCTTTAGTAATACGCATCACACTTCCAGGGCTCACATTTTTAGCACTAGTCTTGATCTTCTCATTATTATTTAAAATAGTTCTGACTGTTGTTGGAGGGAGGTTAAGTGCACGCCCAATGTCAACAGCATGCTCCCCTCGCTCAACATTTAACTTAACCTCCAAAGTAATAGCTTTACATGTCTTATTCGAAGGTGTACTTGCAGATGGATTAATTGTCGAACGTTTACAACTCATGGTTAAGGGTAAAGACTTAAGCAAAGAAAATATGTAAGAAAGACTATGTATCGCTGCATGCCAACTGCATGAACAACACGAGGGAATGAGGATTAGGAGACAAATCACTTTTAACATCGTTCTCCCACTTTCCTCTACATCATTGTAACTGCTTCGATTCCTCCGCTAACAAAGAGTGTTAAGTTCCAGTGGTAGATAATACAAATTGACTACATTTGTAAAACTTTATTCTATAAGTATTCTCTGCACGAGTGGGAGAGGGGGTTGAAATTTGACTCCATGCCTCAGCGGTAACGTCTCGCTCCATCATTTTAACGAATAAACAATTGTTCTGGAAGATAGGATGGGTTGATGTTTATGGCACTCGACTCAAACCGACGTAAATCGGACAGGAACGATGTAAAATGAAAAATTCTTCCCTTATTACTTAACGACATTATAGTGAAACAATGTTAATCGGAGCAACGTAAATCGGAGATTACCTGTACTGCACAATATTATAATAGTCAATAAAGGGATTTTTTTATTCATTTACACTGAATTTCCAGAAAAAAATTTAAAGCTATAAAGAACCTAAAAATTTCAGCAGACTAACTTTTTTATCACTTTTTAAACATACAACCTCATATCTTGCCTTCTATTAAGTAAGAGCAGTTTTCCAATAGAACAGCTCTTATGAAAATGATATGCATATCTTTAGAACATATCTTAATAAATTAATACAGATACTTTTTAGAACAGTTCTTAAGAAAATGACATGGATGCTTTTTAGAGCAGTTCTTGAGAAAATGACACAGATACTTGAGTGCTCCTGATATTTAATAACAGAGGTTTTCCGGTAACAGAATTTTTTTATAATAGCTCTATGACTGCAAATGTTAAGATATATTCAGCACAACCTTAGTTTAAATTTTGGCAACTCGAACTGCAATGCATCTTATTGGCTACACATGTCTAGGGGGAGGGAGGGGGGGAGAGAGAGCCCAGCCATTGTCCATCATCCTAGATTAATAATTATTAAGGTATGCAATTTTATCTTTGAAAAGACTCAATAAAACTTAGGCTGTGATGTTTTAGGAAGGAAATGTTTTCCTGTGCACATTATGATACAACAGTCAAAAGATTATTAAAATGTTACATAAAAAAAGGTTTACAGCAGATAAGGGTTCTTTTAATAAGCATACCATGGGCTCCTTCCCCATCATGTACTCATAAAGGATGTTTCGAAGGTACTCCAATTCTGTAGAATCATCAATCCTTGATTTTTCCAGAACACCTACACCTTTTCCTCCAAGTGACAATAGATGGCGTAGTTCCAAAATCTCAGAGCTGTAAAATGCAAGTGTTTTATAAAGAAATTATTAATATTTATAAGGTTGAGTGTAAAATGCAATACAAAAACTTGTTTTGAATAATGCCATGTACTCATTATATTTCAACAAAGAACAAGTAAACCAATTTTATTAATCCAAACATATTAAATTATATGTAAGAATGAAATTTTAGTCCATTGTAGGAATGACTTAACCAAATACATATCTGTTATCTAAATTGGCAAATTGAATTATAAAAAATTAAAAGGCATTCAACATGAGAAGTACCTAATACATAGGGTGACCATACATCCCGGATTAGCTGGGACAGTCCTGGATTTTAGACGTCCCCGCGCCCTATCCAATTTAGTATTTGTCCCAGTTAAAAATTCTTTTTTTATTTCATAAATATGAACTAAATAAATCACATTCCACCAGTTATATATTATTACACATGCAATCCAATTATTAGGAATTAAAATCTCATCTTGAATGAAGTTCAAATAAGTACAATCTGTAATGCGAAGTGTGCAGCAAACTCCAACAGCCGAGTGCATGCAGGGCACATTTAGCTATATGAGTTTCGAAGTAATTATTTATGTTTTAGATCATCCCTATGTACTTGAACAAATTAAGTTTATCTAAAATGTTATATTTACCTGTTATCATGCCATATTTTCTTGAGTGTTGCCAGATAAGGATTTAACCACGGCTAGAAATGATACGCGATGTGCTTTGGTGAACCAAAATACCCCTTTTCTGGAAAATTTTCTAAAAACTTGGAGGTCGTTTCATAGCCCAAAAATACAGTAAATATGACTCTTAAACACTCATTCCCATCAATTTTCTGACCAATTCTATAATAATTTTGTGCACATAATGTTAGAATTTGAAGAGAATTATGGGCTACTATGTCAAGAAAATCATGTCCAAGCTACACAGAATTTATCTATTTGGAATGTAAGTGGCAAAAAAACTAAAGAACTTATATTGTCCCAGTTTTTCTTACCTAGAACACATTGTGTCCTGGTTTTACGTCCTCAGAATCTGGTCACCCTACTAATACACCTCTTTGAAGAGAGCATTGATAAATTTCATCAAAATCTGAAAGATTCAAGTAACAGTCCCTAAGTTTTTCTGCAGTCTTAACACATCAAAAATTCAAAGATTGAAATTTTTATTATTTACTTTAAATCGATCGATTTACAGATATCATCGAGAAAATTGTCAAAACATGTTCAGGGGACCTCAAAACATGTATTTCTGTTGAAATCACGAAATCGATTTTTTCATGAAAACAATACATATGCAAAAACTGAAGACAAGATACATCCACGAGGCGATGTGGAACAATACTGACATGCCTCTTCTTCTTCTGACGATTGGAATGCACACAATAAGGATAATGCTTTCTTCCGAATGCGATGCCAAGTAGTTCTGAAACACTGCTCACGTTATGCACTTATGGAATATTTCCGAATCTCAAAATTTTTTTAATTCATGAGAATTAAATTCATAAAATCGGAAATTCGTAAGTCAGGCATCCTTCAGTCGGTTAGCGTCAGTATCATTTTTAGTGTAAAATCTTCACCAAGAAATGTTTTTTTGGCAACAATTCTAATTAAAATATACGAAATTATCTGTACCAAATATCACAGATTGCATCCTCATCAAAGCTTCGCGGGCTAGATGTGGGCCCCCTGCATTACCACATCATTTCTTTTAAGAAAATGTGCTAATAATAAAGGATATTTTCCTGTTTATGAGACTTCCCTTTTTCAATTCACGTTTGAATAACAAATGCATCACAGGTCCTCCTAACCAGCAGTACATGAGGGGCAAATCTGACCATGACCCCCTGTAAGAATTAGATATGACAATGAATTTTTTGGGTTCTACGACAAGTAAAAGCTTCATGCCTCATTACTGTTGTCTCTTACTGAACTGCCATTTTGTTTTATCAATACCGGTAAATTTGAGTTTCAAATACAGTAGTCCCTCACCAACCACAGGGTTTACGTTCCTGGAAAACAGTGGTTGGCAAAACTTAGGTAGATAAAACCCAGGACGTATGGAAAATAGGGGGCACATACTTCCAATTCACCATGATTACATCAAGGTTATTCAGATCTAAGAAAAATCATTGCAGCAAAAATACAGCAATACCTCGCTTTACGCGACCGATTGGTTCCTGAAAATTTCATGCTAAACAAAATTTGCGCAAAACAGGATCTTTATATCAAAGAGGATAGGTTCCATGAACATGAAAACTAAAGTGTAATATTAATAAAATATGCCATTAACCTGAAAAATCATCTTCTTGTCGGTTTCCATCCATCAATGTCAGAGACAAATATTTAATGATCTAAGTAAAACCCTGTTATTTCGATCCCAGATAATTCAAAGTAGGGTGTAATTCAAGGCTAAGATCAGTCCCCGGACAGCACTATAGGATTTTGCATGCTTTTTAGTATGGATTACTCAAAATATGTCTAAAATGAAATCTGTTGTCATGATCTGTTCCATTGACTCATGAACAGTTCATTTAATTTGAAACCTCTACCCCTATTTTGTGTGTAAAAGGAAAGTTCCCGTGCACACCATCATGTTTTTGTTCTCCATTTCTCACAAACGAAATACATATAGTGCCCCAAACGGCTGACTTTTTTTACTTATTTAATAGTCAGCATGAAATTCAGGTCATAGATGATACATATAAATGATCATCTTATCCTTGCATCATTAGACCTTTTGCAAAATTTTGTTTATGCTCTTGACGTGTCACTCAAAGCAAATGGTTTAGTGTGAATGCTCATATTCTCAATCAGATAGCGAAATTCCAGAACCAAGCTGAAATGAACAGAAGTTGCAAGAACCCCTATCGTCTCAATCCTCATCATAACTATCTTCCCATATACCAAACTTTCCCATGAAGAAGAAGTGATGCCTTGCTATGATGACCTTCAGATTCTTTGCCCTGTTACTTAACCTTAGAGACTTTTAATTTTTCTCATGAGAAAGTGATACACTCCAGAAAAGACCATGGAATATTGATTTCTGTAAATGAACCAATCTTTAAAATGCATAGTACGAAGCTATGTCAAATGCTTTCTCTAAACAGACCATGCCTTTGTTTTTTCCACGTCAAAAATTTTGGCCTAAAACAACATCTTACGTCAGTCCAGTATTGGGCTGACGTAAGAAGATGGTGGCCAAATACATCTTTTTATGTTAGTCTAGGTAATTACAATATTTAACCAAATCCAGGACGACCTCGAATCTAAGATGACTCCCCTCTTTTTCTGGACTGTAAAAACAGAAAAAAGATTTTATGATCTAATTACATGATTCCTGCAAAAATTAAAAATTCCACAAAACTAGCAAAAATTTTTATAGGGTCCCATAATTTTCTTGAATATCATAGAATTTTATATCACATCAGCCATCATCGCCCTCTGTGTTCTCTTCATCATTGTCCTCACTCTCACTATCTTTATCACTTGGAACTTTATCCATAGACTCCCACAAAACATCATCTTCACTTCCATCCATGGCATTGGTTAAGTAACACTTCTTAAATGAACTTACAATTACTTCTGTATTTATCTGTTGCCATGACGTATTGATCCATTGGCAAAGAATTGAAATAGTAGGTTTCCTTTTGGTGTAAATAACCACTCAGAATATAATTCCTTTAGATTATCTTTAAATGGCTTGTTGACAGCAACATCAGGAAATTAAAGTTGCGATGTCATTCCTCTAGGTATTATTACAAGGTCTGTATTCATTACATTAATTGCATCTTTAAACTTCAGGAGTTGTGTGTCCTTTGAATGCATCTGGTACAAGCCTTCCTCGTTTTCTTAATAGTGCTCCTGGTCTTCTATTCCAGACAATGTGTAACCAATCTCTCATAAGTTCATTTGACATCCAGACATTTTCATGACATCCAACTATTATTCCAGTAGGCACTTGTTCCTTGAGCATGATGAATTACGCCGTCATTTTTTTGACATCTCCAAAATGATATTGGCCAATAGACAAGGATAGTTTAGTTCACTTTAGGGGATCGTTCATGCAATAATTGTTCACTGAACATCATTGTTCAAAAATAAAATTCACTAGATCTCTACTACATTAAATAACACGTCATTTGTATGTATTCGGCATATATTTTGAATCTATGTATTCAGTATAGGTACAGTTTGTTCATTCAATGAAAAGGTTTGTTCCAATTTTTTGGCTGAGAAAAAAATCATTTAAAAAAATGTATTTTAAAAGAATATTACTCTATTAATTTAAATCTGGATCGTAAGCTTTCAATGAAAACTTTCAGTAGACATAATTATTTTATCTTGTTTCATATGTTAAAAAAACGTTGATTAAATGCGTAACCCTACTTTATACCTGAATTTAAGACAACCTCCAATTTTCTCAAGCTGAAATTCAGAAAAAAACCTCATCTTGGATTTGGGTAAATATGGTAGGTTTGGAAAACTAAAGATATTTACTTGTAGTTGTTTTAGGTTCCATAAAAACTGGTATACTTTTTGAGCTACCTTCGAAACAACAATGCCAAGATTTGAAGGAGCACATGTATTCTTGTATGAACCTCTTGCTGTTACCTAACTTCATCATACAGTATTTACTTGTGTAATACCCACACTTTTTTTCCCAAAAGTTCCCATCGAAAAATGGTGATGCAGACATTACATGAGATTTTCCCATTTATCTGTTGAGGGTAGGCCACCAACGAAACACCTACTCAATATTCCACGCTTGGCTTCTTTTTCGGTAGACGCAATATGCCATGCATTTTATTTCCCCGATTTTAACCAAGGTATTTTTCAAAAATGCGTGGAATAATATAATAACACAATATTTATCAGGTATTTTTAAAATTCTTTGCCAGCTGTCAGTAGTAAACCTAAATCAGGTAAATATTATATATAAATAGACATGTCATGCATAGTTCATTCTCATAGAAAAGGTGATGTAAGAGAAATAAACAACTGAACATATATTTTTCATTAAATACCAATGCATTCTGTTATATTGTCTTGCTCAAATCGCATTTTCCGTAACTGCATTTTTTTTTGGGTCCCTTTTACGTTGCGCAAACATAAAAGAATATACTTTTATTACTCTGTATAAAAGCAAAGAACACAATCGGCGATGGGAATGTGTCACTAAATAGCTGTTGGAGTTGTTCGTTTGTGCTTTCTGAAAGCTGTAAGTGATAATACATTTATCCGCAGAAATGTGAGAAACGCTTCTATGTAACCGAGTCGTATTTTGTCTAGCGACAGGTTTATTTTTGGGATTGTGTGATGTCTGGAGGATTTATTTACGTTTACTTTCATAAAATTCACTATTTTTCTAGGTGAAAAATGGCTGAGTTAGCATGATTCCACAAAATTAGTGAAAATTACTCATTTTAAATGAAATAACTTGAGGATGCGCAACGGCTCAAAATTGAACCTATCTTCGAGATTAAGGAGCTAGACTCGAAAATAGGTTTCCGAGTAATCTATGTGTAATATAATGGCAATGGATGCCAATTTATCATGATCACATACGTAAAAGTACTAAAAATCATTTTTAGAAGTCACTTCTTAAATATTTGCTTTTTGCGGTAATTGTATCATCATATTTGGCTCCAGATAGGTTATTCAGCTGATGTTGCCATAAAATATCAACATCAAAATTTCGAAAGTGCGCACATTACACAAATTCCAGTTTTTCCAGATTTTTAGCTCTAAAAACGGGGGTGCGGGCATAACACGCATGCGGGTATTACATGACTAAATACAGTATATTTTGATATTTTACTTCTGGATGGATCTTATGCTCCATTGATGCACAATTTTGAAACACATATAATTTGCTACCTATTATCTGATACAACCTACATTATAATTTCCTTGCGTTCACTTGTATGGTGGTGCTTAACGTGTGGATGAAGGGGTTGACTATCCATTCGGCCATCGCCAATGGGTCCTAAGCACAGCTGATCTACTCTTTTGACTATGTAACACAGCCTCCTTCCTTCTGGAGCACTGCTAAAGCTATGTAATTAGCTCATCTCTATGATGGCAGCACTGTTTATAACCAAATTGAGAGAGATGTTACCTTGTGTAATACAAGTTAGAGGGCATAAGTTCTTATTCATTTATTTATCATATTACAATGATATTAACAAAATGATGCACCATTTTCACCATTAAATAATAAATATGTGACTGAGACAAAATGCTAGAAACCTGTGTGTGCTAAGTGCAGGTATATCAAAAAATCATAGAATATAAGGCCAAAAAACCTGTGTCTTATATGCGGGAATATCATATATACGGGTATTTCCAGTAATAGGCACTCAAATTGGAAACAAAATACACCTAAAATGATAGTAGAAAGTTAAACCTATTAATATATTGATTTTATGTTTGATTTTAAAATTCCTCTCCATCCTTATTATTCATCAATGTTGGCATAACAGGATGTCTTTTTGTATTATTAATTAAATAAAGGATGTGGATTACGCAATAAAACACCATTATAAATCAAAATTATCCAAGGGAAATCAACATTTATTCTCTGAATTCATACCTGTACCTTCTCTTTGTCTCGGACAATTCCTTTGCTTGTGCCTGGATTTGTTGTTTTAGATACGATATACTTCCCGTACCACTCTCAACAGCTGCCACAGCTATTTGGCTAGTTCCCACCAAATCCTGCAATAAACGGAAATAACAAATAAAACAAACAAGTAATAATATAAGTTATCTTTTCACTCGAGTATATTCAAAATCTACTTGGGAAGGCTCCACTTTGTGGAAAGATTCCATAATAGAAATAAAACACTTACTGTAATCTCCACTAAAAAAGATTTACTCAACCGGTTTCACTTATTATAGCATCATCAGGTAATGAAAGCTTTGTCACGGGTTGTGTACATATGGAAAAGGATGGAGGGAGGGGGTAGGTTAGGGTTAAATGACTAATAGGTAGGAGGGAGGGTAAGTGAAGGGTGGAACAAAATTGGTAATGAGATAATTGGAATACAAAAATTATGTAAAGTTATAAAGTAATATGGTGTTAATTCAATTAGTTGTGGATAACATTAATGCAAGCAAGGCATAAGATAAGATTGGTAATGAGAAAATTGAAAATTGTTAACAGAAGTTACAAAAAATGGCCTTGAAGTTACAAATTCAAACAGCATTAATGCAATTAGTTATGGATAAAAGTAATGAGAGTAAGGAAGAGTGATTTTGAAAAAACATACATTGGTAAGTTCAAAATTGTTAGCAGCATCGTGAATTAAAATTTACAGCTGCTTGAAGGCATTCAATCTGTGGATCTTTGTTTCAAAGTAAAGAATCTTGAGTATGAAAAAACCGGAGTGGTCGTTGTCCAAAAGTTGCTTAGCAAAGTGCAATGACTTGTTCTGTAACTCAAAGCATAGCTTATATTCATCGATCCTCATCTTGAAGTTTCTTGTCTGTCCTATGTAAACAGGATCACAGTTGTCGCAAGAGTTTTTAAGTTTACATGTCATTTTTTTCGACAGGAGACGATCTATCAATTGGCTATTATAGCCATTGTTAATAGGGATTTGTTTTATTGTATTATGCTCTTTATCAAAATTAGCTTTGGAAAGAGGAATGTTAACCCTTTTACTGCCATGCCATTTTTGCAATACCTTAGTAAAATTGTTATACACATGTTATTTATTAACATTTTATCCTATTTTTTCATATGTTGTAGCAATAATCACAGCTTTGTATATATTGTAAAGCTTTTTAAATTATCACATAATTTTTTGAATTACAAATTGGCAAGTTTTAGTTTACGTTAAAAATTTTTCTTTTAACATTGAGAAAGATAATTACATTTAATGCTTGCTCCAATAGTTATTACAAAATAATAAAGAAAATTTAATTACAAATTCACTGACAAAAAAATCACATTTTTTGGGAGGTGATTGGGATGATTTTAGAAATATTTCTCCAAAATTTGACGGTCCATTTCAAATTTATGAGTTATTTTGCTAATTTTTTTAAATAACTCATAAATCATGCAAATAAAAAAATCAGTTTTTATGAAAAATATCATTTCATTAAATTAAACAAATGATTTAACTGATTAAACAAAAAAAAACATTTGTTAATTAATGATTTTCTCTTTGCATTGCCAAACTGATGAGTGTGACGTATATACCACGTGCGAAACAGTGGTTAAGCGGAGTTGGTCGTGGTGCAGCTGGCTAGTGCATGCTCCCCGAGCCTTGACACTGGGGTTCAAATCCTGTTGCTGGTAATTTTTTTATATAATTTTTTTACCCAACTAATGTTGTACATTAATTTGTATTAATATAGATTAAAATACAACATTAGTTTGGCTAGTTAAAAATGTTGAAAATGCGATTTTCAGCAGTTGGATGACTTCAAACACCCAAAAGCTGAAAATTGCATTTTCAACATTTTTAACTAGCAAAACTAATGTTGTATTTTAATTTGTAATAATAAAAATTAATGTACAACATTAGTTGTGTAAAAAAATTACATTGAAAAAATTAACAGCAACAGGATTTGAATCCCAGTGTCAAGGCTCAGGGAGCATGCACTAGCCAGCTGCACCACGATTGACTCTGTTCAACCAGTTCTGCAAGCGGTATATACATTGTGCTCATCAGTTTGGCAATGCAAAGACAAAATCATTAATTAACAAATGTTTTATTTTGTTTAATCAGTTGAATCATTTGTTTAATTTAATGAAATGATATTTTTCATAAAAACTGATTTTTTATTAGCATGATTTATGAGTTATTAAAATTTTTTTTCAAAATAATTCATCAACAAATTGGAAGTGGACCGTCAAATTTTGGAGAAATATTCCTAAAATCTCCCCAATCACCTCCCAAAAAATGCTCTTGAATGGCCGTGCTCCGATATATAATGCTCCTTGTGAGTTAAAAATAATTTAATGCAGAGCAGAATGATTTGTAAAACAAATGTATGAACATAAGCATAGCATTACAAATTATTAAGGGATTTGAACTGGATATCTCTGGAGGATCACAGATGAAACACTAGCTTAAGGCCTCTAGTGAAATAAAGGCCGGAAGGTCTAGCAGAGGACGTTTTAGGAATAATTGAAGCATCAACATACATACCTAGGTAGACACAACTGTGACCAGTATTGCCAATTAATTTGTCAGTAAGCCACTAGATCACTTCTTGTTGGTTGCTAAAAATTTGCTAGGAAATGAACTATTCTGCTCTCTGCAACTGAGCAGGAAAACCTGTTACTAGCTATGAAAAAATAACCTTCTTTTCTGTATCCCACAAGTGCTGGAGCTCTTTGATGGTTGTTTTGTGTTTTGCTTCTATCTCAGAAACATGGGCCATCCATCTAGATGTTTCATTTTCAAGAACTTTATTTGCAAAGTCTTTCTCAGCTGACAACGTTTCTCTAATGGTATGAAGCTCAACCTTGTTCTCCTGAAAAAGGTATATGTATATATATAAACAATAAACCCACACATATACATATTTCTTACTTTTAACTTTGACTTAACATTTTAAACTAGCATTAGTTAGGGCTATCACAAAATTTAAATATATCTAGATGAAATTCAACTAGAAATAAATTTGACACAAAGCTGAAACTCTTATCCATTGAATTGTTTTAAGCGATATTAAATCAACCTATTATCTAGCATTAAATATTCAAGGCAAGTTTTTTAGTCCTCAATTTTTATCAACAAAATATTCTCTATTTCATGGCTCACTTCATCATATGCTCTTTGGTCACATGCACTTGTGGGCAAATGCAATTTACAGAGCACAGGTTGCTGAACCCTGTATTAGATAAGGTAGTTGAACCTATGTTCGCTACTGCTCCTAAGTACACCACTCACCATTTTAAGTAAGATGCAAGCATTAGCGGACAGGTGGCAGCAGTGACATCTCAGGCAGTGCGCAGGAACTGAGTTTAATACAACAATCACGTTGATATTAGCGCTCGGCCTGAGATATCTGCCATATAGTGTGCATGACGATCTAATTATTGCTCTGTAAGTATCCATTTTGTAAAACTTTTCATTTTTCACGACTGTTAAATCACAAGAAATGTTCCTAAGTTCACCACTACAACTTGTGTAGTGGCATACTTAGGAACAATAGTTTTAAATCTGTGGTTCTAATGAAGTGTGGGTTTTTCCATTGTAACAGGCCATGGAAAAAAGTACTCCAAGGGGCCAGTAATATAAATGGAGCAAGGAGAATCTGAAAAAGCATTTTCCATGATCAAAAGAGGGAAAATCAGCATTCTCAGAGCAAGTAAACTATTTGGAATACCATGGCAAACAGGAGGTTATGTTAAATCTAATGTGTTGGGTAAGAAGAGAAATGGTCATCCACCTGTTTTAACTGACGAACAAGAATCTCAGTCGGTTGCTCGAGTCATATGATTAGCTGATGTGGGCTTTCCCTTAACTGCTTAAGTCTTAAGATGATGTGTTTACATCTTATGCGAGAAAAATGGCATTAAGCAGTGGTTTAATAAAATCAAAGGATCTGTGGGCAGAAAATGGCTGAAAGGATTTCTTCAGCGACATCCTGAAATTGCTAGAAGAAAAGCCCAACACTTAAATGAGGCTTGTGCTCAAAAGTTAAACAGGTTCACTGTTAGTGATTACTTTTGAACACCGAGAAAGCCTTGTTGTAGCTCAATATAATAAACAAACCTGAATAGATTTACAATGTCGATGAGAAAGGTTGCCGTCTCAGTTTGCACTGCCAACCTTATGTATTAGCTAAAACTGGATCCAGAAGAGCTCATTACAACGGCAAAGAGCATGGAGAAAAGTCTCCATTGTTTCATGTGGCAATGCACTAGGTAATGCCATTCCTCTGATGATCCTCTTTAAGGGCAAACATGTGAAACGAGAGTGGGGAGGCAATTTACCAGTTGGAAGTGTAGTAGAAATGACAGCAAAGGGTTCAATGATTTCTCAAATGTTTGTCCATTGGCTGCAGCATTTCAGCTGCTATAAATCTGCAGGCCCCTGCTTACTCATCATAGACGGAGCTAAGTGCCACTTAGATTATTCGATTGTCGATGCAGCTGAAGCTGCTGACATTACCAAGCAATATGAAGCACGAGCTACAACTGATGGACAAATCAGTATTTGGGGCATTTGAAGCATTCTGGGATGATGAACTTATGAACTTTTGGACCACATATGAGGACAGGGTATTCAACAAACCGTGTTTCAGTTATGTCTTCACATCAGTATGGGAGAAATTAGCAACCCCAAAGAATGTAAAGGCTGGCTTCGAAGCTTGCGGAATTTTTCCTTTCAATCCAAATAAAATTCTGGAGTAAGCATTTGTACCAAGTGAAACCACTGAAGTGCCACGAGCAGTTTTGCCTGTTGCTTGACCAGCCCATGTTCAAGATGACTCACAGAACTGTCCTAAAGGAGAGGATTTTTGCGATGAAACAGAAGAAGAGGATGATGATGACAGCAGTGCACGGAACAGCGATAACTCCTCTGTAGACAATGAGCCTCACAGCAAGAAAACTAATGTCTCATTCTTTGATTAACTTGGTACCCGTGACAGTAAAAAACAACCAGCAACAAGAAACCGTCATGACTATATCTTCAAAGGTGTGGATTTGAATAGCGGGCAAACAAACAAACAGAAAATCAGATTTATCGATAAGTACTTCTTTGTATTTTAAACGTTTTCTTTTGTATTTTTATAGAAGAAATGTTTTTTGAAGTATAGCATACTTATTTATGACATTGAAGTGTACAAGATAGGGTTCAGGTATGTCTCTGAAAGACCTCTACCACTAACGCCCAAATTCCTATAAGTCCTGGCTGTCTCCAACCACCATAATGTTAACTTAAGTCAGTCAGGAATGCAAGCCCTATGGTTGGCAAGGGGACAAAAACAAAGAATGGCAATTGTAAAACTTAAGAACAGCATGCAAAATATTCATTTAAGAAAATATTTTTCATACGAAACTTGGGTCACAAGACTTATTAAATACCATATTTTTCAGGCTATAGGCTAGAAGATTTTTCAGGAAAAAAAGTATTTTTGTTCACCTAGGTATTTAGGAAGGGCGACATTGTTTATCATTTCTAGCTGTGATTAAGTCCATAATAATAATTGCATAATGAATCAACTGAAGCTTAAAGGTAATAGTGTAGGCATATCTTCTCAACCTAAAGTTTATTGCGGATCAGTGCATTAACCGAAAGGTTATTGCGGCCCAGTTTATTAACCAAAAATTAGTCATGGACTGATGTATTATCTGAATATTCCATCAAGGACTGGTAAAATCAACTTTTAACAACCAAATATTTTATAATTTTACACTCTGACAACTGAAAATACAAGTCTCTCATTAGTCAGTGCTGCCCATTATAGAACTTTTATGAGGAAAATGAAATGTTGCAGAATGATCAATACTGGACCGCAGACCAGTTGTTAAGAACACTGATCTAGAAGAAATACCAATCCAAAACCAGTTGACCTTAATCTAGAAAAAATATCACTGAAGAACTTGGTATTCTTTTTAACAGCTTATTCACATATAACAACCATATAGACTTAATTACTAAAACCATACCATCTAGTTCAGTGTTTCTCAACATGGGGTATGCATACCCTCGAGGGTGAGAGAATTTCTGGGGTACACCAACACGACAACAGAAGTTTTACCTAAAAACAAAATAATATAACTAATTCTAAATTTGTTTATAAAAACAAATCAATTATGCATATAAAATTCTGAGTAAAGCAAAATTGTTTTGTGGGCAGCTTAATGGAGATTTAATGATGATTAGGATTTCTGTGCATTAATATGACCATGGGGATAGAATGCAGTAATTGTAGAGATGCGATGATCGGTTCCTCAGTTCTGGCAGTTCTCTCAAGAACTGAAATAACTGGAATCGACTGTTTATAATCCGGTTCTTTGGTTCCGGTCCTTATTTTAATAAAAAAAATTATTGCGACTCGGAAGCAGATGCTAACCGGAAAGCAAATGCCTCATACCGTCATATTTTTCCATGATGACATTCGATTTTCGATACATATATCAAAGATGGAAGTTGTGCATTTACTACGACGTGAAATATATTTTTATGCTGCATGTGTTATCAGTTTCATATGGGATAAGCGTCTGAATTTCATTTAGTTCATGAGGTAAAAGAGCTTTGTAGCGTGTACAAAAATCAAGACGACGAATCAGTTCAACGAACGATAGTTCCGCAAAAATATCTAACAAAACGATTGAATGATGGTTTCCGAACTTCTGGCATTCAATATTTGGTTCGTGGCTGTGCGGTTTTATAATGTAAAAATTAAAGCAATATCTTGAGTCAAATCCATCAGTTGAAGTGTTATTATAACTTATAAACAGAAATAAGTTTTATTTTGTTGTGTAGTAATTTTGAATAGATACCCCCTGGATAATTTTTAGATTTAATCAATTTATTGTGAACCCTAACGTTTGGAACAACTTCAGAATTGACAGTACAAACGACAAATAGGCTATATGTAACAATTGTAAAGCTAGAATTTTCCGTGGTGTACCAAAAAGCACTTTAACCTAAAACAAGTTAGGAAAGCATACAGTGTCCCACAAATAGGCACGTTTCATGCGATGGAGTATTTGAAGCTATACGATATAATTTTACCGAACACACCATAAAACAGCAAAACATCTGATTATATCTCTGTCTATTAAAAATTTCTTATACCCCCTTAGTTGGTGCATCAATAAACATATTACGTAATTTTAATGACTAAATACTGCAAAACGATATATCAGAAATGCCAGGAAAATATTCAATTTTTATTTACTGATTTATTTTCTAATCAGTTTTAATCAACCAAACAATTGAAAATTATTTAAAACATACCTCACTTGAGTTCAGTAGTTGTAATATTTACATTTGTTATTTACTTTGCCGTAGATTTCCTTCCATTTACAAAATCTGTCATGCACGCGTAAGGAATTAAATGTATTTTGTAATTATAGCAATGTTATTTATTTCAGTAAACAATAAGATTGTTTACGTTAACAACAATTAAGTAGCTATGCATGAATTTTTCTAAGTTCAAAGAGAATTACGACTTTCTTGTTTGATTTTATTGATAACGTTGTAAAATACATGTAGGTCTTCATGTAAAGGGGTCTTAATTATTGCCCGATTTTAACCAAAATTGGAATCTGACAAATTTTAGTAAAACTCCCAAATACCAAATTTCATTTAAGTCTAGCGGTTCCCGAGTTTAAACATGTGGACGGATGGAAACGACTTCTCCTATATGCATTCACTTCACGCAAAGAACACATAATAACCAGTAACAAAAACCGGGATCAGATTAATATAACCGGAACCAAGAACCGGAAAAAAGAGGAACTGTCCCATCCCTAGTTAATTGCATTTCACTTCAAGTCCCCGCGATAAAATTAGGAACAGAAATAAAGAAGGAATAATTCGATCAATTTATATTTAAACCAACATGGGTTATTTAAGTAGGCAAGTGCAAAAATCTCTTGCCCATCTACTTTCATTCATCAACTGTCATTCAAATTTAACTGAAGCAGGGCTGCGATGAACTACTTGAATATTACTGACAAATTTTGCATAATAAGCTGATAAAAAGCCAAGCAGTCGACCCTGACTCTTTTTTTAAATACAGTGGTCCATAGATCCCCATACATTTCCCAGGAAAGATTTTTAGATTATGTGCTTTAATAATAAATTAAATTTGTCATATTGTTAACCATGTAATTTTATTGTTTCTCTAATAAATGACAATAAAATCCAGTGATAATATGCTTTTACATTGAATGTGGAGCCAAAAATACCATTGTAAAATTATTTCCCTTTGGGCATTTATGGGTTATAGTACCGCTGTTGAACGCAGATTGTTGCTTAACACAGAGTCATCAGGAATGCATCCTCTATGTTAAGCGGGGGTCTTCTGCACCTGTGAAATTGTCCTGGGGTACTCAAATTTAAAAAGGGTACTTCATGAAAAAAGGTTGAGAAACACTGATCTAGGTAATAATAATATTTATTCATTAAGACATTTTACGATGTATAGCTTCCTCAAACATAAATATAAAACCCAATATAAGAATTCATAACAAAGAATTCACTGATGATACAATTTGATTAAAATCTCAAGATTGATTGTTTGCAGTGACGATGCCTTCTCTATACTGCATGCATAAAAATGTATCAGAATGCTACATTTACATAATACTTGTTCAACAACTAAACTTAATTTTTCAAGGAAAAAATTTAGGGAATTAAAGTTGTCTGTTTTGTTTAGCAGAAGATAAAATGATTACATTACATCGTATTGCTGGATTTGGTAAAGGGGTAGTATGGTTTTAGATTCTCAATACTTAAGTTGTATGCTTGAATCCTACTATGGGTATGAACATTTATGCTGTTTATGAGGTTATTGTAAAAGGGTGTGAAGTGATGTGTTAATGAAAAATAAATTACAACACAAAAATAAATTATAAATAGAAATCTTTGTACTTACATTAACCATTTTAGAGTGATTCTCTAAAAGCTGCTCATATGCATCTTTCTTGATAATAAGTTCTTCTCTTAATCCCTTTATTTCTTGAATAAATTGCTTTCTGACAAAGTCAACCTCCTCTTCCATTCTCTCTGGAATAAAGTAAGTCTAATAAGTAGTACTATGAAATAAGATTGAAACTTCAGGGAGTAAACAGTCTCAAAATTTGTAAACTGAAATGAAAGGGCATGTACAATAAATTTGAAGATGGAAAACTGGAAAGTAAGCTAAGGAATAATTAATAAGAATCCTGAGAAGAGAGCAGCATTAAAAATGTAAAAAAGAAAATAAAACTAATAAGTTTAAGCAAGTACTGCAAAGGGGAAACTTTTAAACCAATTTATGGATTTTGATCATTTTCTTTTAGAGTATTATTTTTTTACAGTAAAAATGAACTCTATTATAACAAAGCAGCACTGAAAGAGGCAGTGCTACAAGAGGTATTACTGTAATGGCCAAATATTCATGGATGTGGAGTTAGTTTGATAAAGCAACATTTTTGTAAAAATTACAGCATAAGTGGATTTTCAAAAAATCAGCTCATATTGATTTGCATTATTCACAAAAAGTTTCATTATATAGCATCACTGCAGTTATGCATAAATGTAACATCTAAAAAACAGTTTCGAGATAGTAGGAGAAAAATTCACCCTTGAGTGAATGCCAGTAAAGCTTCCTTCACAGATCTCCTCCATAAATGTCCATTCTGAGAAATATCTGGATTCAATAGTTCAGTGCTAGAATATCTGTCCAGGAAATAGAAGTTCTGAGTTCTATTCCAGATCAAGACAGAACTTTACCACTACTACCCAAAAACTCTCAGTCTAAAACAGTTAGGTGTCACTTTTTGCTAATAAATATCACTTTTAGCACAAATTCAAATTATGAAATATAACAACATTATAAGAGCAATTCATTCATACTCAAATCATGAATGACATACAACACCTATTCATTTATTTTTTGTTTAAATAATTACTACTTGGTAAATAAAACTTGGAGACAACTTAATTGCTTCTACGAAAAAATTTACTAATGAAAGTTGAAATCCACTGAAAGCTTTAAGGAGTGACAATGTAGTTCATTGGCATGCAATTGAAAATGTTTCATTGTCAGAGTCATGAAAAATGAGCTGTTGTTTGGGCTACTAAGTATATTTTTACAATATTTCGAAATGGATTCAAATCTTCACTTCAACAGAAATAATTTTTTGTTAATTCAAGGGCACTCTCATCAAAGTCCTGAGTTTCACAGCTCAATTCTACCTTATTTTAAAATGCATATCAAAATGGACTGATCTCTTAATCCCTTTTGAACTTTAACTGCATTACTATAATAAAAGCCTAGATGTGTTTGTGTATAACGCTGACGTTAATGTGTTTTTAACAAACTTCCCAATTAGGTGGAAGGTTGAAATTTTGCAAGAATGTTTGATTCAAGTATAAAAATTAAATGACTAAAAAATGCAAAAAAGACAAAGGTTCGACTCCATTACTCATAAGATAACAAGTAAAAAGCGACTTTTTAAAGTGCAGACTTTTATTCATTTTGAGATTAAAATTAGAAAGAATTGGCATACTATCTTCAAATTTTAACTATGTTTTAGAAAAATTAATGAAGTTTCTTATTCTATTCATCTTTTTCCAACTACCATTCGAAATCTCTAATAATAAACATTTAAACCACATATTTTGGGAAAACATTGGTTTTAAAATGGGATGTTGCCTTGCAAAAACATCATTGTTAAACTTCGTGAATCAATTATTGTCTCAAACCACATATGTGTAATATATATGAGTGCATAGATTACCTTAAATTATCATAGTTCGCAAAATTACGTAATCCTAATGGGACTGGAAATTAGTTTGGATTCTTTTACTTATCTAAATGACGATATAGATGTAGAGTAAGAGAGCGGGGGATGTGGGGAGGGAGGTAGTAAGGAAGGAATAGAGAATGGAAGGTAGATAGAGAGTAAGGGAGGTATAGAATTAGAAAAGGACGGGAGGAAAGATATAAAGGAGATGGAGAAAAAGAGGGAGTGCTATGGATTGTGACAGGAGGGAATGAGAAAGGGGGGAGGTGGGAGAAAAGAGGCAGAGAGAAGGAGGGACAGAGAGAGGGAGGGACAGAACTCAACAGTACTCAATCTTCCCCGTATTTTACTGTTCTTATAATCCTTCCTCCAATTTTGAAATGTCCTGTGCTTTCTAACGCTTCTTGCATTACACTTTCTCCATATATATTGAATAGGGTCGGCAATAGGCAGCAGCCCTGTCTTACTCCTCTACTGATATTTACTCAGCAGGTGTCTGCATTCTCCAACCTGACCTTTACAACTTGATTCACATATAGATTCCTGATTAGTCTCCTGTCTTGCCAGTATGTAGATATTTAGTCACTAAATTACAGTCATAGGCAAACCTAGGCCTCATGCCTTTTAAACAGATAGTTACAGGGAATGTATTCAAATCTTTAATGAAGCAAATTCAGTATATTTTCATGACAATGTGTGGGTAAAAGCATAATCGTGAGGGAATCTCTTTAAAATTCTTGGAGACTATGATAGGAAGTGTTTAACAGAAAGGACTGCCATATTTACTCGTGTACTGCACACCCCTATTTTTGGGTCAGTTTGGAGGGATAAACATAAATTCTTGCTGGAATAAGTTGACATCTGGGATTTGAAAAAGATTCTCCTACACTGAAACAAGGTCTGCACATATACTTTGCAGAATTCTTCATATTCTGCAAGTATTGACGTAGACGGAAGTGTGCTCCAGTAAATTTACAAACGACACTTGTAATTTATATCACCTGTTCAGAAAACCTCATGTAAGACATGCAGTCACTTTTTTTACCAACATCTTGGGAAAAAAAGGTCCACCTGGTACATGAGTAATTATGGTATATAGATAACAGATTCTTAGAGCCAGTCCAGAAAGTATTAATAAATAAAATAGATAATTTAAGTAAAACCACATGGTTGTTTGTAAGTTTTCTTACTTATAATAAACTGATTATGCCAACCCTTGGTTATTTCCATCAACTCAATATCTTTTTTTGGACAGAAAGATCAAGATGTTATTTTAACACTCTAACTGCTGGCTATTTAAATAGCAGCCCTTCCGCCAATGCTGGCCATTTTCGGCATTTTTCAAAAATTTATGGTGGAAAAACTATATTACCTACAAAAATGTTACTTACATGAAATGAAAGCTTCAATCTTCTACTCTTTGATGATAAATAGGTTTTTAATATTAAGCAAATATTAAGAGCTATAAAATTTACCTAATAAATGGCTTTTTTTGAAAAAGAAAAAATAATTGAGTGTGGTGATTTTTATGTTAAAATAAATTAAATGCAAATCATGTGAGAAAAAATTATTTATAATTAGGAACACTTACATAATAAAAAACTCAAACACTAACTTTTGTAATTTTTTTTTGAATGAAACAATTTGAAACATGGTTGTACGCACAGAGGGATTTTACATAAACTGCATTGATAAGATGTGTCCTTCCTTGCAGCCTTTCCTGTCTCTTTTTTTCCTTTGTCAGAGCAAACTTTGCATTTTCTCTGTAGTCTTGTCTTTCCAGGGGGAGGAGGAATCTTTTCCATAAAGTGCTTATTCCCTGTGAGCCTGGTTAGTTGAGTTCTGCTTGTGCTGGGTTGAGGTGAAGCTTCCTCAAATACAACAAGTTCATTGCATATGTCCTTCATAAATTGGGTGATAGTAGTTTTCTTCTTCATAACTTGGGTGTATAAAATGCAGGCATTGGCAACACACATTAGTATGATGTGAAAAGATAACTTTCGCCACCACTTGACGCTGCGATGCTCAAAGGCACCATACGACATTCTTTGGTCCGAAAGGTCAACTCCAAATTTTTTCTTGTTATAATTTATAACACATGCTGGTTTGGTTCTCTCTCTTCCTCTTCTATCTGCGTAGGTAATCATTTCTGCCCTATGTCGTGTACTTATCATATAAACATCACGTTTATCTCGCCAACATAGTGCTAAAATATTACCATTTCTCCGAAATATTTGTTTTCCTCGTTGCAATCTGGGATTTTTCAGAGCAATGGGCATACCTTTTCTATTATTTCTTGTAGTGCCGACTAAACCTGTTTTTTCTTTCTCTAGATCAGTGGCAAGAGAAGGGCTAGTGTAATACCTGTCGGTGTACAATGTGTGCCCTTTTCCAGCTAAGTTACTGAGGAGATTTTTTACAACATTCACAATAACATTTTCTTGGCCACAGTAAACATCAAAATTCCAGATGTACCCAGAATCAGATTCTGACAGCATGTATACTTTTATGCCATATTTGCTGGGCTTTTTAGGCATATATTGCTTGAATGTCAATCTGCCTCGAAATTTACACATTCCCTCATCAATTGTAATATCTTCCGCAGGTTGATAGGCATTTTGAAAACGTGAACGAACTGATTCAATAAAAGGTCGAATTTTATGCAAAGGGTCATGGTCTGGCTCCCCCTTTTTTATATACGAGGTATTATCATTTAGATGAAAATTCACCATTATGGCTAAAAACCTATCACGGCTCATTATATTTGGACAGAAGTTACAAGAGACAACAGGATTTTTCGACCAGTGATCGTTGATCTGTGGCTTTTCGCTAATGCTCATATGCAGAATGATGGCTATAAATTTTTTTATATCTGCTAATGTCACTGGTTTCCATAAGTTTATTCTACTTTTAGGGGAAATTTGATTCAAACTTCTAAGTTTCAGAATCTTCTGTCTTGCGTACAAATTTGTTTGCTCCTTCATGTGCCGAATAAGATCATCGTCAATAAAATATACGAAGAAATCTAGCAATGAGTTATTATTGTCAAGCTCTGTAACATCTGAAATACCTGACTGTCCAGTGTAAACATCAATATTTGGAACTTGATCAACTGAAGTCCATCCAAGTTGTGAGTCACTTCTACGGTTTCTAGCTCCAGTACCTTGTCCTCTTGGTCTCCCTCTAGGGGGAATTTGAAGTTGAACTTGAGCAGGTTCTTCTTGTTCTGAGTCAGAGTTTTCACTTACATTATCACTTCCGTCATCTAAAATAAAATAAAAACAAGTTGAATCGGAAAATAATAAACAAAATTGAACAATAAATACCTAATTCTGAAAAACAAACAGCTGAAATCCAAAATACCAACAAGAAAAGTGAAGTTCAGTAATAAAATGAAAAGGTTCACTTACTTGAATCAGCGTCAATCTCTGCTTGAACATAATCTGGATCGTCTTCCGAGTCAACATTTTCATTATCACTATCACTTTCGTCCCAGTCACAACGTAATTCATCCAAAATATCGCCGTCTGTCAATCGATGTGAAGCCATGGTCGTTTGTTTACAAACTGTCAGAGCGACACAAAATGCGTTTCACTATCATTCGCCAAATAATGCACGCATACCCCACATAGAGGATTTTTTGTGAACTAAATAGATCGACGAACACCACGGAACAATGCTGGAGCCGTCAAAAGACGTCTTCCCGCATAAGATAGAATGTAAACTAAGAGGACGTCAAATGACGTCCTCCGCAATCTTCGGAAGTTTTGAAAAGACGTCAATTGACGTCCGCCGCAGCTAAAGTGTTAACAACGGTACATTAATCCTAAAAATGATTTAACAAATCATAGATATGCTACAAAAAATAACAATATGGAAGAATATAACTAATTTAAGTACAGTAGAGTCTCGATTATCAGTCTTAATAATCTGAGCTTCGCTTAATACAAGGTAATGTTCGCAGCAAAAAAAAGATGTATGGCAAAGAAACTAAAGACTCTCCATGGTTTGTCATAATTAACTTACTATTTTTTGTTTTATTATTATATGTAATTTTCCAAGGATGATTAAATTTTGTTTTGTAATTGTTTTTAATAATAAATACATCTTAATACATATATTTTTTATTTTTACAACTTTATATTTAATCATTCCATATAATCCGAGTTGGCTCTAGTCCCGTTTACCTCATTATCGAGACTCTACTGTAACAGATTATTTGATATTTAAAAAATAAATGAATACCTGAGTAACTGGAAAAGTGCTTCTGATGTTCCTCTTCTTTTTCAGCAATTGCAGCATCAAATTCTTTTTCCATTTTCTCCATAAGTTTCTCCAACTTTTTCACTTTTGCCTGTAAATCATCCTTATTTAAAGCTTCTATCTGTACTTTCATAAGACTCTTTGCCTCTGCATCACTTCTCATCTCATCTTTCACTCTCCACTCTTCCCCTTCTTCATTTCTCAAATTTAATCTTTCTTTTAAACCAAATACTTCCTTCCTAAGCTCTTCACCTTTTTTCATCATATTATCAGATGATGAAATATTCTCTTCTAGAGCTTCCATCTTGTTATTGGCTATCTCCAAATCCTTCGAAGCCTCATCCTTATTGGATTTCGATTTCTGCATCAGCTGATCTCCTTCTTCATACTCGCAATATAATGTTTTTCCTTTCTTTCTCTCAATGAAGTCTTCATCCTCTGCTAATGCTTTTAAATCCTTTGACTGATAATATCTAAGTTCTTTTTTCCACTCTTCCTCCTTTCCTGACATTTCTGAGACCTTCTCTTGAAATTCCAGCAATTCTTTTTCTGCCTCCTCCAACTTCTCCTTAAGCCGTCTATTCTCTGCTTCCTTTTCTTTTGCCTCCACCTCTATTTCACCAAACCTTTTTTCATAGTTATACATAAAAATTTTAACTTTCTCAAGCTCCTCTTGACACTTTTCTGCTTGGCACTTATACCTCTCTTTGTCACCTTCTAATTTAATGATCACTTTCTCTGCTTCCTGCTCTTGTCTTGTCAGTGTGTCTCTTTCATTCTCAATCAACTTCATCTCCTCCTCTAAATTCCTTCTCAAAGTTATCAGTTCTTCATTTTTGTGGTTCAAAGCTTCAACTTCCTTCTCATTTATATGCATAGCATTTTTTATCCGATTCATTTCTTCTTTCATAACAGCCAATTCTAATTTGATTTCCTTTTCATTTTCAAAACTAGCAGCTAATTCTTCATTTAATCTTTCAAGAGCTTCTGCACTTTTCAATGCCTCCTCTTCCTTAATATCTAACTTTTCCTGTATGGTTTTCTTTTCCCGAGTTAAAAATTCTAACTCCTTTTCATAAGCATCACTTTTAACTCCCCATTCAGTCATGGTCTCTTTGACATTCTCCATTTCTTTCCTAACCTGCTCTTCTCTCATACTGTGCTCTTCTATCAATTTCTTGAGGCCACAAACATCATTTTTTATTTTTTCCTCATTCATAAAACTGGCATTCTTTTCTTTTAAGGATTCTTCTACCAATCTCTTGATCTCATTATCTTTACTTTTAACTTCTTCCCTTACCTCCTTCAAAACTCTAATGAGTCCATCTTCAGCTTTTTTCAATCCCTCAATCTCTTGTGACATGCTTTCTATTTGGTCCCTCTGCATCTCCCAACTTCTCCTCATGGCTTCCTGCTCATGTACTGCCTCTTCTGCCTCTACTTTTGCTTTCTCTTCCAATTCTCTCACAGCTTTCAGCTCATTCTCTACCTTTGCTGCTCTGCTTTCAGCTTCCTCTTTCTTTATCATCAATGCATTCCTCTCACTAAGGGCAGTTGCTGCTTTCTTCTGAGCTTCTGCTTCTCCTCTCCTAGCTTCATCCCTTTCTTTCATCAAGCTCTCAACTTCCATTAATGCCCTCTTTCCATTTCTTTCTAGTTCAACCAGTTGCCCATCGTAAGTTTTCTGCAATTCTTGTATTACATTCTTGGTTTCCTCTTCTTGAAGGCTAAGGCCTTCACACTGTGCTTTCAGTCTATCTACTTCTTGTTCTAATGTTTTTATGTTTTTGTAAGCTCCATCTAGGATTAACTTACCATCATTCAGAGCATTCATAAGCTCCTCACAAAAATCAAAGTGCAAAGCATTTGCAGAATACTCGGCAGATAATCTCAACTCCCTTTCCTTCAGTATTTCTTCTTCTAGCTGATGACAGTGGGCTGTCAGCTCTCTCTCCTTCTCATTCACTACACTCAAAGAAATAGAATGTTCAAGTTGAGTTTTGACATGCTCCAACTCCTTTTCTTTTCCTTCTAATGTAGCTATAACTGTTGATACTTCTGATAAGCATTTTTCCTGAATCCTCTCTGCATCTATCTTTGACTGCATGTGGATTTTTTCCACTTCATTTTTTAACTGATCAAAATCTGCAGCAATTTCCTGAAGTTTGACAACTTCATCTTCCAAATAATTTTTCTCCCTTTTTAATCTTTCGGCCAATTGTTTAAAATCTTCCACTTCTCTATTCAGTTGATTGACCTCATTCTTGCTTTGTTCAATGCTCTTACTTAATAGAGTCCTCTCATCTTCTAGTGTTTTAAGCATTACTTTCAACAACTCACATTCACGGTCACGATCCTGTAATCTTGAAGTCAAAGTTTTTTCCTCCATTTTCCACTTGCTTTTTTCCTTCAAAATAGAAATTAAAGAATCTAGCAAGCCATCTCTATTTTCTGTCTCAGCACTCTTATTTTCAGCTGTCAACTCTGATGGAATCTCTTCCAGTGTGAGCAACCTCCTCATTTGTTCTTTCTCAGCCACCAGTTGATCTAGTTCTTCCTTGACTCCAGTAAACTTACACTTCCACTCAGCATCGATTCTTTTCAGCTCACTTTTCAATTCGCTGGCAACATTACTAAGTTGTCTTCTTATTCCAACTTTGTCTCTTAGGTGTTCTTCTAATCCCGAGTCCATGTTTTTTAGACTTAACTCATTTGACTCATTTAATGCCTCATCATCACTCAAATTTTTCAACTCCACTTCTTGTGAAATATCATCTCCTTCTGAACTCTGAACGCGAAAGGAATTAATTCCACTGTCAGATTCTTTTGCAGCATGTCCAATGTCATCAATCTCCAGTTCAGATTGCAAAAAATGTTCCTGATGCTCATTAGTGCCTAACTTGCTATCCAAACAACCATTCTCAGAACTAGCCATTAGGAGTGAGGCTCTAAGCTTTCCATTCTCTGCCACAAGATCCTCAACTTCTTTGTATTTTCCACGCAGCACTTCCTTTAGCTGAATAAGCTCGGAATTAGGCTGGGACAATGGTAAACCATCACTTCCAACACCAGATTCCTCAAAAACTGAACCACTTATGATTTCTAATGACTCTCCATTGCCAGAGACCTTTTTCCGATTTGAAATCTTTAAGTCCTCCTGGAGCTGAGTAACTAATGCTTTCAAATTTTTAGCCTCTTCCTCGCGCGCTTCCAGCTCTCGGTGGACTTGCATTTTATTCTCAGCCAGTGAGAGGGCTGCCTCTTCCTCCCGTTTGCGTTGAGATTCTAACTGCCTCTGTAACAGTGAAAATAAGCATCATTTAGACTTGGCTCATAAAACAATAATTTAGGAACTTGATCATTTACTACAATAATCAAGCAACAATAATGGGTTTACCTTAAGCTTTTGGTTCTCTTCAACCTCCAAAAGTAGAGCACTGTCAACCTTCTTTTTCTCAAGATTTAACAAGTGCAACTTCTCCGACTGCTCACTTAGACTCTGTTGGTATTGCAAAACTTGTTTTTCCAATTGGGTCAGCTTTTCTAGATTTTAAGCAAAACAATATGAAAGATTAACCACTTGTAAAGCATGACTAACTAAAAAAATCTACCTATGATTTTCAGTCAATAGAGAGTCTGTTAAATTATATATACAGGTAATAGAAAAACAACACAAAAAATCCAATGGAAACTGATATACAATAGGGTCTCAAAGTACGCGAGGGTTAGGTTCCTGGTACCCCAGCATAACTGCAAATTCGCATAAGTTGGGGTTCCCCTATAGACAACTGTTGTACATATAATAATAATAATAATTCTTTATTTCCAAAGACCATACAATTGTCAAAAATGTAGGTATAGGACACGTCAAAAAGATATACATAGAAAATAACATATTACATGATAAAAGACAGATAGAAATGTCAGGTACATAAAAAATTGAACAATGGTAGACTAATGATTATCCCTTGTCTGACAAAAATTCGGTGACATCGTAGTAACATCTTAGTAATAATAATTTTTTAAATTCTTTATTAAATTTCTCAAGTGAGGGAATGTTCTTTAATGACTTAGGTAAGACATTATAGATTTTGGTCCCCATAGCAGTGGGGCTTCTATGGGCAATGCGCCTCTTATTGCAACAGACATGAATGTTTAATTGGTTTCTAGTAAAGTGGCTGTGTAGATCACTATTTGCACTAAATAATTTTAAGTTTTTCTTTATAAATGTAGCTAAATTATATATATGTATATATATATATATATATATATATATATATATATATACACACACACACACACAAGGGATATAGAGTAAATTTAATTTTTTAAATAAAGGTTTGCAGGGAGCTCTAGGTGATGCACCAAGCATACATCTTATTACCTACTTTTGGATGAGAAATATTTTGTGCAACATTGCTGGGGATGAACCCCAGAAAATAATACTGCATGTAGCTCTAGACAAGAAATTTCCATAATAAATGGATTTTAATACATGTACAGAAACTGTATCTTTAATGAACCTTATACTGTAGAGGGACGAATGTAATTTTGGACTTAAATTAGAAACGTGTGTCGACCAGTTTCCTGACTGGTCAATATAAAGGCCTAAGAACTTGGTATTTGTAATTGGAGTAATAACATTGTTATTAATTGAAAGTTTAAAAGTTTCTAGTTCAGGTATATGGTTAAAAAAATCATATGGGTTTTAATACAATTTAATAATATTTTATTTCTAACGCACCAATCCCAGGTATTATTTAAAATATTTTGGCTTTTTTCTTTAAGTAATTGAACATTTTTTGCTGAAACAAGAAAACTAGTATCATCTGCAAATATGACAGTTTCTACATTTGGGATTTTAGTAATTAATGGTAAATCGTTTATGTAGATTAGAAAAAGAATAGGTCCTAATGATGATCCCTGTGGAACGCCTATTGTTGTATTACTCAAAATGGATGAAAAACTCGTATTATTCAACTTTAGTGTTACTTGTTGTGAACGCTTTAGAAGATAAGAGGTTAATCAGTCAAGGGCTATAACCCAAATTCCTATTTGTTTGCATTTGCGTAGAAGAATGGGATGATCAACCATATCGAAAGCATGGCTGAAATCTAGTAACAATGCTAAAGTTAAATTATTACTATTTAGGGAGTTGGAAATAAATCTTAATGCAGTAAATAAGGCAGATTCGGTAGATCTCCCTTTCCTAAAACCCCATTGAGAAGTAGAAAGGATATTATATTTATTTATGTATGGTAACAACCGATTATAAAAAATGAGTTCAAACAATTTTGAAAACTGAGGTAAAAGGGAGATAGGTCTATAATTATTCACATCCTTTATGTCACCCTTATTTAAAAAAACTGGTATAACTTTACTAGATTTTAGGGAATTTGGGAATATGCCCAAACAAAGAGATTCATTTATTAAGTACAGGAGGGGTTTGATTATTGAATCTTTACATTCAGATAGTAGATTCCCTGGTATATTGTCAATTCCTGGGGCAGGGCTATTACTAAGTTTTTTAAGGAGAATATTAACTCCTTTTCATCACATGGGTAGAGATATAGTGAATTTGCTGGACCATAGTTTGATGATGGTGTTAGAGAATGGTTTAATGTTGAAGAATTAACAGGATTAGGGAGTTTTTGGAAGGCTTCAGCAATTTTATTACAAATTGTTTTACTATCTGTAATTAATTGCCATTGTCATCATGGAACTGAGGGACTTGACTTGGAGATGTTTTACCTAATTCGTTGTTTATTATGCACCAAGTTTCCTTAGTTTTATTTGTAGCATTTATTAATCTATGATCATTGCATGTTTTCTTGGCTGCTTTAATTTGTGCAATATATATTTTTTTAGTGTGTAAAAAGTGTGAATGAGAAATGGGGGTTCTATATAATTTAAAAGAATGAGCCAGTTCTTTTACTACCCTTGATAATGCAATAATCTCATTCGTTAGCCATGACTTTTTTCCTGATTTACCATTACCTTTCAATTTGTCTATTGTTGGAATTGCAAGTTCGAATAAATAACAAAATTTTAAGTAGAAACAATCAAAACTTACATCAAAAGTATTAGCAGAAAAAACATCATCCCATTTTTCATCCAATAGTAAAGTTTTTAAACGATCAATGTTGGATGAAGAAAACACTTTAGTTTTATTGGTAAAATTGCTTTGTTTACTAACAGTAAGATAAAATGTGGCTTCAATAATTAAATGGTCAGATATTCCCATATCATATACATCAGATGAAGTAAACAGTTGATCATAGTTTGTTGCTCTATTATCAATTGACGTTTTGGATATAGATGTGACACGAGTAGGTTGTGATATTAAAAACTTCAAACCACATGACTCAAATAAACTAACTAATTGAGCACTTTGAGAAGAATCAGACATAAGATTACCATTAAAATCACCGGTGATTACCAAAGTATGGTTTTTGTTATAGAAGTAATACAATAGCTGATCAAATTTACCAAGAAAAGCATTGAAATTGCTCGATGGCGAGCGATAAAGCGAAACAATCACAAAATTGGTATATCCAATTAAACAAGTACATGCAGAACATTCAAAAAGTTTTTCCTCTGTTATAGGGACTCTTGTACAATTGATAACATAAGGTAATCCATTATTAGCGAAGATTGCCACTCCACCATTCTTGAAATTGCTACGAGAGAAAGAAGACACTAAGCGATAATTTTTTAAATTTAAGGCACTCAATTCATTATCCCCTAACCAATGTTCTGACAAACATAATATATCAGGTTTCAAATTATGGAGAGACACATATAATAAGTCCACTTTGTTTCTTAAACACTGAATGTTTAGGTGTAATATTTTGAACGTGATATTGTTTTTTTGAGGGTGCGACATAACCTGATGTCATTGAGACAAATTTTGTGACATATCTGTTAATTGATTGTCAGTGGCTTTTGGGCGAATGAAGGGATTCACAACTGTGCCAACTGGCCAAATCGTAGGATTTTTTAGTTTTTCAAAGTCATTATAAAAATGCCAACTTTAAATGCACCATAGACACTTTTTCCCTTCACTTTTTCACACGAAACACAGTTAATGTTCAGCACTTTTGTTATATGAATAAGGTAAAACTATGCGAATTATGGTTTATACCATGTATGCATGTATATTAACTTTATTTGTGTAAATTAAATGTACATAAATCTTAAATAAAGTATAAATTTTATAAAAAACTGTATGTACCTGAACACAATAGTTTTTTATAATAAAATCAATGTCAAAAAATCAGGGAGAGGAAGAAGGAAATAGAGGGAGGAACACAAATGGGGAATTCAACATCACAGCAGGTTCGGTGATAACTGCCAAAGCGGTTAACACCAGTAAGTAGGAATCAGGGGGTCAGTCGGGTATAAGCGGGGTCGCATACTCTGAGTTTGCATACTTTGAGACCCTACTGTATTGGTTTTTGAAATAATTTTTAATAAAGGAAAATACATACTCCTAACATATTGCTCATGTTTCCCAAAATTTTCATGTTTCATACATATACTGAGTGTACACATTTTATCAACAAATTATCACATTTAATTGCTGCAATAATTGAGGTACACAACATATAACTTTTACTGAAGTTACAGTCTTCTAATATCACAATGATTATATAAACTTAAGTCAACTTTTTAAGCAGTCAAGCAGTAGCAAAGAAATGCCATCTCTTGATATTTATCTTTCACAAATTCATAGCTCCATTATATCTTTCTTTTTATTTATTGAAAAAGAGGGTTTCTGTTGCTCCAAATACAATTAACCTGGCAGTGCTCATGTGGGGTTAATGTACAGGTCCACAACAAAAGCCCAACAGACAAAAGTCTCACCGATGAATGTCCCATCGAAAAAAGCTCCAAAACATGAAATCACAACAAAAGCAACTTCTCATTTTTGCAATGATATTTACTCCTATAAAAATTTTGAACGGGTTGCATTTTGAACTTACATAGTATAAACAATTGAAAGAGTAATGCTAACAATGGCTAGTATAAAAAATTAAATTGATAAATTCTACCATAAGTAGTAAATACTACTGAAGGGTTAATGATAACCACCAGAAATATAAACAAATGACAGGTAAGGTGTACCATCACTAGCATATACAATTGAGTGAGTAAATTGTACCACCAGTATTATAAATAATTGAACAGGTAATATAATACAGTTAGTATAAACAATTAAAATAAAACAATAAACAAAACCTTGCATTTTTATAAGAAGTTGCCTTGCCAACCAATGCCAATGTTAAACTTGGGATCCTATTACTGTCTCAATCTGCATATATGTAATATAATAGAAATATGAAGTATCTGGTTCCTTCGTTTTCTGTAACTTCATTTCACAATAAGGATATTATAGATATTAAATTAATGTAGATATTGGAGGAGGGGGTAAGGCAATGATAGAACAGCTATCAGAACTGCACAGCGCAGCTATGTGAAGAGAAATCGCCTACCCGGCGATCATCAGCGATATAGCGTCTGCCACGTCTGATACATGCTATATGGCTCACGTTCGGTGTGAGGCTACATCGGAAAATCTATTGTGGTGATTCAAAGACACATCGCGTAGAAAGCTTGCTCGCATGGCTTATTGTTAGCTTTTGGTGTGAGTTGTCCTTTAGGCGGTCGTATATACGAGTTTGGACGTGTGTGGATCTTATTTACTATATGAACGGGGGGGTCATAAGTCAGGGGTCAGCTGTATAACATTATCTGTATTATATAACCTTAGCGATCCTTTTCAGAATTTATATTGTAAAGCGAATACAAACAAATTATAATAATCCTTTGTAGCAATGAGTATAAATACAGTGTGATTACTTCCAAGTGAATTTGCATTAATGCAACTGTTCCTATGTTTCTTGAAGAGTTATTACTATTAACTATCATAATTTCCTGTAAAATATGACAGTGACAGGTATGCATGAATTAAGCATCAAGTTAAAATAAAATTGAAATAAAAAATGAAGTGAACCAACTTTTATATGCACTGAAAAGTAAACAAATATAAAAATCACATAATCACCTAAGTGCTCCAGAGAGTAAAAATAGTTTTGGGAGAATAGAAATTGTATGACAAAGAAATACAATACGCTGTACAATTCTTATACAGTAGACCCTCAACATTTGCGATTGTTCTGTTCCACGAACATCGCAAAAGCCTGAATTCACGAAATGCTACCTAATTTTCCCCATAAAATTATGTCATTTGCTTATGTTCTCCTCTTATCATACACAAAATTCAATGCCATCTCTTTGAACCTTCGTTATCATGGGAATGCTTTACAATGATTTTTCCCAAATGAAAGCTTCTACCAATCAAAATCAGTGTCATAATCTTTCTACCTGAGAAAAAACCAATACACAATGTAACCATCAGTCAGTGGAGACAGTCTGTTTGAGGAGGTCCTGTTGAGGAGCGTATTCATGCCTATAAAAGCAGTGATCTTCAAGTTGCAATACGGTGAGAGGGAGACAATAGGGCACTGTGGCGACAATTTTTCCATTAAGTAGCTACATATCTTTATCTTGAGTAATTATTAGTAGTACGTATTATAATATTTCATTTATTAGAAAAAATTGCAATAGGAAAGGGATGTCAAAAGAGAAGTTTGTTTAGGGTGCTGAAATGTCTAGCACCATCCCTGCCAACAAGGGACCTCGGGGAGTCGTTCGCGAGTAGTCGAAACCACGAATGTCAAAGGTCTACTGTATACCCAAAACTATTTTTAACTATGTAATAGTCTGTCATATGACGGGTCGAAATAATATATCAAAAATGGAAATTTCAAAATATTTCTCTTCAAGTGTTTCTAGATTATCATCCATTATCCTAACTACATCAGTACACCCAATCCCTGATTAAATGGAATTCTACCAACATGATTTTGGTTAAACATGGTTTTTAAAGTACGGCTCGTTTTCAATTAACACGACTGGTTGTTCGGTTTAACACGATTTCTCCACTTCTCTAAGATCGTGAAAAAGTTCTAGAAAGTAAAACAAGTTCAGACATGAAAATTTACAACTCCTAACCATACAAATCTCAAAAAAAAAAAAAAAAAAATTGAGGAAACAATTAAAATATCAAGTTTACGAAAAATATTTTTCATGCCAAGGACTTGATATCTCAAACACGTCTGGTGGTTTATGCATCTGACAACAATGACAGGGACTAAACAGACTAAATTCAGACACACACAAGCACTCAACTCAACGCACAGATCTCTAAATATTTTTTAAAAGATTCTAATTCTATATGTATACATTTCAAGAGATACACTCTCATTATCATCAGTAGTAGTAGTAGCTTAGCTCTTGAAATGAATACATATAGAATTAGAATCTTTTCCTCTTTTAAAAATTTTATAGAGATCTGTGCAATTGAGTTGAGTGCTTGTGTGCATGTCTGAATTTAGTCTGTTGTTTTCATAAGACGCATAATCCACCAGATGTGTTTGAGATATCAAGTCCCTGGCATGAAAAAGAATTTCCATGAACTTGATATAAGATAATAGTTTTCATTTTCCCAGAAATTAAGGCATCTATCCAGAATTTCTAAATTCCCTGGCAATCGGCTTGCGTCAAGTTTTTGAATTTCAAGTTTCATGGCTCCGATCGCCTTTTTTAAGCTATAATTATAATCATCATTAAGACAATAGCCCATATGATACACTAAAATTTATGTAAAAAGTAGGATATTTTTGTTTTAGGATTATGGTCTAATTATGCGTGCCTTTTAGAATGTATCTGGATAAAAAAATAAATTTAAAATTCCCATGTCAACATATGTATACGTCGTTGGCTGAAATCAATTATAATGCAGTCTAAGCATTAAATCAATGCTATTGAAGTATGGAAAATCAATTCCCATTGAAAGGTATTGGAGTCATTGCTATGGTAGTTAATATTTTTCATTGCTGAAGACAGAAAAAATTTCATAATTTTATGATTAAAATCGAATTTTGACACAAATTCAGCATGGATTTGAATTCTGTCTTCAAAGAAAAATAAACTTCATTCATTCTCCCACAGTACAGTGAATGTCTTGACTTTGTATATTAATATTAAATAATTTAAAAAAGCAACTTTATATAGCCCTGCACAGTTTTCAATGCTTTTCTTATGGGTGTTTAAAATTGGACATTCGTATCAAAAACACCCCTTAAATATAACATTTTCTGAAAAACCCTCCTGGATACAGCACAGTAGGGAGGGGGTGCAATACACCTCCTCCCCTCAAAGTGGTGATGTCATTTCGCTACATTTATTACAGTTCCAGCTTGATTAGTTGATTTCATTGTAAATAAAAATTGTAAGATCTTTTCTTCATTTCCAAACATTTGCATGAATTCTTCAAGAGTCAGCAGCATTTTTAAACACTGAATATATTAAATAATATGCAAGTCCAACAGAATATAAAAATTGCTATTCATTTGGATTAATGTGGAAATTTAACAATAAACCTCTCAAATAAGATGGTGATATTGTTTTTAGATAATCAGCACTATTAATATTTATTTGGGTTGTTTTGAAAATTTAACAATTAAACAAGCAAATATTAGCAATGATATTGTATGCTAAAATCACCACTTTGAGGATGGGAGGTTGTTGCACTTAAGCACGAGCAACAACCAACCAAAAGCAATTCACTTAGAAATGCTGTAATAAACTATAAAAATAAAATCCGTCTGTTTGTGTCTGTGGCATTCATAACTCTTCAGAAGATAAATGTAAGAGTTTCAAAATTTGGCAGCAGCTTCATGCTGATCATGAATGTTGCAGTGCCAAAAATAATTCGAATCAGCCGATGGGGGCCCAAGAGCTGAAAATGAAGAAAATCAGTCCCCGAGGTCGAAGGGTCATAGTGTAAGGGCCAGTAATTTCGTTTTAAAAAAATATATCTCAGTAACAAATTGACTGATGATGAAACACATTTCTGAGCCGTAAATAAAAGGTGTGAACGAGTTTTATTTTTTCTCAAGCATCAAGTGTTTAGAAGTTTATCCTTTTTTCATAGGATTCCAATAATATCATCAGACTTTCCATTTGAATTTAAGAGGCTTCAATCTTCAATTTGGCTGTTTTAAAATGAGCATCAATAAAGCTCAAGGACAATCACTTAAAATAGTTGGGCTTGATCTGTGAAACCCTTGCTTTGCACATGGGCTACTTTATGTAGGATGCTTAAGAGTAGTTGATAAAAGAAAATTATATATTTTAGCTCTTGAATGGTAGGAAAATTAATGTAGTGTATAACTGAGCCTTACATAATAGTTATCAAATAGGAATTTTATTTCATCAATGAAAATGTTTATATTTGTTAATTAAATGATTTACAATGCAAATGCTTTATGCATTTCAATTATGGTGTTTTAAATGATTTATTTTACAGAATAATTATTTTTTTCAAATAAAATATATTAAAAATAGTTATTATTACAAGAGAAAATTGTGGCCAAAGGCCACATAAGTGACTGGCACGTGGAGCAAGCAGGGGCAGAGCCCCTAGTGCTGTTATAAAGAGCTTTAATTGCCTACATTGTTTATACTACAATATACCTGTTCAATTGTTTATACTAGCATTATGTGTTCAATAGTTTATAATACTGGTGGTAGAATTTATACATTCAATTGTATATTTTTATTTATTTTATTTACTTAATAAGCTCACATACATCATTATTGCCAATTTAAAGTGAACATGGCAACAATAAAATGTAATTAGATACAAACAAGCAAAACAAAAAAAAACACCAATTAATACAAGTCATATAAAAATATTTATAGAAACGATATTATTTCATCTATTTACAAAAATATAAGTCAAGGCTGCTATTAAAAAAGAATTATAAGGTAGAGAGAAAGGATCAATATTTGGGGTAAGGAATTTAAAAGGTAGGGAAGCCAATAGAAGACGGAGCATTGGGCAAGAGAAATTTTAAATGTAGGAACATTAAGGAAGTAGATTGAGTAACCAGAAATTGAATAGGGTGACTAATTCAGGACTGTCAGTGATAGTTTATAGTATTATAAATAAGAGAGAGATCGGTTTTAATCAGTGTAACTTTAAGATGATTAAGGGAGAGGGTGGATAATATAGCATCAGTAGAGGTTTTGATTCGGACGATGGATCTTCAAATGAAAGCCTCCATGAAATAGAATATAAATGCTAAAATTATGTGCATTTAAATTTTCTTAATATGACATCACACAAGAAATAACTGTAAAATAAAATATGATGGTGGTTCAAATGAAAACAGCAAAAGTGAAAAGAAAATTTTTTTATTAAAACCTTTGACAAAATACTCATTTACTTTTCAACATAGTCCCCTCCTCTTGCAATGCATGTTTACCATCATGAAACCAACACATGGATTCTGTTGGAGAAGAACTTTTTTGGTTGCTTGCTCAGCCAATCATGCACCACATTTTTAAGATCGCAGTCAGAACAAAAGTGTTTCCCTCGTAATGCCTCTTTGAGTGTGCCAAAAAGATGAAAATCATTTGGAGTCAAGTCTGGGGAAGAAGGGGGAAGGGGTATCACTTCTAAATGCAGATCCTGAATGGTTTCCAGAGTCGCACGGGCACTATGAGGATGGGCAATGTCTTGTTGCAGACAAACTCCTTTTCGGATGAGTCCCCGACGTTTGGACAGGATTTCAGGCTTCAGTCCATTCTTAAGAAGATCACGGTAGGAATCACTATTGACAATTGTCCCTTTCTCCACATAACTCTCCAAAATTACTCCATTTTTGTCCCAAAATGCAGTCAACATCACTTTTCCTGCGGATGGTGTCTCTTTGAATTTTTTTGGCTTCGGTGAGCTTGGATGCCACCATTCTTCACTTGCTCGCTTACTCTCAGGCTGAAAGTGATTGTCCCATGTCTCATCCCAGGCCACTATGCAGTTCAAGAAATCTTCCCCTTCAGCCTCATACCGAGAGAGTAGCACAGCAGGCATCAACACATTGTTGCTTCAGGTCTTCAGTGAGTTACTGGGGCACCCACCTCGAACAAACTTTATTGAATCCAAGCTCTTTGTACAATATTGTGAACAGATCCAACGCTGATGCTCAATTTCTTGCTGATTTCTTTCACTTTAAATGTGATGGTTTTCGCGAATGAGCCTATCAACAGCAAAAATATTCTCCGGTGTGAATACGCGATCATCCTGGCCTGGCCGAGCAGCATCTTCCACGTCTTGTACACTATTTTTAAACTTTTCAACCTATTTATACACTCTCCTCTGTGATAAACAGTTATCTCGATACACATTAACCATCCTTCTGTATATTTCAAATGGTTTCACTCCTGCGTTCAAAAAATCGTATCACTGATCTCAATTCCAACTTTGTGCAATGTTCTATATGAGATGCCATACTTATATGACAAGGGGTACAAAATACCTCAAAATATCCCACCAAAATAATAATAACAATAAAAAAAATGATTAACAACAATAGCAAAAAAATAGCAATTACAATAATAATGGGATTTCATACTTTTTCCACTTTCTTTTCACTTTTGTTATTTTCATTTGAACTACCCTTGCATATTTCTGTTGTGATTAAAACATTCATTTGAATATTAGAACGAACTCTCTATGCTAATGAATTCCCAATTTTCGTGCTTAAATCTAAGAAATAATTAAAATATACATAGATGGACTTTTTATGAACATGAAAATATTCAGCATTTTTTTATCATTGATCCCACTTATTTCAAGACTTTGCAAACATAAACTTGCCGTTCTCCACCTTCAATTCGTTGAATTACTTCAAGTTTCAATGAAAGTGGCAATGTTTTTCTTTGTTTCTTTTCAGAAACATCATTAGCACATGTATTTTCATGCTTTTGATTCATTAAAAATAATATGAGGGTTCAAAAAATAGAAAATAATTCCTTTGACATACTAAGCATGCAACTAATACCACATCAGACAGAAGAATAAATGAGGTTTATGTTTGTTCCTCGCAGAGATTTCTTTTTTTGCTTATGAAGGAAGAGTGGTCAACTTGCCGAATGAACTAGCTGCACCTTCAGTGCTTCCATCCTAATATGTTTTCACGTACGACTATGTAATGTTTTTAAAAGTGAACTGATCTCAGAATGATCCTAATTAAAAATCTAATGTAGATTAGCTGCCATTGAAATATCACCAAAAACTAAATAAGATATTACATTTTTTGTTGATTAGATAGTTTGATGTTTAATTTAATGGTAAATTACCTTCAAATACTAATTAGGCATAATAAATGTTATGAGAAAGTTATGTGCATTTAATATACGACCAAAAGAATTTGTTAATTATTCAGCACTTAGCAAGGGCACTATAATGAAACTGCACTAACAATAAGTGAAGTGCACTATAACAAGGGATGATGTTAGATGAAATATTCCCAAAATATTTGGAGTGTGGAGTTGAAAATAAAATGGGCATGCGAACACGCATTCACCTCAACACAACAAGGTTAACAGGACATCACTTCTTAGATGAAAATCCTCCTTGTGGAAGGAGAAAAGAAGGATTAATAAAGTATGTTGTTTTCTCAATGAAGAGAATAAGAAAAGAGACATCCCAATGCTGTAGTAACTGCTCTTGGAATTCTTCCCTGTGTGTGGTACCATGCAATGAAAAGTACACCCATTATCTAACCTAAAAGAATTAAGTTATAAGTACAAAATCTTTTAAAAATTTAATATTGGCAGTCTAAAAAATTGTATATATTGAATCAACAGCATTAAATAATGCTCATAGCTGTCTTCATCATTGCTGCGAAAACCTCTGATTGAAATGTTAAATAATGCTTAATTTATTTTTAAGTTTTTCTCGTATATTTTCCGAGAAATAAATTAAAATAACACAAGTTGCTTTCTGTGGAATTTAAATCATGGAGATGGCCATTTTAAAATAACACTTAGGTTAAGCTTATGGTGATGCTGAAGAAACAAACAATTATATCGATGCACGCAAGTTTTGTGTTACCGAAGCAAATCTGCGGCAGTGCTAGGAATTGAAAGAAAAACTGAAATGCATCCAATCTATGCAGAAAGCATTTCTTGGGCCAGAAGACATATGCCACAAATATTTAGTAAAGCAGGTAGTGGTGTTTGTGGATGAAAAATGTAACAATGGGGTGCCAGTTACACAGGAGACACTATACAGTTGAAGGCCTTGGAAATAGTAACATCATTTAAGATATCACAACAACGTTTCAAAGCAAGTGTTGGTTGGATCACCAGGTTAATGAGGTGAAATGGATTAGGTTTTCGTCAGAGAACAAAATTGACACAAAGGCTTCCCACAGATTATACTAAAAATATAATTAAATATCAACATTATATTATTCGTTTACAACATCAGCATGACTACCTTTAGGTCAAATAGGGAATGCAGAAGAAACAACTGTATTTTTTGATATGTCTACTAACACCACAGTTGATATAAAAGGTGCAAAGTAGGTATTAGTGAAAACTACTGGGAACAAAATACTGAGTGTAACAGTAATGTTGTCCATATTAGCTGATGGAAGCAATTTGCCACTATTTGTAATATTTAAGAGGGAGAATCCACCTAAGGAAAAACTACCACATGGCATCATTTGTAAGTGTAAAGAGAAAGACTGGGTGACCAATGAATTAATAATCCAGTGGCTAAATGAAGTTTGATAAAAACGGCCAGGTGCTCTTTTAAGCCGGCGGAGATGGTTCACCATATGTGCACACCACTGCTGGCACGGCGTCTGTAGGATTCCGTTACTTTTAAAATTTAATTAAATAATGCGATTTGACAAAAATTAATTGATAACTTTCATACAGATTTAAGGACGTTTTCATTATGTGAATAAATTTTTTATTTTTTTAAAAAGAAAAGTAGTTTGATTTATTTTTTCTGCTCTTTCACTGTGAATGTGGTGTATCTTTGACGAGTTTTTTACGTTTATGTAGTTTCAAAATGTTGTTGATGGTCGAATATTGGTATCCGTGTAATTTTGCTACTTGCTTGATGTGGTTTAATCCATTGACATACCGTATTTATCCCAATCCAAGACAACCCCATATCTAAGATGATCCCCCCTTCTAGCAGACCGTCAAAATGAAAAAAGATTTCATGATTTAATTATATATATTCCTGCAAAAATTAAAAAAGTTACAAAACTAACAAAAATTTTTTCCCAAATTTTAGCTTGTAAAAATCAGGGGTTGTCTTAAATTAGAGTAAGAAGTCATATACCATCAATTGATTGCACATCAATTCATGGTGTTTCAATTTGTGGCACATCAATTCATCACACGACAAACTCATTGCGCCTCAATTCATCGCTAGACAAATTCGTCGTCACGTGACAATATGTTGGTTGAGAGTCACCTTCTGCTATATACCATCAAATGTCTCGTGTATTTCGCAAAGAGTGATTCATTCTGGTCTTATCTAAATATAAAGAAAAATTTTTTTTGGAAAAGTTTTCCCCCTGCCATTCACCAGTCATAGTGTCTTGGTCTTCCAATCCTTAGATTCGGGGTCATCTTGGATGCGGGTAAATACAGTAGTTATGTGTCCTTTGAATGCACCTAGTACAAGCATCCCTCTTTTTTAATAGTGCTCCTGGCCTTCTATTCCAGACGATATGTAACATATCTTTTGACATCCATCCATTTTCAAGACATCTAACTGCTATTATTCCAATAGTCACTTATTCTTTGGGCACTGTTTTTTGTTTTAGGATAACATATGGAGGTAATTTTGCTCAATCTGCTAAACAGCCACCATTACTTGAACTCACATTTTATCGTTACCTGTCATCATTATCACAGATTTTGCACCTTTTTCATTTACAGTACAATTAGATGGCATATCAAACAAAACTGGAGTTTCATAAGCATTGTTTATTTGACTCAAAAGGTAACTGTTGGTTTTGTTAAGTTAAATTACATGTTTTTGATAGGCAAGAAGTTTCTTACTGAAGTCTGCCGGTAATTTTTGGCACTGAAGTTCTTCGGCGTAAGGAACAACCATTTCGTAGTCATTACTGGCCATTACTGCCATGGGATTTTTAGTCAACATAACAATTTATTGTGGTTTGAGTTTAATCGTTTCATGTGAAATGGATTCTGCACTGTCTTGGAGAATACACAAACTCAACTACTTGTTTTTCTACAGCATGAAAGCAACCGCATTTTGGGCTACTGAATGATTCCTGAGTAAATTAAGCACTTCCCTGTTTTAAGAGTTTCTATCTATGCACCTTTGCTTCAGTGACATTGAATTTTCTACTGGCTTCAGAGTTTAGTTTTTTCTGCATACTTGATCACTATCAGTTTAAAATTGACATCATAACTATGCCTAATTCCTTTTGATATCTTTCCCTTTGTTGTTGTACCTCTTATCTCTACATGATCAGCCATTTTGAAGTTGAGAGTGGAGTATTTAAAAGGAATATAAGACAAAATTACAATTAGAGAATTTATGGCTTAAAATTGTTGGATGAGGGAACCCTAAGAATTACACCATCATTTGTTTTTACATCTACAAAATGCTATAAGCCAACAAAGAAGGGAAATGTAGTTCACTTTTGGGAATCATTCGCTAACTAATTATTCAATGAACATCATTCAAATACAAAATTCAATAGTTCTCTAGTTCTTTAAAGAACAAGCCATCTGTATGTATTCGGTGTATATTTTGAACACGTATTCAGCATAGCTGTAGTTCGATCATCAATGGAAAGAGGTTTTTACAAATTTTCCTTTGAGAAAAAAACAATTTTAAAATGTATTACAATAAATAATAGTGTTAATTAACCCCGCAACATTGTCATACGTGCAGGGCACCGACCCTATAAATGTCACATGCCGTCGTCATGCATGCACTGCACCGACCATGTACATTCCACTTAATTTTACTTTTGCCAGATCAAATATTACAGCATGTTTTTTATTTATATATTCTAACAGAGAAAGGTTTGGCATTTATTTTGTTAAATTTTGAATTTTTAATGCTTTATTTTCAAAGATATTGCATTATTATTTCAGTACATTTTTTTGCTGCTGTATGAAATTTTGAATTTTTAGCCTTCCAAATCTCTCAAACCTATGATGAGATGAACTTCATTTCAACTCGAAAGGACCATCTATAAGTGATTTGGAAGTGTGGGCGAGATTTATGAGGATTTCACGTCACTTTTGTTTACCTCAGCAGAATCTCTTGGCCATGCATTCTCTATTCACGAACTTTTTTTAGAGCAAGGCAGTGAGACAATGTGGGTCTTCCAAACAGCTTCACTTATCTCCGAAGGATAAGGACCAGCACAATCCATTATAGAAAAGGATGAGCAAGAAAGTTAAAAGCCTACGTGGAAATATGCCGATAGACCCCATGAGCGTTTTTACGCTGAACATTTCTTGCATCTCTACAGATAGACCGAAAGAAGTCATTGCCCTGAAGTGTTTTTTGTTTTTTTTAATTTTCTGTGATTTGTCTGCAATTGTGTATTACGTTTGTGCATTTTAAATTGTATATTATGTGTTTTTTTAGTTGTGTATTACGCATGTTTATCTGCTCTGTGATGTCTCTCTCTGAAGAAGTTAGTCTGGGGGAAGCATTTACGCTGTACAGAGGCAGTTGATTTTTTTCTGTGATTACTTTTGTTTAATTTCTAAGAGGTTAACAGAGTCTAAGTTATCATGGCATCAACCAGCAGAAAAAGGCAAGCAATACCTGGTGATAAAAACGAGATGGAATACTTACTTGAAAGTGATTCTGAAGAAAGTGTCAAGTCAGACAGTGATAGTAGGAATCATATTGAAGATTGTGCTCAAATTACTAAGGTAAAAACCTATATTTTTGCCATTTTTTTGAGTGGGCAAATACGAAACCTCATCTAACTCCTGTACCTGCACACTTCTAGCATCTTTGTTTATCCTTATTTAAATGTTTTGACAATAAACTTACGAGGAAGATGTAGAAATCTACGATAAAGCAGTATACATGAAGTAATCCGTAAACATGGACTAAAAATGTGCAATATAGCGCTTCTGTGAATGCTTAAATGCTGTGAATGTGAATGCTTAAAATACTTCATCAACCCGTTTCACCCAAAAGAAATACATAAAAATGTAAAAAACTATAGTATAAATACTCATAGTTTTATGAAAATTCTCAAAAATTTCAGATAAACCTAATAAATAGGTAAAAAGTTATGCATTTATTTATAAGTTTACTCCGGATTAACTAATTCATTTAAATCTCCTCTGACCTCCAGGATGGCTTTGATTTAAATGCCCTCCGTGCTTGAGGGGTTAAAATCCGGACTTAGTTTGCAATGAAACATTTCAGTAGATACAATTATTTTATCTTATATTTCATTTGCTTAAAAAAGCATTGATTAAATGCATAACCCTGCTTAGTACTCGAATTTATGCTGAAATTTGGGAAAAACCTCGTCTTGGATTTCGGTAAATATGATAATTTGTTATGTTCAGTAGAATGTTTAAAAGTCTGTTTCCCTTTCCGCCTAACGTCCTTTATTGCTACCTTTCACTACAATGTCTTTCCAACCAATCACTCCCGACTTAGATTTCGTTGGTGCATTTACTTTCACCCTTTCTCCTTAAAGGCCATTCTTGATATATATGCCCGTTCTTGTAAGTTCTTTGATTTTTCCTTCAGATGACACTGAAGAGGGTCACTTTGTGATTGGAATATGTATTTCTCTATTAGAACTCTGTGTGTGTCTGTGAGTGTATTTGGCTGGATCCATGGAGAGGCTTCAACTACCATAAACCCACAAGTGTTCATTGTGTGATTGGTATAGTCCCTGCCCTGGAGTAACATCCTGCAAACTAGCGTGTGAAGAGAGATGAATATTGGTCACTAGTGAGGACTGATTTCCTGCAAACCTAAGTGTTTTGTGTGCCGCAAAAATCCACAAAACTTTATGTGAGGTGTGCATGGTATGTGACTGTTGTGTTCTTGGAGAGGAGTTATGTCGTGTAAACCTACATGTGTGTTGAGTGTGTGCATGTGGGAGTGTTCTTTTTAATTTTTACAGCAATTAGAGTCCCTCTTTCAATATTATTATATTACCAGTGTTCAACTCTTTTTAAAATTTACCTAGTCACTCCTGTATTACTTCTGTTCCACATGGCCATGAATATGAGAAAATACCCACTCTCTGCTTTAACCCTTTAATGCTCACATTTCCTGAGGATACTTTGGTGGCTAAATATTTAGTCACTTTATATTAGGTAGAATATTGAATATTTATTGAATATTGAACATTTTGAGGCTAAATATTTAGCCACCTATACATATTTTTTAAAACTATGTAACGAATTGGTCAAAAACTGCTTCTGTGAAATAATTTAAACATTATAAACGACTCTTATATGAAACATTCAGTTTAGCTGAAAAAGTATATGAGCACTCGGAGATAAATGTGGTGGCTAAACATTTAGCCACCAAGCATTAAAGGGTTAAGTGTCAATGCTCTTAAGTGACTGTAGGTAAGAATAACAAAACAGTCTAGAACTGGGCAAGTCCAATTGGGGAATAGGAACAAATAATTCTGATTAATCAAAAGATAAACACTTATCATTTTTACTCTGGTACTTTTTACTCATATGTGTCCTCCTGGGTTAATGCAGAGATTCACCTAAAAAACCACAACATCATGCACATTAAGCTATTTATTTTTACTTCTCTAATAATACAGTTTATACTATATATTGTATAAAGATATCATGTGGCCTTCATACATTACTAATTTTATATGCCTGATATAGACAAGAAATATGTGTTGAAGGAAAGAATACCTTTACTTAGGGGAATCAAATAAAAATTATGCAATCATCTGCCTAAAACAGGAGGAAGCTACAACATTCAAGAAGTGACCTTCCTGTGGGTGTTTAACACACACAAAAATATGGGGAGTAAATATGATTGAAGAAGAAAAACCCCAAGGATAAGCAGACTTTAGGTGCTCTTTGTTAAAATCCTTCCGAGACATATTTTAGGTCAAGCGAAAAAACAGATATTGTGAGAGCAATACTAAACTCTTTTTATTCTTGAGTTAGTCGAGTATCTGCTGTAAGTTATATTAAGAGGACACCAGATGTGTTGGCTCTTTTTACGTGGTTGAATTTCATGGAAGAAAATGCATACATTCCTTCATACTATTAACTAAGGTTACTATGTATTACTTTAGAAAATATATTCTCGATTTTTCCATTAAATATTTAAAACATAAACTTAATTTAAGTTTTAAATTTAATGATATCCAGTTGGAATGTATGCTTTGAAGAATACCATATTTTCTGGCCAATAAGATAGGATGCAATGAGATTCAAAGATAAATTTTTCAGAAAAATGTTTAATGCATAAATTTACACTTAGACTGCAAAACAAAAGCAGCTATAGCACACTAAAATCACCAGCTAAAGTGAAGTTTATTTATCGTAAATCCTGACGTAGTACCTAAAGTTACATGAAGCAACAAATTACTAATATCCCTTACTTAACATACTACGTGTTCCTGAAAAACACAACATTAAACGAAAATGTTAATCAAGAGAATTTTCTTAAGTAAAAACTGAAATAGGAGGGACCTTTGATCTTGAATCTATAAAACAAAAAAATTAGAAATACTACATGTATTAAGAAAAATAATAATACAATGATAATTTAAACTCGCTAAATACAGGTAAGCTGATGGTACGAGATGACAAGGTGTGTCAGGGAGAACAGATTCTGTGAAAGCTTGATGGGGTTCAATGAAAGAACGGGAGAGTAGGGCCTGTTGGTTAGGGTTCACGAAGAAATTATTTTCAATGTGTGTTCTGTGGCTTCTGAAAATCTCTGATATAGGCTTTAGACTGCTTTTGTAATACATTTAGCAAACATGGTCTTGACCAATAACTAAACCCCCATGCATAAGCTAAATTAAAGTCTACAATTAGAAGGTGATTATGCCCCACTGCAGTGGTTTTCAAACTAGGTGATGTGCACCAAAGTGCTGAATGAAAAATAAAAAATGGTATGCAGGAAATTTAAGAGAATGTATTTATTCTATTCTTATCTATACTATATTATAAAAAATTAACTGCCAAGCTTCACATTTTTTTCCCTATGAAGTAAGGTAATGTTAAATTGCAAATAAAAAGTATGCTACACCCATATTTACTCACATGCAACTCCATACAACATCAATTTCAAATTAACCCTAATCATCCATGCTTACATTTAAAGTTACATCAAATGTAGGCACTCATGGCCATGCATACATTTAAATCTATGCAGGGTGCTGAGTCTGCTTATATGAATTCATTGGCCCATGATATCGTCCAGATTCTGTGGAATGATGTGATGTTCTGAGATATGATGATTTATAAAAACGTAAACATATACCATATTAACCCGAAAGGAAGATGATTTCGAATTTAAGACGACCACAATAAAAAAATGGGCTATTCAGGAAAACACTTTGTAATACCAATTTTTAGATTAACATATGTTGATATAGCAAAAACGATCTAACTAGGCAGTGTGCAGTAGGCACATTTATGGTAGGACAAGTTCATCCTCGAGGCGGGACCACCTATAGGCGAGGTGATGTTTAGGTGTGGGCATTTGATGCGCAAACTTGAACTCGTGAGAACCAAAATTATGTTACTGCGCATACGCTCTGATGTTAGCTCTCCCTTAAAGTTCCTCATTCCTATTCCTTCCCTTCCTCTCTCATGCATCTCTGACTGCCACCTTATAGCTCGCTAGCTATAACTTTGTGCCATCCGCTAACACTGCCAGCATTACAGTAATGCACATTTTTTCATTCTCTCAAGTTTTTATAATGACGTTTTTGCATCTTTTTTGTTAACTGTGTATTTAGATGGCATGTCGAAATTAATAGGTGTCTCGTCTGCATTACTCATTTGGCTCAGAAAGTGATCGTTTAGTTTCCATAATGCAGTTACATGCATCTGGAGAGCAATAAGTTCATTTGTATAGTCAGAAGGTGAAACATTGGCAAAGAGAAGTTCTTCATCGCATGCAGAAACCATTACGATGCATCATCCATGTGCACCAACCTTGAATTCTTGCCTTGGGATATTTGGTGATCTTGATAATTCATTATCTTTAAGTTTAATGTCACTGGTTTTTTTCATCCATTATTAGAGTACACACAAATTTTACAGTTTCTTCTTCTAATTCGTAAAATTCGTGCCTTGGCTAACAAAAGCGTATAAGTGCTACTGCTATAGGTCGACCGGACTCAAAAGAACCTGCGCCGTAGCTTACCCCTCCAGTTGGCGCAGCCCCTCTTTTTTCCCCTTTCCACACTACAGCGGCAGCTTCAGTCAGTTTCAGCGCGCATATTTGAACGTTTCGATCTCCCCGGTATCTTCCTCTTTGAAGTTTTTGTTGATTGTTGATAGTATTTGTTATTTTTATTGTTGCTATTGTTATTCTGCATTTCATTGTTTCTTTAGTTTTTCTTTATTTGTTATTTTTGTGGTTGTTGTTGTTTTTGAATGAAATGGCATCTTCATTAAGAAGTACACCCATTTCCGGGAGACCATTGATAGGACAAGCACGGGAGATTGTGAACAAAGTGGCTACTTTCTTACAGGAAAGCAAATATATCGGTCTCAAATACAACGTAGTGGAGAGCACAAGTACGGCTACTGGAGTCTCTAGTTCCATGAATTTACTTGTGAATTTTCCTCACGTATTTTCATTTGATCCCTTCAGCTGAGGCTTCCTTTTATTCTCATATAAAAGAGATTCAGTCCCTTCAACTGAGCCACCTTATAATCTTAAAAAAGTACCGATTCTGAAAGGTTCTAAATATGAGAACATTCACGCACAGCATAATGTAACCTCTCCCTAATGGCAAATATTTTTCACTATTTTAACTCATCATGGCTCCTGTGCCTACACTTTACACCTGGATTTCTTTCGTTTATTTGTTTATGGCCCCTCCTTTTCAATAGCTAGAATGGCACATGTTTTCAGCCTTTTAGAATTCGCAGTTTATTGGTTTTTCTTTTTGGCTTCAGAGGACATCTGGGACGCAGCATCGGAACATGTTTTGGAAAGTCTTTTTCATTTTATACATATTTCTCCTGGTAATGGTGAATGAATTCTTTATTAATTGTGGCATTAATTTTATTACTAATGTAATTAAAAAATACTTAACCGATATTTTATGAAATAATATCTGCGTATGAAATATTAAACAGAAAATTCATCGATTATCCCGCGTGAGAATTTCGTCAGGCGTGAGCATCCGTAAGGTGTGAAGTTATCCGAAGCCGAAAGAGTGGGGGTACCCAGTGAGCTCCCGGCATCCTCCTTTGCTCCGCCAACTTTTGCTAGAAGGGTCTTTTGAGTACGGTCGACCTATACCATCTCTTGCCCCCGAAGGTACTTCACCTACTCTCTCAAGGCCCTTGAAGGTACTTCCCCTACTCTCTCCTGCCTTTTGAGACCCTAATCATAAAACTCAGGTGCACAAAACATGATTGCTAGGGATGTGAAAAGAATGACGTAAAATGAATGAAATGGTTTTTTCGATAGAAATAACGTAAAAGTGAATCAAGATTTTGAAAATGCAGTGTGACTACTACAAAAATTATTTTTATTACTTTTTGTGTATTATTGTATGAATGTTGTTTCGATATTGCATCTTATAATATTTCAATCCCAGATTTCATCATCAATGTAATATAAAATCGAAATAATTATGAAAAAATTAAATCTTATTTGTAATGCGTGATTGCAAAGCTCGCAGGATAAGCCCTTAAAAATGATGTGCAGACACCTCCCATGCATTGGAAATAACAAAAAATCACTTTTTCAACATTAAAGAATCCTTATTTGTCAATTTAAGACAAAAAATCAAAAAAGTATTTTTATCAAATTGTACGCCTGTGGGGATGGACAGCTAAAACGGCTTATGTCGTGAACGTGTTATATGATTTCCATGTTGAGTTAGCACCTTCGCACATTTGCCTCATCACATTATATTTCCTCCCAGCTCCACAATTGTTAGTTTCTTTGGTATAATGCACCACCATTATCTTAAAATTTCTATCTGCATTCCCTTTTACAGAGGTTCCTTTCTTCTCTATCCTATGTCATTTCAGTCCTATGATTTAGTGTAACTTTTTAAAACTGCTAAAAATAATAATTAGTCCTTACTTTACACTAAAACTTAGCAAATTTTATACCAATCGTGTACTCTCGTAGAGAGAGAGCTTATATACTCTTCAAACTGCAGGTGTACTTGTCGTCTGCCACTGGCGCATCAAATGAAAAGTAAAAAATATGCTTAAATTGTAACAAGACATGCGTAAAATGTAGGCAATCTTAGTGTATCTATTTTCAGTGCCGTATGTATAATATTCCCTAACCAGCCGATTACAAGTTCTGACGTAGGTTTGTCAACACTCCCCTTTCACCTGTACCTACAAGGTGGAAAGCAACTAGTTTGAATATAGTGAACTTCAAGAATATGATTATATGAATTAAGCTAATAGTGGTGTATTATGCCAAAGAAACTAACGATTGTGAGGCTGGGAGGAAATATAATGTGATGGAGGCAAATGTATGAAGGTGGAAGCAAACAAAACAGAAACGTTGAGGTTCTAATTCAACACAGAAATCGTTTGGTAAATCCAAATGATGTCAATATCATGAATTAGAAGGAGAAATTGTAAAATTTGTGTGTACTCAAAGAATGGACAGAAAACCATGTCATGGGAAATGACTAAATTGAAAGCTAATGAATTATCACAATCACCAAATATCCCACAGCAAGAATTCAAGGTTGGTACATATGGATGCATCGTAATAGTTTTTGCCTGCGACGAAGAACTTCTCTTTGCCAATATTTTACCTTCTGACTACATAGATGAACTCAGTGCTTTCCAGAAGCATGTAATTGCGTTATGGAAAATTAACAATTACTTTCTGAGCAAAATGGGTAATGCAGATGAGACACCAGTTTATTTCAAAATGACATCCAATTACACAGTTAACGAAAAAGGCACAAGAAACGTAATTATAAAAACTTCAGGGAAGGAAAAAAGTGCATTACTGTAATGCTGGCAAATGGCAAAAAGTTACTACCATATGGTATTTTGAAGGTTGGTATAAAGTTTTTCCTGAATAGATCCTGATTTTTATCGAGGCCATCTTAAATTCGAAGTTGTCTTCTTTTTGGGTTAATATGATAATTATTTCTATTATTTTCCTCCAATTGATAGACTACTGAAAAGTATCAGCTTCTTGGGATTATCCTATTATTTCAATATTAGCCTAATTGCTTGTCAAATATGATGGAATGCATGAATTATGGATTATATCAAAATAAAGATTACATTTACAAAAAATAAATGAAACCACCCTATATTGGGTATATAAAATCTGTGTGGAAAAGAAATATTAGTGATGATTTATACGTTAAAGATTATGTCACACAACTTTTATATGGCCAAACATCCTTTTACTTTCTGGAGAATATATGTATACTTATTTTTTACATTTTAGTGCATATAAAGGGTTGTTTCATTATTTTCAATCGTATTTTTGTTTTTAGGAGCATTCATTTTTCTACTCTGATTTTTCATTGTACGTGTTTTTTATTTATGAAATCAATTTTTCAACCAAAATTTATTACAATAATTGTGCCAAAATTAAAAAGTATACAGTGAAAAACACTACCAAACCAAACTTAATCCTATTAATGTTATAAATTTTGAATGGAATACTAATTTCATATACAAACAACAACAAATACAAAAAACATTTAGAGTATTGGCTTTTGTTCTGTATCTATCATTAATGAAAAAATATATTGTTATCAATTCAATTTCAGAAACATTTTATATCATACCTTAGTCACAATTTGTTTGGATTTGTTTTTTCCCACCTTTTTTAAATTTACAATCACATATTTTAATAAATTTTGATTGGAAAACAAATTTCATTTGTAAACAACAAAAATATTACCAAAAATACACAGATTAAAGAAGTGAAGCTCCACCAAAATTGATTCAGCTTTTGCAGAAAATCTACTCAAAATCTTTTTAAAATTCTGCAAATTAAATCTCTACATCTGACTTAAAAACACTTATAAGCACAATGACAATGAATAATGGGGTATTTATTTATTTTGTAATCTTTGTATTGTTTATCATTACCAAGGTATTGTTAAACTTCAAAATATTGTGAATATGTGAACAGATGCAATGCGAATTAATAATCCCAGTTTATCACAATTAGATGAAACCAGCAACAATGTAAATCACCTTGACAATGAAAGATTTTTGCATAAAAATACGTCAATTATTTATGATGAAAACTGATTTGTGGACATACTCGACATGTACTCAAAAATTGATGCCAGGAAAACGAAATTTTGTTTTTTATTAGGCATTCTTTGGTCCTGAACTCCTATGATGATTCTAAGTAATTTTAAAATGCTAACAAAGAAAGGCTTGCATGCTACATTTCAGCTCTTTCCATGTTATTCAAATGGCGAAAAGATAGCCTCCTGTATAAGACCCCATGACTTCAATGTAGACAGTGAGCAGCCTAAAATTTAAAAGTAGCAATGTCCAGTAATTACCGAGTTTGATCGTAAAAGAATGAAAAGTTTTCGAGTTATAAGCAGTTTTCTCATTCTCCTATTTAACTCCATATAGCATTGGCACAAAAATACAGAAGTAGTCAACTATTATTATTAATGCTCATCAGAAAATACATTTGAACCATTAGCATCAAGAAAGTAATTTTGTTGTTCAACCAACCTTCTTGAAGCAATTACCACTGTTTGGTAACAATTGGCAACCTAACTTTCCATATGTTGATTTGACAACTGGAGTAATTTGAGTACCTTCTATCAATAATATGCAAGTAAGTTTTTGCTGAATTTTTTTAAGTGTTGCATTGGGCAGAAAACATGGTACAATAAAACCTCATTATTTCGAAGTTCAACAGACCACAAAAATACAACTTCAAATTATCCGGGTTCGAAATAAACGAACTAAAAAAAAATCAAAATTTCTTACGATCCGCTACTTGGACAGTAAAATCGCAATATAGTCTTATCTATCCGTTCTGCTACAAACCATATTGACATTACAAGCTCGTACACACGGCGAATTCATGAACAAAGCTGAAGTGACCACTTAATTCATGATTCATGAACACCAACACATGTGAAAAATAGGATCGAGTGAGCAAACCACCACGTTTTGGAAGAAAAGACTTTCAACCACGCGTACTCAGCCAAAAGATTACGAAAATGCATGCTAAAAAGATTGGAAAACGCTTGTGTGAAATATTGTATAGATAATAGATACAAACCATCACATAATAATTCTCTCCAATTTCGTTCAAACTTTCCATGGTATGGTCAATAATAATTAATTAATTCTTTATTAGCTCTAGGCAATTTCTTAAATTGCAATGTAATTTTATTTCCATTCATACTACACAGCTGTAACAAAATATACATGCTCTCAAAATAACGTGGTCGTATTTGTTATGACAGGTGATGATTTTACAATTATGTACTTACGAATTCTTTTCTGCAATGCGTACTACACACTCTCCCTTTGGGACTGCTGGCGAGGGGATTTAAATCCATGAATTGCATCATACAGGCAGGAGGGAGGGGTAGGAGTCAAGCTTAGCGTAGCATGCCAAGTTTTAGCAAAGGGAAAACTAAAAAGGCAAACATAAGTGTGATGTATTTAATGGACGATCTCTATTGTAATAAAACCCTCAGTGTCGTCCTGCGTACTGGGCACACAGGATGAAAACTTCCTATGTGGTGGTAATGGGTACACCGTGGAGATTGCTAGATATCTTTATTTTTTTACACAATAAATTTTCTTTAATCTGAAAAACCTTGATATATTTCAAAACAGTAACCTTGGACCTTCCTAGTGTGCTTAATTCGGCAATTTTTACTGTTTTCCTTTTACCTATATTATACGTCAAATTTTGTGATTGAATTTTCGCATAGTTATGCGAATTGTGGATTCTAAAACCCTCTATTCAATGTTGAGACTAACCGAACCTCTGCACGATAGCTACTGTGTGGTGTAAGGGGATGCAGTCACTGTTTATTTGCTTTGTGATGTCTCTCACTCTTGAGATGAATATTTTTTCCTTTTGCATCAACACTTGAGAGCTATATGGAAAGGGAGGAGAAATAGTATTCGGATCTGTGCTAGTGCTTGGTTCAACATTTCTTGAGAACAATATAATTAGAGTGAGAGAGAGAAACACTTATCTGACATCAATGCACAAACAAGCCCATTCAAAGATATTTATGAAAGCATTATCAGAGCGCATGGGAAGCGCATGGATCGCACAAAAAATATTTTTTTGCTGCTCTGAGGGTAACATTTATGCTATATGGAGGCAGTTATTGTTCATTATTTTCCATTGTTACTTTTGTTTAATTTAAGAGATTAAAAGAGTCGAACTAATCATGGCATCAACTGATAGAAAAATGCAAGCAATACCCGGTGATGAAAAGTAGACTGAAATCTTACTTGAAAGCGATTCAGAAGAAAGTGTCAGTTCTGAGAGCGATAGTGAGAATAACACTGAAGATCGTGCCCAAATTACCAAGGTAAAAATTTATATTTTTTGGCATTTTTTTTTGTTGAGTGGGCAAATATGAAACCTAATCTCTCCTGTCCCTGCACACTTCAAGCATCTTTGTTTATCCTTATTTGAAGTTTTTTTCCAAAAAGTTATGGGTAAGAGGTAGAGATCTACGATAAATCAGTATATGTGAAGTAATCCGAGAACCTGGAATAAAGGTCTAGTGATGCAAGGATAAGATGATTCCTCTATTTACGATTTTATTTCACGTTGACTTTTAAATTAGTAAAAAGAAGTTACCTGTTTGGGGGTAATGTATATTTTGTTTGCAAGAAATGGAGAACAAAAACACGATGCATTTGTCATGTACGCACACGAACTTTCCACTTTAACACACAATATGGGTAAAGGTTTCGAATTAAATGAAATTTTCGCGAGTCACCAGACCAGATCATGACTTCGAATTTCATTGTAGATGTATTTTGAATAATCCATACTAAAAAGTATGCAAAATCCTATGTTGGCTGGGGACTGCTCTTAGCTTCGAATTACATGCTATTTCGAATTATCTGGGATCAAAATAACGAGGTTTTACTGTATATGATCTCCATAATTCTAGTAGCCTGTTGACGTTGATATTATTAGTTATTATTGAAAATCCAATGAAAAGCAACAAACAGAATTAGCTTAAATAATAAGCCATCAGTTAGAATATATTAATAGAATCTCAAAAATGTAAAATCGGTGAAATTATTTACTTCCTCAGAAAGTGAATTGAACATTCTTATCATACAACCCATGCTTGCAACATTTATGCACTGTCAACTGATTTACAAGATCTCACAAGCTAATAGAGCATTTAATGTGTGAAAGGCTGTTCCTCAATACTTGATTTTTATCAGTAATACAATAACATTAGCAATAATTTCAATGTCGAAAGTACAGCTAATTAACTTGCCTTGAAGAGAATGTTTGTTTTGCACCAAAGCTTCATTTGGGTCAACCAGTAGTCCCTCATGCATTTCATTTTGTTTTGCACCATCAGTTTTTGAAGCATCAACATCTTTGAGAAGTTTCACCTTTTAAAGGATTCCAAAAATTAATTCATCTAACTTATATATGGAAACCTATGAGATTAAATACCGTTTCTTAAATGAAAAGATGACATTTTTTTAAATCCATGAAAATTTCAGAAATAAATTATGCATACTTTCATATCAATGTGCTCTTATGCAAGACTAATCGATCTAAAAATAACTAATTAATATAACCTCGATAGCCAAGATATGATTACAAAAATAAACTCCTCATTATGGCTTCAAAGTAGCCATCTTCCAAACTTAATCATTGGATCTAAAACTAACAGATTTATTATTGAATTAATGAACAGTGACGATAATTTCATTCATCAATAGCGATCTCGCCAAGAAAATTTTTAATCCAAGTCTATTCCCAATGAAATTAGCATTTACATTGCCTTAAGAAATTACATTTTTATAGTTATACACGTTCTATGTAAAATGTTACTAAAATTCAAATAGATGATCATCCAAAGCCATCATCGCATTTTGAGTAATCGTCTGCGTAGTCAATGTATGTAATTTTAATAGACTCCATGAATGAGGTTTCAACATGCATACAAATATTACAATAGCTATAGCAATAACTACAATAGCCAAGTAAAACTAATAGGAACTTCTTTTAATGGCTAATGAGAAATAATACAAATTGCTAACTATTCTTAATGATACATATGCATAGCCCTGAGAAACCAAAGAAAATATCCAATAGCATTTAGAAATGAAAGAACATGTAACAAAACACAGGTACTGCTAAATTCAATATTCTAGCTTTATTATTTATTCTTTAATATTCATCATAGGTCAAATATTTACTTTACAAAATTTAGTACTATCATTTGAACGCGATGGCAATGAGAGACATGCTGCCATCCATGGGTGACTATGAGACAACCCTAATCCAAAATTTTTTATCGGACTCGCATTTAAGCTGCGGGGTGATTTTTAAATGATAGGTTTTGACAAAAAGTATCGGCTTGTATTCAGGCAGATACGGTACACTTTCACAATCTTTATAGTATTCAAATAAAAGATAAATATTATTAGTGCTTTCATGCTAAAAATAATTTTAAGTGAATTACTTGAAACATAATGGCATCTTACAGGCATACTGAGCAGCCTCAGAAATGAACACTTTTACTAATTACTACAACAGGGGACCTTTTTTCCAGGAGCCCAAAAACTATAATATTCTGAAAATAAGCAAATATTTTTCAGATGGTAAATAAATGGCAATCTTTGTTCATTAGTTATCATATACTATTTAACCTCAGTCTAATGTATAAAGAAGGAAATTTATTTGTCACTTCTTTAATGCATGCCCACAGCATCATCTGATTGTAACAGTTCTGGTCATCTTTTTCATATGCAGGTGAGCAAGCCATCCCTTTTTCTCAAATGTATATGGGTATGACTTGGCAGCAAATTTATTCCACTCATACATTTTGCACATCAAACAATCACAAAAGATTGGGCAAGACTTTCTTGAATTTTTAACTCTGAAACTATATGTTGTAAATATGTCCTTTCATGGATTTTTTTGTGGTAAATGCTGTTCTTCAATCAATACCTCACAGGTCATATAAGGACTGGGGAAAGGAAAATGTGATTTTTTTAATTGTTGTCCATGAAAAAACCTTCATAGCAACCAATGCACACAAGATATATATGAATGCAATATGCAGCTGTGGAAGAGGCAAGAATAGAAATGGAAGGAGAAACATTTTCACTCTTAGAAAGAAGGCCAATTGCCAGTAACAAGAGGTTATGCTAAAGGAAAAGGATGTCTGCAAGAGAGGGAGCAAAGTAGGTAGTCTCCAATTACTTTCCGTGATCAGGGGTTACAGTTGACAGGCTCTCTGCACAAAATCTCCTCACCCATATGGTTCCAAGGCATGGTATAAACCTGCCAAAGCATGCTTTTGGCATGCTTCTCTTAACAGTCCCTTCTTTTTGATGGAGTCACAATTTGTTGTCTTTTCCTGCTTAATAACACTTGCCCTATGTTAGTCATTGAGTAAGGGGTACACCATCAATGTCATCAAACGATTCAACAAATGATTTATTATAAGTGTGCCTTGAAGAAACCAATAAATTAGAGCCAAAACAAAATAAAATTTTAATTTTATTAAATGGTTTTGAAAATGTGAAGACTCAACAAAAGAAAACATTTTTTACTACTGGAAAAATCAAGATAAAATACTGCCAAGGCTTGCAAAAATTGTGTTAGCAGTACCTGCAACCCAGGTGTTTGTAGAGAGAGTTTTTTCTATTAAATAGATACTATCTGATAAAAGAAGTACTTGAACTCACATTTTACTAATAATAATGAACAAGATTGTAAAATAGTACAATTTCATGTTTTTAGATTAATGTTTCTAAAGGTAATTTTTACTTTCTCATATATGTAGTAGTACAGTAGGACTTCACCGTTCATGTGGGTTATGTTCCAGAAATTCTCTGTGATCAGAAAATTCCCGATGGGTGAGGTTCAAGGTTCATGGAAAAAATAGGATTAGGTTTCTGTTTCATGAAAAATATTGGAATAAAATATTTTAATGTTAAAATATTAATGTGTATATTTTAGTCTAAAATTAAACAATGTTTTATTTTAATATACATAAAAATGAATGATTATTTAAACAATAAGAACTATAAAAATAAATAAAGTGAACTTGATGAATACCCCAGCTAATTCTTATGTATAGGAATGAAAAAGCCTTCTTTGTCCTCTGTATGAAGAATGACTCATTTGTACAACTACTTGATCAATTTATGATAAGGATTTGAAATAAATGAAAAGGGCAACTTTTAGGTAGATAAAAGTTTGCCTTTTCACATGTTTCTTTATAATGGAATGCCACAGAGTTAAGGCTAAGACTATTGAATCGAAGGATTTGAAGTGACATAAATTCTGCACATATTTGGGAAAGAAACAATGAAGGAACACCAAAGCTCATGCAAATATTGCAAAGGCATCTTTTAAAAGTTAATTTTATAGCCTTATTAAACAAATTTATATGTTTTCATAAAATTTTTGAGGGTGCGAATAAGCTCTGGATATGAATGTATAATATAAGAACACTAAATGCATAAAATCTCTTTTTTCTTGGAAATCCCGAGCAGCCAAATTTCTCACAATTTTGTTGCTAAGGATAAAAGGACTTACAATGATTGCCACAGATAATCTGCATGTGGATAATTGGGAGTCACCTATACTTGTAAGGTTATTTGTAATTGGGGAAGAAGGATTTGAGAATCAATTTTGCTGTAAGGAATGAGTACTCTCATTCCAAAGCTCTTAGTGCAAGCACCCATGGATGTTGTACCAACAGTTAGTTGGTGGCAGCAAAAATACCCAGGAGCTGTTGACAGTCTATTACACATCAAAATTACAATCCTGGAAATCACTAGGAATATGAAATCTTCAAATGTTAAAATTTAAACCTTATGGGAAAGAGATGACCCAAGTCAAGGTCCATACCTGATATGAATTGTACTATGAGCCTGGTGCCGCAATTGCATCACCAAGTCCATAGTAGGAGGAAAAATTTATACTCTGTATTGGATTGGCTA